>JAWHQI010000109.1:6282500-6872500 GCA_033032865.1 Dactylorhiza incarnata | reverse complement strand
GCATATGCTTTAATTAGTTGTATATACCAACTTTTGCTTAAGAATAGGATTTTGGAACAGTTTCTACTTTTTATATTAATTAATTGCTCAAATAATATATAAATAACCCTAAATTTCATGTAAAATTAAATTATTCATTAATTATATTATAAATAAAGAAAATATATGTATAATTAAGATTTATGTGCATTGATCAACGGCAGCAAATTAATAACAATTAATTTGAGAAACAATTACAAGACACTAGCTAGGCGTTTAATACATAATCACCCAAATTAATAACCTCGAAATATGTAGTATAATTTCAAAGTCTTTCAATTAATAACCTCGAATTAGAAGACTAAATAAAAATGGATTCATGAAAACAAAACATATTTAGATAAGAGAGTTGCTATTCGCAGTCCATAAGTTTTATTTGTAGACCAAAATTATATTTACACCCCACTCTCAACCCAAATATATAAGCGAAACACTTTGCTGATTTATTAAGTGCTAGAAGCCTAGAAAAACATCTTAAAGACAAACAATTTAAAAATATAGCAGAAAAATAAGTTAAATGACATGCATAGAAGAATTAACTCTAAACCAAGATAAATAATGGCATGCAAACCTTCCTCTAGCCAGAAAACTAGCTACTTTTTTTCAAGGTGAATCTAAGAGGGGGAAAGTCGACGCGACCGATAGAACTACGGCTAGGGATTAGGCAACGAGAGAGAGATAGAGAGGAGGAGGTTATTCGATGGGGTGCAAGTATCGAGAATTGGATGCGAATGTAATTACGATTTTTACAAATTTTGGAGTGCGAATAGGGAGAATTGGACTGCAGATACAAACAAAAGAGTGTACAATAAACTGACAGATCTTGATCATGTGCGTGCATGCATGTCTGAGCGCTGGTGGTGAACAGAGAAAAGATTGCTGCCATTAATGAAGGTTCGTCGAAGGATCGTCCGTTGGTTTCCTGGGCGTCGACGACGTGGACGGATCCCCCGAGTTCGCAGTTGCTACTACGTATTATTATTTATAATAAATATATATTAATTAGAGAATATATGATAGTACGGGGTCTTAATTTATAGTCCTTTTTTAGCGTGAAAGTATATATGCATGTCGGCGAGCGAGCCATATATATAATTAATTAATTAATAGGCTATACCTATCTCTCTGTATATATATTAGGATGATGCAAACTTAGGCTCTCTTTATTTTTTTTTCCTAATTTATATATATATATATATATATATGAATTCTAGATTCTGTTTGGCACCGTGGTTGCGGTCGTGAATATGTGGGTTAAATTGTCATTCGTTAATGCTCACCTAAAAAACTTCGTCCACTTTTATGTTCAAACGGATAAAATTTTTTAGGTGATCGTTAACGAATGATGATTTAACCAATGCGTTTACGACCGACGCCGATGTGCCAAACGAATTGAAGCCCTAGACCCACCCGAATAGAAAAAAAAAGAATCACAACGAATAATAAGATACACGTTATTTATTCTAATATATATTTCAAAATATATGCATTCTAAAAGCATGATATTAATTAAGCAGCACTTAAATTGCTAGATTTTGAAAAATAGCAGAGATATAGTAAGTGAATAAAATTAAAAACAACAGTCTCCCTGCTCACTTAGAAAGTTATGTTGGTTTAGGGGTGTTTTTTGGTGTGCCCTAATTTCTTCTATAAATTGGGGAGGAGTTAGGAAGGGCTCTTATTTTGGGTAGAGTTGTAATTTGTAATGGTCTCTTTTTTTCTCCCCCGCCGTTGATAGTGAATAGACCCTCCCCGTGGGCCGTGGATGTAGGAGCTCCTCGCCGAACCATGTATATCGCATCGTGTTCATTGTTTTGTGTGATGTTTGGTTTCGCTTTTCTACATCGTTCGTGCAACTAAGTTATTCTTTGATGTACGAAATATCTCAAACATGAAGCTGCATTTGCTTGCCCGGAGTGAAATGGGGCATCAGAGGTTGAATGTGCTGAGGATTGAAAGATTTGTAGGGGATTGGACTTGGAGTGCTCATTCTTCGCGATCAAATAAAACGCGGAACCGACAGATTCGCAAGCAGGCGACGGCCTCATAGGATCACATGATAGGAGTATAGGACACATTAGTTTCTTAGGGACGTAACTATGGTATATTATAATATTATATAATAAATTATTGCTTATTATTAATTTGTTATTCACTTATTCATGTAAAAGCCTAAAAGAATTGACTTAAATAATAATAAAATTATATTAAATATATATATATATATATATATTATAATAAAATAATAATAATCAAAGTATTGTGGTTCGATTCTGCTTCGGCCTAATTCAGATCGTATCTAAAAATTCTGAAACCGCTTGAGATTTGTATGTTGCGGTTCCAGTTACGGTCCAGATAATAAAATGAATAAACCACACCCAGACCACTATTGTTCACGGTTCCAAAATTTAAACCGTGGCCAAATTAAATAATTCGTGAACGGTTCGGCTATGTTCTTTGCGGTTTTGCTTCGGGTCACGGTTTCTTATTCTAAGTGACAGCTCTATATAAGGCTTTGCAAATTAGATCGGATTGGCTAGTTCTGTAACATTGTTAATCCGATGAGTGCAAGGAGTCTCTTTGAGGGCAGTGAAGCCTAGACAAAGTAGCTCCTGACTGACTTTTAGGATGACAAACTTCTAGGGTGAATTAAAGGATGACAAACTTCATCACAAACTTCTAGGACGCAACTGGCGGGCTTGTGATGAAGACTCCGTAGTTAAGCGTTCCCGGTGGGGGATATCTTGGTTCAACTCGGTATGAGCTGAGATGAATCAAAATAGGCAATACTGGTAGAACCCGTAAATTTCAAGGACAAATTTCTATAAGCATGCGCATTTCAAAAATGCACCGTAAATTATATCGGAGCGGAATTTGTCCCCTTGGTCTTTCATGCTTTGCTAGGCATATTATAAATTATATATTTTTGTTGTAAAATGATGTACTTCAATAATTCAATTTGGATCGTCCTCATCATAGGTTGTATGATGGATGAGTCAAATAGAGATAAAATAAAACAAAAACTGGGCCGGGTTCAACCTTGTTTTAAACTGTTAAGCCGGTCGATTGCTAATGCGCGGTTTATCCAACATTTTCATTTAGCGGACCTTTATAAGCCCAAGTCCAATCTTCTTGAAGGAAGCCCATGTTCAAAATCTAATTTTGCTCAAGCCCAACTTTCAGTGATTTCAGATAGAGAGAATATTAATTAAAATAATGAAATTAATATTTTTCCAAAGAAAAAAAAATCATTATTTTTTACAGGATTATATAAGCTTTAAATTCTGTTGATTTTCTAAGGCTCCGTTTGGCACGGTCGTGAACACGGTGATTATTAACCGTCGTTCGTGAACGCCCGACCTCACATAAGGAACTTCATTCACTTTTATGTTCAAAACTAGTTATGTTTTCTTGGTGGAGGTCATAACCAATGTCATGCCAGTTCTACGACGGTGGTGTTTTTGTCTAAACTCACCGAAGCAAGAAAGCCGTGCCAAATGGAGCCTAAGTGCTTGTTTGGTGGCGGTCATGAACATTGTGGTGATGAACCATGATTTGTAAATGGAGTGGCTGTTAACCATGGTTTCCGAACGGAGGTCAGTTTGGTAGAATTTTAGTTATTGTGGTCATGAACGGAAAATCAATTTTAAGCGTTTGGTAAAATATGAGCGTAATGGTGGTCATGTACACTCATAAAGCCTATTTCTTTAAAAACATACATATAATAATTCTTATAAAAATGAACAAAATATAATTTATAAATACATTTTTATTCAAAAATGAATAATCTAGCAAACTCCGAAACTCAAGGACTGTATTAATATTTTTGTGACCGGTCGTATGCGGACTGATTAGTGTTAACACAACAAGAATCATAGATACACAATCATATAGAATTATGTTGAATAAGAAACAACACAGCCAGCTCCCTCACACCGCAGCTCCAGCAAGCTCTCGCCCTTTCTGACGCCTCCCGCGCCGCCTGAGTTATGACGTCGTTGCTGCCGGAGAAGAAGGATTATGCATCATCATCAGCCGAAGCAGCTTCGTCGCATGGCTGCTGCTGATTCTGCTGCTCGCGAATCTGTTCCAGGTTGGTTCGTAGGAGCTAGGTTGCTGGTTGGCCTCGTTGGTCTGAACCAACTCCCGCCACATTTGGTTTTCGGCAGAAGCGCTTCGGAATCTGTCTTCCAGCGCCCAATTCAGTTTTTTCAACCTATACATCTCCTCGTCTTTTGCCTTCAACCGCTTCCTTACCGTCGCCGCAATTTGATGCACGAATCTCTTCCGGCGCTCCGCGAGCTCCATTTGAATCGTCTCCGCTCCACTTGGGTATAAAGCCTCTCCTGTTACATTGCACCCCAATAATTTCAACTGATGAGCACAGCAGGAACAATGCTAATTAAATCATCACATGCAATTGAACACCAACAACTAGCAACCAGAGCAGGAAGGAGAAAAAAGAAAATGGGCTTTAATTTTTGCTCTCGAATGGAAGAGTTCCGATTTTTTTTGTCTTAAATAGAAGTTTTGCGGCTCACTCGAGGCTCCTAAAATTGATCGAGACTGGACCGTCATAGCCCGGGGGCGGTCGAGGGCACAATCAGTCACAGAGAAATTAGACGACTGGCAAGGGACCTTTTTTACCATGGAAAATCCCGAAAAGTGGTGAAAAACCGCTTGGCCGGTTCAGTGCCGACCAAACTTCACTATTTGTTGTTGCTTTACAGGACTCCGGGGGGAAATCGAGGTTGACGTACCGCTCCTCGTTACAACTTGTAAGAGATAGAGAGAAAGACTTGCGTTCGGAGGGTGACAGGTCACCGCTCTTGAAGCTAAGTCTTTTTCCTAGCCACGGTGGGGAGCACAGCGTTCTAGGGCCTAGACGGCCTTC
Source organism: Dactylorhiza incarnata (assembly GCA_033032865.1). NCBI lineage: Eukaryota > Viridiplantae > Streptophyta > Magnoliopsida > Asparagales > Orchidaceae > Dactylorhiza > Dactylorhiza incarnata. The sequence continues at coordinate 6,867,567 of JAWHQI010000109.1, read as the reverse complement.
TGAATGAGTGGCGCGATATGCGCGTCTGGGTGTCTTTGATGTGTATCTTGCAGTTTGTGGTGGTGACTGGAGCGCGTAGCATGTCGTTGGCTTGATGGTGATGAGTACTGAGCGTCCTGTGCTCGGAAAGAAGCTTAATTGAAGGCGGATGGAGATCTTCGAACAGTCTTCGAAAATACTTGAAGATTTTTCAAGTGCGTCTTCGAAGGAGATGGAGATTCTCAAGGAGCTATCTAACACGTAGGAGGAGAAATCTCTGGAGAAAAGAATGGAAAATGAATGGGAGACTAGGGTCGTCCTATTTATAAGCTACAGAGGTGGTTATTGTTGGGTATTGTATCCACAATAACCTTGATTTGTGGGAAGTCATCCTTGAACCAAGATTGAATTGCTAGTGTATTTGATGTCTTTCTAGTATTATTCTTGCAGGTTCACATTGCTAAGTGTAGACCAATGTCAGGTCACAGTGGGTCAATAAACACAGTTTCATACTGTTGAAACCAGCAACTGGTCTCTTGAGTTCGGACCCACTGGGGGTGTAGCCGATGCTTATTTCTCCCTCACTAGACTCTCTTGACGGTGGATGCTGGAAACGGAAAAGACCCAAGGTTGAAGCGAGGAGGTCCCGCCACTTACCCGGAAGATCTTAGAGAGCTTCCCCTCCCAAACCAAAGCTCAACCGGGCACCTTGGAGGGCACTGGCTGCCAACCAAAACTAGCCTAGAGGAGAGGATGCTCAAAAATCGGATCTCCTCCAAGGTGCCCTTAAGGGTCTATTTATAGTTTTTCTTAGGCTGGTCTGCAAATAGCATGAATCCGCCTTTTAATTTTACTAAACGCACCCCAAATTGGTCTACGAATAGCCTAACTCCGCTGTTCTGAAGGGCTATATGCAGACCACAAGGGGTATTATGGACATTTCCTCCTCACTGCCTTCTGGGTGAGTGGTCCGTGAGGGAACCACTCGCCGAGTTCCCGCTTGACTGGGCGAATGCTCAAGCCCTGAGCGAATGGTCCGTGGAGGCACCACTCGTCAGGTTCCCGCTTGACTGGGCGAATGCTCAAGCCCCTGAGCGAATGGTCCGTGGAGGCACCACTCGTCAGGCTCCCTCTCGCCTGCAGCCTACCCCCACTAATCTGGAGATCCTTTTTCCTATCTTGGTACGGGCGAATGGTCTGGATGACCCCTGTCCCATCAACTGACTCGAGGGACCCACTCGCCAAATACGGGTTGTACACAATCCCCGCTCTTTGCGAGTGGCTCGCCCACTCGGAAAGAACAGTCCAATCCCTTATTTGGTGAGTGCTTGTTGAGTGGGCCCCGCAAGATTCCGTGGGTCCCACCGTTATCCTATATATATATACATCCCGTGTCCGGCTCTTTCTGGACCACTTACCCATCTCGGCTCAGGATTTCTTCTCTCTCTTGACCTTTCGCCACATCCAATGTCTTCTCATAAGCCTTCCGCGAAACCCCTTTCGCAAGAGATGATCGAGCGCCTGGCCGCGGCCCAGGTTGCAACCGCCCCAAAAACTGCGAGATTCGCTCCCTGGCTGACATCCAAGCGAGACCCAAGCGTCCCGTACGTCTCGCGGCGAGCCAAGACGATTCGTTTGAATCGTCAGAAAGGCGAGGCCGTGTCCGAATCTCCGGCGCGTACTCCTGTTGACCTCGGGATCCAGGTATGGGAATTCCTCCCACCTTACCTTTTAGTTCGGACCCTTACTCCAAAGTTGTTTTGACCACTCGCAGGGGACCTCGGTGCCAGAGGACGACCACGCGGTCGTCTTGAATATAGTCGCGGCGCCACCCCCCGAGTCTGAGGGACCTCCTCCAGATCTGGCCCTGGCTCTTCCCCCTAACCCGGACCTGGCTCATCTCCCTCCTCCGGGCGAGACCGTACTTCAGTCCAGTGAGTTTTGGAACCCTTCCGATTTACCTTTGAGACGGCTTGTTTCTGACCCTCAACTTTTTGCAGCCCTCAACCCAGACGTCTCGCTACGGGACACTATTCTTCCACCTTCCCCAACCCAGCGGAATCCTTCGGTTACAGCGAATGAACGGAGGGTCTACCCCGAGCGGGAGCCGGGTCAGCACCTCCGTGCTGAAGATAACGCGAATCCTCCGGCGGATGATCAGGCTCCTCCTCCCCCACCTTTCCGCCCCGGAAAAGGGAAGGTTTTCCCCCCTTTCGCCGGTTTGCCCGAAGTACACCCCCATACTTCTCGCCCCTCAGGCCACAGGGTACCTGCCCCAGGTGAGGCTTCTATCTTGTCCTCGCCGCATTATCTAACTTCATCGTATTGATCCTTTTATAATCTCGTAGGGTATCGGGAGGTCTCCCCCCCTGAGTCCTACTATGAGGGGGAAGACGGGGTGCTCTCGCCCCTTCCCTCCCCAGGTGATCTCGCCGACTTCTTGGGTGACTCATCTGACCACGTGACCCTGAAGGAGCGAATCACGGAGATCTTTGGGAAACTTATATATCTTCAGCGAAATGCTGCCGGCCAGGTGGATGAGGAGAAGCTGGAGATCAAGCGCGAGCTGAAGGAACTCCGGAGGGACTACTCGCGGCTTCTCGCGACAGTGGAGCGACTGGGGGGCGAAGGTGGGGAGCTGTCGCCTGAAAGGCACGCGGCGAGAGCCCGGGACCAGCTCCAACTGGCTTCCCACGAGATCACCAACATGATGACATACTACCGTCAGCGAATGCCCCCAGAAGCAGGGTCGCGAAAGCGAGGTCGACGGGTTTGGGTGGAGTACTGACCCAGACGCCATAGTCTCTTTCTTTTCCTACCCGCCTCGCCGCGAGTGTCGAACATTAATATTTGTCTGTAATAACTTTGTATATTATGATTCTGAGAACGCTCTATTTATCGCTATTTACTTTCCTCCGCCTGTCTGATTGTCGCCGAATGATATGCTTTGCGAATGCTTACCTAACCATTTTTGCTTCTTTCATAACCTGCCTTGGTACTGCCGAATGATATGCTTTGCGAATGCTTACCTAACCCTTTTCGCAAAGCCGTTGAGCGAATAGTTATAGGTCACTCGCCATTAATGGGCGAGAGAGACTTGGACCGGGTTTCGAGGCGCCGGACTGCCGCAGATTGCTATCCGCACCCCCCGTTGCCTCGAAAGCCCAAACGCCGTTTAACGCCTCTATAAATAGGCCCCTCAACTACCGTAATAAATACATCACCATTCGCTCCCTCTCTTTCCTTGCTCCTAGCATTCGCACCTCTCCCTTCTTTGCTGCTCCTTTCCTTTCCCTCATTCGCGAGATGGGTGTCGATGCCGAAGGAAGGGGCAAGTGTGCGAGCGCATTCGTCAATCATGTGTTCGATTCCTGCGACCTTTCCGAAGAAGCCTACTTGACGGCGGTTGCTGACTACGTCCCCGGGGGGTTCGAGGGGCGAAAGCCCAGGCCTGAGGAGCGCCTGAACTCTATCTCGCCTTGTGCTCTCGCGATCCCGCTAGAGCACTTCGAGGTGGGCTTTCGCCTCCCCATCTGGCCGGAGTTGCGCCAGACTTTCAGATACTATGGGGTCGTGCCCGCCCAGCTCAACCCCAACTCCATAGCCATGCTGGTCGGGTACGCGAGCTACTTGCGAGAAGAAGGGATCGAGTTCTCGCTGCCTGTCTTCCGCAAACTCTACACCTTCCGCTGCTCCGGCGGCATCTCCTTCTTCTCGGGTTTAAGCCCTCTCAAACACTACGGGCTCCCGAACAAGAACCACGAATGGGTTCGCCGCTTCATCTTCGTCAGCGGGAGCCTAGGTAACACCCTTCTCGCCCCGGTGCAGGAGGAGGAGTCGACCTTCCGCCCCCCGACCCTAGGGGGGCATGAGGCGAAACTCCATCAATACATTCTTCAGTACGGGATGGACCTCGTCTATCTCCGGCGAAACGTCAACACGCTCCCGTTCATTCCGCAGGGCGAGGGTAAGATTCCAAGACTTTTGAATTCATTTTGGTTGTGATTCTTACTCCATTCGCCTAAACCACTCGCAACATCACGCAGGTGTGCGTAATCTTCCCGTTCATCCGCCTCGCCCTCCTGGGTTTTGCCTACCTCTCGCGCAAGCTGCCGCGGATGCTTGCCGGGAGGAGCCGTCCTCCTCCAAACCTAGTAGCCGGAAGCGGAAGTCGGCGAAGGCTTCTTCCCCTCCTCCCTCGAAGTCGCCCTGTCCTCCCGCGGCGAAGGGCAAGGGGGTTCTGGACGAATCCTCTGGGGCGGGTGCTCCACCCTCAACCCTGGGGGCCGACGCGCCTGGCGCGAATGCTCCTCCGAACAAATTGGCGCTGCCGCCACCTCCGTTGCCCCGGGACCATCGTAACTTTGCGAACGGCGAGAGGTACGTGGATCCTTCCGGGGCTCCTTTGCTGAAGTGGGACAGGAACGCGAACCGGGTTTCGCTGTCCACTCTCCATCCCTCTTGGGTGGAGACCAACATTGCCAGCGGCGAGGCCTATGCCCTGGCGTACGCTCTTTATGGCCGGGAGGACGCCGAGGTCTTCGATCTGGAGAAGACTCAGGTTCTCGCCCACGAAGCCGCCCGGGCTATGCTGCGCGCTCTCGAGCTCTCGCATATGTCCTCTCGCCGAAGCCTTGAGGTTTCGCGGAACCTGGCCAAGGTCGAGGAGACCAGGGCTCTTCTGTCCCAGGAGGCGAGCGATCTCAGGGAAAAACTAAAGGCCGCGGAAGCTCTTCTCGCCAGCCGCCCGGTTGTAGAGGTACATTTACTTTTACTCCCGCGAATGGTTATCACTGACCGTCCCATAGTCCTCTCATTACGATTACTTTTTTTTTATTTTTTCAGGATGCTACAAGTGCTGGGATGCTCCGAGCGCGGGTGGCCGACCTCGAGGAGAAAGTCCGTCTCGCCCAGGCCGAGACCCAGCTACTGCGAGAAGCTGGAATGACAGCACTCGCCCCGGGTGATGGGGGGCACTTTTACCCCCATCACGAGCTGGAGCAACTGCTTCAGGAGAATGCGCAACGCGCCGTCAAGCATTCGTTGCAGGTGCTGCGGCGGGCTGGGTATTTGAAGCCGGAGGCCGAATGCCTCACCACTCGCCAAGTAGTCCCGGAGCTTTACATCCCGATTCCTTTCCCGGAGGACGATGGCGTCGCGCCGCGAGAAGACGCTCCCGACCAGGATGAGAGCGAAGATTCTTCGGAGGAGTCTGGTGACCCTTGAGGGGGGCCCTCTGTATTCCCTCTTTTTGCGTTTATACTCTTGATTGTAATCTTGAACCGGCGAGTGCTTGTAAAAGATGTACTTCATTGATTACAATTTGTATTATTCTCAGCTCTCTTTTTTTTTTCAATCGCCGCCATACCTCGTTAGGCTCATTAGGGCGTCGATTCTTTTTATTCGCTGCCACATCTCGCTAGGCTCATTAGGACGTCGATTCTTTTTATTCGCTGCCACATCTCGCTAGGCTCATTAGGACGTCGATTCTTTTTATTCGCTGCCACATCACGCTAGGCTCATTAGGACGCCGGGTCGCGACGCGACTGTCTTGGCCACCCCGCGAATGTTCGAAGATGACTTAGGTCGGTTGCCCCTCTTCGACTTCCCGCTACCCGAAGCACTCGCGTACCCTCACCATTCGCTCGGACTGGGATTTCGCCGGGGCAGTCAGGAAGAGAGGTAGGATTATCATTCGCTTGGGTGATTCCTGCGAATGCTCCCGGATCTACCTTAGAGAATTTGGATCCTGCCACCAAGTGGACCCTCCAACCTGCCAGCTGGATGAGAGCCCGGACAGCGGGTCTGCTCGGGGCCATTACCTTGGACCCTGCCACCGAGTGAGCCTTCGGACCTGCCAGCTAGTTGAGGGCCTGGACAGCGGGTCTGCTCGGGGCCAACCTCTGGAACATAGAACCTGCCACCGAGTGAGCCTTCGGACCTGCCAGCTAGATGAGAGCCTGGACAGCGGGTCTGCTCGGGGCCAACCTCTGGAACATAGAACCTGCCACCGAGTGAGCCTTCGGACCTGCCAGCTAGATGAGAGCCTGGACAGCGGGTCTGCTCGGGGCCAACCTCTGGAACATAGAACCTGCCACCGAGTGAGCCTTCGGACCTGCCAGCTAGATGAGAGCCTGGACAGCGGGTCTGCTCGGGGCCAACCTCTGGAACATAGAACCTGCCACCGAGTGAGCCTTCGGACCTGCCAGCTAGATGAGAGCCTGGACAGCGGGTCTGCTCGGGGCCAACCTCTGGAACATAGAACCTGCCACCGAGTGAGCCTTCGGACCTGCCAGCTAGATGAGAGCCTGGACAGCGGGTCTGCTCGGGGCCAACCTCTGGAACATAGAACCTGCCACCGAGTGAGCCTTCGGACCTGCCAGCTAGATGAGAGCCTGGACAGCGGGTCTGCTCGGGGCCAATCTCTGGAACATAGAACCTGCCACCGAGTGAGCCTTCGGACCTGCCAGCTAGATGAGAGCCTGGACAGCGGGTCTGCTCGGGGCCAACCTCTGGAACATAGAACCTGCCACCGAGTGAGCCTTCGGACCTGCCAGCTAGATGAGAGCCTGGACAGCGGGTCTGCTCGGGGCCAACCTCTGGAACATAGAACCTGCCACCGAGTGAGCCTTCGGGCCTGCCAGCTAGATGAGAGCCTGGACAGCGGGTCTGCTCGGGGCCAATCTCTGGAACATAGAACCTGCCACCGAGTGAGCCTTCGGACCTGCCAGCTAGATGAGAGCCTGGACAGCGGGTCTGCTCGGGGCCAACCTCTGGAACATAGAACCTGCCACCGAGTGAGCCTTCGGACCTGCCAGCTAGATGAGAGCCTGGACAGCGGGTCTGCTCGGGGCCAACCTCTGGAACATAGAACCTGCCACCGAGTGAGCCTTCGGACCTGCCAGCTAGATGAGAGCCTGGACAGCGGGTCTGCTCGGGGCCAACCTCTGGAACATAGAACCTGCCACCGAGTGAGCCTTCGGACCTGCCAGCTAGATGAGAGCCTGGACAGCGGGTCTGCTCGGGGCCAACCTCTGGAACATAGAACCTGCCACCGAGTGAGCCTTCGGACCTGCCAGCTAGATGAGAGCCTGGACAGCGGGTCTGCTCGGGGCCAACCTCTGGAACATAGAACCTGCCACCGAGTGAGCCTTCGGACCTGCCAGCTAGATGAGAGCCTGGACAGCGGGTCTGCTCGGGGCCAACCTCTGGAACATAGAACCTGCCACCGAGTGAGCCTTCGGACCTGCCAGCTAGATGAGAGCCTGGACAGCGGGTCTGCTCGGGGCCAACCTCTGGAACATAGAACCTGCCACCGAGTGAGCCTTCGGACCTGCCTGCTAGATGAGAGCCTGGACAGCGGGTCTGCTCGGGGCCAACCTCTGGAACATAGAACCTGCCACCGAGTGAGCCTTCGGACCTGCCAGCTAGATGAGAGCCTGGACAGCGGGTCTGCTCGGGGCCAACCTCTGGAACATCCAGGGTCTCTCCTGCGAGCTGTAGCATTATTTTCATACACATAGTTTAGACAAAATGCTTTCATTCGAAAGGAGTATCATTATTACATGGTACTAAGGATAAAAGCGTTTAAGGTCGTCGCCACTCCATGTGTGGCTGAGGGGTTGGCCCTCCACATTCTGAAGGCGATACCCCCCAGATTTCAGTGCTTCTTCCACAACATAGGGGCCCTCCCAGTTAGGATTAAGCTTTCCCACCGCGGCGGACCTCCCGGCTGCGTCGACCTTCTTGAGTACCAGATCTCCCTTCTCGAACTGCTTGATCCTGACGTGTTTATCGAAATACTTGGCCATTCGCCGCTTGACCTCTTCTTGATGGATGGCTGCTCGGTCCCGGGCTTCTTCGATGAGGTCGAGGGAGAGCCGTAACTCTTCCTCGTTCTTGGCTCTCCAATCTTCCTCTCCCTTTGCGGCGACCTTTACCCGTGGTGTTGTAATCTCGAACTCTATGGGGATGACCGCCTCGCAGCCGTGAGAGAGCTTGAAAGGGGTCTCCCCCGTGGCGGTGTTGGGGGTGGTTCTTAAAGCCCATAGGACCGAGGGGAGCTGTTCCACCCAATTGCCTTTGAGATTTTCCACCTTTTTCTTGAGCAAGTTCACGATGACTTTGTTCGCCGCCTCTACCTGCCCGTTGCTCCTGGGATGGTGGACGGACGCAAACCTAAGGTCTATCCCCAGCTGGCCACAGAAGCTGATGAATTCCTCGCTTGCGAACTGCGGTCCATTATCCGTGACTATGGCCTGCGGAAGCCCATGTCGACAAATGATCTCCCCCCATACGAAGTTGCGGATTACCTGGGAGGTGACCTTAGCCAACGCCTTGACCTCCAGCCACTTTGTGAAGTAGTCAATCATGACTAGGAGAAATCTCCTCTGCCCGCTAGCCTGGGGGAAGGGTCCTACCAGATCCATTCCCCATATGGCGAATGGCCAGGGCGCCGTGATACTCTTCAGCCTCTGGGCTGGCACGAGCTGAAGCGGGGCGAACATTTGACACTTCTGGCATCTCTTTGCAAAGGCTGCCGCGTCTTTGCTTAGGGTTGGCCAGAAGTACCCCTGCCTCACGACTCTTGCCTCCAACATCCTGCTCCCCGAGTGGCTGCCGCATTCGCCGGAGTGGACTTCCTCCAAGATCCTTGGGACCTCTTCCTCCGAGATGCATCGGGCCAGGAGGCCCGAGAGGGTCTTCCGATACAAGTCACCCTCATGGAGCACATAGTAGGCAGACTTATACCGGAAGCGCCTCTGGTCCGGAACTTCTTTTGGAAATTTTCCCGTTGCAAGGAAGGTGACGAAGGGATCCTTCCAGGAGGGCCGTTGTTCTACTTCCATGAGCTCTCCTTCTTCAATCGAAGGACGGAATAGGTCCGTCAGGGTTCCCCCGGCTCGAGGACCAGATTTTGCCAACCGATCTGCCGGAGTGCTCTCTTCTCGTGGGACATGCTGGATGGAGAAAGTTTTGAACGTCCCCACGAGACCTTTGACTTTTGCCAAATACTTCATGAGCACAGGCTCCCTTGTTTCGAACTCTCCCCTTATCTGAGAAGCTATTATCATAGAATCCGTGAGTACCTCCACGTCATGGACCCCGAGCTCCCGGGCCAACCGCAGGCCGGCGATCACAGCCTCATACTCCGCCTGGTTGTTGGTGATTGGGAAGTGTATCACTAGCGTCTGTTCTATCTTCACTCCGTGGGGACTCTCCAGCACCACCCCTCCTCCGAGGGAGTTCTTGCCCGAAGCCCCGTCCACCAGTAGCTTCCACGGGATGTGACGAGGGGCTCCGTCTTCTTTCATCTCAGCCACGAAATCTGTCATGAAATCAGCCACCACCTGCGCCTTCATAGATAATCGAGGGACAAAGGTAATGTTGAATTCACTTAGCTCGATTGACCATTTTGCGAGTCTTCCTGAGTGCTCCACTCCTTCGAAGATCTGGCGGAGTGGATGGTCCGTCACTACTTGGATCGAATGGGCCTGGAAGTATGGCCTGAGCTTCCTGGCTGCGATGACCAGGGCAAAAGCCAACTTTTCTAAAATTGGGTACCTGAGCTCCGCTTCCCTCAGGACCCTGCTTACGTAGTAGACTGGTAGCTGCTTCTTTCCTTCCTCTCGAACCAGGACGGAGCTTACGGCCTCCGCCCCGACCCCGAGATATAAATGTAGGACCTCCCCTTCTTTGGGACTTTGTAGTAGCGGAGCCTTGGTGAGTTGGTTCTTCAAGGCCTGAAAGGCTTCCTCGCATTCTCTCGTCCATTCAAACTTCTGATTGCCTCTTAGCGTCTTAAAGAAGGGAGAGCATTTTTCCCCTGCCCGGGATAGAAACCTGTTCAGCCCGGCGAGTCTTCCGGTCAAGCGCTGAACCTCTTTGGCGCTCCGAGGCGACCCCAGCTCCATTATAGCCCTAACCTTGTCCGGGTTAGGTTCTACCCCCCAGGGGGTGAGAAGGTGCCCGAGGAACTTCCCTTTGCTGGCCCCGAACACACACTTCAGGGGGTTCAGGCGCATCTTGTACTTGCGTAGGGTGGCGAAGGTCTCCTCGAGGTCCTGGATGTGGGAGCTCACGCACTTGCTTTTTATCATAAGGTCATCCACGTAGACCTCCAGGTTCCTTCCCCTTTGCTTTTTGAATACCCGATCCATCATCTTCTGGTAGGTTGCTCCTGCATTTTTCAGCCCGAAGGGCATCATTTTATAGCAGTAGCATCCCTCCCTGGTGATGAACGAGACATCTTTGACGTCTGGTGGGTGCATTCTTATTTGGTGATAACCTGAAAAAGCATCCAAAAAACTCATCACAGAAAAACCGACGGCTGAGTCAACCAGCGCGTCGATCCGAGGCAAGGGATAACAATCCTTAGGACAGGCCTTATTTAACAATGAAAAGTCCACACACATACGCCAGCGGCCATCGGCCTTTTTTACCATTACGACATTGGAGACCCAGCCTGGATACTGGATCTCTGTTACAAAACCTGCCTCGAGGAGTTTCGTCACCTCCTCGCGGATTGGACCTTCGAGCTTGTCAGCTATAGCCCTTCTCTTCTGCCGGATGGGGCGGGCTTCTGGATCGAGGTTGAGACGATGGCAAGCCACGTCCGCCTCGATGCCCGGCATGTCCGCTGCGCTCCACGCGAAGATGTCCATGTTCTTTTGGATGCATTCCAACATCCTTTTCTGGTCCCCCGGGCCGAGGCCCCCGCTGATCCGCACCTTCTCCACCCTTCCTGCCTGGGTGGTAACCTCCATCTCTATCACCTCTTCTGCTGGCTCGAGCCGGGCTGGCTCGTCCCACTGGCCCTTCGCTTCTCGCCCCTCCTCCCGGGCCTTCTCCCCTGCAGCTCTTTCCGCCTTCATCGGCTCGACCTCCTGCTCCTCGCGAGCGACCTCCAACACCTCAACCTCCTGCTCCTCACGAGCGACCTTCAACACTTCCTTTCGGGCAGCGCCCTCTCCCCCTTCTCCTTCCTTCTCCCCTTCCTCTCCTGGCCCCTCCGGCCTCTCCATCTCTTCATCCATCTTTTCGGCATCCGCCATCCATGAGATGGTGTTGACGGCAGTTACGTAGCATTGCCTCGCCACCTTAGCATCTCCTCGGACGCGGATCTGGACTCCTCCACTATGAAGTTTTAGGCACTGATGGTACGATGAGGGCACGCACCGAAAGGCACTGATGAGGGGTCTTCCAAAGATGGCGTTATAGCTGCTCGGAGCGTCCACGATGACGAACCGGCAGTTTCTCGGGACTCCTCCTAGCGTCACCTGGAGACCTACGCCTCCCTCGACCTCCTTCCTCTCTCCCGAGAAACCAAACAGTGGCCCGTCGGAGGCCTGCACCCTCTTCTTCTCTACCTCCATCGCGTCGAAAGCTTTTTTGAAGATCACATTCACCGAGCTCCCGTTGTCCACCAGGATCCGAGAGACCGTGAAGTTTTCTATCGCCGTCTGGATCACCAGGGCGTCGCAGAATGGGTCTTCGTAGTCTGGCATATCCTCTGAGGAGAAGGTGAGCTTCTCGGAGGGGGGTGGGGTCTGGGAAGTTGACGCGACATCCCTTCGGAACATGGCCTGGAAGCTCCTCTTGCGAGAGGCCTCTATCCCAACCCCACCGTGAATCACCCCGATTCCCCCCCTGGTTCCTGTATCCGCCCTATCCTCACACCGGTCCTCTTCTGCCTCTGGAAGTACTTCCTCAATTCTGGCATGCGGCCGCCGTGGCCGTCCTCTTTCCCTCATTTCCAAGAATTCTGGGCAGGTGGCGGTCGCGTGACCTTCCTCCTGATGAAAATCACAGTAAGGCAACGCCACCCTGTCCTCTCTTCCAGCTCTTCCTCTTCCTCCTCTTGCTCCTCTACCTCTTCTTCCTCGGCCTACCGCCATGGCTTGCTCCCTCGGGGGGTTAGGGGGTCTGGGACCCTGCCTCCACCCCTGATTCACTCCTCCTGCCTCCCTTCCTGGGTACCTTTCATCCTGACCTCGCGCTGGTCCTTCTTGGTTCCTCCAGCCCAACCTGTTGTTGGGTTCCTGGTTCCTCCAAACCCGAGGTGGTCTTTCGAACCCCTGGCACCTGGGCTCCTCTCGCCTTCTTCCTTCTGGCTGCCTTGCCTCGGGCTCGCTCATCTTTGCCAACCTTTTATAGAATTCGGGGTTGGCCGCCTCCCCTTCGATCTCCTCCGCGGCTCTTTCCATCAACTCCTCGAAGGATACGGGAGGTCTTCTCTTCAGGTCCATCTTGAAGAACCCTTCTCGCAGCCCTACTATGAATGCCATCTGGAGGGCGAATCCCGGCACCTCCTGCACTAGGTGTATCTCCTCCTGGAACCTGTCCACGTACTTAGCCAGGGATTCTCCCTCCCTCTGCCGGATCTTGAAGAGAGCCTCCGCATCCTTCTTCCTCTTCTTTGACGTCGAGAAACGTAGTCGGAAGCTTCGGCGCAGATCATCGAACGCATAGATGGAACCTGTGGGAAGTTGGTGGAACCAGTCCCTTGCTTTTTCCTTCAGGGTGGTTGCGAAGAGTCGGCATTGGAAAGAATCTGACATGGGAAGGATTGAAGTCATGTCCTCGAACCACTGCAGGTGCACAACTGGATCCTCCTTGCCGGTGTAGTAGGACATCTCCGGCCCACGAAACCCTTCTGGCACTGGGGCTGAGAGGATCATCTCGCAAAAGGGGCTCCCTTCCCCTGCTCGGCGAGTGGTCCTCTCGCGCGGGACCAACTCACACACCTCGGCACTCGCCGGACTGTTGAACAACTGCCGTCCGGGGAGGTCTCGCGCACTGCCTTCTGCTGGCACCTCCTTTCCCGGTCGCTGCCCCGGGGCGTTCTCGCCAATCTGCAAAGGCGGGACCACTGGAACCACCGGGGTCTCGCACTCGGTCCTCGACGCGAGAACCGTCTGCAGGACCTCTCGCTTAAACTTCTCAAACATCTCCAGCCACTCGCCCGCCGCGGGTGGCTGCGAGTGACCCGAGTCAGAACCATTTCCTCCATCTCCTGTCATCGAAACCAGCTTGGGATTTTCTTTCACCGGCTACGGTCCACGCTCACCGCACCAAAAATGTTGAAACCAGCAACTGGTCTCTTGAGTTCGGACCCACTGGGGGTGTAGCCGATGCTTATTTCTCCCTCACTAGACTCTCTTGACGGTGGATGCTGGAAACGGAAAAGACCCAAGGTTGAAGCGAGGAGGTCCCGCCACTTACCCGGAAGATCTTAGAGAGCTTCCCCTCCCAAACCAAAGCTCAACCGGGCACCTTGGAGGGCACTGGCTGCCAACCAAAACTAGCCTAGAGGAGAGGATGCTCAAAAATCGGATCTCCTCCAAGGTGCCCTTAAGGGTCTATTTATAGTTTTTCTTAGGCTGGTCTGCAAATAGCATGAATCCGCCTTTTAATTTTACTAAACGCACCCCAAATTGGTCTACGAATAGCCTAACTCCGCTGTTCTGAAGGGCTATATGCAGACCACAAGGGGTATTATGGACATTTCCTCCTCACTGCCTTCTGGGCGAGTGGTCCGTGAGGGAACCACTCGCCGAGTTCCCGCTTGACTGGGCGAATGCTCAAGCCCTGAGCGAATGGTCCGTGGAGGCACCACTCGTCAGGTTCCCGCTTGACTGGGCGAATGCTCAAGTCCCTGAGCGAATGGTCCGTGGAGGCACCACTCGTCAGGCTCCCTCTCGCCTGCAGCCTACCCCCACTAATCTGGAGATCCTTTTTCCTATCTTGGTACGGGCGAATGGTCTGGATGACCCCTGTCCCATCAACTGACTCGAGGGACCCACTCGCCAAATACGGGTTGTACACATACAATGTAATTTCTCACTGTGTGGAACATGGTGTTGACTCATGTGTGATCTCTCTATTGGGATACACTTCATTTTCAAGACTACTGAAGCCCATGATTTGGAGGTGCAGCTGGTGTCCAAGAGAAGAAGAAATATTTTTCCTAAGTATTTTTCGTTCGACGAATTTTGGTGAGTTCGTCAAGCTCCGTTCGACGAACTGAAGTGGTTTCGTCGAGCGCTGTTTTACTGAAGTTAAAGTAGTTCCGTCGATCGCCGTTCATCGAGCTCCGTTCGACGAACTGAAGTAGTTTCATCGATCTCTGTTTTACTGAAGGCGGGTAACCAAACGCTCGGCGGTGGCGTTTGCCCGTCTGCACCCGCCGCGCCATGGGAAATGGAGGAAAACACCGTCATTCGAACTGCGGCCTCCCCCCTCTGGTTCCAACAGCTCGCTTTCTCCTCACGCCCCCGGAGCAAAACATCGAACCAAACGAAGCCTTAACTCCAAATCTAAATTACTCAAGCCACATTAGTACTGTAGGGTGGAGAAGCTTAGTATTTCCATGAGGATCAATATCCCCAAACCTGAAGATTGAACTTTCATGGACAGAAGTAGCCCTGTCCAAAAAGCATGTCTGGGCCGGTACAAGGCCTGACGGGCCCGGGCTTTTGTCACCCGGGCTCGGGCACCAGCCCCAGTAGGGGGCCTGTCAAGGCCCCCAAGGTCGGGCCAGGCCCAGACCGGGCCCGGTTAATAAAATCTCGTCTGCTTAGGCGGGATTGTCCCGCCTGGTGCGTGGCCTGGGTGCCAGGCCCAGGTAAGGCCCGGTGCCCGGGCTTAGTCGGGCCTGTCCCGGGCTGGGCACCAGGCCGGGCTTTAAGCATATATGCGGGACCTGTTGGGCCCCATTGCCCGGCTTGGGCCCGGGGCGGGCTATCCCGGGCCTAGCCGGGCTTTCCCGGGCCGGCCCCCCTGGCCCGATTTTTTTGAACACGACTAGACAGAGGAAGAGGGAGGAGATGAATTTGAAGGTGAAACCAATTTAAGACAAAAATAGAGAGGAATTTGCTGATAGAATTCAATCCTTATTCCTCCTTCAAAACTAGCCTGATTTTTCACGGGATTGAGAAGATGAAGAAGAAGAAGAAGATTACGAGAAAGAAGGACAACATCAAATGAGAACAAAACAAGCTACCTGAAAATTTCAAATGAGAACAAAACAAGCTACCTAAAAATTTCAAATGAGAACAAAACAAGCTGCCTGAGATGCGCAAAATTTGTTGTAGGAAAGCGGCCTGAAGAGAGCTAGCTCCAACTAGCCACGGGGATGTTGGAGTTACCATTGTGATCTAGAAGTGGTCAAACATGTAATGTCACTGCCAACGCGATATGAGCCTGCAGGGTCGCACATAAGAGCATGTGGAGAAGTTGGAAGATTGACTATGTTGGTAAAGGTTACCAATCACCATATAGAATGGGGGGAAGTCCAGCAAATGTTGTTGTCTGAATTCGTCGGGTTTACACGGATAGAATTCGTTGGATTCGTCGGGATTCGTCGGATTGTTCCGTGGAATCTCGACGAATTGTTACAGAGATCCTTAACTCGGCAAATGTTGCCGTCTGACATGATTCGTCGGATTCGTCGGGATTCGTCGGATTGTTCCGTGGAATCTCGACGAATTGTTACAGAGATCCTTAACTCGGCAAATGTTGCCGTCTGACATGATTCGTCGGATTCGTCGGGATTCGTCGGATTGTTCCGTGGAATCTCGACGAATTGTCACAGAGATCATTAACTCGGCAAATGTTGCCGTCTGATGTGATTCGTCAGAATTCGTCGGATTGTCCCGTGAAAACTCGACGAATGCTGTTCCGTGGAATCCCGACGAATTGTAACAGAAGCCCCTATTTTGCTGTGTGGTCTGCGGATAGCGATTCTTCTAGAAGCTGTTTATCCTTTGGGTATAAATAGGACTTCATTTAGGGTTCTCATAACTTGCGACAAGTTGAGCCGACGGAAAGAGTTCCGCCTCTCGCCCTAGCCGACGGAAGAGTTCCGCCGTCTGAATCGCCTCCGCCGACCTCCTCTCCGGCGATCGTCGTCGGGTGTTGTTCTTCCTGAAGCGGATCTAGCAATCCGTGGAAGCCCAAGGTGTAGTCTTCTTCTCCTGGCTCGTGTGGACTGCTGTAGAGACGTAGACATTATTCTACGTGGGAACTCTTGCATAGCCGCTGAAGGAATCTTCTTCTTGGAGCATCTAGGTTGGATTTGATCCAATCCCGCCAAGGTAATTTCATACCTAGCATTTTGATCAACTTCTTGATTCAACATTCATGGTCGATCCGAATCTTTTGAGTTGTTTCTCTTCATTTCCGCTGCGCCTACATTTGATGTATGGTTCTAGAAAAACCCAACAGTGGTATCAGAGCGAGGTTGCGATCATGAATGTTGTTTCAGAAGTTGGTTATTCCAGCACGTGCAAATCTAGGTATTTAGAAGCGTTCTAAATGTCAAGATTTCTTCCTGGAACATCAAAAGTTGATGATTTTTCCATGGGAAATCGGTGGTGATTTTGAAAAATTGAACCCCGCCAGGAACGTCTGGGATTTCGTGGTTATTTCTAATTGTTAGAAATTGTTGTCTCCTTAGCAGTAACCGTCCCTCAAGTGGTTAATGAACCTTGTATTGTTTTGGATTTTGTATCCAACAATGAGAGACGAGCTTGTCTACTGCTTTAAGTCGAGTTGTCTTTGCCTTTGTCCAATGCATGTAAATCTGAAGATTTGGAAGAGTTCTAAATGTCCAGATTTAGCCCTTTAGTCTATCAAAGGTTAATAGTCTTATGTTGTGCACATAAGGGATGCATGTGGATTTTAGAAAGCTTGTTTTTCTGTGGATGTGCACTTTGATCAAATGTTGATCATGGTTAAGTGTTAACCTATTATTTAAAATTAAAATCCCTTCATAAAATATTAAGTGTTCGGATGCCTTCCGATGGATGACACTCTTCCTGCCTCGATCGATGAAGTGTGGGCTTGCCAAAGCAAGGTGCATTAATCTATCTTGGTAAGGGTGCGAGCGGATAATTGTGATATCCCACTGTCGACATCGGGTCTAGCTTAACTAGGTGACCTTAAAGGTTGAGTGCCTAGAGGCATAGGGTTGGCATGCACCATATGATGGATGCGAATAAGGAGTTATTCACCAGCCATACAAGAGTTGCATGAGGATGCAATTGGCAAGCGTTGCCTACCTAAATAACCGCATTATGAGAGGAACGCCAAAGCGGACTCGTGGTGTTGGTGAAATACGGATCTTGTCCACTAAGAGAGTAGCTCGCATGGACTCTCCGAATTGATAGTGAGGGCTATCAATTTGAATAAAAATAGTGGGAGTATTTAATTAAAGTCCAAATTAAAATAAATTGTATTTTGAAATTAAGGTACTGATTAAATTCTGCATGAATTCTTGTAGAATTCCATGGCAAGTGGTTCACATTCCACCTTGTCCCTGAGAGATATCCTTGAGAAGGACAAGCTTAGTGGGACGAACTATATGGACTGGTATAGGAACCTGAGAATTGTTCTCAGGCAAGAGCGAAAGCTCTACGTCTTGAAAGAAGAAGTCCCCGAGGTGCCAACCGGGAACTCGTCCCGTGTTGATAAGGATGCTTATAAGAAGTATACCGATGACGCCTTAGACGTCGAGTGCCTTATGCTTGCCACCATGAACTCTGAGCTTCAGAAGCAACACGAGAACATGGGGTGCAAGGAGATTGACGAGCACCTAAAGAAAATGTTTCAAGGGCAAGCTCGTCAAGAGAGGTTCGATGTCACGAAGGCATTATTTCAGTGCAAAATGGGAGCTCGAGAAAACTCGGTTGGTACTCACGTACTCAAGATGATTGGGTATATAGAGAACCTGGAGAGACTGGGTTTTCCTCTGGGTCAAGAGTTGGCCACAGATCTTATCCTGCAATCGTTGCCGGATAGTTATGAGCAGTTTGTCTTGAACTACAACATGAATGAAATAGACATGACACTGCCCGAGCTCCTAGGCATGTTGCGAACTGCCGAGATAAACATGAAGAAGGCCAAGCCTGCTAGTCCCATATTGATGGTACATAAAGGCAAGGGTAAGGCCAAGGGCTTCAAGAAGACGAAGGTGGGACCTAAGTCACATCTTGAGCCCAAATCTTCTGCGCTGAAAAAGAAGAGCACCGTGAAGGAAGGGAAATGCCACCACTGTGACAAGGCTGGTCATTGGAGGAGGAATTGTCCTTCGTACATTGACGGTCTGCGGAAAATGAAGGGAGGTATGACTTCCGCTTCGAATATTTACGTTATAGAGATAAACCTTTCTGCTCCTTCATCTTGGGTATTGGATACCGGATGTGGTTCTCACATTTGTACAAATGTGCAGGAACTGGGAAGGAGGAGATTGTTGAGTAAAGGAGAGGTGGACCTGCGCGTCGGCAATGGAGCAAGAGTTGCTGCTGTAGCCGTAGGGGTTTACCGTCTTTCTTTGCCCAGTGGGCTTGTAATAGAACTTAATAATTGTTATTATGTTCCGGCTATAACTAGAAACATTATATCCATTTCATGCTTAGACATGATTGGATTTTCTTTTATAATTAAGAACAATTGTTGTTCTATATTTAAGAATGATGTTTGTTATGTTGTAGCTCAATTGTTTAATGGTCTTTATGTTTTGAACCTAGACCATCCGATCTATAATGTAGATAATAATAAAAGACTAAGAACAAATGACTCAAATCCTACATATCTCTGGCATTGTCGTTTGGGCCATATAAACGAGAAGCGCATATCCAAGCTCCATAAAGATGGACTATTGGACTCATTTGATTATGAATCATTTGAGCGATGCGAGTCTTGTTTATTAGGCAAGATGACTAAAGCCCCTTTCACTGGTTATACTGAGAGGGCTGAGGATCTTTTGGGTGTTGTACATAGTGATGTATGCGGACCCATGAGTTCTAAGGCTAGAGGTGGGTATTTCTACTTCGTTATATTTACTGATGATTTCAGTAGATACGGATATGTGTATCTTATGAAGTGCAAATCCGAAACTTTTGAAAAGTTCAAGGAGTTTAAAAATGAAGTGGAGAACCAATTGGGTAAAAAGGTTAAAGCACTCCGATCTGATCGAGGTGGCGAATACCTGAGTCATGAGTTCCGTGATCATCTGAAAGAGTGTGGTATTGTATCACAGCTCACTCCACCTAGGACACCGCAGCATAATGGTGTGTCTGAGAGGAGAAATCATACTCTGTTAGACATGGTACGGTCGATGATGAGTCATGCAGACTTGCCTGTTTCCTTTTGGGGTTTTGCTTTAGAGACTGCTGCAATGACACTGAATCGCGCTCCGACGAAAACGGTTCTAAAGACACCATATGAGATATGGACTGGGAAGCGTCCTAGTATGTCATTCATTAAAATTTGGGGCTGTGAGGCATACGTACGACGTCAAATGCCTGACAAGCTGGAACCCAAATCAGATAAGTGTTATCTGGTGGGATATCCTAAGGAAACAAAAGGATATTACTTTTACCTACCGTCTGAGGGCAAAGTGTTTGTCGCAAGGACGGGTGTCTTCTTGGAGAAAGAGTTCTTGTCAAGAAAGACGCAAAAGGTAGAACTTGAAGAAGTTCAAGAACCACAAGTAGTGAATGAACCAGAGTTGGATTCTGAGCCAGGACTACAAGATGTTGTAGCTGGAGAACCTGCTCAAGAGACACAAGTCCTACGTAGATCTGGTAGACCAAGATTTGAGCCTGAGAGATATGGATTTCTCGTGTCTCAAATAGGTAATGTGTTGCTTATGGATCATGATGATGAACCAGCGACCTACCAAGAGGCTATGAATGGACCGGACTCCGACAAATGGCTTGAGGCTATGAAATCCGAAATGGACTCCATGTATACAAACCAAGTTTGGAACTTGGTGGAACCACCTGAAGGGGTACGACCCATTGGGTGCAAGTGGGTCTTCAAGAAGAAGACCGACATGGATGGGAATGTACAGACATTCAAAGGGCGACTGGTGGCTAAGGGTTTCAAGCAAGTTCATGGTGTTGACTATGATGAGACCTTTTCCCCTCTTGCCATGGTAAAGTCCATTAGGATATTGCTTGCTATTGCTGCGTATTATGACTACGAGATCTGGCAGATGGATGTCAAAACGGCTTTCCTAAATGGAAACCTCCTTGAGGAAGTGTACATGACACAACCCGAGGGTTTTGTATCCCCAAATGAAGCCACTAAAATATGCAAGCTGAATAGGTTCATCTATGGATTGAAACATGCCTCTAGAAGTTGGAATCTTCGTTTTGATGAGAAGATCAAAGAGTTTGGTTTTGTCAAGAATGAAGATGAACCATGTGTTTACAAGTGAATCAGTGAGAGCATTGTTGTCTTCCTGATATTGTATGTAGATGACATACTATTGATCGGGAATGACATACCTACCCTGAAAGTTGTTAAGAACAACCTAGGGAACTGCTTTTCTATGAAGGACTTGGGTGAAGCGACTTAAATACTCGGTATTAAGATCTATAGAGATAGATCGAAGAAGTTGCTGGGTTTGACCCAGAGTACGTACATTGAGAAGGTGTTGAAGCGGTTCAGCATGCTTGAGTCCAAGAAAGGATTTTTGCCCATGTCTCATGGTGTAAATCTCTCTAAGGACCAGTGTCCAAAATCTTGCGAAGATAAGGACCGCATGAAGTTGATTCCATATGCTTCGGCAATTGGGTCAATCATGTATGCAATGTTATGTACTCGACCCGATGTCTCTTTTGCTTTGAGCATGACTAGCAGGTATCAGTCTGATCCTGGTGAATGTCACTGGATAGCCGTAAAGAATATCCTGAAGTACTTGAGAAGGACTAAGGATGTATTCTTGGTGTATGGTGGAAAGGAAGAGCTCGTTGTAAATGGTTACACGGATGCCAGCTTCCAAACTGATAGGGATGATTCGAAGTCTCAGTCAGGGTTTGTGTTTTGCCTGAATGGAGGAGCTGTGAGCTGGAAGAGCTCCAAGCAAGAGACAGTTGCTGATTCTACAACTGAGGCCGAGTATATCGCTGCGGCAAACGCAGCGAAGGAGGCTGTATGGATTAGGAAATTCATCGGCGAGCTAGATGTAGTTCCTAGCATTGTTGGTCCCATAGTTCTCTACTGTGATAACAATGGTGCAATTGCACAATCTAAGGAACCTAGATCCCATCAGCGCTCCAAGCACATACTTCGGCGGTTCCATCTTATTCGTGAGATTGTCGAACGAGGAGATGTGAATATTTGCAGAGTGCCGACTGAGGAGAATATTGCAGATCCACTGACAAAGCCTCTCGCACAGAGAAAGCATGATGGTCATACTAGATCAATGGGCATACGATACCTGAGTGATCAACTCTAGTGGGAGTCTTGTGGGTTGCATGTAAAATAAATATTCTGTTGGCTGTTTATTATTTATTCATATGATGAATTGTGTACCAATTATTTCTTTTTACAATTAATGGCAAGTTCTTTTATTACGATATACTATTTCTATATGATAGAATAAAATTCGTGATAAATACCCTTAGAATGTTCGCTTCCATAGGACATCAAATACGTGACTTGAATGTGAGAGCATATGATTTCGAAGCTTCATTCTTAAAAGGTCCCTAGTCGAGGTATCATCGTAGAAGCTAAGGGTGATGATGATACATTAAGACTAGCATGTGTGTTGACTGATGACCGGTTCTCACAGGTCATGATATTGTGATATCAAGTCATCACGTGGGTACTTGTTAGTGAACAAGTTGTACTTGACAGACCCAACCTGAGACTACTTTGTGGATTGTTACTTAAAAGTGTCACAAGTAGGTCTCATTTGACAATGGTGTTGTGGTCCTTTGACCTGAAGTCACAGCATTCATCGAGTGAGGAAGAGCGTGCTTTGATGTCATCTAAAGTCTTCCTTGAAGAAGGTTGATGATAAGGGTGGTCGTTGGGTATGTTACGAATCATTTGGGTGTTTGGGTGTGAGCAGATATGAGATTTGTCCTCCTATATAACAGGAGTTGCATCCATGGGCCCCTTGATGGAATTGAACTGAGAAATGCATGGCCATGCTTGGTAGAGTCAATATGTGATATTGAGCTCATCATTCTCTGGAAGTCCGTTCTAGATCAAGAAACTTGGATTGAGCTATTATGAGGGTGACACGGTCCATGCCTCTAGTTCTTTCCGGATGTAAATGACAAAGGGACAAAGACAACGCTGGAACATTGGTCATAAAGGCTTATGAGTTATGAACTCTTATTGCTTGGGGAGCAATGATGCATTGCTAGATGCCGCTCATTGTTTGTGAGGTTTTTGTTTGATACTTTCAAGATCAAGTGGGAGACTGTTGGAGTTACCATTGTGATCTAGAAGTGGTCAAACATGTACTGTCACTGCCAACGCGATATGAGCCTGCAGGGTCGCACATAAGAGCATGTGGAGAAGTTGGAAGATTGACTATGTTGGTAAAGGTTACCAATCACCATATAGAATGGGGGGAAGTCCAACAAATGTTGCTGTCTGAATTCGTCCGGTTTACACGGATAGAATTCGTCGGATTCGTCAGGATTCGTCGGATTGTTCCGTGGAATCTCGACGAATTGTTACAGAGATCCTTAACTCGGCAAATGTTGCCGTCTGACATGATTCGTCGGATTCGTCGGGATTCGTCGGATTGTTCCGTGGAATCTCGACGAATTGTTACAGAGATCCTTAACTCGGCAAATGTTGTCGTCTGACATGATTCGTCGGATTCGTCGGGATTCGTCGGATTGTTCCGTGGAATCTCGACGAATTGTCACAGAGATCATTAACTCGGCAAATGTTGCCGTCTGATGTGATTCGTCGGAATTCGTCGGATTGTCCCGTGAAAACTCGACGAATGTTGTTCCGTGGAATCCCGACGAATTGTAACAGAAGCCCCTATTTTGCTGTGTGGTCTGCGGATAGCGATTCTTCTAGAAGCTGTTTATCCTTTGGGTATAAATAGGACTTCATTTAGGGTTCTCATAACTTGCGACAAGTTGAGCCGACGGAAAGAGTTCCGTCTCTCGCCCTAGCCGACGGAAGAGTTCCGCCGTCTGAATCGCCTCCGCCGACCTCCTCTCCGGCGATCGTCGTCGGGTGTTGTTCTTCCTGAAGCGGATCTAGCAATCCGTGGAAGCCCAAGGTGTAGTCTTCTTCTCCCGGCTCGTGTGGACTGCTGTAGAGACGTAGACATTATTCTACGTGGGAACTCTTGCATAGCCGCTGAAGGAATCTTCTTCTTGGAGCATCTAGGTTGGATTTGATCCAATCCCGCCAAGGTAATTTCATACCTAGCATTTTGATCAACTTCTTGATTCAACATTCATGGTCGATCCGAATCTTTTGGGTTGTTTCTCTTCATTTCCGCTGCGCCTACATTTGATGTATGGTTCTAGAAAAACCCAACAGGGGATGCGCAGATGGAAGAGATCGCGATTTGCAGTGATCACGATGGAGGAGGAGATGCAGAGATCGCAATCGAGGAGGAGATGCAGAGATCGCGATTTGCAGAGATTGAGATTGGAGGATGAGGAGATGCAGAGAGAGCGCGAGACCTCGTGGAGTTGCAGCTGCGAAACGAGGATAGGCGGCTGCCAATGAGGAGAGGCACGATCAGGATGTTTTATTTTAGTGTTAAACGCGCGTGTAAATCCGCCCACCTCAATCGAAAATCACGATGACAAAACGGCAAAAATTTTAATTTTTCAACGGATGCAGTCTGTTAGATTATGACACTTCATCGCGCCCGGATCGTTTGGATCGCGCCATGTCACCGATCCGTGTGCCGCCTCCCTGGATTCCCGGACCGGCTTTAATGACATTATTTCAGTTTTGGAACGGTTCCTGGATCGTCATTGATGGAGCGTTTTTTCATTAAATGGAAACTTATATTTCCTCTCCCAATTAACAGATCTCTCTCTATATATATTTACATATTTGGCAGACAGGTACACGGAGAGAATATAAGGAAAAATAAATATATAATAAAGACATTGGCAACTATTATTCCCGTGAAACTGAGAGGAGAGGAGGAGGGGGTGCAGTCCAAAGCATTTGATCTCTCCTGTAACTGAACAGAGGTGCGGTCCAGGCTTTTGGCTATTGCAGGGAGGGAACTCCCAGGCATCAGGATTCGTCTCACGCAGCGGCGGCGGGTCTTGGGCCCGGTGGCAGAGCAGCAACGAGACAGGCATCAGGCGCGGCGGCGAAGAAGCACGGTGGTCTGGAGGGAGTTCCGGCCGAGCTTGGCGCGCGCATTTTTGGTTGCTCAGGAGGAGCAACGTTCCGGCGACAGCGCTTCGACAGCTCCAGTTTCAATTTTGTTTTCTGTTTCCTTTCTCTGTTCGATCCATTGAGGTCTACTGTATTCGGTAACTTTCTGATCTTAGTGGAATTTGTCCGGCGCGCTCTCCCCGTGGAGTAGGAGTCCCATACTCTGAACCACGTAATCTTTTGTGTCGTCTGTGTATGCTAGAATCTCGTTCCATATTTTATTTTGCGATACTGGTTCTTGCTCATTCGTGAAATTCTGTTGCGCTACCGCGGCTTAACTCAATCCGATTTCACAACAGCGGTCCACACTAAACAATTGTCAAACGTTTTAAAAAGTTGTGATTGCTTTTAAAGAAAATAAAATAATTTAAAGAAAATAAAAAAAAATAGATTTTTTTTTGTTACAAACTTGGATTTTTTTTTAAAGTGAATTCATGGAAAAAATTTATTAAATTTCCGAAATTATTATTAAAATATTAGATTATTTTCTATAAGAACTTAAGATATTAATCACTCGCATACAGAAATAATTAAATACAAGAAACAGTAAAAATAAAAAACAACATAAACCGTTAAAAGTGATGGGTGAGAAAAAAAAAAGGAGAGAGAGAGTGAGCATCCCAAAAATTCAGAGAAGGGCAATTTTATTTACCATCCTCATTTTTTAACGCAATCCAGTAAAAATTCTACCTGACCACTATGTACCACATCTGCTCGTCCTGACGCCGTCGTCGCACGTCTACTCGTCTGCTCGCCCGCCTCCACACATATGCAAGCATGACTACGTCATCGTCTTAGCCCGCCGCCGCCCTGCTTCTGCTAGCTCAGGCAAATCTCATAAATTCTCCACTCCAATATTTTATCTCCTTTAACTTGATTTATCTTGAGTTATTATTTTTAAAATTTTCAGATTACGATTAATAATGGGGTGGGACAAACCAATTCTTAACCACCAAAATTAATTGCTTTATTGCTAAACTTCTCATAGAAATATTTTGCGTAGAAAAGGTTTTGATGATTTATGGGAATAAATCATGCCAATCGTTTCCACAACAATAATTTGTCCGAGAAAATAAAAATGTAAACACAAACGGCGAGGGATGACGGTCAACGTCTCGTCAACAAACGTCGTAATCGAGGAAGAGCATCTCCGGTAGTGCGGCGGAGGCGGCGGAGGCTGACGAAGAAGAGTTGTCGTTATAACGCACGTTGAGCTCCTTCTGTCGCCGGAGCTCCAAAACCTTCCGGTGTGAGTTCGAGTGCTGCGTAAGAAGGAAGGTTGGGCTCGCCGCCGGACGGTACTCCGGCACTAGCCGGCCGGATTTGTAGCGCACGCCGCAGGCGTTGCAGAGCGTCTTCGGCCCAAAAGGACCCGTCCGCCACTGCGGCGTCTTCTCCGACGCGCAGTGCGTGCACCGCCGGGCACCTCCGTCGGTCCCTGTCTCCGTCGCTTCCTGCCTCTTCCCGATCCCCACATTCAGCGCCGGGAAGTCTGATGACGACGACGACGAGGTAGTCGACGATGAAGACGCGAGCGAAGTCCACGGCATGCCGCTTGATTCAGCGGCGGCGGCGGCGACCCCACGGGATCTCTTGCTCCTCGCGCCGCGGCAGGAGGCGGGCATGTTTGCGCGGTGAGAGTTGGTGCTCTGCACCATGGCCTCCGCCGCAGGGGATTGTACCGGCACATCGGAGAAGGAATCTTCTACGAACTTGGACAGCCATTCCAACTCCGCTACTTCGGCTCTCTGCAAAATAAATTGTTAAAATATATTATTAGAAATTTTTAATCTTTAGTAAGAAAAATTCTGTTGGATAAAAAAGGGGCATTTCAGTGCACAAATCATCCCTGCGCAGCGAAAAATCACAGCTCTTTACGTGTGATTGATCAAAAATATACAATCGTATTACGTCTGTATTTTTGCACACAATCTTCACAGTTGAATCGCAGATCATATGACTGTATTTTATCCCGCAGTGTGATCTTTGGTGATTACCGTGCTCAACGCATATCTAAATATCTCTCTGTGCAGTGTGGGTTTGGGGAAGAGTCACACCACAAGGGTAAATTTAGTCAATTGTAAGAAAAAATTGAGATATTTTTGTATAGTATTGTTTGGAATATTAATTTGAAGTTTAAGTGATGAAGTGAAATTATATACATTTAAGTAAATTAAAATATTAAAGTATTTGTGGAATTCATTATATAATAGCGATAGCTTTCACACAAGTTTTCCCAAACAATTATCAGCTTTCCCCGCTGCAAAACAGAAGACAATACAATAGCAAACAATAAATTAAGCCGCTATACGATTGCCCAAAAAAGGATGGATGGTTAATTTAATTTAATAAACTGCTTACCGGCATATAATAAATGTCGTCGGGGAAGGAGGCGCGGCACGGATAGATGTATTCGATGTCGGAAGCGGCGGCGGCGGCATCGGCGAGCTGCGGTTCGGTAAGGAGTTTTGTCGTCTCAGAGACTGCCGAGGAGGAAGAAGACGAAGTCAAGAGAAGTTCATTGTTGGTGAAATCAAGCAGGTCCTCAATCCTCAACTTCTCCACGGCGGGCATCCCGTACACGTACGCCGGCGGATCCGCCGGGATGAACTCCGCCGGCATCCCCATTCCCACTGCATACTCAAACTCCCATTTTGTCGCCATTACAGCAAATACAGAGACGAAAACAGAGCAGAAGGAGACGGCAAGAACTGTGATGAAACGCGGAGGGTGTGGAAGAAGTATAGCAGGATATATATATATAAATAGTGGAAATGATTCGCCGGAGACTTTAGCCGCTGGTTGAAAATTATTATTTTTATAGCAGTAATAAGTGTGGAAGGAGGGGGCGGCAGCCGGTGATAATAATGGGAGGGCGGGTGGTACTGAAGATCGATGAGGTGCCACTAACAATATGTTATCCTTTTCCTTTAACCCGCCCACTCTCTAGTCTCTAGCTTAATTAAAACGCGCGCGGTGGTTATGAACCGTGGTTCGTAGCTACGGACTTTTTAGCTCCGGTGAATCTTTGTGGCATTGATGTTTTTGTCCAAACTCACCGGAGCTAAAAAGTCATGCCCAACGGAGCCTTAGGGTCTGTTTGGGACAGCTCTGGTGGCTGGAGAAGCTCTTTCCCAGCCGTCAGAGCTGTTATTAAGCGCGTTTGGGACAGCTCCCTAAAAGAAGCGCTTTTCAAAGAGCGCTCCCAGCGCTCTTATCCGGAAGCCCCCCCCCCCCCCCCCCCCCCACCCCCACCCCCCGCGTTCCGCTCTGCAGGAATCGCTCCCAGCGCGTTTTTTTTTCAATACCCCTCTTTCCGCTCTGCATCCCGCGACCCCCGATCTCGCTCCCAGCGCTCCCGTGCCCCTCGCCGCTCCCTCCTACGCCGCCGACGACCTTCGCCGGTCTTCTTCCTCCTAGATCCAGCCGCCGATCCTCTTCCTCCCAGATCCAGCCGTGCCCTAGCATTCTGACGCTCCCGATCTCGCTCCCAGCGCTCCCGTGCCCCTCGCCGCTCCCTCCTACGCCACCGGCTGCAGGTATTGGTCTTTCTCCTCTCGTTTCTTCCTCCCCCGACTGCATTTCTGTACAGATTTATGTGTGTGTGTGTACAGATTTATGTGTGTGTACAGATTTATGTGTGTGTGTGTGTACAGATTTATGTGTGTGTGTACAGATCTATGTGTGTGTGAATGTGATGTTGTGTTTTTGTGTTTGTGTTTGTGTGTGTGTGTGTATGTGGTGCAAGTGGTGTATGTATATATGTGTGTGTGTTGTGTTTGTTTTTTGAATGTGTGTGTATGTATATATGTGTGTGTGTTGTGTTTGTTTTTTTGAATGTGTGTGTGTGTGTGGATGTATATGTGTGTGTGTGTGTGTGTGTGTGTGTGTGTGTGTGTGTGTGTGTGTGTGTGTGTGTGTTTGTTTTTTTGAATGTGTGTGTGGATGTATATATGTGTATGTGTGTGTGAATGTATATGTGTGTGTGTGTGTGTGTGTGTGTGTGTGTGGATGTATATGTGTGTGTGTGTGTGGATGTATATATGTGTATGTGTGTGTGGATGTATATATGTGTATGTGTCGTGTTTGTTTTTTTGAATGTGTGTGTGTGTGGATGTATATGTGTGTGTGTGTGTGTTTGTTTTTTTGAATGTGTGTGTGTGGATGTATATATGTGTATGTGTGTGTGGATGTATATATGTGTGTGTGTGTGTGGATGTATATATGTGTATGTGTGTGGATGTATATATGTGTGTGTGTGTATATATGTGTGTGTATGTTTGTGTGTGTGTTTGTGTGTGTGTGTGTTTATGTATGTGTGTATGTGTGTATGTTTGGGTGTGTATGTATGTTTGTGTGTGTGTGTGTGTTTTTGTATGTGTGTTTGAATGTATGTGTGTGAGTGTTTGTGTGTGTGTTTGTGTGTTTGGGTGTGTATGTATGTTTGTGTATGTTTGTATGTGTGTGTGTGTGTGTGTGTGTGTGTGTATGTGTGTATGTTAGGGTGTGTATGTATGTTTGTGTATGTTTGTGTGTGTGTGTGTGTGAGAGTGTTTGTGTGTGTGTATGTATTTAGGAGGGGTATGTGTGATGTATGTGTATTTTTAATAGCACCTGCTCAGTGATGTTATTTTTAAAAAATTGTTATGTTTTAAGTTTTAAAAAATTGTTATGTATTTAGGAGGGGTATGTGTGATGTATGTGCATGTGTGATGCTATTTTATACCTTTCTACTTCATGTTGATTAACCTTTTTATATGGTCGAATTTATATTAGTTGTTGTGGTCCATAGTGTTATTGAGCGAACGTTTGGAGTGTGGAAGAAGAAGTGGCACATTCTGAGCAAAATGCCACAATATAGCTTCAAGAAACAGAGGTCCATAGTGTTGGCCACAATGGCCTTACATAACTTCATTCGTAGACATCCTTCTCGCTGGGACCCTGAGTTTAATGTTTGTGATGCTGATGAGTCTTCTTTCGCTCCCTCAGAGGATGAAGACCCTGCGGCGGAGGATGATATTGGAAGCGATATGAGTGATGCTGCTGGAGCTGAACAGATGTCTACAGTACGAGATAGCATTGCCGAAGAAATATACGGGGCGCGTGGATAGCATTACCAAAGAATTATGTAAAAGACTATTGTTATCGGTTATCTTTTATTATTTTTCACGTTAAAAACTGATGTATTTTTAAGTTCTAAAAAAACAGCTTCTAAAAGCTGTTTCTCCCAACAGCTAAATTAGAAAATCGCTCTTCAAAGCGCACTTCTGCACAGAACACCCAAACACTCTGCAGCTTTTCAAAACTGCTCCCCAGAGAGCTCTTTTAAAACAGCTCTATCCGGACAGCAGCTTTTCAATCCGCCAGAGCTGTCCCAAACAGACCCTTAGAATAACATAGTAATTTCCGGTTCGCGTATCATATTTGACATCTACTATGTTGTTACATATGACTAGGCATTTGTTGCGGGTCTCTTGGTGCTCTTATGGGCCGGTCGAATTGAACCGTCTCAGCTCGAGAGTTAGCCGAACGCGCAAACAATCACAGATTGAGTCAGGAAGAGACATGAAGACTTTTACGTGGAAAAATCCCGTAAAGGGGGGGAAAACACGGGGAAGGACCGGTGCCGACCAAGTTTCACTATTCTTTGGAGTGTTACAAAAGTTATCTCTTGATGGTGACAGGTCACCGCGCTCAGAAGCAACCCGGAATGATCAACGCAGCAACGGGGGCTCCTGAATCGAAGCCGAGAGTTGAGAAGATTCTTGGAGGCGGAGGTGATCTTCGTGCTCTGAAGGAGATCTTCAAGTCCCGATGGAGATCTTTAAGACGATCTTCGAACACCGGAGGAGAACTCTAAAGGAACTTCGAAGGAGCTCTCTCAAGCGTTGGAAGTCAATGTGTCTTCAAATGAGGCTCAGAGGCCCTGTTTATAGTTTTTGAGAGGGGCTTCTCGGTAATTGCACAATTGTAACTACCGTGACTACTACCTATCTGGCGAATATGAATCGGCGATCTAGAGCACTTGGATCGCCATTTTTGCAGATATGATGGATTTCTCTTTGTGTATAAAGTTTGGGCAGGACCTGTGACGGGGGAGTTGTGATATCCTGCAGCAGTTGAGGAAAAAAAGTGGAGGCGCGCGCGAGTGTCTCACGTGCCCACACGAGCGGGAGGAACCCCTTGCGCGCGCGCGTGGTAGATATTCCTGCGCATACCGTGAGAGTTCGGTCGTGCGTCGGTGGCGGCACGGTCGGCACGACGGTACCCACACAGCCTGCACGTGCGGGCGGGGAGAGATCCTGCATGCGGGTTGTGCACAGGAGAGGTCCACGCGTGGGACGTGCGAGTCTGGTCGTGCGACGGTGGCCGCACAGCCGGAGTTAGCTGCTGCGCCGACAACATGGTAAGAAATGGTCGTGTGGTGTCGGCCGCACGGTCGGAGTGGTCGTGCGGAGGGGGCAACGGCCGCACAGTCAGAGTGGTCGTGTGTCAGGGGCCGCACGGTCAGGGGTGTCGTGCGGCGGTGACCGCACGGACGGAGCGGTTGCGCAGTGGCGGCCATGCGGCGGGTTCGATTGGGGCCCGTGCGCGGCCTCGGTGCCTTGGTAGTGAGTGGTTTGGGGCGGTTTCCTCCTTCCCCACTAATGACACTACTCATAATAGGGGAAGTGTGGGTATTCACACCCCTATTATGATGGAGAATCAACTATTCGCCTCTGATTTCTTTTATTTATTTAAGTAGTGTAACGACCCAAAGCCGACCCTGAGGTCTAAACTGGTGTTGTCCGGGCTGCAGCCCAATACACCCCAAACAACTCTCCGCCTCTGTTTCTCGGCCACGGCAGGTTGTTGACGCTGGGGTTTGAACCCGCAACCTCCTTGATAAGGAGCCTTCAAACCACAGTGTTTATGAACGGTCATTCTTCGTGAACACCGCACTTAAGGAAATTCATCCATTATTATGTTCAAAATTTATTTTCTTTTTTGATGGCGGTCATAACCGTTGTCATGCCAAACACACATTCCATGGTGGTGGTGTTTATGTTTAAACTCACCGGAGCAAAAAAGGCACAGACCCTAAATTAGGTCACACTATGCGAATCATTTTCACTATTTATCGTCATCCACTCAGTTACGCAGAATTGTTATTCTTCGTTCTTGGTTAGGTTTGGAGACCTTATGAGTTAACATTGTATGGGATCATTTTTCGCTCATGGTTAATATCCTCCTATATCGCATTGTGCGCTCCTCCATGAAGATCCTCCAACTCACATACTCACGAGCGTAGCTATTGAATGCTTGGATCGATTCGATTCAAACTAGCTGATGGGCGACAACGCGCTTCCATGATTTATGCAAGATAGACGCGGCAAATGATCGAGGTGATCCACATGATCAACCTTTGGTGACTCATTTTGACAAGTCATTTTCACAGATCGATCTCAGCACGTCGACCACCCATAGGTGTGCTAGTTGCACGCGTAGATGGAGCGGAAATTTGAGTCAAGCTCGAGTTCAAAGTTGGCCTGCGGTAAGTCAATTGTTTCGCAATCTTGAGGATGCACCTTGGGGAGGCCAATTCTTCATGCATATTGTGACAATGGTCGGGTTTTGTTCAGCTCCAGATTCGAACCGGTTTCGTTTAATTAAATCGGTTGGGGGGTTCATTTTGAACGAAAATTCGTGCTCTACGACACAGCTTCTTTGCAGCTTCTTGCACAGTACGCTCAGCGAACAATACAAGATGAAATTTTCATATCATCTTTAGCCCTAAATAATCAAAATTAGAGATATATATAATAATTTTACGGTTTATCCAATGTTTAGTGTTATATTTTAGCTTAATTTAATATATATATATATATATAAATTATTTTTCAAATTATATTTTATTTTTTAAGTTAATTTAAAATATTTTCAGTTCAAGATGTTATTATATTATTAGTTGATTTATTTGACATAAATTATGAGATTGAGATATGATAGTTTATGTAAGTATTTGATATAACATTGATTTTTTTTTGTATAAATGATATATACATATAATACAATAGTCAGGTGCTAAAGAAATAAATGCACCACCGGACTACAATAACATTAGTCGGAGGTGATTGACAACCGTCCATCCCATTTGTCATTCACACGTATCATAAATTTTGGGGAAAATTTTTTGGTACAAGCTTGTACCATGCTCCCGTGCCCAAATAAATAGGGCTTTCTCACTGGGCCCCACCCTTTTTTTCCCCTTTCCCCCAAATTTGCGATTTTCCCTCCTGAGCATTTCTCCCCCCCCCCCCCCCCCCCCCCGAGTTCTTTCACGCCGCCGGCTCCTGGAGTAGCAAAATCTCCTGAGCATTTCTACCGCCATTTCTTCCGCCGAGGTCGCTAGCGAGGAGCTGGATTCGGTGATAACTAGGAGCTGGAGGAGTTGCGATTTTCTGGATTCCATGATAACTAGGAGCTGGAGTACCTGAATCTAGGTCCTCAACCACCATTATCAGTCTGTCATTTACAAGGATCCCCTGTTCTATTTATCCTGGAGTTGGGCATCATGCAGGAGGCATATGAGAAACCCTCCGTCGATTATTTTGGCAATGTAAGTTTTGTTCATTCTTCTACGTTTTGAAATTTATAAATCTGCATTTTTCATGTTTTTTCTAAGTAGAACTGTGAAGTTTATGTTCCAACTGGAACCCTTTAAATTCCAACTGGAATTTGTGTAATTCCAACTGTAAAATGTTTCATTCCAACTGTAATCTGATTAATTCCAACTGGAATTATCCTCCTGAATGACATAAAGGAAATGTATCATTCTCAGTCGTGCACAGTGAGGAAGAAGCATATTCTATGTACTGCGATTATGCTCACATAACTGGGTTTAGTGTGCGGAAGCAAAATATCACGTATTGGGCACACACGCGAATTATTAAGGGTCGAGGGTACAGTTGTGCAAAAGCCGGCCTGAAGGTGTCCAAATTGCTCAATGACGAACCCAAAAAGTACCGTAAACTGGATACTCGCACAGATTGTCTTGCCTGCATATACTTTAATGCGGACATAGAAGGTAAGAATTGGAAGGTTACGAAGTTCGTCGAAGAACATAATCACCCACTTGCATCAGAACATGACAAGCATCTCTTGAGATCTCATCGAAGTATATCTAATGTTCAAGCTAGTCTCCTAAAAAATATGACAGGTGCCGGTATTAGAACAAGTACCGATGCATACAACTTCCTTGCAAATGAGGTTGGCGGTGTTGAAAACGTTGGATTTTGTAAGTCAGATGCATATAATTTTGTCCAACGTGAAAGAAAAGCGCTAATAGACAGTGGAGACGCTATCAGCTTGTCGAAAGTATTGCAGGATAGACAATCTGGGGATAATATGTTTTCGTTCGATATCCAAACTGATGAAATGAATAGACTGATTAGTTTCTTTTGGATCGACGAGCATAACAAACTCGATTATGATTGTTTCGGCGACGTGATTGTGTTCGATACAACATATCGATTAAATAAGTACAATTTGGCCTGTGCACCCTTTATTGCGGTTAACCACCACTGGCAGAATATATTTGTTGGCGGTGTTAGGTTTGTGAAGTGAGTATATGCTGTGAAAGTGGGGACTATCCAGGTGGCGACTATCTAGGTGGCGACTATCCAGGTGACGACTATCCAGGTGGCGACTATCTAGGTGGCGACTATCCAGGTGGCGACTATCCAGATGACGACTATCCAGATGACGACTATCCAGGTGGCGACTATCCAGCTAGCCAGTATCCAGTGGCGAGTATCTCCTACTCACCACCCCCCTTGAGTTTGCCTATAAATAGAGGGGGTACCCCCCCTAAAGAGATACCTCCTGACACCTTCTGACAGTGACGAGTATATACTCTGAGAGTGACGAGTATAGCCATCAGAAGTGGCGAGTATCTTCAACTCTGAGCGAGTTAGAGGTACCAGAGTGCTACCTGGCGAGCATCGGACTTGGAGTAAGTTCGGGCAGCTCCCTTGAGCGGGTAGCGAGTATTGGAGAAAGTGACGAGTATCGAGCTGACGAGTATCGAGCTGACGAGTATCGAACTGACGAGTATCGAAGTGACGAGTATCGAGCTGACGAGTATCGATAGTGGCGAGTATCACCAGCCTGGTGTGCTCGGGAGAAGAAGCGGACCTTGTCCGTGACCTTGTCTTACCTTTTATTGGCTGTTGTGATTCAAATTGGATGCAACTTGTATTCAGCCGTGTTTATTTGTAATTTGGTTGCCTAGTTGGAATATAGCCTTCTTTGTTCATCGTTGGTACTCTTGATTGGTAGCAAACTCAAAAATTCAACATGGTATCAGAGGGAGGTTGCTGAAGCAGCGTCTGCAATCGAAGTTCAAGGTAGTCATCCAAGATGGACGGTGGAGGAGGTTATGCAAGAGGACTAGGAATCGAGCTGCTCACCCAGACCAACTACAAGAAGTGGAAGTCATGCATGGAGAGCTACCTTCTTGGAGAGGACCTATGGGAGGTCGTTGGTGGTGATGAGCAAAAGGAGGTGAAGGCAACAGAGGCTGGAGACAATGGTCCAACTGTGAGGGCGTGGAGGAAGGCCAACGCCAAGGCGGAGTTTACTCTGAAGAGAGCTATTGCTCCTGACTTGTTCGATCACATCGTGGGATGCAAGTCAGCTTCAGAGATCTGGAGTGCCCTTGATGGGCTATTCAACAAGAAGAATGTAGCTCGGCTACAATTCTTGGAGAATGAGTTGGCGATGGCAACCCAAGGCGAGATGGCGATATCCACCTTCTTCCTGAAGGTGAAGAACCTGTGTGGGGAGATTTCGGCCTTGGATCCTGAAGAGCCAATCTCAAAGGCGAAGTTGAAGCGACACATACTCCGAGGCTTGAGGAAGGAGTATGTCCCCTTCGTTACTTCTGTGCAAGGATGGGCTGCTCAGCCCTCCCTTCTGGAGCTTGAGAACCTGCTGTCATCACAAGAGAGCTTGGCGAAGCAGATGGCAGGAGTATCTGTCTCAGGTGGAGATGGTGAGGCGTTGTTCTCAGGCAAAAGGAAGCCTTGGGACAAGAGAAAGAAGAACTCCGGAGACGGACCTTCAACGTCATCTCAGGGAGATGGGGGGGAGTTCCTCCCTGCGCGCGATGAGAAGGGGAGATACCTTTGCTTTGCCTGTAAGAAGTATGGACATATGGCAAAGGACTGTCGGTCTAATCTGAAGGCCGGTCATGCTGCTAACAAGGAGGGAGATCACCAGAGAGGTGGAGGAAGAGGTGGAGGTCGCCAGGGCGGTGAGAGGGGGGGGCAATTGTTTCCTGGCAGAGATGACGGCAACGTCAGTCGATGTCTTAGCCTCCATCAACCTCGAGAACGACTGGATAGTGGATTCCGGTTGCGGGCATCATATCACAGGAGATATGTCCAAATTTGACTCCTTGGAAGCATATAAAGGGACGGATGCTATCATCACTGCGGATGATACGGTACATCCTGTGGAGCGAGAAGGGAAGGTGTCGCTTGGGAGTAGAGAGAAGCCAGTGACACTAAAGAGTGTGTATCACGTGCCTGGCATGAAGAAGAACCTCTTCTCAGTGGCGAACGCCGTGGATGCTGGATACCACGTGCTGTTTGGACCAAAGGAGGTGAAGTTCTTGAAGAACCTATCGTCTGTCGATGCTGACGTCGCGCTCACCGGGAGAAGGGTGAAGGATTTGTATGTTCTGTCTGCAAATGCCTACGTGGACAAGCTGAAGACAAACGACAGCGCTGTGATCTGGCATGAGAGGCTGGGTCATGTGGGGATGGACAAGCTGAAGATGATGGCGGCAAAGGGCCTAGTGAGCGGCCTGCCTCATCTCACTTCCTACGGCGACTGCCATGTGTGCGACGGATGCCAATATGGAAAGTCACATCGACTTCCATTTGACAAGTCGGAGACCAGGTGTAAGGCACCTCTTGAGTGCGTACATGCTGATGTTATGGGGTCGTGCGCCACCCTTACTTATGGAGGCAATAAGTATGCGCTGGTTCTGGTGGATGACTATACCCGCTATACGTGGGTATACTTTCTGAGAGAGAAATCAGAAGTATTCAGCAAGTTCCTCGAGTGGAAGGAGCTTGTGGAGGGGAGGCTGGACCGCAGAGTGAAGAAGCTGAGAAGCGATAATGGAGGGGAGTTCACCTCCAATGAGTTTGCTTCCTTCTACAGAAGGTTTGGCATTCGGCGGGAGCTTTCTTGCGCTCACACCCCCCAGCAGAATGGGGTGGCAGAGAGGAAGATCCGCCATCTGGTGGAGACTACCAGGAGTTGGATACATGCCAAGAGCATTCCCAAGGCCTTATGGGCGGAGGGAATGGCGTGTGCCACCCATGTGATCAACCGGCTACCATTGAGTCCCAACAGGATGGTATCTCCGCACCAGCTCATGTTTGGAGAGAAGCCAAATGTGGGTCACATGAAGGTGTTCGGTTCTACTTGCTTCGTGCACGTCCCGGACGCTCAGAGAACCAAGTTGGAGCCGAAGGCGAGGAAGTGTGTCTTCATCGGCTACGATGAGCGGAAGAAGGGGTGGAAGTGCATGGATCCGCAGACCCACAAGTTCGTCGTCTCGCGCGACGTAATGTTTGACGAACTGATCTCGTATCAGGGAGTCTCTTCCGTGGTGCTGCCGGAGAGTGGAGAATCGAGCAGGAGAGAAGAAGAGTGGGTCACTGAGGACCCTACTGTGGAGTTGGAGGTTTCTCCAAGTGTCCCATCGCCATCTAACTCAGGAGGAGCTTTTGGCTCAGGAGGAGCATCTGGCTCAGGGGGAGCTTCAATCTCTAGAAGCAGGGAGAGCATTGCTCCTAGAGGAGGACAGAGAGGAGCTGGAGAAGAGGAGTCTACCGGAGCGGTAGATAGTGGCCAAGCCTTGAGAAGGTCGAAGCGGACCATCGTCCCGCCTGCTCGCTATAAGGAGGGGAACTTCGTGAGTTTGGTAGCTTGCTTCTTCGCAGGACCACTCGACGAAAGGGAACCTGCCCGCTTTGAGGATGCTGTTGGCATCAAGGAGTGGGACGAGGCCATGGAGGAAGAGATGGAGGCCCTGAAGAAGAACGAGACATGGGACCTGGTTCCCATGGTGGAGGGCATCAAACCTGTCACCTGCAAGTGGGTGTATAAGGTGAAGAAGAGGGCTGGTGGAGAAGTGGAGCGGTACAAGGCGAGGCTTGTCGCTCGAGGCTTCTCACAAACCTATGGAGAGGACTACGAGGAGACCTTCAGTCCCGTAGCGAAGATGACGTCGGTGAGGACGATCATTGCCCTAGCAGCGTGCAGAGGGTGGAAGCTATGGCAGCTGGACGTGAAGAACGCATTCCTATATGGGGAGATCGACAAGGACATATTCATGGTGCAACCACCTGGATACGTGTCCAAGTCTCAGCCGCGTCACGTATGCAAGCTGAAGAAGGCCCTCTATGGGTTGAAGCAGGCACCGAGAGCCTGGTATGGAAAGATTGCGGAGTACTTGCAGTTCTGTGGCTACGATGCCTCAGACTCAGATTCCAGCATGTTCGTGAAGAAGAGTGGAGATCTTCACGTACTGGTGCTGCTGTACGTCGACGACATGATCGTGACAGGGAACAACCCTGAGGAGGTCGCGGCGCTGAGATAGCAGCTCTTCATACGATTTGAGATGAAGGATCTTGGTGAACTGCACCATTTCCTTGGCCTCCAAGTTGAGAAGAGAAGAGGCGGGCTTGATGTTTCCCAGAGGGCGTATGCCGAGAGGATCGTCGAAAGATTCGGCATGAAAGAAGGGAAGAGCAGTTCCGTTCCTCTGGAGGCTGGGCTGAAGCTTCGGAAGGAAGAAGGGAGGATTATTCCTGATCCGAAGATCTTTCGGGCACTGGTGGGGAGTCTTATCTACCTGACTATCACGAGGCCGGACATCGCCTTTGCTGTCGGCCGAGTTAGTCGGTATATGCAGGAGCCGCGGAAGCCTCATCTGGAGGCAGCCAAGGGGATTCTGAAGTACGTGAAGGGCACCCTTGAGATGAGGTTGTCCTATGAAGAGAAGTCTGACTTCAAGCTGCATGGGTACACAGATGCAGACTACAGAGGTGACGCTGATGATCGCAAGTCGACATCAGGTTACGTGTTCTTGTGTGGAGCTGCTGCTATCTCGTGGTGTAGCAAGAAGCAGGACTCTATTTCCCTTTCTACCACGGAGGCCGAGTACAAGGCGTCGTCCTTAGCAGCTCAGGAGTGTGTCTGGCTAAGGAGACTAGTGGAGGATGTGGATGAGGAGGTCAGCGGACCTACTGTGCTTCGCGGGGACAATGAGAGTGCATTGAAACTGGTAACCAATCCAGTGTGTCATGCGAGGACCAAGCACATTGAGATCGAGCATCACTTCATCAGAGAGAAGGTGCTGAGTGGCTTGATCACTGTGGAGCATGTGCGGAGTGAAGACAATCTTGCGGATATATTCACGAAGCCCCTATCTGCGGGGTCTTTCCGTAGGCTTCGCTCATTACTTGGAGTTGTTCCCGGAGCTCACTTCAAGGGGGAGTGTTAGGTTTGTGAAGTGAGTATATGCTGTGAAAGTGGCGACTATCCAGGTGGCGACTATCTAGGTGGCGACTATCCAGGTGACGACTATCCAGGTGGCGACTATCGAGGTGACGACTATCCAGGTGGCGACTATCCAGGTGGCGACTATCCAGATGACGACTATCCAGATGACGACTATCCAGGTGGCGACTATCCAGCTAGCGAGTATCTAGTGGCTAGTATCTCCTACTCACCACCCCCCTTGAGTTTGCCTATAAATAAAAGGGGTACCCCCCCTAAAGAGATACCTCCTGACACCTTCTGACAGTGACGAGTATATACTCTGAGAGTGACGAGTATAGCCATCAGAAGTGGCGAGTATCTTCAACTCTGAGCGAGTTAGAGGTACCAGAGTGCTACCTGGCGAGCATCGGACTTGGAGTAAGTTCGGGCAGCTCCCTTGAGCAGGTAGCGAGTATTGGAGGAAGTGACGAGTATCGAGCTGACGAGTATCGAGCTGACGAGTAACGAACTGACGAGTATCGAAGTGACGAGTATCGAGCTGACGAGTATCGATAGTGGCGAGTATCACCAGCCTGGTGTGCTCGGGAGAAGAAGCGGACCTTGTCCGTGACCGTGTCTTACCTTCTATTGGCTGTTGTGATTCAAGTTGGATGCAACTTGTATTCAGCCGTGTTTATTTGTAATTTGGTTGCCTAGTTGGAATATAGCCTTCTTTGTTCATCGTTGGTACTCTTGATTGGTAGCAAACTCAAAAATTCAACAGGCGGAGCATTCATAGCAACGGAAACCATTGAATCCTTTTGCTGGGTGTTCAAGACTTTCTTGAGGTTTGTTGGTGGGAAACAACCCACCACCATATTCACAGATCAAGATCAAGCAATGACCGTTGCCATTGAGAGAACTCTTCCCAATAGTCGGCATAGGTTGTGTCAATGGCACATCTCAAAAAAAGCCCTGTCAAAGGTACCTGCTTTCAATAATGATAGGGGTATTCGATCCCTTTTTTACCAATGCATGAGCAAATGTGATTCTGAGCTTGAGTTTGAGAAGTGTTGGAACGATATGGTAACAAGAGGAAACTTGGAGGATAACAGGTGGTTGCGGGACCTATATAAGGTAAGAATGAAGTGGTCGACGACCTTTAATAAAACATGTTTAGATCTTGGCATATTATCGACACAAAGAAGTGAGTCAGCCAATAATGTGTTGCATGGTTGTTCTAAAGCAACCAGTTCACTAGTTGAATGTTTTCTTGGTTTGGATAGATTGACGGCAAGCTGGCGTCGAGCCGAACATGATGAGGACTTTCGTTGCAAACATGGTAGTGTAACTCCAAAAATTCAGCATAGCCAACAACTCAAACAAATTTCAAAAATGTAAACCCGAAAGACCTTCTCCATATTTGAGCAAGCATTTATGGACGCCGCAATTGGTGTATGTATTGTAGAGGAATCCAGAATAGACGAGAATCACATTGTCTACGCTACACAAATTTGTGACGCAACAAAGGATCTTAAACATTGGTTTGTAACCCTCGATTCAGCAAATTTTGATGTGGACTGTTCGTGCAAAGGCTTTCAAACAAAAGGAATACTATGCAAACGCATACTAAGGGTGTATAACCGTGCTAACGTTAAGCAAATTCCTTCCCAATACATACTTAACAGATTCACTCTAAAGGCAAAGAAGAGTTTGTATCTATCCAAAGAAGTTAGTTTGAATGACTTCGATTCCAATTTGGTGTTTCAGAATCATATGATGAGGTTTACCTATGACCTCACCTGTCGGGTAGAGGATTGCAAGATTGCCAAGGAGTACATGCACAGTGCGATGATTGAAGTTGTCAGGAAGACAGAGGAAATAGTTGATAAAGAGGAGAGGATGAAAGGGAATAGTTGGTGAAATTGACAACCAAAATGAAATGGTTCGTGATCCCCCCGCAATGCTACGTAAAGGCCTATCAAACAATCGACCTAAGAGTCATTGGGAGAAATCAATTAATAGAAAAAGTTAGCTTTCTTACTCATGTTTATATATTTAAATTTCAAATTATTTGTTGAAACACAACTGGAATAAAACCATTTATATTACAACTGAAACACAATTGGAATAAAACCATTTATAACTGGAATGTAACTGGGAGGCAACTAGCCAGGTAACAATGACTGGAATTAAACTAGAATTGAACTACAAGAGCAACAAGCATATGCACGTCGCCCTTGGTGTAACTGGAATTAAACTAGACTATGACTACAAGAGAAACTGAAATAATAAGCAGATTTTGCAACTGGAATGAAACTAGTAAAATTAAAATTAAAACTGGAACGTAATGAAAATCTATAGATTATACCTTGATGATGTCATAAGTTCTCCGGTGGAACTTTCTTCAATGTCTGGCGTTCCAGAGGCGTGGTTCGGAATGCTGAACAAGTGGGGAACGTCGAACAAGAGCCACCAGCTCCGTCGTGAAGAAACCCTAGGATTAAGCAGCTGGGCGAAATGGGGCCGGCGGCGTGAAGAAACGCGAAATGGGGCCGGCGTTGTGAAGAAACTGTAGCTATCTAGTTACTCCAGGTGCCGGCGGCGTGAAAGAACCCTAGGGGCGACCTCGGCGGAAGAAATGCTCAGGAGGAAAATCGAAAGCTTTGGGGGAAAGGGGGAACGGGAAAGGGAAGGGGGAAAAAGGAGTGGGGCCCAGTGAGAAAGCCCTATTTATTTGGGCACGGGAGCATGGTACAAGCTTGTACCAAAAAAATTTCCAAATTTTGGACTGCGATCCGTCATTCCCTGTGGTTAAGTGTTGCGAGGTGTCGGGCAAAAGGTTTACCGGGGAAATGTGGAGGTCATGATGTGCGAAATTTCTTGGGACCGGAATCTGGACGGAAATTTCCTTTTGATCTCCGGGACTACTTTTGATCTCCTGAAATGACTTTCTCTTTCTATCTCCGGCCCACGCACAAAAAGTGGATGTCAGCAATCCCCTCCTCATTCGCCCCGGACGAAAATTTTGAAAACGGACTCCGATTACAAAAATCGCTGCTCTATGATGTGCTGGACCACTTTACTCATGGTGTGCTCTACCTTTGTCGCCCGCACTCCGGATTTTCTTGATTAGCTTCCAACTATTGAAATAAATTGCCAAATAATTAAAGAGTGCTATTATAATTAAGCACATCGAGTATGAGTATGTACACACCCAAAAAAACTAAACCTGCATTTAATTTACTTACCAACTCCACCATAGTAACATTAAGCGCATGTATTACCCGTACTCGTCGAGATCAAAAATACACATGGACATGATATCCTGTCACCTCTGCGAGCTCAGAAGACCACCTCACCAGCCTCAGTATGTCACCTTGGTTGGCTCAGGACACCACCTCGCCAGCCTCAGCAGATCAACACGGTAGTCTCATCAGATCAACTCAGCTAGCTCATATTGACCTCGCCTGGGGGTGGGGTACGACCCCCTCCATTGTCTTTGCCTATAAATATGATCTCATTGTAACAAGGAGAGGGCGGTTCAAACACCGCGAAGGTCGCATATTTGAAGATTTTGCGACTTCGCATGTCTTCCCCCGAGCTCGCACACTTAGTTCGGGAGGGGGAGTTCATATACACTTCTGGCTATGCAACGATACCTTCACAATGTAACACGACCTCCTCATTAAGCAAAAAAATAATCGTTGGTCATACCCAAGTCTGAACATTAAAGTTGGGCACATGGCTTCGACATCTTGGTGCGTGAGTGTGGACTTTAGCTGAAGTATGAAAAAGTTGTAAGCGACCTTGCAAGGTTAGTGGTGAAGAGCTCGTATCAACCTACACAGCCTTTGAGAAAACTCACATAGAACTCGCATAAA
Source organism: Dactylorhiza incarnata (assembly GCA_033032865.1). Taxonomy (NCBI): domain Eukaryota; kingdom Viridiplantae; phylum Streptophyta; class Magnoliopsida; order Asparagales; family Orchidaceae; genus Dactylorhiza; species Dactylorhiza incarnata. The sequence continues at coordinate 6,824,980 of JAWHQI010000109.1, read as the reverse complement.
TCAGTCATCTCATAATCACCTCACAGAGACTTAAATTCAACTTGCAATCACCTCACAGGGAAATCACAGTTAACTCGCAATCACCTCGCAGAGACCTACAATCATCTAGCAAGGTCACGACGAGGTGTAGTATGGAAAATAAAAATTTCTCCTTCTTTGATACTCTATATTGACAAAGTTGTTTCACACTTTTCCTTATTATTACCTTGTGGGTGCTTTGGTAAAACCCGCTATTACTTTTGTATAACTAACGAACAATGTTATCTATGACGATTCACCGCGATAATGACCACCATTGAAGGATTTTTCGCACAACAATCTAATTTTCATGAAGAATCATATATTCTGCAAGTTCATACTCGCGAGGTCTTCTCTTCATCAGCTTCTATTCTGCGAGTTCATACTCGCGAGGTCTTCTCTTCATTAGCTTTTATTCCACGAGTTCATACTTGAGATGTCTTCTTTTCATCAGCTTCTATTATGCGAGTTCATACTCTCGAGGTCTTCTCTTCATCAGCTTCTATTCCGCGAGTTCATGCTTACAAGGTCTTCTCTTTGTCAACTTTTATTCCACGAGTATGTACACATGAGGTCTCCTCTTCATTAACAAATAATCAGCGAGTCCGTACTCGCGATGTACTCTCCTTACCAACATATGTTCTAAGTCTCTATTCCACGAGTTCTTACCTGTGAGGTTCCTATCCAGAAGCTCATATTATGTGAGTGCTTATCCACGAATTCCTTATTCAAGAGGTTCGTATTAATAAGTTTTAAGGCTCTTATCATTATATGGAGTTCTCTTTTTTCACAAATGGGGTATCTGGTATAGTACAACCTCATGCTCTCAAACTGTGATTTGCTAAAGCGCTTGATTACTTCAAGTATTCCCCAGCCAGGCTATATGCAAGCTTTCAGTAAAGAAGATAGATGGTCTTATTTGGCATGACTATATTGGGTTTCTTAATAGAGTCAATTTGGTTTTGAATACACTTATTCGGCAAGTTCATATTCAACGAGCTCTCATTCGGGGAAATCTCATTCACAAAAATTATGAAATAAGATATCGTCGCATCTGGTACACTTAAAACACATTAGAGATCTTCATTATTCTTTATGCTCCTTGCTATCGTAAACACCCATCATTATTTGGTATCGAGGTTATTGTTTGATGACCTATGAAGGAAACAACCTTGGAAACAAACATGGATAGTGGTGACCACCGAAGGATGTACTGTCAATGATTTATTTGTTCTCCAATCGGAATCACCAATTTATTTGTTCTCATCCTTCATAGCCAATGTCCTTGTTTATTCAAGTAGCAATATGAATCTCGTATTAATATTTATTTCTTATTCTGAGGTTATATGTGAAATTTCATTCAATCTAGTTACCCATTGTGTATAACACATAATTCGTCGAGATCAGAAATGTCTAAGAAGACGGCTATTTGCAGACCTCATGAGTAGAATACTGGGCATCATCAAGGAGGTGAGCATGGGCGAGTATCCATTACAAATCGCGAGTATGATCAGGTAACTACCCCCCCCCCCCCCCCCCCCCGGATTTGTTTATAAATAGACCTCCATGGGTACCAGAAATGACACTTTGGAAGAGGTCCCCCCTCAAGCGAGATACTCACCAAGTTCGTGCCTTTCTCGTACCTAACTCAGCCCTTGGTTTTAGATGGGAAACTATTTTAGACTTCCGGGTACGTGACGGGACCTCCCTGCTGAAGCGCCTGGGGTGTGCTTGTAGACATTTCTCCTTCTCATGTTCTGCCCATTAGAGTTATGACGTTCGACCGCGGGATCAGTAACATTCGACTACACTTAGGTCCGAACATCTGGAGCTAGGATTTACCTGGCTTCAACACCTTGGTGTGGTGAGCGTGGATCGTAGTCAGATGAGGAAAGTCTAGCGAGAAGACGTCATGACTCAAGATGGCGAGCTATAGGCCAAAGACGACAACTCGCGTGTATGGTGAGCTCCTTCCTTACTCACCCACATGCGAGTTCCAGAGACGAGTTCAGATTAGCGGCTTTAATACTCGGCATAGGCGAGCTCCTTCCTTACTCGCCCATTAGCGAGTTCATGCATACGAGTTCCAGAGACGATTTCAGATTAATGACTTCAATACTCGACATAGGAGAGCTCCTTCCTTACTCGCCCATAGGCGAGATTCCTTGTTACTCGCATATAAGCGACTTCTTGCAAGCGAGCAACATCAAATTCAGAGACTTCATAGAGGCGAGATTCTTCTTTACTCGCCCATAGGTGAGTTCCTGCAAGTGTTCTACTCGCAAATTGGCGAGTTCCCGAAGGCAACCTCATTTGGCGAGTTTTGGATGGCGACCTCATTTGACGAGTTCCTGATGGCAAGTTAAGGCAAGACGAGCTCAAATTTGGGGCTAGTTGGATACTTACCTCGTCGTAGTTATCTTCATTTTCAATAGCAGTGCTTTTCATATGTGTACATACTTACAGGTTCTTTGGTAAAACCCGTGAGTATTTTTGTATGACTAACAAGTAGGAGTATTCATGATGAGTTCAACACCATTAGCAAACATATAAAGTGTTACATGAGCTCCTACTCGTGATGATCTTCATGCATATAAGTTGTTCTCTTATATTCCGTGAGCTCTTTACTCGTGATGATTTCCTTCAAGCAACTTACATTCCACGAGAATGCTTACTCATGACATTTTCATGCTGGTATTCCGCAAGCTCCTTACTTACGAGGATCTCCTTCAGCTAATTGCATTCCATGAGAGGTCTTACTCATGAGGTATTCCAGTTAGTATCTTGCGATGCTATGTTTGCGATGATCTCCTTCCATCAGCTATGTTCCACGAGGGATCTTACTCATGAGGTATTCCAATTGGTATTCTGTGATGCTATGTTCGCGATGATCTCCTTCTATCAGCTTATGTTTCATGAGAGTTCTTACTCGTAAGGCCTTCAAGTTGATATCTAGCGACCAAACAACATGTTATGTTATTTATAAGTACATATTTCAACTAATCAGTAAGGTTATATTTGTGTCTTTCTGTAAAAGTGAATGAAGTTAGAGGTCATATCGAGGTGAAGCCCACCTTCGCAAGTGGTTTAGAATGTGAACCTCCGACTAAACTCTTTTGACCCTCAAGTTGGGTGATGAGATAATGACTCGTGATAATAGTGTTTCCTCCTAAGACCAAGCTTCTGCATTGACGGTCGAGATCAGCTCCCCCCTTGCAAGTTGGTCAACGATCCCTCGAGTTCACTACTCATCCATGCTACTTGAAGAGTTACTAGAAGATAGTCTGAAGTCGTACTCTAAATTATCTAATAGGATATGAATTCTCTCTCAGCAATGATCCATGTCCATCTTCGTGAAGTGGTCGAGTAATTGGACCATCGACTCACCTCTATTGACCCCCAGGACGGGTGACGGGACGGTGCGCCGGGATAGCGAGTTTTCCTAAGTCCAAGCCTGTGACGACCCAGGCACCAACCCACTCTGGACCACCACACAGGGCCACAGCCACTGGGGTCCCACATGGCCTCGTCCGGGCTGCAGCCCAAGCACCCAACCCATCTCCCTCCACGGGCGGGTTGTTGGTGGCCACAACCTCCCTTTGATGAGGCAAACTCGATAGTCAAGCATGCACCACGCGGACTTCCCAGGAGGTCACCCATCCCAGAACTACTCCAGCCCGAGCACGCTTAACTATGGAGTTCTTCCACTTCTCATCAAAGGGAGGATGTGGCCACCAACAACCCGCTCGTGGAGGGAGATGGGTTGGGTGATTGGGATGCAGCCAGGACGAGGCCAGGCGGGACCCCAGTGGCTGTGGCCATGTGTGGTGGTCCAGAGTGGGTTGGTGTATGGGTCGTCACAAAGCCTCTACATTGCGGTCGATATCAGCCCCCCCTGCACGTTGGCTGAATGACCCCCCATCACATTTATCATCCGACTTGAGAGGTTACTAAAAGTGAGTTTGGACGCCAACCTCCCAACTCGACGAAGAGATGGTCAATTTCACCGACGTAGGGACCCTTGTGTAAAGGTGTCGTTGAAATAACTAAAATCTCACAGCAAAGTCAAGTTCAAACAGTCGTTTCTTCCCGTCATATGAATTAGTGTGGTTGACCCCCTCTGATTATTGAGTGACAGTATGATGATCCTTCAAGAACCAAAGACCCGGAGTAAGATGGAGGCATCGGGATCGTGTGTCCCCTTGGACCCCCTGATTGTCATTTCCTACTTACTGGTTCTCTCAACATTTTGCAGCGAGGTAGGATGGAAGCCTCAGGATTGTGTGTCCCCTTGGACACCCCCCCCCCCCCCCCCGACTGTCATTCTCTATTTGTCGGTTCTCTCAACATTTTGCAGCGAAGTAAGATAGTGGCCTCGGGATTGTGTGTCCCCTTGGACCCCCCCCCCCCGGACTGTCATTCTCTACTTGTCTGTTCTCTCAACACCTTGCAGCAAATGGTAGGATGGAGGCCTCTGCTAGGTGTGGACTCTTCTCCACCTCTAGTTGAGCTTGGCTCCTGCTAGGCGTCGACTCCTCTCCGCCTCCAGTTGAGCTCGACTCCTGCTAGGTGTCGACTCTTCTCCTCTTTCGGTTGAGCTCAACTCCTGGAAGGACCTTGCGCGACACACCCCCTCGCTCACATCTCTCTGAACTACGGGTTCAACATTGTTTTTTCGAGCTCGTATCAAACTCAAACAAAAAAAGCGGGGATTGTGTATAACCCGTAATTCATCGAGATCAGAAATGCCTAAGGAGACGGCTATTCGCAGACCTTGCCTGTAGAGTATTTGGCATCATCAAGGAGACGAGCATGGGCGAGCATAGAAAGAGGAATGAAAGGACAAATACAAGTCCAAAGTTCGGGAGGAAGAATCGTTACCCTAGTCGCGTTCTTTTTCGCCATAGATCCGAGATTCTACACGGAGAGAGACGACCGCACCGGGCTGCACTCTCCAAATCTGGAAACGGCTCGCGAAACGGAGCTCCGGAGCTCCGTCAATGGCGGGATCTACCTTCTTCTTCCTTGGCTCCTCCTTCTTTCTCTAGGGTTTGGAGAGAGAATGGCTTAGAGAATATGAGGGTTTAACCCCCTCTCATCAGCCCTAAAGGTCTCCCGCAACTAAACCTAGCCGTTGGATCAACTTCCAAAAGATTTGGACGGTCCGATCTTCTTCTCCGCTCAAAATCGCGGAACAGAATAAACAGGGCGCACGATCGCTGGCGCACGATCACTGGTCGTGCGCGAAGAGAGAAATGGTCGTGCGCACTGTCCGAGACAGAACTCGATTCTCTTCTGAATTAACGCACGATCGCTGGCGCACGATCGCCGGTCGTGCGCGAAGAGGGAAATGGTCGTGCGCACTGTCCGAGACAGAACTCGATTCTCTTCTGAATTAACGCACGATCGCTGGCGCACGATCGTCGGTCGTGCGCGATGAGGCCACTGATCGTGCGCTAAGAGCAGCAAGGGAAGATTTAGCCTGCTTCAAGTGCAGCACTACTACTCCGCCTACTTCGCTGAACCACGATTTTTGGGGTGTTACAACTCCACCCTCCTTAAAAGAATTTCGTCCCGAAATTTATAAAACAGAAATAGCAAGAAATTCAGCTATAATTTACCTGAGAGAAATAGCTCGGGGTACTCCGCAAGCATCGCTTGCTCTCTCTCCCAAGAGAGCTCCTCTCGGCCGCAATTATCCCACCGGACTTTTACCATCCGAATGGACTTGTTCCGCAGCTGCTTTACTTTGGTATCTTCGATGCGTAAGGGCTTGACCTTCGTCGACAACCCACTATCAACCGGAACTTTGCCGACCGCAACGATATGAGTAGGCTCTTGCACTGCCTTCCTCAACACTGAAATGTGAAACACGTCGTGCAGACCGCTCAGCTCTGCAGATAGTGCAAGCCGATAAGCCGCATCACCAACACGCTCCACGATCTCAAACGGTCATAAGTACCTTGGACTGAGCTTTTTCAAGCGTCGGATCCTTGATACCCCTTTGCACGGTTTGATCTTCAAGTAAACCCGGTCACCGACGACAAACTCTAGGTTCCTATGCTTGGCATTGAAATACTTTGCTTGCCTATCCTGGGCAACCAATAGCCTTTCACGTATAGCCCGGATCGTCGAAGTTGCTACTTCAACATCCTTTCGCTTCAAGAGCTTAGTATCGCCCGTTTCCGCCCAAGACAACGACGTACGACACTTCTTACCATAGAGGGCTTCGAAGAGAGCCATCTTTATACTGTCTTGATAGCTATTATTGTAGGCGAACTCGATCATGTAGAGATGATCTTCCCACCTCTTTCCAAAATCTAGAGTGCACATTCGGAGCATATCCTCCATAGTCCTGTTGGTTCTCTCGGTCTGTCCATCCGTTTGCGGGTGGAAGGCCGTGCTGAACTTCAATTTCGTGCCCAACAGTTCATGGATAAGCCTCCAATCTTTCGATGTGAAACGCCCGTCACGATCGCTGACGATACTACGGGGGACACCGTGCAGCCTCACAATACTATCAACATAGAGCTTTGCTAGCTTCTCTACAGAATCATCCTTCCTGTTCGGAATGAAGTGTGATACCTTCGTCAAACGGTCCATGATCACCCAGATGGCGTCGTTTCCATGCTGCGATCTCGGCAATCCGTGCACGAAATCCATCGAAATATCATCAAACTTCCATTCCGGAATCGGCAGGGACTTCAGAAACCCACCGGGACGTTGACATTCCGCTTTCACCAACGCGCAAGTATGACACTTGGCCACGTAAAGGGCAATGTCTTTCTTCATACCCGCCCACCATAAAAGCTTCTTCATATCCATAAACATTTTAGTGCTCCCCGGGTGGATTGAGTACTTGGTATGATGAGCCTCGTACATCAACTCCGCCCGTAGAGTGCCAACATTTGGGATGCACAACCTTTCCTGTTTCCACATAAGGTCGTCTTCGAAGGAGAAATCAGCGTTTAACCCCTCAACGGTTTCCGCCTTATAGCGTTTCATGCTCTCGTCCAGCTCCAACGCTTGTCGAACTCGGTCGGCAAGGTCGTATTGAACTTCCGTCCAGTTCAAGCATGTTGAAGTAGATGTTCTCCTATCAATGCAAATGATCTCCATTTCTTCCAGCTCGCGGATTAGACGCTCATCGTGCATCAAAATCCAATTTGCTTGAGCGGGAGCCCGACGACTCAGCGCGTCCGCTACTACGTTTCCCTTACCGGGAGTATAATTGATGTCGAAGGTGTAGTCCCCAAGGAACTCCATCCACCTCCTTTGATGCATATTCAACTCCCTTTGATCCAGCAAGTACTTGAGGCTCTTGTGGTCGGTAAAGATATCGATCTTCACGCCATATAAATAATGCCTCCAAAGCTTAAGAGCAAATTAAATACCACGACCGCTAGCTCCAAATCATGGACCTGGTAATTCCTCTCATGAACCTTCAGTTGCCGGGAGCCGTAGGCAATCACTTTCCCAAACTGCACTAGGACACAACCCAAACCACTTCCTGAGGCGTCACTATAAATTTCGTAGCCTTCCGTACCTTGTGGCGAGCATAGAATGGGCGCCGTGGTCAGACGGCTCTTCAGTTCTTCAAAAGCTCGTGCGCACTCGGGCGACCAAACGAACTTATGATCCTTCCTAGTCAGTTTTGTGAGAGGAAGTGCGATCCTCAAGAAGTTTTCCACAAAGCGCCTATAATAGCCGGCAAGTCCTAAGAAACTTCGGACTTCCGCTACGTTTTTCAACAAAGGCCACGCTCGGATCGCTTCTATCTTCGACGGATCTACTGCAATTCCATCTCCACTAACGATGTGACCAAGGAATGCTACTGACGGTAGCCAAAACTCGCACTTGGAGAACTTGGCATAGAGCTGACTCCTCCTCAAGGTGCTCAGAACGGCGTGCAGATTCCCTACATGCTCCTCTTCCGATTGAGAGTATACCAAAATGTCGTCGATAAAGACGATCACAAATTGATCCAAATACTCACGGAACATCCTGTTCATTAAGTCCATGAATACCGACGGTGCATTGGACAGACCGAACGGCATCACCGTGAACTCATAGTGCCCAAAGCGGGTACTGAACGCTGTTTTTGGAATGTCACATTCCCTTATCCGCAGTTGGTAATAGCCGGACCTTAGGTCCAGCTTGGAGTAAACCGTCGACCCCACCAATTGGTCGAATAGATCATCGATTCTTGGAATCGGATATCGGTTCTTCTCGGTCAACTTGTTTAGCTCTCGATAATCAATACATAGACACAAGCTCCCGTCCTTCTTTTTCACAAAGAGGACCGGTGCACTCCAAGGCGATGAACTTGGACGTACGTAGCCTTGCTCTAGCAGCTCTTGCAATTGAACCTTCAGCTCTGCCAATTCCTTTGGCGCTATCCGGTACGGTGAGCGGGCCACAGGTTTGGCACCTGGCACCAACTCGATACAGAAATCGATCTCCCGCTGAGGCGGAGCCCCAGGGAGTTCGTTAGGAAACACGTCGGCGTACTCCGCTACAACTGGGACATCACATAACCTGGGCATTGGCTCTGAAGTCTCCAACAAGGTGAAGAACAACTCGGCGCCTTTTCTCACCGCCTTAACCACCTGGAGAGCAGACATCAGCGTCTTGCTCACTCCTCGCATACCGGCGAACATGGTTTCTCCTTCGGTGTCCCTTCCCAGAGTGATATCCTTTGTATTGCAATCTATGCATGCCCGCTGCTCCGAGAGCCAGTCCATGCCGAAGATCACATCAAATTCAGCTAACGGTAATAACGACGCTTCCAAGTCGAAATCCTGACTTCCGATCCGCACCTTCACACGGCTCTTCCTATCCGCACTCATTCGAGATCCATTGGGTAGCACTACTTCCAATCTATCCTCTACGAAGGTAGACGGCACTCCGATTCGCACAACGAAGTCCTCGGACAGAAAAGAGTGCGATGCACCCGTATCAAATAGAGCTCTCGCCGGATAGTTGAAAATTAGGACGAAACCTAATTGCACACAAATAAAGCATATAGTCGTACCACAGTATGAATTATATATATAGCTGAAAAAGCTAACTTCTAATTCGTACCTGTGATGACATCAGTTTGTCGTATAGCTTCTTGCTGGCCAAGCGAATAGACTCTCGGCTGAGTCGGAATGTGCTGGGAAGCCGAAGACTCCGCAGCTTTACCCTTTTCGGCAGCACGAGCATAATCTACCGCTCGAATACCAGCCTTCGGGGGACCACTTCGACACACCGCAGCTTTGTGTCCCACCTTCCCGCAGGTGAAACACGTAATAGAAGTCCGCGCGGTCGTGGCTCCCGAAACATTTGAAGGAGCTGGTTCCGCCTGTTTGAACTTCCTTTTGTTCCTTCTGAAATCCGACTTGGACTGAGAGGCCGGCGCATGAAACTCAGGTTTCTTTACAACACCCCTTGCTTGTACCCTCTTCATGTCCAACTCCAAAGATCTGGCAGTTTGCACCATCACTTGGAAGCCAAACGTCATAGGGCCTGCAAGGAGCAGCCTCAACTCGTCCCGAAGCCCTTCATAGAACTTATTTGTCTTTGTCTCCTCATCCTCCACCAAGGACCCCGCATAGCGACTCAGTCTGGTAAACTCATGCAAGTAATCGTCAACGGAGCGATCACCTTGTGTCAACCTCAAGAACTGGTTTTGTAACGCAATGCGCTGGGCAGAAGGGATAAACCTTTGGAGGAACGACTTTGAAAACTCAGCCATTGTAATTTCAGTAATATCTCTACCGCAGAACTTATGCAGCTCCTGCTCTTCCCACCACAGCACAGCCTCTCCATCAAGAAGGAAAGTGGCTAAGGTGACCATCATGGCTTCGTCCGTCGCTGTCGCCCTCAGAGTTCTTCTAACTCTTGACAACCAGTCTTCTGCCTCCGTTGGGGACTCAGATCCCGAGAAGGTAGGAGGATTAAAGCTCAGGAAATGCTTTAATTGCTGGTCACGCGCTCGCCCCGCAACTACTTGCGTAACTTGAGGTTCCACCCTCGGCGCTACCGCAGGTTCTACTGCAGCTACAGGCACAAGGGCCTCCACCCTTGGTTCCGCCGCAGGTTCCACTGCAGCAACAACCTAATTTCACAGGTCCTAGTTGCGCCCTGTTGGCATTGAAATACTTTGCTTGCCTATCCTGGGCAACCAATAGCCTTTCACGTATAGCCCGGATCGTCGAAGTTGCTACTTCAACATCCTTTCGCTTCAAGAGCTTAGTATCGCCCGTTTCCGCCCAAGACAACGGCGTACGACACTTCTTACCATAGAGGGCTTCGAAACCTAGCTCTGATACCAAGTGTTTTCGAAACCTCGCTCTGATACCAAATTGTAACACCCTGCCAGTATAAATAGTATAACAGTAGGTCCGGTCGGGACCCCACGTCATACAAACCACACTAGCTAGGAGTTAAAAGGTGATAAACAGAAAAGTAACAACTAAACGAGAGTACAAAACGTAAGCGGAAGCATTAATTAAACCATTCAAATAGAACTGTCCACTATCATAGGAATGTATCCAGAATAAGAGTTACGGCCTTAAGGCCTTACATTCATCCAATGCACAAAACTTCAAAAGCATACATCGGCACGCAGGCCGGCCATACATGAATAATAGGAAAAGGGCTGGCCTTCGAGGGCCAACATTGCAAAGGGCCATCGCCCGCTATTTCCCGCTAGGCTCACCTGCACCTGCATAAGAACATTCCACCAAGCGGTGGCAAACAAAGTAACGGTCAGCACAGCTGACCAAATTATAACGACCCCACCCCTTTTTCGGGGTGGCGGAGCTTCTACCCTGCAAGCAAGCCATACTAGCACAAGTACTAAATATAAAGAAAGTGCAAACTACACAAGGTGAGGTTTCAAGCACAATCAATCTTCTAGGTTGAGCATCAAAAGAGAGGGGAACCTAGGTATGCACATGATGTTGGTTGGGTTCACCCGAAGGTTCCCCACAACCGCCTAAGCAATCGCAAGAGGCTAATCATAACATCCACTTCACAAAACACTCCACCGTAAGGGCCACAACCTTGGGTGGAAACAAGAGCTTTTGGTCGGTCTAGGTATGACACCTTCCACGACCTCTCCCATGATCACACGGCTTTCCTGAGGAAGGGACCTCTTACCGATCTGCATGGAAACGGGTTCGGTTTAGCTTTGCCCGTGCTCTAATCGTCGCGATCTATCGCACGACGCGGGTACGGCTTCGCCTCGGCCCGTAAGGGTTTAGCACTTTCAAGTGCTACACTAATTATACGCTACGCACCTAACCCCTTCACAAGGATCTAGGTTTCACGAATACTCAACAAGGGAGGTGCAATACACTCCGCATCAATTTCGTGGTGAAGGTTTGCCTTCAACCAAACTCAAAGCATGGGGATTTCGTTAGCATCTTCACAAGACGCCTATACTTATTTCCCGCATTATTATAGATGATTTCACGGAGTCATTCTCCGGCACGCATTCTAGGCCTAACCTAAATGCAACGTCGCAAATCAAGCATCACCGATTCGGGCTCACGGCCACGAATAGGCTTCACACAAAATGCCTAAATCCGCACGACTACCGGATTTTCTACATGCAATAATGCCGGGGATGGACACAATCTACCCGGAGTTCCGAAGAACTTGAGGAGATCCTACACTTCACCCATTTGGTGAAAGGGATTCCTCATGCAAGCATAGAAAGAGGAATGAAAGGACAAATACAAGTCCAAAGTTCGGGAGGAAGAATCGTTACCCTAGTCGCGTTCTTTTTCGCCATAGATCCGAGATTCTACACGGAGAGAAACGACCGCACCGGGCTGCACTCTCCAAATCTGGAAACGGCTCGCGAAACGGAGCTCCGGAGCTCCGTCAATGGCGGGATCTACCTTCTTCTTCCTTGGCTCCTCCTTCTTTCTCTAGGGTTTGGAGAGAGAATGGCTTAGAGAATATGAGGGTTTAACCCCCTCTCATCAGCCCTAAAGGTCTCCCGCAACTAAACCTAGCCGTTGGATCAATTTCCAAAAAATTTGGACGGTCTGATCTTCTTCTCCGCTCAAAATCGCGGAACGGAATAAACAGGGCGCACGATCGCTGGCGCACGATCACTGGTCGTGCGCGAAGAGGGAAATGGTCGTGCGCACTGTCCGAGACAGAACTCGATTCTCTTCTGAATTAACGCACGATCGCTGGCGCACGATCACTGGTCGTGCGCGAAGAGGGAAATGGTCGTGCGCACTGTCCGAGACAGAACTCGATTCTCTTCTGAATTAACGCACGATCGCTGGCGCACGATCGCTGGCGCACGATCGCCGGTCGTGCGCGATGAGGCCACTGATCGTGCGCTAAGAGCAGCAAGGGAAGATTTAGCCTGCTTCAAGTGCAGCACTACCACTCCGCCTACTTCGCTGAACCACAATTTTTGGGGTGTTACAACTCCACCCTCCTTAAAAGAATTTCGTCCCGAAATTTATAAAACAGAAATAGCAAGAAATTCAGCTATAATTTACCTGAGAGAAATAGCTCGGGGTACTCCGCAAGCATCGCTTGCTCTCTCTCCCAAGAGAGCTCCTCTCGGCCGCAAATATCCCACCGGACTTTTACCATCCGAATGGACTTGTTCCGCAACTGCTTTACTTCGGTATCTTCGATGCGTAAGGGCTTGACCTTCGTCGACAACCCACTATCAACCGGAACTTTGCCGACCGCAACGATATGAGTAGGCTCTTGCACTGCCTTCCTCAACACTGAAATGTGAAACACGTCGTGCAGACCGCTCAGCTCTGCAGATAGTGCAAGCCGATAAGCCGCATCACCAACACGCTCCACGATCTCAAACGGTCCTAAGTACCTTGGACTGAGCTTTTTCAAGCATCGGATCCTTGATACCCCTTTGCACGGTTTGATCTTCAAGTAAACCCGGTCACCGACGACAAACTCTAGGTTCCTATGCTTGGCATTGAAATACTTTGCTTGCCTATCCTGGGCAACCAATAGCCTTTCACGTATAGCCCGGATCGTCGAAGTTGCTACTTCAACATCCTTTCGCTTCAAGAGCTTAGTATCGCCCGTTTCCGCCCAAGACAACGGCGTACGAATTAGAAGTTAGCTTTTTCAGCTATATATATAATTTATACTGTGGTACGACTTTATGCTTTATTTGTGTGCAATTAGGTTTCGTCCTAATTTTCAACTATCCGGCGAGAGCTCTATTTGATACGGGTGCATCGCACTCTTTTCTGTCTGAGGACTTCGTTGTGCGACTCGGAGTGTCGTTTGCCTTCGTAGAGGATAGATTGGAAGTAGTGCTACCCAATGGATCTCGAATGAGTGCGGATAGGAAGAGCCGTGTGAAGGTGCGGATCGGAAGTCAGGATTTCGACTTGGAAGCGTCGTTATTACCGTTAGCTGAATTTGATGTGATCTTCGGCATGGACTGGCTCTCGGAGCAGCGGGCATGCATAGATTGCAATACAAAGGAGATCACTCTGGGAAGGGACACCGAAGGAGAAACCATGTTCGTCGGTATGCGAGGAGCGAGCAAGACGCTGATGTCTGCTCTCCAGGTGGTTAAGGCGGTGAGAAAAGGCGCCGAGTTGTTCTTCACCTTGTTGGAGACTTCAGAGCCAATGCCCAGGTTATGTGATGTCCCAGTTGTAGCGGAGTACGCCGACGTGTTTCCTAACGAACTCCCTGGGGCTCCGCCTCAGCGGGAGATCGATTTCTGTATCGAGTTGGTGTCAGGTGCCAAACCTGTGGCCCGCTCACTGTACCGGATAGCGCCAAAGGAATTGGCAGAGCTGAAGGTTCAATTGCAAGAGCTGCTAGAGCAAGGCTACGTACGTCCAAGTTCATCGCCTTGGAGTGCACCGGTCCTCTTTGTGAAAAAGAAGGACGGGAGCTTGCGTCTATGTATTGATTATCGAGAGCTAAACAAGTTGACCGAGAAGAACCGATATCCGATTCCAAGAATCGATGATCTATTCGACCAATTGGTGGGGTCGACGGTTTACTCCAAGCTGGACCTAAGGTCCGGCTTTTACCAACTGCGGATAAGGGAATGTGACATTCCAAAAACAGCGTTCAGTACCCGCTTTGGGCACTATGAGTTCACGGTGATGCCGTTCGGTCTGTCCAATGCACCGTCGGTATTCATGGACTTAATGAACAGGACGTTCCGTGAGTATTTGGATCAATTTGTGATCGTCTTTATCGACGACATTTTGGTATACTCTCAATCGGAAGAGGAGCATGTAAGGCATCTGCACGCCGTTCTGAGCACCTTGAGGAGGAGTCAGCTCTATGCCAAGTTCTCCAAGTGCGAGTTTTGGCTACCGTCAGTAGCATTCCTTGGTCACGTCGTTAGTGGAGATGGAATTGCGGTAGATCCGTCGAAGATAGAAGCGATCCGAGCGTGGCCTTTGTTGAAAAACGTAGCGGAAGTCCGAAGTTTCTTAGGACTTGCCGGCTATTATAGGCGCTTTGTGGAAAACTTCTCGAGGATCGCACTTCCTCTCACAAAACTGACTAGGAAGGATCATAAGTTCGTTTGGTCGCCCGAGTGCGCACGAGCTTTTGAAGAACTGAAGAGCCGTCTGACCACGGCGCCCATTCTATGCTCGCCACAAGGTACGGAAGGCTACGAAATTTATAGCGACGCCTCAGGAAGTGGTTTGGGTTGTGTCCTAGTGCAGTTCGGGAAGGTAATTGCCTACGGCTCCCGGCAACTGAAGGTTCATGAGAGGAATTACCCGGTCCATGATTTGGAGCTAGCGGCCGTGGTATTTGCTCTTAAGCTTTGGAGGCATTATTTATATGGCGTGAAGATCGATATCTTTACCGACTACAAGAGCCTCAAGTACTTGCTGGATCAAGGGAGTTGAATATGCGTCAAAGGAGGTGGATGGAGTTCCTTGGGGACTACACCTTCGACATCAATTATACTCCCGGTAAGGGAAACGTAGTAGCGGACGCGCTGAGTCGTCGGGCTCCCGCTCAAGCAAATTGGATCTTGATGCACGTTGAGCGTCTAATCCGCGAGCTGGAAGAAATGGAGATCATTTGCATTGATAGGAGAACGTCTACTTCAACATGCTTGAACTGGACGGAAGTTCAATACGACCTTGCCGACCGAGTTCGACAAGCGTTGGAGCTGGACGAGAGCATGAAACGCTATAAGGCGGAAACCGTTGAGGGGTTAAACGCTGATTTCTCCTTCGAAGACGACCTTATGTGGAAACAGGAAAGGTTGTGCATCCCAAACGTTGGCACTCTACGGGCGGAGTTGATGTACGAGGCTCATCATACCAAGTACTCAATCCACCCGGGAGCACTAAAATGTTTATGGATATGAAGAAGCTTTTCTGGTGGCCGGGTATGAAGAAAGACATTGCCCTTTACGTGGCCAAGTGTCATACTTGCGCGTTGGTGAAAGCGGAATGTCAACGTCCCGGTGGGTTTCTGAAGTCCCTGCCGATTCCGGAATGGAAGTTTGATGATATTTCGATGGATTTCGTGCACGGATTGCCGAGATCGCAGCATGGAAACGACGCCATCTGGGTGATCGTGGACCGTTTGACGAAGGTATGACACTTCATTCCGAACAGGAAGGATGATTCTGTAGAGAAGCTAGCAAAGCTCTATGTTGATAGTATTGTGAGGCTGCACGGTGTCCCCCGTAGTATCGTCAGCGATCGTGACGGGCGTTTCACATCGAAAGATTGGAGGCTTATCCATGAACTGTTGGGCACGAAATTGAAGTTCAGCACGGCCTTCCACCCGCAAACGGATGGACAGACTGAGAGAACCAACAGGACTATGGAGGATATGCTCCGAAAGTGCACTCTAGATTTTGGAAAGAGGTGGGAAGATCATCTCTACATGATCGAGTTCGCCTACAATAATAGTTATCAAGCCAGTATAAAGATGGCTCCCTTCGAAGCCCTCTATGGTAAGAAGTGTCGTACGCCATTGTCTTGGGCGGAAACGGGCGATACTAAGCTCTTGAAGCGAAAGGATGTTGAAGTAGCAACTTCGACGATCCGGGCTATACGTGAAAGGCTATTGGTTGCCCAGGATAGGCAAGCAAAGTATTTCAATGCCAAGCATAGGAACCTAGAGTTTGCCGTCGGTGACCTGGTTTACTTGAAGATCAAACCTTGCAAAGGGGTATCAAAGATCCGACGCTTGAAAAAGCTCAGTCCAAGGTACTTAGGACCGTTTGAGATCGTGGAGCGTGTTGGTGATGCGGCTTATCGGCTTGCACTATCTGCAGAGCTGAGCGGTCTGCACGACGTGTTTCACATTTCAGTGTTGAGGAAGGCAGTGCAAGAGCCTACTCATATCGTTGCGGTCGGCAAAGTTCCGGTTGATAGTGGGTTGTCGACGAAGGTCAAGCCCTTACGCATCGAAGATACCGAAGTAAAGCAGCTGCGGAACAAGTCCATTCGGATGGTAAAAGTCCGGTGGGATAATTGCGGCCGAGAGGAGCTCTCTTGGGAGAGAGAGCAAGCGATGCTTGCGGAGTACCCCGAGCTATTTCTCTCAGGTAAATTATAGCGGAATTTCTTGCTATTTCTGTTTTATAAATTTCGGGACGAAATTCTTTTAAGGAGGGTGGAGTTGTAACACCCCAAAAATCGTGGTTCAGCGAAGTAGGCGGAGTGGTAGTGCTGCACTTGAAGCAGGCTAAATCTTCCCTTGCTGCTCTTAGCGCACGATCAGTGGCCTCATCGCGCACGACCGGCGATCGTGCGCCAGCGATCGTGCGTTAATTCAGAAGAGAATCGAGTTCTGTCTTGGACAGTGCGCACGACCATTTCCCTCTTCGCGTACAACCAGTGATCGTGCGCCAGCGATCGTGCGTTAATTCAGAAGAGAATCGAGTTCTGTCTCGGACAGTGCGCACGACCATTTCCCTCTTCGCGCACGACCAGTGATCGTGCGCCAGCGATCGTGCGCCCTGTTTATTCTGTTCCGCGATTTTGAGCGGAGAAGAAGATCGAACCGTCCAAATCTTTTGGAAATTGATCCAACGGCTAGGTTTAGTTGCGGGAGACCTTTAGGGCTGATGAGAGGGGGTTAAACCCTCATATTCTCTAAGCCATTCTCTCTCCAAACCCTAGAGAAAGAAGGAGGAGCCAAGGAAGAAGAAGGTAGATCCCGCCATTGACGGAGTTCCGGAGCTCCGTTTCGCGAGCCGTTTCCAGATTTGGAGAGTGCAGCCCGGTGCGGTCGTTTCTCTCCGTGTAGAATCTCGGATCTATGGCGAAAAAGAACGCGACTAGGGTAACGATTCTTCCTCCCGAACTTTGGACTTGTATTTGTCCTTTCATTCCTCTTTCTATGCTTGCATGAGGAATCCCTTTCACCAAATGGGTGAAGTGTAGGATCTCCTCAAGTTCTTCGGAACTCCGGGTAGATTGTGTCCGTCCCCAGCATTATTGCATGTAGAAAATCCGGTAGTCGTGCGGATTTAGGCATTTTGTGTGAAGCCTATTCGTGGCCGTGAGCCCGAATCGGTGATGCTTGATTTGCGACGTTGCATTTAGGTTAGGCCTAGAATGCGTGCCGGAGAATGACTCCGTGAAATCATCTATAGTAATGCGGGAAATAAGTATAGGCGTCTTGTGAAGATGCTAACGAAAGCCCCATGCTTTGAGTTTGGTTGAAGGCAAACCTTCACCACGAAATTGATGCGGAGTGTATTGCACCTCCCTTGTTGAGTATTCGTGAAACCTAGATCCTTGTGAAGGGGTTAGGTGCGTAGCGTATAATTAGTGTAGCACTTGAAAGTGCTAAACCCTTACGGGCCGAGGCGAAGCCGTACCCGCGTCGTGCGATAGATCACGACGATTAGAGCACGGGCAAAGCTAAACTGAACCCGTTTCCATGCAGATCGGTAAGAGGTCCCTTCCTCAGGAAAGCCGTGTGATCATGGGAGAGGTCGTGGAAGGTGTCATACCTAGACCGACCAAAAGCTCTTGTTTCCACCCAAGGTTGTGGCCCTTACGGTGGAGTGTTTTGTGAAGTGGATGTTATGATTAGCCTCTTGCGATTGCTTAGGCGGTTGTGGGGAACCTTCGGGTGAACCCAACCAACATCATGTGCATACCTAGGTTCCCCTCTCTTTTGATGCTCAACCTAGAAGATTGATTGTGCTTGAAACCTCACCTTGTGTAGTTTGCACTTTCTTTATATTTAGTACTTGTGCTAGTATGGCTTGCTTGCAGGGTAGAAGCTCCGCCACCCCGAAAAAGGGGTGGGGTCGTTATAATTTGGTCAGCTGTGCTGACCGTTACTTTGTTTGCCACCGCTTGGTGGAATGTTCTTATGCAGGTGCAGGTGAGCCTAGCGGGAAATAGCGGGCGATGGCCCTTTGCAATGTTGGCCCTCGAAGGCCAGCCCTTTTCCTATTATTCATGTATGGCCGGCCTGCGTGCCGATGTATGCTTTTGAAGTTTTGTGCATTGGATGAATGTAAGGCCTTAAGGCCGTAACTCTTATTCTGGATACATTCCTATGATAGTGGACAGTTCTATTTGAATAGTTTAATTAATGCTTCCGCTTACGTTTTGTACTCTCGTTTAGTTGTTACTTTTCTGTTTATCACCTTTTAACTCCTAGCTAGTGTGGTTTGTATGGCGTGGGGTCCCGGCCGGACCTACTGTTATACTATTTATACTGGCATGGTGTTACAATTTGGTATCAGAGGGAGGTTTCGATCCTCCGACCTGTGGGTTATGGGCCCACCATGCTTCCAGTACCTCACGAGTAGAATACTGGCATCATCAAGGAGGTGAGCATGAGCGAGTATGGGCGAGTATCCATTACAAATCGCGAGTATGATCAGGTAACTACCCCCCCCCCCCCCCCGGATTTGTTTATAAATAGACCTCCATGGGTACCAGAAATGACACTTTGGAAGAGGTCCCCCCTCAAGCGAGATACTCACCAAGTTCGTGCATTTCTCGTACCTAACTCAGCCCTTGGTTTTAGATGGGAAACTATTTTAGACTTCCGGGTACGTGACGGGACCTCCCTGCTGAAGCGCCTGGGGTGTGCTTGTAAACATTTCTCCTTCTCATGTTCTGCCCATTAGAGTTATGACGTTCGACCGCGGGATCAGTAACATTCGACTACACCTTGGTGTGGTGAGCGTGGATCGTAGTCAGATGAGGAAAGTCTAGCGAGAAGACGTCATGACTCAAGATGGCGAGCTATAGGCCAAAGACGACAACTCGCGTGTATGGTGAGCTCCTTCCTTACTCACCCACATGCGAGTTCCAGAGACGAGTTCAGATTAGCGGCTTTAATACTCGGCATAGGCGAGCTCCTTCCTTACTCGCCCATTAGCGAGTTCATGCAGACGAGTTCCAGAGACGATTTCAGATTAATGACTTCAATACTCGACATAGGAGAGCTCCTTCCTTACTCGCCCATAGGCGAGATTCCTTGTTACTCGCATATAAGCGACTTCTTGCAAGCGAGCAACATCAAATTCAGAGACTTCATAGAGGCGAGATTCTTCTTTACTCGCCCATAGGTGAGTTCCTGCAAGTGTTCTACTCGCAAATTGGCGAGTTCCCGAAGGCAACCTCATTTGGCGAGTTTTGGATGGCGACCTCATTTGACGAGTTCCTGATGGCAAGTTAAGGCAAGACGAGCTCAAATTTGGGGCTAGTTGGATACTTACCTCGTCGTAGTTATCTTCATTTTCAATAGCAGTGCTTTTCATATGTGTACATACTTACAGGTTCTTTGGTAAAACCCGTGAGTATTTTTGTATGACTAACAAGTAGGAGTATTCATGATGAGTTCAACACCATTAGCAAACATATAAAGTGTTACATGAGCTCCTACTCGTGATGATCTTCATGCATATAAGTTGTTCTCTTATATTCCGTGAGCTCTTTACTCGTGATGATTTCCTTCAAGCAACTTACATTCCACGAGAATGCTTACTCATGACATTTTCATGCTGGTATTCCGCAAGCTCCTTACTTACGAGGATCTCCTTCAGCTAATTGCATTCCATGAGAGGTCTTACTCATGAGGTATTCCAGTTAGTATCTTGCGATGCTATGTTTGCGATGATCTCCTTCCATCAGCTATGTTCCACGAGGGATCTTACTCATGAGGTATTCCAATTGGTATTCTGTGATGCTATGTTCGCGATGATCTCCTTCCATCATCCATGTTCCATGAGTGGTCTTACTCATGAGGTATTCCGGTTGGGATCCCACGATGTTATGTTCGCGATGATCTCCTTCTATCAGCTTATGTTTCATGAGAGTTCTTACTCGTAAGGCCTTCAAGTTGATATCTAGCGACCAAACAACATGTTATGTTATTTATAAGTACATATTTCAACTAATCAGTAAGGTTATATTTGTGTCTTTCTGTAAAAGTGAATGAAGTTAGAGGTCATATCGAGGTGAAGCCCACCTTCGCAAGTGGTTTAGAATGTGAACCTCCGACTAAACTCTTTTGACCCTCAAGTTGGGTGATGAGATAATGACTCGTGATAATAGTGTTTCCTCCTAAGACCAAGCTTCTGCATTGACGGTCGAGATCAGCTCCCCCCTTGCAAGTTGGTCAACGATCCCTCGAGTTCACTACTCATCCATGCTACTTGAAGAGTTACTAGAAGATAGTCTGAAGTCGTACTCTAAATTATCTAATGGGATATGAATTCTCTCTCAGCAATGATCCATGTCCATCTTCGTGAAGTGGTCGAGTAATTGGACCATCGACTCACCTCTATTGACCCCCAGGACGGGTGACGGGACGGTGCGCCGGGATAGCGAGTTTTCCTAAGTCCAAGCCTGTGACGACCCAGGCACCAACCCACTCTGGACCACCACACAGGGCCACAGCCACTGGGGTCCCACATGGCCTCGTCCGGGCTGCAGCCCAAGCACCCAACCCATCTCCCTCCACGGGCGGGTTGTTGGTGGCCACAACCTCCCTTTGATGAGGCAAACTCGATAGTCAAGCATGCACCACGCGGACTTCCCAGGAGGTCACCCATCCCATAACTACTCCAGCCCGAGCACGCTTAACTATGGAGTTCTTCCACTTCTCATCAAAGGGAGGATGTGGCCACCAACAACCCGCTCGTGGAGGGAGATGGGTTGGGTGCTTGGGATGCAGCCCAGACGAGGCCAGGTGGGACCCCAGTGGCTGTGGCCCTGTGTGGTGGTCCAGAGTGGGTTGGTGTATGGGTCGTCACAAAGCCTCTACATTGCGGTCGATATCAGCCCCCCCCTGCACGTTGGCTGAATGACCCCCCATCACATTTATCATCCGACTTGAGAGGTTACTAAAAGTGAGTTTGGACGCCAACCTCCCAACTCGACGAAGAGATGGTCAATTTCATCGACGTAGAGACCCTTGTGTAAAGGTGTCGTTGAAATAACTAAAATCTCACAGCAAAGTCAAGTTCAAACAGTCGTTTCTTCCCGTCATATGAATTAGTGTGGTTGACCCCCTCTGATTATTGAGTGACAGTATGATGATCCTTCAAGAACCAAAGACCCGGAGTAAGATGGAGGCATCGGGATCGTGTGTCCCCTTGGACCCCCTTATTGTCATTTCCTACTTACTGGTTCTCTCAACATTTTGCAGCGAGGTAGGATGGAAGCCTCAGGATTGTGTGTCCCCTTGGACACCCCCCCCCCCGACTGTCATTCTCTATTTGTCGGTTCTCTCAACATTTTGCAGCGAAGTAAGATAGTGGCCTCGGGATTGTGTGTCCCCTTGGACCCCCCCCCCCCCCCCCCCCCCCCGGACTGTCATTCTCTACTTGTCTGTTCTCTCAACACCTTGCAGCAAATGGTAGGATGGAGGCCTCTGCTAGGTGTGGACTCTTCTCCACCTCTAGTTGAGCTTGGCTCCTGCTAGGCGTCGACTCCTCTCCGCCTCCAGTTGAGCTCGACTCCTGCTAGGTGTCGACTCTTCTCCTCTTTCGGTTGAGCTCAACTCCTGGAAGGACCTTGCGCGACACACCCCCTCGTTCACATCTCTCTGAACTACGGGTTCAACATTTTTTTTCGAGCTCGTATCAAACTCAAACAAAAAAAGCGGGGATTGTGTATAACCCGTAATTCATCGAGATCAGAAATGCCTAAGGAGACGGCTATTCGCAGACCTTGCCTGTAGAGTATTTGGCATCATCAAGGAGACGAGCATGGGCGAGCATACGTGAGTACCCATTGCAAATCGCGAATATGGTCAGGTAACTACCCCCCTGGATTTGTCTATAAATTGACCCACAGGGTACCAGGAATGACACTTTGGAAGAGGTTGACCCCCCCCCCCCCAAGCGAGGTACTCGCCAAGTTTGTGTCTTCCTCGTACCTAGCTCAGCCTTTGGTTTTGGAGGGGATCTTTTAGACTTTCAGGTACGTGGCGGGACCTCCCTGCTGAAGCGTCTGGAGTGTGCTTGTAGAAATCTATTGGCGAGTAACTTAGGGGGGGCCTAGCCGGGTGCCTCCTCTTTCTCGTACCTAGGGGCCATATATATAGGCAATTAAATTTAGTGGGGGTACTAGTTGCCAATGGGTGGACTCTGCCACCAATAAGCCTGGTCAGGTCACTCAACGAACTAACCCAACTCTAGGTGTGTTGTTGCGAGTTGAACAGAGCCACCTATGAGTTGTTTGAGCGTGTCAGGTCAACCCCCCGCCCTTCATACAATACTCGTTGAATTTGTGTTGTACAATAGTAATGAATAACATGTTGGTTGGTAGTTAATTATTGGGGTATGGCATGCTTGACCACGCGATAGTGGATCAGTCATTTTACTTCAAGGATAATGACAAATTATTATTTTAAACTCTAGCTTAAGTAACAATGGAGAGTATGTACAATTTTCATTATCATTGTACAACTCGTATTCATCTAGGACATTCAACATCTTATGTAATAGCTCAACACTCATAATATCATAATTATTTTTCGCTTTGGTTCATCTCAGCCCATACTGAGTTGAACCACACAATTTGCCCTTTTCCACAGGTGGCCTACGAGCACTTCACATGAGATCACATATCTCAGAACTACTCCCATCGGAGCACGCTTAACCTTTGAGTTTTCATCACAACTCTACCAGTTGCTCGAAAAAGTATCTTTGATATTTGAGAATCTGAATTATTTTTTAAGCCCAACAATTTTTCCTCTAATTTTGATGTGAGATTTGATTCATTCACGCACCTCCTTTCACCTAGAAGTCTGTCATCTTAAGAGGTTAACTGAGCTACTTTGCATATGCTTCACTGCCCTCAAAGCACTCACCGCCCTCATCAAATTAAGAATGTTACATCTTATCCACGTCAAACTGCAATACGATGTTAGCAAATTGACCATTAACCTAAGGGACGTCGTATGAAGGATTTACCCAACTCGCCAGCAACTCGTAACCACCCCACCTAGCCATACTCTAACAGCTCGTTGGAAGACGGGATGAACTCGCCACAACGAGTTGATAACCCGTCTAAACTCGCACGGAGGGTGGGATCTGCCCACTGACACCTGGACATCCCTAATTCCATTACCTATAAAAATACGACCTTGTGTTGAAGGGGAAGGGGACCGACGCTGGCGAGCCCACAGGAGACCTCGCCCAAACTCGTGAGATCTCCTTTGCACGCTGGAAGCCTGCCTCCTACCCCAACATAACTAACACTTGGTTTGGGAGTGAGAGTTGTTATACAATATCAGGTGTGTGGCGGGACCACCTCATTGTGGCAAGCCGATATTGGGAGTTGTTCGAGCGATCAGACCCACATCCTTCTCGTTCCCGCTCTTGGACCAATGAGTTTTACTTTGGCGGGTTAATAACCTTGGCCCATGCCCAAGTCCGAACATTGAGAAGAAATTCTCTGCATCAACAATCGTCATCTATGTTTCATCTCATTCTTGCATATTCTTTCACCTATAAGTTTGTTATCCTAATCGTCTGTCATGAGCTGCCATTCACTGTACTTCCCTGACACACATACACACTCTCTTTCCCTCATTGGACCGCCCATCCATTCGTGCAAAGTGATGATTTGAACGACCTAAGCCTCACAGTTGAAGGCGAAAGATCGAGCCATTGAACCGACTCAATGTTCAAAAAGTTCGAACAAAACAGAGGAGATTAGAGAATCCAAAACTACACATGATTCTCAAAATTTCTTCTCCAAATTTACATTCTTCAACTTTCTTGAGAATGCGCGGCTGCACAATTGACTTTTGAGCTAAGACGAACGAGTCTAGCGCGCCTATTTGAGTCTTAGGGTGAGTAGCCTTTAAAATGATTGAATTTGATGGGGGAGAGGGAGATGGTGACACCCGTTGAAGGCGCTTACAACAAAGCATCGAATCACGTGAGGACTTTTAGGATCCCAAAGCGAATCCCATCCCAAGCCCAGCCGCGCACGTGCTAACTCGTGCCAGCTAATCAGCCGTGCACGTGACGCAACCTGCGTCCTACCATCTTATATTCTTCCTAATAAATAAATTTAATTAACTAATTAATCAACTGGGCATCGTGTGCGATGATAATCTCCTCCGCGGTACATATTATTCCCAGCAGGAGGAGCCGTCACCGGCGAGGGAGCGGACCACCGGCACGTGGGTGGTGTCAGGCAAGGACGTGCCGGGAGCACGGTGGAGCCGCTCCCACGTGTAGACTGACCGCTGCGCACCACTGTGGGCCCGGACGGGCAGCGACGTTGCTTAAAAGGGAGTGGGGAGTGGAGGGAAAGGTGGTTGCCGTCGCCCGACGCTGCGGTAAGAACGCCATTTTTTTACTGGTTCTGATAGCGGTAAGCGATCGGACGGCCTCGATTTGGTCGTATTGATGGAGTAAACGCACTTCAGTTTTGATAATCAATGTAAGGGGAAGCTATATAATTAATGATAATTGATAATTCATTAGTTATAGCAAGATCAAGTTTGGGTATTCGCAGACCAAATATGGTTATTCACAGACTAAAAAACCAACTATGTGCATCCCCAAAATTAGTTTGGAATATTTTATGAATTATTGTGTTTAGAAATTTGTGCACCCTATTTCTAATTTTCTGGATCCGTTTAATGAGTATATGCAAGTAAAAAAATTATAGGTTTTTTAGTACGTACAGTGAATAAGATGTCCCCCTCTGCGACCGAGCTGTCTTTTGTTGAGCCGCCGCGAAGTAGTTTGCTTTTGGCGCGAAATCCCTCATGCCGCCCGGATTCCTGACCTTGTGCTCCTGTCGTCGGCCTGATTCATGACCTTGTGTGGGATTTGTGGCATGGTGCGGGGATTGCTATCCATTTGTGAGAAGAGAAGCATCTTGTGTTGTCTCAAGAGAGGACTAGGTTTCATTGCAGCAACCTTCAATCTCCTCCTTGATTGCAAGATAGACGAATTAACCCCCTTGGGAGTTCTTTAGTCACTGTGATTCCTATCAATTTTGTTAAGATTAATTACATTTCCCACACTAATTTGCAGGGATGGATAGGTTTATTTATGGAGTAGGCATGCGCCTCCGGTTGATTAGCGAATAACACCATTTTGGAACGTGATTAATGAAAATATCTAATGCAGATGCCGCTTTTCCTTGTCTTCAAGCAAAGAAAAGAAAATGATCATATACAACTTCTTTCTCAATGGAAGGCTGGAAGCCCATGAATGGCCTGATGGAGATTTCAAGTGTAACAAGGCTGCGATAAGAAATCTCAGGTGCGAGGTGCTTCAAAACCCGTGGATACAAGACAAGACAACACAATACAATTGATGCTTTCACGAGGAAATTGAGGGGGTAAAACAATCACAGCTAGCCAGCTAGCCATTGGATTTTGTACATGGAGATCATCATCATGTGTCCCTTCTCGATATTTTCTTAATATTTGCGTTGATCTGCATATAGTAATTTTAAATTTGTTCTGATTTACATATAATAATGACATGCACATATATAGTCAAACTTGATTTTCGTATAACAATGCAGTTTTTTTATAAAATGTTGCATATCATCGATATTTCGTTGACTTCATTGACTATGAGTTTGATGTTATAATGCCATATTAAATTTGAGTTTCATACGTAATTTCTGCTAAACCATTTGTTGATCAATATTCGAAGTAAATAAACCGATCATCGAGATCAATGATTATGCTTTTTCGAATACCGTGCAATCTAATCAAACCTCCAACATAAAGCTCTACGAGCTTCTCACTTCCTCAGACTTCTAATTCAGAATATATATAACGGGCAAATCTGGTAATTAAGGTGGTCTACAATCACTCAAATGTCATGATTCATTACTTTTAACCTCGACAAATCGTGCACAAAATTCAATCATATATCATCAAACTTACATTTTTGGAATAGATAACGACTTCCAAAACCCTCTCGTGTAGCCTAAAAGATAGTAGACATGACCCATCAGATCATGAAATATATATACTCTCATGACAATCATGAGCCAAGCATATCAATCATAAACTTTTCAAAGTTGCACAATCAAAATCCTATCTTAGGCTCCACTATTCCCCTAGCTAGCATGGCCTATAACTCGTAAAACTATCTCTAATACCATAATATTGTAGTACTATATTTCTCTTGTACACTGCGACATAGGTTTAACTGATACCATCAAACTGAAAGATCAGACACATACTGATATGTTTTAAGAATAAGTAGCCCAGTGGATCTAAACATATTAAAATAATTTCTAAATAGGCAATACAATTGGGTTAAGCAAGAACTCACTCTTACTATAGAGTCCACACTAAATCTCGAGATAATAGTGTCGAACTAGGCTATTGCAAGGGCTTATTCCAAATTTTTCATAGATGTGAGTCTAATGATTCTCTTACACGACTTTGATTGTAAAGTGCATTTTACTCAAAACAAACAATAGACTGTTGGATCGATACTTCAATTGAGAGTTTTGATAAAATTTTGGTAATGCTCCATTTTTAAATGTAACAACATTCAAATGTTGATTGTTGTAGATCCATCTATCCGATCAAAAATTTGTCACCACCATCAGAATTAAATTGACCATAGCTTCTCTGAAATTTTGATAATGATAAGCCAATTTTTATTTTTTTTAAGTGGGGTGGGCTACCACAGCCATGATAAGTTCGCCACGAAAATATGAATTTTATTGCAAATTAAGTTAACCTTT
Organism: Dactylorhiza incarnata; assembly: GCA_033032865.1. Taxonomy (NCBI): domain Eukaryota; kingdom Viridiplantae; phylum Streptophyta; class Magnoliopsida; order Asparagales; family Orchidaceae; genus Dactylorhiza; species Dactylorhiza incarnata. The sequence goes on along the minus strand of JAWHQI010000109.1, from coordinate 6,797,789 downwards.
CTAGATTTAGGTTCAATGGAAAGCCAAATATTTTCACTTAAAAATAATATAATGGAGTCATTTTCTTAATTACCTAATTGGAAAAGGACAATGTCACTCAGACAGGGTGGACTGGACCCACCAGGGGTGGGGGCAAAGTTTGTTCGATAATAAAAATTGGTGATCCATGGGATCTGAACTATGCATTGTCCTATTTGTCCACGAAATAATTAGAACGATGAAATTTTCTAAGTGACACTCAAAAATATATAAAACTAGGTCTAATCTTTCACTTAAAGGAGTAAAATTTTGGAGCAAAGGATGCGCTTTGACTGAAGGAGCGTAGCTTTCACTACTGCCATCAGACGAATGGAGCTTCCAGAAGACTGTACGCGCATTGTGGTGTAAAACTAATGGGAAAGTGCATTCTAATGCTTCCCACCATTGCTAAATGTATAGATCAACGACACACAGTGGGAGCATAGGTGCGACCAAAGGACTTATAAAGAACACATTCATGTGCTTCATACCACTAAAAACCACCCCTTGCACCATTCTCTAGAATCCGTCCTCGCACATCTTTACAGAACGCGTCCTCGCGCGCCTCTCTCAAAAATGCGTTATCGTGCATTGCTCTCCAGATTGCGTCCCGCACGCCACTCTTCAGAACACGGCCCCGCGCTCCGCTCTCTAGAATGCTCCCCAGCGTATCACTCTCCATAACACGCTAATGCACTCGGCTCTCCAAAATGTGTGTCACTATTCAGAGGGCACTCCCACATTCGGCTTTCACGAACACACCATTGTGTTACGACGCCCTACAGGATGCGCTCCAACGCACACGACGATGAAAGAAACTAAACTAGCATCATACTATCATGGTAAAAATAAAATGTGACACTTCACACATGCTAAAACTATAATTTGTACTCAAAACATTGCTAGTACATTTTTGTGAACTTGATCAAGTCCTGTGGTGTACAACTCATATTCGCCGAGGTGGGCCCCGACCCAGTGGCTAGCCCAGCTTACCCCCGGAACATGGCCATTAGCCCAAAGAAGCAAGAACATGAAGATCAAGCAAGGAAGCTAAGGAGCTCGCCTAGACTACCGCTGAGCTCACCGGGACGTAAATCGAGAACTTACCACGAGCTGGCGAGATCCCCAACAGAGTTCGCATCTCAAGCAACTCGCAGAGGTGACCTCTCTTCGCATCTCAAGGAATTCCCTCAGAGGTGTGGTCATAGCAGGCGGTGGCGATCCAGGAAGTGAATCTGTGTATGGCGACCTGACGAAGCAAAATCCGAGATGAGGAGGGTAAAAGAGAAAATAACGTTGGAAATGAGGAAGGAGATCAATGAATATCAGGGGAAGGAGCGAGATCTCTGCTTGGGACTCGAGGCGAGTTCCCCTGAAGACCACCAGTGGAATACTCAATGAAGAACCACGTCAATTCCCCAGGCAGGGGACCCCCTACAAGTGACTTCCCACTGGAAGGAGGGCGAGTTGACGGGCCGACCCCCAGAGGATGTTGAGGCGGTAGATACGGGGAGGCCTGAGTTGATACTACTCGCCCCTGGGTCGAGGAAGACGCGATGGCTATACCCCTTGACGGCGCCTCGCCAAGTTGGTTGTCTGGAGGCATTTCGCGACAAGGGGGAATTGCCAAGGAAACAACGAATCAACGCGAGTTCGATCTCAACAGGAAAATAGAAGTAGGGTTCTTACCCGGCATGATAGTATGATGAGCAAGGGAGTTTGGCGACGTGTTCTCATTGCCTAGAGCCTGTCCCACATCTCCTATCCCACCAATTGTCACCTCAATCACACCCCCACCCTCCATGTGGGGCAGATCCACGACGGGTTCCTCGACAATAGGCAAGGTTGCCACCCTCTTAAATTGAGGCCCGCACCTCTTGGTGGATTCAAGATCAGTATAAGACTTCTCGCCAAGAGGAGGATCAGTTACCCTCTTTCTTTTGTGTCTTCTCTTCCTTACAGGAGTCTTTTCACTTTGGGTTTACTCCTATTTTCATCCATTCTAGTGTCGTCTATGTGTAATTATTGTTCAATCTGATTTATATTGTTGCTTGGGTCTGGTTGGACTATTTTATGTTGCAAGTGTGATTTTTTGGTGATTTACAAGGGAGGTGTTGTAAAAAATGACTTGCGCATGCATGTGTGTAATTATCACACGAGCGTACACCCCTTTATCTCCCGTAAATCCTCTCTCTCAATCCAAATTTGGGCGTGCATTTTCTACGCATGCGCGTGTGCATGCACACATTTGTGTGCGCGACGCAGAAGGCACGCCTGTCCTTGAAAGGCTCTTTCATCATGGTTGGCGATGGGCAGGTTGAGGTTTTTTCTTTTGGGGGGGGGGGGGGGGGGGGGGGGGGGTTCAAGGCAGGAAAGATTATCCAAAGGCAGGGAAGGCGTGCCCCTCTACGATAAGGGACCCCCTATTTATAGCCCCTGATCTCGATCCTAGTCGTGTGTGAGCAAACCTGCAGGTACACGAGTATTCCTGCAGGTACGCGAGTACCCAAGTTAAGTATTACAGGTGAATGAAAACCAAAAACTAAAGAGACCAGTGAAAAGAAAGAAGGGTGCTAAAGAACTGAATTTCATTAAATCTTAGCGCGAGTACAAAAAAGGCGAGTACATAAGTATCGCCAGGAAGAAGTTGCGCACATTACAGACCCAGAAGATCGCGAGTACAAAGTTATATCGGTCATACAAAAAAAAGCAAAGATTGGAAAAACCTAGAGACGTCATTCGTGGCGTACAGGTCCGCGACCTCGGTGACGTATGCGGCGAGGGTGACGAGCCCTCCAAGAAATATTGCGGCCAGCCCACTGGTCTTATTGAGCCTTCTGTAGGTTCTCCTTGCTCCGCCTTAGGTTGTCTTTTCCATGTCTGATGTGCTCCTCCTTCACATCCCATAATTTTTCGAGCTCGCAAACCACAAATGAGTTGAGTGACTTTGAAGCTCGTTATATGCCACCGGGCTATACTGTGAGGCGACCAGCTCCCGATGAGTTCATCAACACGTTCTTCTGTGAGGAACTCGCCTTCTCCCTCGCACACTTCCATGTGGGATTGAGGCTGCCTCTGTGGCTTGAAATCCTTTAGGTCTTCCGTCATTTCGGGATGATCCCGGCGCAGGTTAACCTGAACGTGATCAGCGCTTTGGTCGCCTATGCCTGCTATCTGCACGAGGAAAAGCTCGAGTTCAGCCTCCCCGCCTTCCGCAAAGTCTTAACCCTGAAGGCAGCAAGTGACGACAACATGTTCTTCCCCAACATGTGTGTCAAAGTCACTTAGAGGTCCATCATTGGACCGACAAGTTCATCTTGTTGTGGGGCGAGTTTGGGGGCATTCCTTTCGCCCCTCTCCAAAGAGCAGAAGCGGAATATAAGTCACCTAGCATGAAGGGGGACGAGCTAGAGCTCTACAAATTCTTGAAAGACAAGCCCATGGATGTTGTCTACTTGCGGTGAGGCGTGGACCAGCTCATCTTCGTGGATCCAAGGGCAGGTAAGTCCCGGGTAGTAGTCGCTCAAGCGCTTCTCGCCCTTCTATGCTTGTTAGGGCTGAACTTAATCAGAGTCCTATTTTTCTTTTTTCTTCTATTCTTCTTTTTGTAGGTGGATGCACCATCCCTACTCTCCATCCTTGTGATGCTTCGTGACCACAGCCAGGTGATCTCCCCCTCGAAGACGTTCTCGTCGGGGGTGTGATCCCGGTTGACAACGAGACGCCCCCTATCGTTGATAAGGGAAAGGGTCAAGTTGACCCCGAAGCCGTCTCGACGAGCGAGCTGAGGCAGAAAAAGTGAAAGATAGGGAGTGCTCTCTCCTCTCCCTAACGACTCCACCTCCAGAACCCGTGGCCCACGCGAACTTTAGGTTGGGGATGAGGAGTGACGACACCAAGGGGAACCCGCTGTTGATATGGGACCCGACGGTGAACAGGGTCTCCGTGAGCTCGCTCTTCCCTTCCTAGGAGGATTTTGAGGAGTCAAATGAAAGCACGTATAACCAACTCCTATTCGGCCTATATGGCCACGACAATGCAGAGGTCACGCGGAGACGTCCATTGATCGCGAGCTAGCTCATCTTATGGAGGAGCTTAGGGATGCTCTGTAACATCGCAAGTTTAAAAAGGGCCTGGCCAATTCAATTGAATCATTAGAGGAGCTTAGACAGGGCCATAGTGAACCACGACCCAACCTCCATCTCATGATAGTGTTGGTTTAATGCATGACGACATGATATAGTCAGTTGAGTAAACCAATTTGGAGCCAACCTCATCCAGTGACAGTGCTACGCAACGAATATAGATCAAAACAAATTCAACGCCACAAATCATGCCTCGTTTTGATGAATATTGATTGAGTTGACTAATTCATGCTAGATTGAGCTACAAAACGACCCCAACGTAATTTTCTAAGCGAACGAGCTCAAAATTAACTTTTGTCAGTTACATTAGACTAGTATAGTCGATATGAATTCAACAAAACTCATTTCGTTCCAATCTGATGTTATTTAGTGAAAATGACCATTTTGATTAAAGTTGTGCGTCACAACGACGCTGAAATGATATATTGAGCAAACGAGCTTCGAATTGACTTCTGTTAATTGCATTAGACTCGTATGACCCATATGAATGATGCAACTCATTTTATTCGAATTCGAGGTCGTTTAGCAAAAGTTACCATTTTAGGCCATGTTGCTCGGCACGGTCACCACGAATTATCATTTTGAGCAAACGAGCTCCAAAGTGACTTATGTCAGTTGCATTAGATTCATATAATCGATACGAGTGCAACAAAACTCTTTTCGTTCCAATCCAAGATCATTTAGTGAAAATGACAATTTTGAGTAACGTTGTGCGTCGCAACGACGTCGAAAAGATATTTTGAGCAAACGAGCTCCGAATTGACTTCTGTCAGTTTCATTAGACTTGTATGACCCATACGAGTGCAACACAACTTGTTTCGTTGGAATTCGAGGTCGTTTAGTGAAAACGACCGTTTTAGTTCACGTCGTTCGACACGATTGCCCCGGAACCACTTTTTGAGCAAACAAGCTCGGAATTGACTTCAGTCAATTGCATTGAACTCATATGGTCAATACGAGTGCAACAAAACTAGTTTTACTCAATTCTGTCATCGTTTGATCGAGTTAATAAAATAAAACCGGTAAAATTTTATTTTCATCTCGAAAAGAGTGAGCACTTGAATTTAACCCCGTTCAACTCTTTTCGAGATGTGAATTTAACACTTGAATTTATGTGAATTTAACACTTAAATTGATTCCTACTCGCCGAGTGTGAATTTAACAATTGAATTTATTAAATAATGCTAATAAAACTAATGCTAATAACTTTTTTTCCGTGGTTGTATAGTTTATTTGAGCACATAAGCATTTTGCTTGCATAGTAGATGATGTGAAAAACTTTATTATGCATTTGTCCCAAAATTGTCGCACTGCATAATTGCTAGCATCACACATTAAAATAAAGGATAATGACCAATCAGGAGCTACAACGATAGGAGATGAAACTATACTTTGCTTAAGTGTTTGAAATGCCTCTAAACATCCTTCATCAAAAATACAGGGACTGTCTTTTTCAAGAAGATGGCATAAATGTTCAGATATTTTTAAAAAAATTCTAATAAAACGTCGGTAAAACCCCGCATGACCTAAAAAATATCGAATACTTTTTACATTTGTTGGCAGATGAAGCTTTTCAATAACTTTTATTTTTGCTCACTCTACTTCTAAACCTTTTTTGGATATTTTATGACCAAGCGCAATACCTTCCCATACCATAATGTGACACTTCTCCCAATTCAAAATCAAATTTGTCTGAACACATATATTTAAAACTTTTTAAATATCCCTATACATTCATCAAAAGATTGTCAAAAACAGAAAAATCATCCATGAAAATCGCAATACCTTCATCCATCAAGTCCGTAAAAATAGAGATCATGAAACATTGAAATTTGGCATGGGCATTACATACTCCAAATGACATTTTGCGAAATGCAAAAGTTCCATACAAGCATGTAAATATCGTCTTTTCCTGGATTTCTGGTGCAACCATTATCTGGTTGTATCTTGAATACCCATCCAAGAAGCAAAAATACTCATTCCCTGCTAGTTTATCAAGTACTTGATCAATAAATGGTAATGAAAAAAGATCTTTTCTGGTTGTTTTATTTAATTTCATATAGTCCATACATATTCGCCAACCAGTTACTATTCTAGTGGGTATTAATTCATTACTTTCATTTTTTAACTGTCACACCCCCTTTTTTGGTACACATTGGACATGACTTACCCATTTACTATCTGAAATAGGATAAATGATACCTACATCTAGCCACTTAATTATCTCCTTCATTACTACTTTCATTGGAGGACTAAGTCTACGTTGATGTTCAATTGATCTTTTAACATCATTCTCTAATAATATTTTATGCATACAAATAGATGGGCTAATTTCCTGAATACCTGCAATAGTCCATCTCATTGCTCCCTTAAATTTATGTAGTACCCTAAGCAAATTTTCTTCATTTACTTGCTCTAAAAATGCATCGATGATAATCAACAAAGTGTTTCTTTCTCCAAAAAAGCATATTTTGAATTTTTCGAGTAGAGACTTTAACTCTAAGATTATATTGGAGGTTCAAGAATAAAAGGTTTCATAATTTTTGATTCACTTGGTTTGTCCAATGACTCAAATTTCTAAAAAGTGGGTAACAACTCATATGTATCAAAAACCTTCACACAATCTTCTATCTCAAGATCCTCTTCCCACTCTTCGTTAATTAAAATTGTTAATAGTTTTTTCTCCATATCATCATTTTTATGCATTATTTTGCTAGGCACTTCTATTTCATCAATGAAATGATATTCTTCTTTATCATTTAGAAATTTAATGGCTCTTAGAATATTAAATTTCACTTCCTCATTATTCACTCTCATTGTTAGTTCACCTTTTTGAACAACAATGGATGTCCTTCCCGTAGCTAGAAATGGTCTTCTTAAAATAATCAGTACATCTCTATCTTCTTTCATATCAAGTACAACAAAGTCTGCATGAAAAAAAATGATTTTTTCCACTTTAACCAATATATCTTCAACAATACCCTTAGAAAATGTTAAAGATCTATCAACTAATTAAAGAGCAAGAGATGTTGGAGCAATCTCTCATAGTCTTAACTTCCTATAGATTAATAATGACATTAAATTAGTACTAGCCCCCAAATCACATAATGATCTTCCAAAAAAGTTTATCCATATAAAACAAGATATTGTAAAGCTTCCTGGATCTTTTAGTTTTGGTGGTAGTTTCTTTTGTAATATTGCACAACATTCTTCAGTAAATGCCACTATTTTCCTATCAACAAATATCCTCTTCTTCGACAAAATATCCTTCATAAATTTTACGTAACTAGGCATCTGCTCTAGTGCTTCTGCGAATGGAATATTTATGGTTAACTTTTTAAAGATATCCATAAGGTTTTGAAATTGTTTATCGAGTTTTATTTTTGTTAGCCTAGACGGAAATGGTGGTGGTGGATATATATTTTCTTTTTTATTGTTATTTTGTTGCTCTACCTCCACTATCTCAGAATCCTTACTTTCTAATAAATTTTCTTCGCCAGTTTCATTTGTTTTATTTGCTTTTTCATTCTCTTCCACTCTCACTTTCTTTAACAAATCACCCCCGCTCGAGATTTCTACTCCACTCCTTAAAGTGATCAATTTGCATTGATTGGATTGCTCATCTCTTGAAGGATTGGGTGTAGTATCAGCTGGCAATGAACCAACTGGCCTTAAACTTAATGCATTAGCTAGTTGTCCCATTGTGGTTTCTAAAGATCGCACAGAAGATTCAAGACCAACCATTCGAGCATCACTTTTCTGAAAAATTTCTAATATGAATTTATTAGTTATTTTTTTTTTTGAATTTCCTTGGATATTTGGAGGATGATTTTGATGTGGATTTGGATTAAGATTGAAATTTGGTGGTGGATTCATTCTCAGATTATTTCTCCATGAAAAATTTGGATGGTTACGCAAATCAGGATGATAGTAATTTGTAATGACATTTGTTGCTTATCTTTGTTGACCACTAATATAATTTGCTTCCTCCATTATTTGATTTAGTTGCTCTATTGTGAGTGATGCATTATGTGTAGGTGTAGATAAATAATCTAACCTTTTGTTAATCATGTTAAATTGCGATGCTATTTGAGCAGCTAAGAATGTGATTTGATCTACTTGATGGACACTCGTTGAATTGTTATTCCCTTGCCTTTCAAAAGATTGATAATTATTAGATGTAAGGTCTTCTAATATGGCGTAAGCATCTTCAGGATATTTCTTTATTAATGACTCCCCTGCAACTCCATCAACTAAAATCATAGTAGTTGTTTGTAACCCATTGTAAAATGTACTTGTTGGTGCTGGGCTAACCCACGATGTGGACATCTTAATAACTCTTTAAAATGCTCTCAAGCATCATAAAAAGTTTCCCCAATGATTTTGAACAAAAGTAGTTATGTCCCTAATTAACTTAGCCGTCTTAGAGGGCGGAAAATATTTGTTTAAAAATTTCTCTACCAGTTGACCCCATGTAGTGATGGATCCATGTGTAAGTGAATTAAGCCAATCTTTTGCTTTCCCCTCTAAAGAAAATGGAAATAACATCAATTGAATAGCCTCATCAGTAGCCCTATTAACCTTAAACATGTCGCAAATTTTTATAAAGGTCCTCAAGTGTGAATTTGCATATTCATGATTGAAACCCCCAAACTTATTATGTTGTGCTAATTGCATAGTCGTGGAGTCTAATTTAAAGTTATTAGCTACAATATTGGGTCGAGACATACTGAATTGCAAACCTCCTCTTAAGGGTGTGTTATAATCACGACATGTCATTCATGGTACAGCTTGTTGACCATTTTGATCAACTTGGTCATTAAGGTTTATTTGACCCTCATTATTATTTATATTATGATGTCCGTTATTATCCATCTCAGGATGAATAATATTGGTTAAGTTGTTCTAAAAGCTCTTTTGTTTTGTCTACAAGTGCGTTCGACTTTCGAATTTAAAGGTAATAATTCAGTGTTTCAGTATATGGACATAAAATAACGCATTCATTAATGATAAAGCAAACAAGTCAACCTAAAATAAAAGAAATAACAAAAACTAAAATAAAAACTTGAACTCAGTTTACTTAGAGTTACTAATATCACAAGATAAAACCTTAAACAAGAAATTGACCCCGACAGCGGCACCAAAAACTTGATGAGACGAAATAGTATATGCGCAAGTGCACGTGTCGAATCAAGTAATACATTGCAAAATTATAAAGTGTCGATCCCGAAGAGACAAATACTTGTTTTATGTTTGTGAATAGTAGTAATGAACTTTTCTTCCAAGTCAAGCAACTCAATAACTTTTGTTGAGAAAACGACTAAGTTTCTATGAAAGGAATTAAAAGCAAAGTTTACGAAATCAAATGATTAAGAGAAGTTCAGATTATATATATTGATCCATATATTAACATGTAATTTTGTTTAATAATGAGAATAAAGAATTTTGCTCACTATCTTGTGAAAACCCGCAAACTGCAATACACATTTCTCGATTTCATTATTGCGCACGTTATGCATATTTAACTTGTAGATTATCTATAATTCTACACAATTAAGCATGTGCAATAAAGATTTAAGTCTTAACTTCACAAATACAATGTTAGTCATTTCGCCTACCTATGCATTCAAATTCAACTTTCTTCACTTACAAATCGCAACTCTCGCATTTTGATTCGCAGTAAAAATATAGAATAATGAATAATCTCTTACTTCACTAGCTACTAACAAAGAGAAGAGAATTTAAGATAGAAAAACAAAATCATTTTATTCAATTGCGCCAAAAACTCATAACATGACTAACATAGTTCATATATATATATATATATAATCTGAGAGGAAATTAGTTACTCATAGCGGAAATTTCACGAGAAAACATCATTCGCATGACAAAATTCATGATAATTTTACAGAATATTAAAAACCATGCAAACCGAATGATCCTTGGAAGGATTTGCTATTTTCTGCTTCTTCCCCTTCTTCGAAATCTGATGTTGGACACAATCTCCTTCCTTCTCCTCTCTATTTTCGCGCTTGTTCACCTTTTGAAACTGCCTCAACTCCTTTTAAAATGATGCTCCCGTCGTTCCAAACGACTCCTCAATTTAAATGAAAAATTGTCTCTTTGATTTTAAATTCGTTCAGACAGCAACCGTTTTGTTGCAACAAATTTTTAATACTAGGTTACAACATAGGTATAATTTTCTGTAACCGCCTGCAATGACACTCCAAACCGAGCACCGATTGTTGCAACATTGGTATAATTTCTTGTTGCCATATTGTGTCTTCTATAACCTCTCCACACAGAGAGCCGATTGTTGCAACATAGGTATAATTAATTTGCTGTTGCAACATATTCTTCCAAACTACAAATGAACATAGCTCCCACTTTTCAAAATGAATTCTTCAAATTTTCTGCAATAACACATAATGAAATGACTGTAATACCCAGAATTATACAAAATATAAAATTACTCACCTTTAACACATTGCACCATATATTTTATCGAATATAATTGATAAAGGATTAATATATATGAATTAAAATAACTTCTTTTTGAGAAGTCAGCATCACCCTCTGTCCTGAGTCGTGTGATAGGAGAATGTGCCAATGACTTTGCTTGCCCTACTCCCCCCTCTAGTGTGATAGGTGTCGCACCAGGTATCACTTTAGTTGTTTGAGCTGCCAACATTGTGTCTGCTTAAAAATGACAGAAGACTGCACGAGACATGCGTGAGGCCCCCATTTAGACCCCACCTACATCTGTATCTAAGCTATGTTCATACATGTGTCCCAGATTGAAGTAAGGCTAGTGAATACAAAATAAAAACACATAATAAGAAATTTACTTTCGTACCTTGAATTCTTTGCCGAATCTTTTCTATCCTATCATAATCAGTTCTTTTGGTTTTACATATCCAAAGTCACGTCCATTACCTATAAAATTTGACGACGGGCTTAGTTATAAAAATATGACTAAGTGAGGATATACCTCTTTCATTGCTATATATAATTAGAAAAACTTATGCATTTCAAAACATATTTTTCATACTAACCGTTGTTCCGTTTCAGTAGTGTACTTATGAAGCATATAACTATATGAACATGTTAGTATCAATAAAAATGTATAAGCAGTATAGGATCATAACCATATCATGTAACAATGTAACATTAAAGTAGTGTATCCGTGGAAGCAATAAATCCATGTATCAGTATATCAGTGTATGCAATAATTCCATATATCAGTGTCTCTGTATACCAGTATCTGTGAAAGAACATAATAACTGTAGGAACATGTCAATAATCATAAACAGTATAAGCAGCTATGAAACATTAGCATTCATATAAGTTATAGAACATGTAAGCAGTGCAAGTATCATAACTGTATCTATATCATATATGGAAGCAGTATAAGTAAGCATCATAACTGTTTCTATATCATGGAAGCAGTATAAGTAAACATCATAATTGTTTCTATATCATGGAAGCAGTATAAGTAAACATCATAACTGTTTCTATATCATGGAAGCAGTATAAATACATAACATCATGTCAGTTTTCATGTTCATAAGCATGTATCAATGTACCTGTGTAACCCATTAAATCAATATTCCTTTGAATGTTCGTTCCTTAGGTAATATTAAGGGCGATTTGAATCCTTTTTCCTCTTTCCTTTACATGACTCATCATGTTTCATTCATTGGGGCCCACCCCGAAGGGTCATCATGTTCCAAAACCAGTACGGTCAACCCACGTTTATGCCTTTCGGCTCGACTGGTTTGGCAATTCATCATGGGCCCATCCCGAAGGGTCATCATGTTCCAAAACCAGTACAGTCAACCCACGTTTATGCCTTTCGGCTCGACTGGTTTGGCAATTCATCATATTCATATCATTCATGTGCATGCAGTTCAAGTCGCCCGTAATATAACCTCGTGTCAACACGTTTACATATAGTGAGTTATTCATTTTATAATCCCCTCAGAAATAATTCGTCTGTTTGCCTTTATCAAGGTCATACAATATAGCGACATTACATATCAGTGATATACAATAAATTTATGCGATCATATGCAAAGAACTATGAAATGAAGCTTCTTGAAAGTGTAAATTTCAATAAAAAGTACATCATATATTAAACAGGTAGCTCTCACCATTCCTTTGTTCTTCCCCAAGTCATGCCCCAAGTCACCGTCACCTCTACCGTTGGATGCCATCCTTCGCGATATTTGTTACGGCATTATATAAAATTAACGAGCATTCTATCGGGGTTGCATCACATCTATAGCGTTGGCGTTGACTCCTAGGGGTGACTTAAACATTTAAGGATTTTCTTCATAAGGGACAACAACATCTAATTAAAGGGAACAATAGAGAGTGGACTGCATAAGGATAACCAAACAACCCTCCCTTAATGGACTGCAGCATTATAAATACACAGCAACAACACAAGTGCTGTATCAATCCCACATATCCAATAGGACAAGAGAACAAGCAGTCGGCCAACAGAAATGAAGCATAACAGTTAACTGGAATCGCAGCAGCCGACCAACAAGAATGAACTGGAAGGAATCCCTTAACAGCAGTTCATGGTAAGACAAAACAATGAAAGCTTTAAAACAGCAGCACAACAGCCCTATGGACTGCAGGAATTCAGCCACAAAATCACCAATACAAAAGCTGCTTCAGGAAACATTACAGCCTACAACATTTTCCAAGGATTCCCTTCCGATTCCAACAAAATCACCCAAATCACTTCCAAGGCTACCTCAAATCTCTTCCCAGAATCCAATAGAACTATTGGCAGGAATTAAAGGGAAAAAGAAATAAAGCTTACAGTGCGTGAGAACTACAGCCGAGGCCCTGCTTCACCACAAACGACCAACCAACCAAGATCCAAATCAAACACAGCCGCAAATCACAGATTCCAGAACAGCCGCCGATTTCCACAACTTCTATACAGGTTTACGAGAGGAGGAGTAGGTTGGAAATGGAGATCGGAGCTGTGCCCTAGCGCGACACCGTCGAGAAAGAAGGGGAAAGTGAAAGATCGGGTAAGAGAATAAATGATATTAAACCTCATATAAGTTTTCCACCGCCTTACATAATATCAGCTATAAGCCAAACCCAATTACCTTAGGCTCACATAAAGCCTTTATTAGCACCCCCAAATCAGCTATAAGAAAATCTCTATAAGCACATCACATTTAACAAGGAGGCAACCCTTATTAGCACCCCACGTTATTGCACTGATATTATTCTTTCATCATAGGGGATAACTTTTTATGTAATTTTATTTCAATTGGATCATTTCACGTTTTGGGTCGTTACAACATGTTCGCGTTCAGGAGTCCTGGGGTAGTATCTGTGATGACCCAGGGTCGGACCACTCTGAGTGTTGAAACCGACAACTTGGTGAACAAGCCTCGGTCTCTGTGGAGTTCGGGGCCCTCAGCAAGCTGAGGGGCGACCAACACTTACTCCCCTCAAGGGAGAGCTCTAGGTTGAAGGTTGAGGCACTGTGAACTGGACCAAGGGCTCGGCGAGGAGGTCCCACCACATACCCGGAAGATCTTTAGAGCGCTTCCCCTCCCAAGCCAATGCCGGGCTTGGGCACCACTGGAGGCTCTCCTCACCCCCTTAGAGAGAGACCTGGGGAGGGAGAGGGAGAGAGAGCTAGCCTAGGATGAGCTTGCCTCCAAATGGTGCCCCCTTGGTCCTATTTATAGGATTTCAGGATTTGGGCTGCAAGTAACCAAAAACTGCCTGCGAAGTTACCAAAATGCCCTTGGAAATGGCTGCGGATAGCCAAATCTCGTTGTTCCACGACGCTAAACGTAGACCGACCCCTCCCCTCTGAACTGGGCGAGAGGGGGTACCTCGCGGGGCTCGGCGAGCCTATTAACCGGGTGGGGCGAGACCCGGGGGTCGGCCCCCTGCTGGTCTCGCCCCTCTGCTGGGGCTGGGCGAGACCCAGCTAGGGGCGGCCCCCCTGCTGGTCTCGCCCCTCTGCTGGGGCTGGGCGAGACCCAGCTAGGGGCGGCCCCCCTGCTGGTCTCGCCCTTCTGTTGGGGGCGCGGGGGGCGAGAGGAGTTTCCCCCTGGAGGGGATGGGGCGAGAGGAGCTCGCCCCCCTTGCCTTGGGGCGGGGCGAGAGGAGCTCGCCCCCCTGGGGTCTCGCCCCCCTGCTGATGGGGGCGCGGTGGGCGAGAGGAGCTCGCCCCCCTGGAAGGGGTGGGGGCGAGAGGAGCTCGCCCCCCTTGCCTTGGGGCGGGGCGAGAGGAGCTCGCCCTCCCTGGGGTCTCGCCCCCCTGCTGTTGGGGGCGCGGGGGGCGAGAGGAGCTCGCCCCCCTTCCCTTGGGGCGGGGCGAGAGGAGCTCGCCCCCCCTGGGGTCTCGCCCCCCTGCTGCTGGGGGCGCGGTGGGCGAGAGGAGCTCGCCCCCCTGGAAGGGGTGGGGGCGAGAGGAGCTCGCCCCCCTTGCCTTGGGGCGGGGCGAGAGGAGCTCGCCCCCCTGGGGTCTCGCCCCCCTGCTGCTGGTGGCGCGGTGGGCGAGAGGAGCTCGCCCCCCTGGAAGGGGTGGGGGCGAGAGGAGCTCGCCCCCCTTGCCTTGGGGCGGGGCGAGAGGAGCTCTCCCTCCCTGGGGTCTCGCCCCCCTGCTGTTGGGGGCGCGGGGGGCGAGAGGAGCTCGCCCCCTTGCCTTGGGGCGGGGCGAGAGGAGCTCGCCCCCCATGGGGTCTCGCCCCCCTGCTGCTGGGGGCGCGGGGGGCGAGAGGAGCTCGCCCCCCTAGAGGGGGTGGCGGCGAGAGGAGCTCGCCCCCCTTGCCTTGGGGCGGGGCGAGAGGAGCTCGCCCCCCTGCTGCTGGGGGCGCGGGGGGCGAGAGGAGCTGAGGAGGGCTAGCGCCCGGCGGTAGTGCTACCGCCGGCGCTAGCGGCCGTGTCCGAGCCGGCCATGGTCAACAAGGGATAATTGATTTACCTCCCCCTATTCTTGTCCTCGGCCCTTGTAGGAAAAACAAGTCTTATACACCTCTTGAGTCCCGGGGGTTCGCTCGGCGAATTCAGGGTTGTACACAATCCCCGCTCTTTTCGAGCGAGGTACGCGCTGGGAAAGAAACGTCCAACCCTGCATATTCGACGAGCGTCGTTGGGAATCTGGCGAACGGAGCTATTTTGAGGGAAAACCTAAAGCCTCCTCGAGAGGTCCTCCCACCATGCCGGCTAGTGAGAGCCCAGCTAGCAGAGCCACCTTGGGGGAAAAATACATAGCCTCCCCGAGAGGTCTTCCAACTCTGCCGGCTAGTGAAAGCCCGGCTAGCGAGACCACCTCGGGGGAAAAATACATAGCCTCCCCGAGAGGTCTTCCAACTCTGCCGGCTAGTGAGAGCCCGGCTAGCGAGACCACATCGGGGGAAAAATACATAGCCTCCCCGATAGGTCTTCCAACTCTGCCGGCTAGTGAGAGCCCGGCTAGCGAGACCACCTCGGGGGAAAAATACATAGCCTCCTTGAGAGGTCTTCAACTCTGCCGGCTAGTGAGAGCCCGGCTAGCGAGACCACCTCGGGGGAAAAATACATAGCCTCCCCGAGAGATCTTCCAACTCTGCCGGCTAGTGAGAGCCCGGCTAGCGAGACCACCTCGGGGGAAAATACATAGCCTCCCCGAGAGGTCTTCCAACTCTGCCGGCTAGTGAGAGCCCGGCTAGCGAGACCACCTCGGGGGAAAAATACATAGCCTCCCCGAGAGGTCTTCCAACTCTGCCGGCTAGTGAGAGCCCGGCTAGCGAGACCACCTCGGGGGAAAAATACATAGCCTCCCCGAGAGGTCTTCCAACTCTGCCGGCTAGGGAGAGCCCGGCTAGCGAGACCACCTCGGGGGAAAAATACATAGCCTCCCCGAGAGGTCTTCCAACTCTGCCGGCTAGTGAGAGCCCGGCTAGCTAGATCACCTCGGGGGAAAAATACATAGCCTCCCCGAGAGGTCTTCCAACTCTGCCGGCTAGTGAGAGCCCGACTAGCG
Organism: Dactylorhiza incarnata; assembly: GCA_033032865.1. Classification (NCBI taxonomy): domain Eukaryota; kingdom Viridiplantae; phylum Streptophyta; class Magnoliopsida; order Asparagales; family Orchidaceae; genus Dactylorhiza; species Dactylorhiza incarnata. The sequence continues at coordinate 6,781,610 of JAWHQI010000109.1, read as the reverse complement.
AGACCACCTCGGGGGAAAATACATAGCCTCCCCGAGAGGTCTTCCAACTCTGCCGGCTTGTGAAAGCCCGGCTAGCGAGACCACCTCGGGGGAAAAATACATAGCCTCGCCGAGAGGTCTTCCAACTCTGCCGGCTAGTGAGAGCCCGGCTAGCGAGACCACCTCGGGGGAAAAATACATAGCCTCCCCGAGAGGTCTTCCAACTCTGCCGGCTAGTGAGAGCCCGGCTAGCGAGACCACCTCGGGGGAAAAATACATAGCCTCCCCGAGAGGTCTTCCAACTCTGCCGGCTAGTGAGAGCCCGGCTAGCGAGACCACCTCGTGGGAAAAATACATAGCCTCCCCGAGAGGTCTTCCAACTCTGTCGGCTAGTGAGAGCCCGGCTAGCGAGACCACCTCGGGGGAAAATACATAGCCTCCCCGAGAGGTCTTCCAACTCTGCCGGCTAGTGAGAACCATGCTAGCGAGACCACCTCGGAGGAGAACTGCAGCACCAAAGACTTATCACCTTGCCAGCCGCTCCAGAGATCAACCTGAACGCCCCATCTAAGTGAGAGCCCGGGAGCGGAATCGATCTGGGGCATTCCAGCACCAACATATCCAACCTTGCCAGCCTCTCCAGAGATCAACCTGAACCCCCCGTCTAGGTGAGAGCCCAGGAGCGGAATCGATCTGGGTCATTCCAGCACCAACATATCCAACCTTGCCAGCCTCTCCAGAGATCGACCTGAACCCCCCGTCTAGGTGAGAGCCCGGGAGCGGAATCAATCTGGGGCATTCCAGCACCAACATATCCAACCTTGCCAGCCTCTCCAGAGTTCAACCTGAACCCCCTGTTTAGGTGAGAGCCCAGGAGCGGAATCGATCTGGGGCATTCCAACACCAACATGTCAAACCTTGCCAGCCTCTCCAGAGATCAACCTGAACCCCCCGTCTAGGTGAGAGCCCGGGAGCGGAATCAATCTGGGGCATTCCAGCACCAACATATCCAACCTTGCCAGCCTCTCCAGAGATCAACCTGAACCCCCGTCTAGGTGAGAGCCCGGGAGCGGAATCGATCTGGGGCATTCCAGCACCAACATGTCCAACCTTGCCAGCCTCTCTAGAGATCAACCTGAACCCCCCGTCTAGGTGAGAGCCCGGGAGCGGAATCGATCTGGGGCATTCCAGCACCAAAATATCCAACCTTGCCAGCCTCTCCAGAGATCAACCTGAACCCCCCGTCTAGGTGATAGCCCGGGAGCGGAATCGATCTGGGGCATTCCAGCACCAACATATCCAACCTTGCCAGCCTCTCCAGAGATCAACCTGAACCCCCCGTCTAGGTGAGAGCCCGGGAGCGGAATCGATCTGGGGCATTCCAACACCAACATATCCAACCTTGCCAGCCTCTCCAGAGATCAACCTGAACCCCCCGTCTAGGTGAGAGCCCGGGAGCGGAATCGATCTGGGGCATTCCAGCACCAAAATATCCAACCTTGCCAGCCTCTCCAGAGATCAACCTGAACCCCCCCCCCCCCCCCCCCCCCCCCCTCCGTCTAGGTGAGAGCCCGGGAGCGGAATCGATCTGGGGCATTCCAGTACCAACATATACAACCTTGTCAGCCTCTCCAGAGATCAACCTGAACCCCCCGTCTAGGTGAGAGCCCGGGAGCGAAATCGATCTGGGGCATTCCAGCACCAACATGTCCAACCTTGTCAGCCTCTCTAGAGATCAACCTGAACCCCCCGTCTAGGTGAGAGCCCGGGAGCGGAATCGATCTGGGCCATTCCAACACCAAAATATCCAACCTTGCCAGCCTCTCCAGAGATCAACCTGAACCCCCCGTCTAGGTGAGAGCCCGGGAGCGGAATCGATCTGGGGCATTCCAGCACCGAACATATACAACCTTGTTAGTTATAATATTGTATGCAAGAAAAAGGAACTAAGTATGAAAACAAACCATCGCCCTACGTGGATTTACTGGTACAAGCATTTTTGGTCGCCACCACTTAGCTCGGGACATCTCTCTTCGTCTCCAACATCCTAGGTCCTGCCCTCCTCGATCCCCTTCGGTTAGTGTCGTTGTCGCATTGGACCCATTGCCTCCCTTATTTCCAAAAACTCGGGGCAGGTGGATGTCGCGTGACCTTCCTCCTGGTGGAAGTCACAGTAGGATAACTCCACCCTACCCCCTCCTCTTCCTCTTCTTTCTGCTTTCCTGGATCTCCTCCTTCTTCCCCCGCCGATCGCCACAGTTTGCGGAGGCGGTGGAGGGGGTGCCCTTGGTCCCTGCCTCCACCTTGGGAAGTTGGATCTTTTCCTCTTGAAGTTCCCCCCTCCTTGCTCTCGCGAAGTCGACTTGCTGGCCTCTGCGCTCGCTGGGCTATTGGGTAACCGCCACCCGGGGTGGCTTCGCCCACCAACCTTCACTCGACTCCTTCCGGGGCGGGGCGAGTGGGGGCCGGTTGCCTCCCCGCTCCCCCCCCCCCCCCCCCCTTTGGGGCTGGGCTAGAAGGGGCGGGGCGAGCTGGGAGGGCGCCTCCCTCCTGAGCTCGCCCCCTTGAAGGGGCGGGGTGAGCTGGGAGGGCGCCTCCCTCTGGAGCTTGCCCCCTTGAAGGGGCGGGGCGAGCTGGGAGGGCGCCCCCCTCCCGAGCTCGCCCCCTTGAAGGGGCGGGGCGAGCTAGGAGGGCGCCTCCCTCCTGAGCTCGCCCCCTTGAAGGGGCGGGGCGAGCTGGGAGGCCGCCTCCCTCCTGAGCTCGCCCCCTTGAAGGGGCGGGGCGAGCTGGGAGGGCGCCTCCCTCCTGAGCTCGCCCCCTTGAAGGGGCGGGGCGAGCTGGGAGGGCACCTCCCTCCTGAGCTCTCCCCCTTGAAGGGGCGGGGCGAGCTGGGAGGGCGCCCCCCTCCTGAGCTCGCCCCCTTGAAGTGGCGGGGCGAGCTGGGAGGGCGCCCCCCTCCTGAGCTCGCCCCCTTGAAGGGGCGGGGCGAGCTGGGAGGGCGCCCCCCTCCTGAGCTCGCCCCCTTGGGGACGAGCGAGTGGGGGTATGACATCTCCCCACCTCCCCCCACTAGTACCTCTTTCCTGGACTGCTGACCGAAAGTTCCCTCGTCCACCTGCTGGGGCGGGATCTCCGGACCATCTCTTCTGCCTCTGACTATCATGGCGAAAGCAACCTGGACGGTCTATAAGACCTCTTGCTTGAAATTTTCGAACATCTCCAACGTCACCCCAGCCACCGGGGGCTGGGAGTGACTTGGGTCGGATCTTCCTCCACCTCCGTCCATGGAACTCATCTTGAGGGTTTCTTGAATCGGTCACACTCCACGCTCACCACACCATAATGTTGAAACCGACAACTTGGTGAACAAGTCTCGGTCTCTGTGGAGTTCGGGGCCCTCAGCAGGCTGAGGGGCGACCAACACTTACTCCCCTCAAGGGAGAGCTCTAGGTTGAAGGTTGAGGCACTATGAACTGGACCAAGGGCTCGACGAGGAGGTCCCACCACATACCCGGAAGATCTTTAGAGCGCTTCCCCTCCCAAGCCAATGCCGGGCTTGGGCACCACTGGAGGCTCTCCTCACCCCCTTAGAGAGAGACCTGCGGAGGGAGAGGGAGAGAGAGAGCTAACCTAGGATGAGCTTGCCTCTAAATGGTGCCCCCTTGGTCCTATTTATAGGATTTCAGGATTTGGGCTGCAAGTAACCAAAACCTGCCTGCGAAGTTACCAAAATGCCCTTGGAAATGGCTGCGGATAGCCAAATCCCGTTGTTCCACGACGCTAAACGCAGACCGACCCCTCCCCTCTGAACTGGGCGAGACCCCTCCCCTGCTGGTCTCGCCCCTCTGCTGGGGCTGGGCGAGACCCAGCTAGGGGCGGCCCCCCTGCTGGTCTCGCCCCTCTGCTGGGGCTGGGCGAGACCCAGCTAGGGGCGGCCCCCCTGCTGGTCTCGCCCCTCTGCTGGGGCTGGGCGAGACCCAGCTATGGGCGGCCCCCCTGCTGGTCTCGCCCTTCTGCTGGGGGCGCGGGGAGCGAGAGGAGCTTCCCCCTGGAGGGGATGGGGCGAGAGGAGCTCGCCCCCCTTGCTTTGGGGCGGGGCGAGAGGAGCTCGACCCCCCTGGGGTCTCGCCCCCCTGCTCCTGGGGGCGCGGGGGGGGCGAGAGGAGCTCGCCCCCCCTGGAGGGGGTGGGGGCGAGAGGAGCTCGCCCCCCTTGCCTTGGGGCGGGGCGAGAGGAGCTCGCCCCCCTGCTGCTGGGGGCGCGGGGGGCGAGAGGAGCTAAGGAGGGCTAGCGCCCGGCGGTAGTGCTACCGCCGGCGCTAGCGCCCGTGTCCGATCCGGCCATGGTCAACAAGGGATAATTGATTTACCTCCCCCTATTCTTGTCCTCGGCCCTTGTAGGAAAAACAAGTCTTAAACACCTCTTGAGTCTCGGGGGTTCGCTCGGCGAATTCAGGGTTGTACACTGAGCTGCAGATCAATTTGTGATGACAAGTGGAAAAACTCCATAGTTAAGCGTGCTCATGCTGGAGTAGTACTAGGATGGGTGACCTCCTGAGAAGTCCCCGTGCTGCCCACTTAACAATCAAGTTTCGTTCATCAAATGGAGGTTGTGGCCACCAATAACCCGCATGTGGATGGAGATGGGTTGTTGGGCTGCATCCCGGACGATGCCGGTCAGGTGAGGCCACAGTGATCCAGTGTGATCCACTCGGCCCTGGGTCGTCACAATATCACTACTGGTCGTAGAGCCCTCACGCGCTCTGGAAGTCCCCGCATTGTCATCAGCACCCTGAGCAATAAAAAACACATCAACTTATATCCTATAATCCGACATCAATCACATGGGCACTCATGGTCCCAATAATCAACCATATGTGGACAATTAATCTTAACAGTCAATAGATACACTAAACCGCTCTCCGTTGGTCTAGAACCCATAAACCTAGCTCTGATACCAAAGTATAACATCTCCACCACAACGACCATATAGTATGGGTCCGACCGGGCCCCACAACATATAAACATCACAAATTTTAACATTATAAGATGATATAATTAGAATAGTACTACACATCAAAGTTTATACAACAACGGAAGCTAAAACAGTAATATCCAAAGAGCATCTACATCAATAAGTAAACAAAAGAGTAATTTGCAGTATTGCCTTACAATCATAACATCCAACAACGAATACATCATAATGTATCAAAACTCATATGTTGCCTCAGCTCGAAGGCCGACAAAATATGCAAAAGAAAAACAACTCGAAGAGAGGAGGGGAAAGAGAGCACTTCATGAATCTTGACTTTTATAGCTAGGGCTAGTGCGCTCTAGCATTTGATCTTTTCCCTGTAACCAAACCAATAAAAGTGGTACACAAAGTCCAGTTAACACCCCCTCCTCCTGGCTGTCCTAGCGGACCTAAGAGAACTACATCACCATATAAGTTAGCACTTCGTATGCACATAAAAATAAACATATAAACATCCATATCAAGCTCTAATATATATATATATATCAGAAACATCATTCATGTCTCAATGTTGAACATCAAAGTAAATGGATCAAACAATGCAACATGTTTGCAACCGAGCATTATCCACGACACCCAATCACATGTAAGAATTTAATAGATCATCATAACACATTTACATCGCATATTAATATAAGAGTGGCGACAATATATCCTAATACAATCCCACAACCCTCTCTATCGTGATATTCAAGCAAACGTGTAGGCATCATGGGTAAAGTCACCTGACAATTATGAAGGCAGTACCTAAGAATTCTACATCTACGCTATTAATTATCAATTAATGTGCAGCGGTATCATGTGCAAAGTCTTCTGACCTTCTTGAAGGCATATACACATGAAGTCTCCAAACCTCTAGACCTCTATCCAATTGAACATACAGATTACAGTGGCATTGAGTAAATTTTCCTAGCCTATATGACGACATTACTCACAATCCCCTCCTCACCATTACATTCTCATTTAGATTTCAAAAGGCATAAAACATGAAATCCCAAACACCGATCCATACGGCGGCATCACACTAAGCTCTCAAGATTGCAACATAACTGACAACCTATTTGCTAACATACGCTATCTCGGTGTCGCATTCAATTACTAGGATTCTCACATGCTCTCCTTGCCCTAATCTCAGCATCCACTATTCTCACTGAAAATATGGGTGTCACAACGACGCTATGGTCATAATAGTACGTCTACCAAAATCATATATGTAACATCAAACAATCATCATCAAATCGGGCCACGAGCCACAATTTTGGCTTCATCCATAATGCCTAATCTGTTAACCAATTTTAGATTTCTAATGTAATAATGCAGGAGATGCAAATCCACACCCCTGTGGTTCACAATGAACCGTGGTTATCCCTAGGCCTCTAATTAGAGGTACCAATATATAATCGGGAGGAAAAATATCGTTACCTTGTTGGATTTCCTCCCCACCAAGGAAACGTTGAAGTAAATGGATGAAGGTGAGTGCCGTCGAATCCTTTCCGCAAATCCGGCTTCGGCTTGTTGATATGACCTCCGAATTGTCTTTAATGGCGAAAGGAGCTTCTTCTTCCTCCTCTTCCCCTTCCTCTCTCTAACTTAAGAGAGAAATAAAAGTGGATGAAATGAATACTATTCAGCTTATAATTCGACCTAAAGACCCCCCTATATGTATCCCCACTGTCGGATCATAAGAATATGGATCAAACGGCTTAGAAATGTGATTTAAAAGAGTTGATGGACTCGTATGCACAAATGTGTGTTACGCTCTCGCACGACCGTGCACGACCGAGCGCATCCTATTTCGATGTCGTGAAGACGATCGTGCATTCTGGCCTCGCACAACTGTGTGCTCTCAATTCGCACAAGTGATCAATTCACACGATCGTGGGGCTTTAAACACGCGCGACCATGCGCTTGATAAAACAACCCCCAAATTATAGTCATGAATCTGCTCGTGCGGTTTGACCACGCACGACAGTGCGTGACTAAATCGCACGACCAATTGTCAGCCTACCTCTGAAATCCCGTCGAACAGTCTCCAATATCCGTGAGACTTCCTTAGGATCCGTAGGGCCCTCATGTCTTCAATCACAATGGGATCTTAGAGAGAACCTGAGATTTTGGGGGTGTTAAAGGTTGTAACCTTCCCCCTCACGATCTGCTTGCTCACGAGAAAATATGAAAGGTAGTCGACAACAGGCGAGGGCGAGTAACTCGCCTCCTTACCCCTTCAACGGCGCACACGACGATAGTGGCAGCAGGGAGCGTCCTCCCCTCGACAACCTAGCAGGGACTCCCTCTTCCTCCCTCACGGTCGGCGACAACAGTTCACGGCTGGGGCGCGATCTCAACTCCTCTCCCAGACGACGCGGTACAGGCAGCTCACGCAAAATAGAAGCGGTGTGGGTGGGTAGGGAATTAGGAAGAGCTGTGTTTTTTTGGGGATAGGGTTTAGTTTTTAGGTTTCAAACCTAATAGGAATCCGCTATTCGCACACCCAAAACCTCTACGTGCACACCCAACTATCCTAAATAAACAATACATTTATAATTTTGGTTCATAATTTCTGGGGCGTTACAGAGTATCAGGCCGTGTAGAGTAAGAACTCCGAAATGGATCCATGATCACTCCACTCATAGCTACACACATACACATGTCAATTCCAGTCACCATACATTTATAAAGTCCATAAAAGTGAAAAAACATGCATTACATATTTCAATGTTGTTGGTTTAGGGCATGATTGAATTGCTGCGACTTTCTCAAGGTTTGGGTGCAAGGCAACTAAAAGTGATTAAGTGTCCAAAGAAATCCACCAAAGAAACTCCAAATGAACATTTTGACACACACACGCACGCACACACGCACACACACACACATGCACACACACACGCACACACGCACACACGCACACGCACCCCCCCACACACATGAGTGACAGGCACGGGGCTCCGCCCCTACGACCAACCACGAAAGTATCCCGACCGCGACAGGCACGGGGCTCCACCCCTATATATCAATTAATTAATGCAGTTTAAAATAAACATACTATTGATTAATTAATGCGGAAAATAGTTATACGTCGTTTTTTATTTTGGTTTAAAAAGCCTCATCATGATTCATATATCATTAATTTTTAAAATCAAAATGATGAGGTTCATAGTTCTTTTTTCACATCAACTTTAATAAAGTTGACACATCAACTTTAATAAAGTTGACATGCCTAATGACAACTTGCCATATTAGGTATAAAAGCTTTACTAAAAACTTTTCAATTTTATAGATTTTCATCGTTACTTTTAATTTGGTGATATGTTGTGATTATTTAAATGAGCATTCTATTTTATATTTTTTGAAATAAATTATAATATATGCTAAGTCATTAGATGAAAACAATAAGACTATATTTAATAATTTTGAATGTTTCATCAAAGAGAACTTTTTTTCCTTTTAATAATGTAAATATAAATATATATATTATAACTAAGCACTTTAATACAGTAGTGATGAGAAATATAAGTACTGTGATCCTTGCTATAAACAAGAATATCATTGAAAAAAATCTAATTTTGCTTCCAAAATTGACTAGAGGCAATCAGTTGGGGGACCACCTTGGTGAAAAAATGAAAGTCGTCAAATTGTTGAAAAAATTTCCGCTGTAGCTTCTTCACATCATCTGGATATTATTAGTGACGACAGTTTGTCATGCGATCTTCAGAACTTTGGGGGTGACGGTTTGTTGGATATCATAAGATCAAACATTTCAAAGGTTCCCAACATTTAGCATCACCTAAAATAGTAAAACTTCACTCAAATACATAATCCCAAATTTGCTATTGGGAGAAAGTGTCACTCACAAATTCGCAAATCCCCCTTCTCTCACTTCAACACCAAAGTATGCGCAAATCAGTCAAAAGAAAAGTGACCAGAGAATCAAGAAGGAGAAAAAAGACACTCAACAGTGGAATAAACAAGAAAAATCGTAAAAACGACAAGAAATCGACACAAAGAAGCAAATAAAACATAGAAACAATCACCTTTAAAGCTTAGTAGACAACTTAGAGAATATTGTTCTTAATATCACCATTCACATTACATTGAATCTCAATGTTTGTCTCTTTTCCCCTTTCCAATGCTTATATGCAATTGCCACTACAAAATATAGTACATTGTTGTCAAATAATGAGATCCAATATTGAGTAAAGGAAAAACTCAAAGCTAACTTAAGCATTCTTATTTTGAGCAGGTTAAATTAGATGCCGAGTCGTCCTTAAATTGGATTGAACTTTTTTCAACCTGAGTTTTTTTGCTTGTGAGTTGACTCAATTGATTCGGGCTCTGTTTGGGGGGACTTATTTTCACCGGTCAAGCGGTTATGACCGCATGAACCGGACCTTAATTAAGGTCCGGTTCATGCGGTCATAACCGCTTGACCGGTGAAAATAAGTCCCCCCCCCCCCCCCCCCCCCCCCAAACGGAGCCTCGATCTCAACATAGGCTTTGTTTGGGACAACTGTGACAATTTGAGCAGCTTGGTGTGAAACTAGGTTGGTAAACACAACAACCAGGAAAGATCATGATAGTGCGTCTAGCTCAAACTTGTGGGGGCGAAACATTCACAACCTTTAACATATGAGCACACATTGACGACTATGTTGATATTTTGGCCAAAAATAGCATTTTGGTACCTACGATTTTACTACCGCTAATGTCTGACTGCACCTAGATGACTGTGCTGATATTTTGTCCAAAATTATCATTGTGAAAAAAATAACATTTAGACATCTATGATTTTCAGCTTTAAATTCTCACAACACTCTCAAAATGAGCCCGAATTTAAGGCGAAATTTTTTGGTCCGAGTAGCGGAAGACCATTTTTGATTACGCACGATCTTCGAACGGTTTTCCCACACCCTTTAGGTTTTTAGTTTTTCCTCCACTTTGAACGCACGAGTTGCTTCCTTCACACGACAAACCCTCCTTTCTCCCGTTTTAGATTTTGGAACAGAGCCCGATCCGAATAATCTCCCCAATTCAAGCTACAATGCAATAGATTTTTGATTGATTCATTGTGCTGGAGCTAAATTTTAAATCCTAAAAAATAAGTAAATAAAACGATTGCATTGTAGCTCGGATAAGCAATCATATCACGACTAAACACAGTCTATTGATATTTATAGTCCAATAAATTTAAGTATTTTTAGGACTGCGAATAATCGTTCTTAAGTATTCTCAAGACTGCGGATAACCGACTGCTAATAAGATCGCCCTTATAAAAACCGTACACGACGGAAAATGCAAGTACCAGAGACTTCAATCTCCGAGCTACTATCCCTTGCATCGAAATCTCTCATCCCTGATCCTCCGAAAACCCTAAATACTCTCTCAATAGGTCCCATTCGCGCTCGACAATCAGCAAAAGTTTATCTGGAACCATCACCATGCTTCCGTTTTCGTCTACTTTATCGGCCCATATACGTTTCCTCCTGCGGACTGCGAGTTCTTCCACTCTCGACTCGTTTTTCCGCGAGCTTTGCCAGGTAATAAGCACGGTTTGTTTATATAGCATGATTTCATGGATATTCATTGGGTCTTACAGCCTATGATGTTTCGGCCACTACTATCTAGAACCCTAGCCGCTTTGCCAAAGCTTCTAATTTGAAACAGGGATGTGGAATTGATCCGCAGGTATTCGTTGGGAGGCTCTTTATGCTATCTAATCTTTTAGCAAATGAGTTGTTTCCTAAGAGGTTATGAAGTCATTCTAGTGCCTCTTCGTGCAGTTGCAGTGATCTATTTTTACCCCGGAAGGATTGCCGCGAACCCTTCATTCTTGTTTAACTGGACTTTTGAGTATCCCACATTCTTCTTTTAAGTCACCCTTAGTGGGAAAATGAAATGCATTTAGGTATTTCAGGCACACCATAAACATTGATGATTAATTGGACATCAACCCTTTGCTTAGACATAACCTAGTGGTGAAGTGGGCTGGTGCAATTTGCGCATGCGGATTAATTATGCGAAACACATTGTTGCGAGTCTTTAACTAAAATTAAATCTACTGGTGTTTCACCCTAAATGGACGGTCTTTAGCATCCGATGCTAACTTCGAGAGAAAATTTATATGTAGAATGGTCCGAATATTCCTAGGTACTATAATGTAACAGGATTAATATATTAGTGGTATAGTTATAATATATTTGTGGTATAGTTGTAAATCTGTGTTTAGTGATGTCTGGTATGAAAGCTATAAATGTTGCCTAATGAGTTGTAATGGGCATGATTGATATAATAGGCTATAATAGACGGAGGGATCACCGTTCGCCGGCGTTAGAAGAGTAATTAGGGTATAGTAGATGAAGGCACATAGGAGGAACGGCCGAAGAAGAGAGACACATCAAAGGGTAAGAGATGAAGGGAACTTAGACGAAGGCCGGAGAAGATGTCCGGAGGAGAGAGACGAAGCTAGGTAAGGAGAGAAGAAAGGCGATAGCTACTCTATAAGACCAAGAAGAACTATCTTATTAATCCAATCATGCCCATTACACCTCATTATTCTATATTTATAGCCTTCATACCAAACATCACTAAACACATATTTACAACTATACCACAAATATATTACTACTATACCACTAATATACTAATCCTACTACATATAACATGCTATTAGCGGCATAATATATCCTTCGGATGCCAAATCTTCAATTTTACTGTTAGAAATCAACATTTCATTTTGTTTTTGGAGTTGAATACAAGATGATTTGCAAGTTTGGTCAGTCTTCATGTTTCATGCGAAGTCAACTTATTACGTTTTATTAAATCCTCAACACATTTTCCATTGTGTATTCAGTGTATTTGAACCTTGATGTACTTGTTATGACAACCTCACCTTTGTTTTGACGCGTGTTACGTTCTCGACCAATTTGTAAGTCCACTATAATTTTACGATCGGCTTCATTTCTTGTCAATAAAATTCATTTCTGGTGGTGTTAGATTAAATGATTTCTTGCCAACTAAGCTTATTTTATAGGCTTATCTGCATTGTATTTATAAGTGAGACTAATTCAAGAGTCAATATTACATGTTGTTTTTCCCAATCTATGAGAACAAGTCGTGGGGCGCGACAGTCAAAACTTGGGGAGGTCGGGAAGGAAGAAATTGGTTCCGCACCTTTGGTTGACACACTCAAGAAGGGATGATGATGTTTGACTCTAATATCAATTTGTACTTGTTATAAATATTTGTTAGTATAAGTGGTAGTGTGTTACTAGTATTTTGTTTTGGATACTCTTCGATCTTTTTTTCGGATGCACACAATTCGTTGCTTTTCTAGTTATTTGCTTCAGGACTTCTTTTGTTTTAAGTAATACTTTTTGTGGAGTGTTACAGTTTCAGATTTTTCAGTGTATTGGGATCCTTCCTTGTTTAATCAAAGCATTTGTTTATTGCTAGATAGAAATTGTGATTCAAGGCTCGAGGATCCGCTTCCCTTTACCAGTATTACTCCATTATAGTTATGTTTTTTTCTTGGCATCTCATTAATTTATTAATAGCATAATTTACTACATTGTTGTTTTTTCATGTATTGATTTATGCATTACTCCATATATATATATATATTTTTAATTTTATTTCCCTTCAATAGTTCTTTAATGTGACAATGACATTTAGGATCACATTAGCTTTGTGTTAGAGCATTCTAGGTTGATTGCATTAAAAGTACATCCCATGCATCTGAAGTTCATCAATTACATCAAGTGGCATCAAAGCATACACAGATTCTTCTAGGCTTGCATCAATTGTATTAGAGTCCAAATTTTACTTTGTAGTCAGCTATACGATCATTTGTTTATAAAAAGAAAGAAAATGAAGATTTAACTTTGAGTAAAATTAACATATCAAATTTAACTAATTATCTAAATAAAATAAAATAAAAAATAAATAGAAATAACAAGCCTAAAATAAAAGCTTTAGTTTGCAAGTGATTAAGCTATTACATTAGTACCAAAGAAATGGATACTTTCATGAAATGTTATATTAGCAGTGACGAAGACTCTATCTAGTCTTTTTCCTTTAACACTTGTAACCTTTTTATTACGATAGTATCCTAGGAAATCATACTTAATGTACTTCTGATCGAACTTTGATAACCTAGGTTGATGATTGTGGAAAAAATTACAACTCTTGGAGGAAGAGGAAATACAGTTGACATTGGAATTTCACTCTTTAAGACCCAACTTAGCAGACGATTGATAAGATGGGGAGAAGTAACAAACGTCATCCAACAAATATTTAGGGAGTTCATATGGGATAAAATAAAAAAGCGTGACATCCAACACGCCACATGTGTTTATTCTTCCTTTAAGAAACACCATTTTAATTGAGGTGTATACACGAGGATTGCACTTGCAATATCGAAGTGTCAAGATATTGAATTAACTTTTTAATTAATATATTCTTTTGTAGTATCTCTTTTAGAGTTTTGATACATTATTTTAATTGCACCTCCATAACCAACAATTTGTGAGCGTCAAATACTTCAGTTTCGATCTCGAGAATATATAACCAAGACAGTTGAGAGTAATTATCAATAAAAGTAACAAATTATCGATAAACATGATTTGACATAGAAGGACATGTCCCCCAAACAACATTATTTACTCAATCAAATAGCTCTTTAGTTATCGACTTTAGGTTGATAAGAAGCATATATGTGCTTTCCCATCTCACACACCCATCTCACACACGATTCACTTTAAATATGACTAGCTAGATTAAACTAATTGGCTTAAAGTAGAGTTACCCGGACGACCTACGCTATAATATTTAATCAGTACATAATTATTTGTAAATCAACCTTTGATGGGAATTAGCGATCGCGAGTGGGTTGACCCTTATCTGAATTTGCACAGGTCCACGTACTCATGAGGCAGAGTTAGGATTGTCGTATGAACGATCGGAGCCTATGAACACATTCAGAGCGACGATGAGATATTTCTATGTATTATTATTATTAATTTGTAGTTTTTTTCATGTATTATTAGGGGTTGAAGTTCCGGATGATCTAGATGTCCATAATGACCTCTAAATCTATAAATAGGGTTCTAGGGGCTGATTTTGAGGGATCACAAATTTTGGTCATCAATTTTGGTCTCTCGCGATCGTCCCACGTTGTCGAGTCTGTGGATCCTTGGTTTCAAAGCCAAGGTAACTACCCTTTTTTCCATAATCACCCTCACCACTCCCTAACAACTCCCTAACCACCACATTAACTACTTCCCCACATATAACTATAAAAAAACTACTCATTACCATCACTAACTGCTGTCATCTACTACTGTAACCTTCCGTTCTCCCCTTACAACAACAATTCCTCATAAATGGCAAGTAACAACTCCCCCCCCCCCCCCCCCCCCCCCCCCCCCACACACACACACACAAACTCACCTCACTAACATAACCACCACCCCACCACTCAATAACCATCAATTAACCATCGGAGACCTCTTCTAACTGCTGCCCCTCTCTCCCTACTGCTATAATCGCCCCATTTTCTGCCCAAATTCAGTAACCGACCACATCGACAGCCATAACTACCTCCTCCCCAGCGCTAATTCCTTTTACAGACTCCTTGTCTGCAACTGAGACTCAACATCCCTTAGATTTAATCTTCGCAGCACTCCTCCACTTATTTTAGCCACTGCCGATCCTCCAAAACTCCCCAAAACTGCTGTTCTTGAGTGGATCCGGATTAGAACTGCTCTGCCAACCACCATTACCTCACAAAATTGCTGTTCTGGACTGGAACTTCTTGCAGACCTCTCCACACCCCTTCCTAACAGTCCACATACTCGGCCAAACCCCCATAGTCTTCCTCCTCCCTTCCCTTACTACAGTACCCCCTGAAATTGGTGCAAATCTACTGCCTAAACTGCTATCCGGCCCTTAACGCCATCAGCATTTCACCTCCCTGGCGTCCTACATCTATGCAAATTTGTGGCGTGAAATTTTATTTATTGTTTAATATTTTGTGAACACATCATTGGGGATATCATTTTATAGAATTTTGCTTGATTTTAATTTTACTTGAAAGATTTATTTACCGAATGTTTAATTGAAACACCCTCTTTTTAATTTTAATTAGATCTTGTTTGTGTTTCTAGTACCTAATATCTAGAATTTATTCTACTTGTGAACTCTACTATTAATTTTAGAATTTATTGTAATTAAATATGGGATAATTGTATGAACATTGCCATTGTTTAGATTCACCCCAACACTACATTATCATTCACTCATTAGAGTTCTGTTATGTTGCACTACATTCTTACATTTATTCTACATCAGTATATCAAAATAATAAAGATCTCCTTCATGTCCCGAATCAATCACATCCTTCATTTCCAAATCATACATGACACAATCGAAAGAGAAAAAAATATATAATTGTTCAAGACAGGAACAATTTTACTTCCATACATCATGTTAAAGGAAAATGAATGTACATATAATGATTAAAAAGAAAGATGTAGTAAGGAAAATAAAACTTATCCTCTCTACTTTAGAGATTAAACCGTGTGCAATTGTGATACCACAAATATATGAAATTTTAGACAAGGTGGGGAAAGGACATGCTCCAGTCTTGTGATCTGATGCTACTGAGTCTGTAGTCCATAAGAATTGAGGTGAATGTGTTAGAAAATAGGTATCACTTTTAGCTAAAATAATAGTGGAGGTCAAGGAAGAAGGTGAGAAGACCTAAGTCACAATATGCCCTCCTTATACTGTCCAATAGCATCATTAGAAGTAGAAGTGGCATATGTAATCTCATAAGTAGCTACTTTAGCTTATCACTCATGTTGTAGCTCAGAATGAATCGAATAACAATAGTCCTTGTGTGGCCAATCATCTCAGAGTGCATATGCACACCTTCACCTTCTCAACCCCTTCCTCCAATAGGCCATCAATCTCCTCTATCCATTCTTGTGAACTACCTCTGTCTCATCCTCTACTACCATAAAAGAAACAAGGAACAGTTGTTGTTCACTTTCTTTTGCAACACAATCAATAGTACCTGCAACAACTAAGAGAGATAAGCACGGAGAACATTCCTATAAGCATCCGTGAGATAAGGAATGTTTGATTCCTCATGAAATCTATGGACATATGTTGCCAAGTTCAGGACCAAGATCAACAAGAAATGTCATCACCACATATGATCATGATATGTCTTCCTACCCCTACCCATCACTAATGGGATTAATTTGAGAAAAATTTGCTTTGACTTTCTTGATTTCACCACATAATAGAAGGATGAGATTTTATTCACTCACTTTAGTTTATTTAAAGCTCTCCGAGCATCAAATGCCTTGCCAATATTAAATTTCCTTCAAACATCATTGCTAACTCTAAATAAAGTAAGCATTTGAGCTAAGGAGAGGCCGTTGTTTTCAGGTTGCTAGGAAGGGACAACTATTGATGACAAAGAAGACGTTTGGCTTCAAATTGGAGGGAGAGGGAGATAAAGAGAGAGAGAGAGAGCGAGGGGCCGATAGATTGGGTCTCAAGGCGCTGTGATCAGTGATTACATTGACCACAATGGTTACGTTGTTGTTGTTGGGTTTCTAGGGCATCAAATACGCAATGGGAAAATACAGGAAACCCTTAACATGATCTATGCGAAAACCAGCAAATCAAGAAATAAGTTTATACCTGCGACAAAATCAAATTTCGTGAACAATAACTGAAGTTTGATAACCAAAAATGCAGAATAAGATTCACGTCTCAACAAATATCCACACGAACGCTGAAAACACCTCGCAGTCCGTCCAATGGGCTCAGGGCTGAAAGATGATCACATTTCTCTGCAACGAAATACTAGTTCCGTTCTTGCAGAGATTCTCTTCTTCCTCTTCTCTCTTGGAGTTCTCACTACGAGAATAAGGAGACCGAATAACGGCTTTAGAAACTACGGTGAGGAAATATTAATTTTGGCTTTGAACCGAAATGACAAATTCCTAATACCATATATATCCTCTAGTAAGATTTGCGAAATCTTTTCTCTCTATAACATATAAAGGCGTGTAGTTTTAGAAACTACGGTGAGCCGCGTGCTTTAGAAGCATGCACTTTTTATGTAACGCCCCGATCTACTGTGGGTGCACTACAGGTCTGCAGACCAGTGACCCCAACCCATCTTCACGGATCTGATTGTCCGCAACTGCTAATTCCAATGGCTGGTTGTTGAGGCTGTGGTTTGAAGCCCAAACCTCCTGTATAAGGGAGCTCTAAACTGGTCTTCATCACCAACTGGGCTGCAGTTTTTATGTAACACCCGGTCTACTGTGGGTGCGCTACAGGTCTGTAGACCAGTGACCCCAACCCATCTCCATAGATCTAATTGGCCGCAACCGCTAATTCCAATGACGGGTTGTTGAGGCTGTGGTTTGAACCCCAGACCTGTTGGTGATGAGGACCAGTTTAGAGCTCCCTTATCAAGGAGGCCTGAGGTTTAAACCACAACCTCAATAACCCGCCATTGGAATTAGCGGCCGCGACTAATTAAATCCGTGGAGATGGGTTGGGGTCACTGATCTACAGACCTGTAGCGCATCCACAGTAGACTGGGGCGTTACATCCAGCTCGCTGATGAACTTTGTAATCCAAACAACCTACTTCGTCGTATTAGCAACCACGATATACTCAACCTCTGTTGCAGAATCAACTACTATCTCTTGCTTTGAACTATTCCAGCTTACAACACATCCATTTAAGCAAAACACAAAACCTGATTGAGACTTTGAGTCATCTCTATCAGTTTGGAAGCTGACACACGTGTAATCTTTTACAACCAGTTCATCCTCACCACCGTGTACCAAGAATGCATCATTAGTCTTTCTCAAGTACTTTAAGATATTCTTATCTGTCGTCTAGTGACCTTCACCTGAATATGACTGATATTTGTTATTCATGCTCAATGTGTATAACCCCGATATTCGCCAGACAAGGGTGAACGTTTTGAGAGGTCAACATTGTGAAGAGAGTAATAAGGGGAATAAGCCAGACAAGTCCTCGCAAGAGTCGGGCGGGCGAGACAAGCCCTCGCCGACTGTTCGCTGGTAGGCCGGTGAGACGGGTACCCGCCGTGCATACGCGAGAAGGGCCGGCGAGCCAACCACTCGTGAGCCGCTTACAACAATTTTCTGGGTTCGACGAAAGGCGTTCGACGAAATCGAGCGCGCTCGACGATGTGTATTCTGCGTTCGACGAACTCACTTCTCAGTTCGACGAACGACAAGTTCAACCAGAAGTTTATCTCAGCGGTTGGGCCGGGAGGGTTTATCGTCTCGGCGGCCCAGTCTCATCCCAGCGGATCCGCTGGGAAAGACAGTCATCTCGAGGGGACCAGGGTGAGCTCGCAGGAAGGCGCGCGAGACCAGGTCTCAGTGGATATCTCCAGAAGGGTCCCAGGCGAGGTCTTAACGATGCGCTCGCCACGGGGGATGTCGCGGAAGAGATCCGCAAGGAGGCAACGAGAGCTCTCGCAAGTAATGTTCTCGCAAACCCCTTGCCCGTAGGTTGATAGGGAAGGATTACCTTTTTACCCCCGGTGGTCTGCCATTAGCCTCCCCAAACAGCAGAGTTTGGCTGTTATCAGACCAATTTTGGGGTGCGGATAGTAAAATCAAAAGGCGGAATCCCGCTATTTGCAGGCCAATTCAGAAAATCTATAAATAAGACCCAAAGGGCACCTTTGGAGAGGACCTTCTCTTTTTAGAGCTTCTCTCTCCTCAGGCTTTCCTTGGTTGACATTTTCAGAGCTCTCCAAGGTGCCCGGGCTTCAGCTTTGGCTTGGGAGGGGAAGCGCTCTAAAGATCTTCCGGGTGTGTGGTGGGTCCTCCCTGCTGAGTCTAAAGGTCTGTGTCTAGTTCCGAGGCTTCGGTCTGTCCCTTCGAGGGATTAGTAAGTTCCAGCTGCCCCCAACTCGTTGGGGGCCCCGAACTCCACAGAGACCATTTACTGGTTTCAACATTTTTGGTGCGGTGAGCGTGGAGTGCAGCTGGTTCAAGAAAATCTCAAGGAGAAAACATGACAGGAGAGGACGAACAGGAGGCGAGACCTGGAGGATCGCCACCCCCAGCAGCGTCAGCCACGATGGAGATGCTGGCAGACCTTAGGCAAGATCTTCTTGGAGCTTTTCAGAGCGTTCTCGTCACGGCGCTCGACGGTCTCGCGACCCCAGCGACCCAGGTGACACCTCCGTCGGGGGTGGGCGAGAATTCCCCGGCTCCGCGAGCCGGAAGGGAGGCGGCGACCCAAGGTGCGGGGCGAGACCTCTCCGGGCGAGAACTTTTCCCCAGCCCGGAGAGAGCGAGCGAGGTCCCGACGAGGGTCGCCCAAGTGGAAGGGGTCCCGGCCAGTGGGGCCCCGACAAGCGGTCCTTTGGCGAGCCCGAGGTCGGCAGGAGCAAGGTCGCCAGGGGAGCTCGCAGGGAGAGTGGAGCAGGTCCATAGGGTGAGTGGGGGAGCCCTTTTTGCGAGTTGGTGCTCTCGGCACCACTCCCCGAAGGATTCAGGGAGCCGACCATGACGCTGTATACCGGCAAGGATGACCCCGTTCAACACTTGCAATGGTTTGAGGATATGGTTTCAATCAGACCTATGTCGGACGCCTTCAAGTGCCTACTTTTTGCTACCACCTTGAAGGAGAAGGCAAGAGACTGGTTCCACCAGCTGCCCTCAGGGTCGATTTATGCCTTCGAGGACTTGCGCCGGGGTTTTCTCTTGCGCTTCTCCACCTCAAAGAAAAGGAAGAAAGATCCTGAGTCACTCTTTACCATCAAGCAGAAGTCCGGAGAGTCGTTAGCTCAGTATCTGGAGCGGTTCAGGGAGGAGGTTCTCCTCGTCCAGGAGGTGCCAGGGTACACCTTCCAGCTTGCCTTCACTTTGGGGCTGCGGGAGGGTTTCTTCAAGATGGATCTCAAGAGGAGGGTTCCTCTGTCGTATGGGGAGTTGATGGAAAGAGCTGCGGAGGAAGGGGACGGAGAGGCGGCAAACCCCGAGTTCACGAAGAGGTTAGCACGGCTGAGCGAGCCAGAAGGCAGGCAGGTAGAGCCGAGAAGGAGAGAAGAAGCGGGGGCCCCGGAGTTGGGGTGGAGGCAGCAATGTGGGGGAATGCGGGATCCAGGAAGGGGGTTCCCCCACGGAGGCGATAACTTCCAAGGAGGGCAGGGAAGGCCGCATCAGTTGGGGTGGAGGCAACAGGCAAGGTCCTAGACCACCTCCCCCCCACCTCAGCAAGCAATGGAGATAGGAGGAGGGAGAAGAGGAAGAGGAAGAGGGGCAGGGGGTAGAGGAGCCGGGCCCCGAAGAAAGAACAGGGGAGTAGGAGGAGAGGAGAGGGGGGTGGCGCTGCCGTACTGTGATTTCCACCAGGAGGAAGGTCACACAACAGTCACCTGGCCAGAGTTCTTAGAAGCAAGGAATGCAAGGGTCCCAGCACCGCAGCCACAGCAACGACCGGTGAGGATAGAGGAGATTCCACCCCAGGAGGATGAAGATGAAAGGTGTGAGGACCGGGTCGATTTGGGGTCCCGAGGGGGGATCGGGGTGATCCATGGGGCGGGGGGGGGGTAGGGATTGAGGCAACCCGGAAGGCGAGCCTCCATACTATCTATTGTCGTAGCGTGGCTTCGACGTCCCTGGCCCCGCCCCCAGCAGAGAAGATTTCCTTCACCCAGAAGGACATGCCGGATTATGAAGACCCGTTCTGCGATGCGCTGGTCATTCAGACGACGATCGAGAACTTCACCGTTTCCCGAATCCTTATGGACAACGGGAGCTCAGTCAACGTCATCTTTAAGAAGGCGTTTGATGGAATGGGGGTGGAGGCAAGAAGGGTGTTGGCCTCGGACGGTCCGTTGTTTGGATTCTCCGGGGAGAGGAAGGAGGTCGAAGGAGGAGTAGGACTCCATGTGGTTTTGGGAGGGCAGTCCCGGAACTGCCGCTTTGTCATAGTGGACGCCCCCAGCAGCTATAGCGCTATCTTCGGACGGCCGCTCATCAGCGCGTTCCGGTGCGTCCCCTCCACATTCCACCAATGCCTTAAATTTAATGATGGAGGGGTCCAAGTCCGGATCAGGGGAGACCCCAAGGTGGCGAGGCAGTGCTATGTGACTGCCGTCAACACCATCTCTTGGATGGAAGAAGCGGAGGAGTGGGATAAGGTGATGGAAGAGGTGTCCGAGGCCGAGAAGGAGGAGAAGTTGGAAGGAAGGATGGATGAAGGAGTAGTTCATGTCCAGGAAGGGGTCGTTGAGGGACCCAGGGCGGAGGAGGTGAAAGAGAAAGAGGAAGAAGAAAAGGCCCCGGGAGGAAGGGCGGAGGAATTGATGATGATGAGAGCAGAAGAGGTGGAGGAAGGAGCCAAAGCGCTTGCTTGTGGCGGAGAGGAGGACAGTGCCTGGGGAGAGCAATCCAGGTTAGAGGCAGTGGAGGAAGTAGTTTTGGTGGAAGTCACCACCAGGGCTGGAACAATCGAGAAGATAAAGATCAGTGGGGAGCTCAGCCCCGAGGACCGGAGGAAGATCTCGGCTTGCGTCCAAGACAATGTGGATGTCTTCGCATGGAGTGCTGCGGAGATGTCAGGGATCGATGCGGATGTGGCGTGCCATCGCCTCAACCTTGATCCCGGCACCCGTCCCATTCGCCAAAAGAAGAGGTCCATCGCGGACAAGCTGGAGGTCCCTATCCGGGAGGAGGTGAACAAGCTTATCAAGGCCGGTTTTGTATCGGAGATCCAGTATCCAGGCTGGGTCTCCAATGTGGTGATGGTAAAGAAGGGTGATGGTAAGTGGCGTATGTGTGTTGATTTCTCTTTACTTAATAAATCGTGCCACAAGGATTGCTACCCCCTGCCTAGAATCGATGCGCTGGTTGACTCAGCCGTTGGTTTCCTGTGATGTCTTTTTTAGATGCTTTTTCAGGTTATCATCAAATTCGAATGCACCCCCCCGACATCAAGGATGTATCCTTCATCACCGGGGATGGGTGCTATTGTTATAAAATGATGCCGTTCGGTTTGAAGAACGCAGGGGCAACATACCAACGGATGATGGATAGAGTGTTTCGCGAACAGAAAGGCAGGAACCTGGAGGTCTACGTGGATGACCTGATGATCAAAAGTAGGGACCTTAAGTCTCACCTCCGGGACCTCGAGGAAACCTTTGGGACCTTGAGAAAGTTTAAAATGAAGCTTAACCCCTTAAAATGTGTCTTCGGGGCAAGCCGAGGGAAATTTTTAGGTCATTTGCTCACCCCCCTCGGGGTGGAGCCTAATCCAGACAAAGTGAGGGCAATCCTCGAGTTGGGATCTCCAAGGAATGCGAAGGAGGTTCAACGTCTAACTGGGAAGCTAGCCGGTGGGTCAGGTTGATCTCGCGGAGAGGCTGACAAGGTTGATAAGTTCTTTATGCTGGATTTCCCCGGATGATTCCGCTGTCGGGCTCTCGCTAGCCGGTGGGTCAGGTTGATCTCGCGGAGAGGCTGACAAGGTTGACAAGTTCTTTATGCTGGATTGCCCCGGATGGTTCCGCTGCCGGGCTCTCGCTAGCCGGTGGGTCAGGTTTATCTCGCAGGGAGGCTGTGGCAAGGTTGACAAGTTCTTTATGCTGGATTGCCCCGGATGGTTCCGCTGCCGGGCTCTCGCTAGCCGGTGGGTCAGGTTGATCTCGCGGAGAGGCTGACAAGGTTGATAAGTTCTTTATGCTGGATTGCCCCGGATGATTCCGCTGCCGGGCTCTCGCTAGCCGGTGGGTCAGGTTGATCTCGCGGAGAGGCTGACAAGGTTGATAAGTTCTTTATGCTGGATTGCCCCGGATGATTTCGTTGCCGGGCTCTCGCTAGCCGGTGGGTCAGGTTGATCTCGCGGAGAGGCTGACAAGGTTGATAAGTTCTTTATGCTGGATTGCCCCAGATGATTCCGCTGCCGGGCTCTCGCTAGCCGGTGGGTCAGGTTGATATCTTGGAGAGGCTGACAAGGTTGACAAGTTCTTTATGTTGGATTGCCCTGGATGGTTCCGCTGTCGGGCTCTCGCTAGCCGATGGGTCAGGTTGATCTCGCGGAGAGGCTGACAAGGTTGATAAGTTCTTTATGCTGGATTGCCCCGGATGATTCCGCTGCCGGGCCCTCGCTAGCAGGTGGGACAGGTTGATCTCGCGGAGAGGCTGGCAAGATTGATAGGTTCACGGTGCTGACAAGGGGGGGGGGGTCTCTGGCTGGCAAATCTTCAGTACTGACCACGGCCTTCTAGCTCGACGAAAGGAAAACATCTCGCATGACAAAGGGGGAGGGCGGGAACCCTACTGGTGCACTCTCGGCGGTTAGCGTTCGGCAAGCGAGTACACGTTGGAATCAAGCAAGGCGAGAGTCCGGCAAGGGGTATCGCTCGCAAAGGCTACGAGGGATATCGTTCGCAAAGGATCACCCTTCTCGAGGTTGAGACGAAAGGGTGGTCCGAAGAACCTGCAGTACAAGGGGGAAAATAATGAAAAGCGAAGGCAATAAAAAAACGGGTTCTACGCCAGAGCTGTCCGACTACGTAATGCGCGAGAATGAATACCGCGAGAACATTAAAGAGTATTCGAGAACGAGACATAAATATAGAAAAGACTAAGGCAAAAAGAATGAACACAGTACAATGACAAAAATCTGCATTTACAATTCGCAGTATAATTACAAGGAGCGGCGATCTCGCCAGCCAAAAAATGTGAACGAAATCAAAATAAAAATACAAGGCTTCAGAGGTCGCTCGCGGACTCCCCCTCAATGTCGCTGCTCTTCACCGGCGAGAGAGGGATGAAGAGCTCAGGGACGATGTCCTCAAGAGTCAGGTCGGCCGCATCGGCAGACAACAGACCGGCCCCCTTCATCGCCTGGAAGATGTAGCACGCTGACTGGGTAGACTCCTCGCGGATCTCCTCGTTTCGAGCTCGCCTCTCTTCCTTCAGGCGGCGAGGAGAGGGGGGTCGCACGCACGAGCCAATTCGCGGTTGTGGGCCTTTAGCCCAGCGATCTCGCCCTCCAAACTGAGGATGCGGGCTCCAGACCTCTCGACCGCCTCGGCGTTCTGCACGAGAGAAAGAAAAGTTTAGAAAGGAAAAACATAGAAGGGAAGAAGTAGCGAGGTCCCGGGGACTCACCACACCACCTTCGGCGGCGAGCAGCTTCTCCTTGAGTTGCGCGTTTTCGGCGGAGAGCCCCTGGTAGGCTTTTGCGAGCTCCACGTTTTGGCGCTTGAGTTGCAGGCATCGCCTTCCCGTCATATGGGCAAGCTCCAAGGACCGCAACTGAGACCTCGCGCTCTCATAGGCGAGAGTCCTCGCGGTCTCGTCCTTGTAGGCCCCGACATCCTCGTGCCCATAGAGGGCGAAGGAGAAGTCGAAGGCGTGGCCGCTGACAGTCGTCTTCTCCACCCACGAGGGGAGGATGGTGGAGATGTCGGCTTTGTTGACCTCTGGCCTCCAGCACACCAGGAGCTCGCCGGAGTCGTCTTTACGCTTCTGGCCAAGGCCGAAGTTCCAGTGGTTGACTGGAATGTGCGGGTCGGAGGTCCGGACGGCCTCCTCGCTCTGCTCATCAACCTCCCCCTCAGAAAGGATTGTGAGGTCGATCTCGCCGAGGGGAACCTCGGCATGCTCCTTCCCCTTCGCGGAGGGAAGCGAGCCCCGGCTCTTCTTGGTCTTCTTCTTTGGCGGAGACTTGGGAGCTGGGTCCCGGCTACTGGAGGCCCCCGATCTCTTGCGAGAGGACGGTGGAGGCGGGGGGATGGTCTCGCGGCAGGCCTCCGCTCCCATTGTTGCGAGAGCGAGGGTGGAGGAAGGTTTCCTGCTGCTCGAATAAGGGGGGTTGTCTAGAAGATCTCGCTCCCCTGTAATTAAGAAAGATAAGAGGCAGCGAAAAATTGGAATAAGGCAAGTTAGCGAGCAGGGTTATTACCTTCCCCAGGAAGAACTGGAAGCAGTGAGTCGAGGTTCCGGCGAAGATGAACCACCTCGAAGTTCTTCTTGCAGAAGAACTGGTACAAGGCACCATCGTGGCCGCCGAGAGTTGGCGGCCGGTAAGTGGTCTCGCCGTGCTGAATCGGCGAGAATGGGACATTGCCGAAGTTCCCCTTCACGAAGAGGAACTTTTGGGCCCAGTAGTGGGCCTTGTTCACGGTCTCGACAACCTTAGGACCCGAGCCCACAAAGTAGGCGGTGCCGTCTTTGTATGCTCGGAAGGAGAACAACTTCCGGAAGACCGGCATGCTGAATTCAATGCGCTCCTCGCGCATATAGCAGGCGAAGGCTATGATGATCGCCATGGCATTGGGGGTGAGCTGACCTGCAACGACGCCATAATGCTTGAGCACCTGACGAGCAATAAAAAGCGATGTCAATACACTGCGAGCGAGGTTGATTCAACAGAAGGAGAGAGAGTAAGCGAGATTAATCAGTACCTGGCGGACTTCAGGCCATAGAGGCAGGCGCAGGCCCACCGCGAAATGGGCCGTCGAGATGGCTAGCTCGTCGGCAAGGAGGGAATTGATCGCTTCGTCCTCGCGAGGGCGACGAGCCGAGAACGGGGGGGGGGGGGGGGACGAAGTCGGCGACCGCAGTGAAGTACTCTTCCTCGGTCAGGTTACAGTTAAAGAAAGAACGATCGGCGAAAGCCCAGGCACACTTCCGCCGACCCTCGGACTCGGCAGCATCAGAGACCATCTCGAAAACCTGCGAAAGAAGGAAGGAGCACGAGGGAGAGGCGGCGAGATCTCTCGAGCAAGGGAAGAAGAAGGTTGACGATGAATGTGGTAGGTGGCTCTCAATTATGACCCTATTTATAGCAAAACCAAATTGGCGGGAAGAAGTTGAAGCGCCGATGGGTGCGGTTAGCAAAACATCACCGCATGATCGCGCGCGAGAAACACATTGTGCATGCGAGATCTTCTTACGAGGTCAGTATGAATAGATAATTAGCGAGAACGAGATAGCCTACGACAGAAATAAAATAAGAAAAGGGCATAGCCATAAGAATCGCGAGCGAGAACCCATAAATGACTATCAATAACGGCTACCAAGCAAGAATTCATAAATACAAGCAGCAAATAGTTACGGGATTGTTCATTATAAGAAGAAACAATAGTAAACAGGAAAAGTTCGCAGAAGGGAGGCGGGCTCGTGAGACTAGTGGGGCAACCATTTCCATCTGCCACCACCTCGCGAGCCGGTCCGTGGCGGTACCCTGGAGTTGTAATAATCCTGGGCCGCCCGGCCCTCCTTATCTATAAGGAAGGCGTAGTCCCTCATCCTCGCAATATGCACCTTCGGCGGCGTGACAGTCTCGTCGTGGTCGCGAGGCAGCGCGACTCGGAGTCTTGCGCACTCATCCATCAGGGCGGCATGCCTCTCCTCGGCAGCCTCTCTATCTCGTCTCGCCTGAAGGTTGAGATCCAGCAGCATCCGACCTTGCTTCTGAAATAATTCGGCCGTTCGTCGCTTCATCGCCTCGGGATCTCGCGGATCACCCAGGAAGTCCTCCATTTGGTCGGGGAAGGGGGACATCTCTTCGTCCCCGAAATCCGAGTCGGCGTGCGAGGTCTCGGAGTTCTCTGCAAAAGAGAATAAGTAGTTTTAGCAGTGAGAGGAAACCCCATATATCGCGAGGGTCCAGAAACCCTCACCCAGAGGAGGGCGAAAAGGCCCAAGGCGAGAAGATTTAGGACGACCCTCGAAAACATTGCCGTAGAGAGGGAAGTGAGATTTGCCTAAACCAGGAGGGTATGCCGCGCTGTTGATTGGGGGAATCTTTGGCGGTTTTGAGCCGCCAGAGTCCTCGCTCTCCAGAAGTTTGAACTCCGACATCTTTAAGGTCGTGTCGAGGACCGGCGACAGAGGTCGCGAGCTTTGATGAGGCGGGGTCTTCTGGGGCGAGACTGCGAAGAGTAAGAAACCAGGAACCATTTAGTCAACGAGAATGTGTTAGCGAGCGAGAATAGCGGCATACCTGCTGCCTTTTTGCCAGCGGGGTCTGTGCTGGCTGGCGGAACGTGGCGAGACCTAGTTTCAGGCTCGCCACTGCCATTGTTGGTGGCGTGGTCCTGCGATCAAGCAAGATTCAGAGAGATCAATTCAGGAGCCTTGCTAGTTATGACTCCTACCTTCTCGGGTGAGCGGTTGTCTGCGGGAGATTCCGATGGCGCTGACTCGTCACCGGTTCGGCGAACCGTTTTCGCCTTCTTCGTCGTCGGCACCGGAGCGGGAGGCGGACGATTCGCCCATGCAGGGACTCTACCCATAGAAGACTGCTCGCCGGTCTTGGAGGCTTGTAGACGAGTCTCCATCTCCTTGGAAAGTGACATCTTTCAACAGCTACAGTAAGGGGACAAGGGGAAGAAGAAGGAAATAATGTTGCGTGTCACGGTGGCTCAAGGCGATATTTATAGACCTCAGGTGGCCCCTACCAAAGATTCCTGACAGATCATCAAGAAGTTGGCGAATACCAGGGGTTGGACGTTTCTTCGCGAGCCTATATAGCCTCACGAAGAGCGGGGATTGTGTATAACCCCGATATTCGCCAGGCAAGGGTGGGCGTTTTGAGAGGTCAACATTGTGAAGAGAGTAATAAGGGGAACAAGCCAGACAAGTCCTCGCAAGAGTCGGGCGAGCGAGACAAGCCCTCACCGACTGTTCGCTGGTAGGCCGGCGAGACGGGTACCCGTCGTGCATACGCGAGAAGGGCCGGCGAGCCAACCACTCGCGAGCCGCTTACAACAATTTTCTGGGTTCGACGAAAGGCGTTCGACGAAATCGAGCGCGCTCGACGATGTGTATTCTGCGTTCGACGAACTCACTTCTCAGTTCGACGAACGACAAGTTCAACCAGAAGTTTATCTCAGCGGTTGGGCCGGGAGGGTTTATCGTCTCGGCGGCCCAGTCTCATCCCAGGGGATCCGCTGGGAAAGGCAGTCATCTCGGGGGGACCAGGGTGAGCTCGCAGGAAGGCGCGCGAGACCAGGTCTCAGTGGATATCGCCAGAAGGGTGCCAGACGAGGTCTTAACGATGCGCTCGCCAGGGGGGATGTCGCGGAAGAGATCCGCAAGGAGGCAACGAGAGCTCTCGCAAGTAATGTTCTCGCAAACCCCTTGCCCGTAGGTTGATAGGGAAGGATTACCTTTTTACCCCTGGTGGTCTGCCATTAGCCTCCCCAAACAGCGGAGTTTGGCTGCTAGCAGACCAATTTTGGGGTGCGGATAGTAAAATCAAAAGGCGGAATCCCGCTATTTGCAGGCCAGTTCAGAAAATCTATAAATAAGACCCAAAGGGCACCTTTGGAGAGGACCTTCTCTTTTTAGAGCTTCTCTCTCCTCAGGCTTTCCTTGGTTGGCATTTTCAGAACTCTCCAAGGTGCCCGGGCTTCAGCTTTGGCTTGGGAGGGGAAGAGCTCTAAAGATCTTCCGGGTGTGTTGTGGGTCCTCCCCGTTGAGTCTAAAGGTCTGTGTCTAGTTCCGAGGCTTCGGTCTGTCCCTTCGAGGGATTAGTAAGTTCCAGCTGCCCCCCAACTCGTTGGGGGCCCCGAACTCCACAGAGACCATTTACTGGTTTCAACACAATGCATGAGACATCAGGACGAGTACATAACTTTACATACATAATTGATCCAATTGCTGAAATCAAACTCATACGGTCCTTATTTACGTGTGATTTAGGACACTGGTCTTAGAAACACTCACACCATGAGACATATGTAAGTACCCCTTCTTAGACTTAAGCATGTTGAACTGCTTAAACACCTTATTAATGTACGTACTCTGGGTTGACCCAATCAACTTTTTGATCTATCTCTATAGATCTCAATACCCAGTATATAAGTCGCTTCACCCAAGTCCTTTGTAGAAAAAACAGTTTTCTATCTTGGTCTTAATAGACTGCAGGGTTAGAATGTCATTCCCAATCAGTAATATATTATCCACATATAATATTATGAATACAACTATGCTCCCACTAAACTTCTTATAAACACAGAACTCATCCTCATTCTTGATGAAATTAAATTCTTTGATTTCCTCATTAAAACGAAGATTCCAACTTCGAGAAGTTTGTTTCAATCCATGAATGGATCTCTGCAGCTTGCATATCCTTGCGACTTTATTTGGAGATACAATACCCTCAAGATATGTCATGTACACATCTTCAAGTAGGTTTCCATTAAGGAAAGCCATTTTGACATCAATTTACCTATTTCGTAATCATAGCACACAATTATAACAAGCAGGATTCTGATGAATTTAACCATGACAACTAGGGAAAATATCTCATCATAGTCAACACCATGAGTTGTTTGAAACCTTTAGCCACTAATCGTCTTTTGAATGTCTGTACATTCCCTTCTATGTCTGTTTTCTTCTTTATAATCACTTGCACCCTATGGGTCTGATCCCTTTAGGTGGTTCAACCAAGGTCCAAACCTGGTTTATGCACATGAAGTCCATTTTTAGATATCATGATCTCAAGCCACTTCTCGGAGTCTGGTCCATTTATTCGTATGATATGTATTGGGCTCATCGTTATATGCGAGCAACACATCCCCATTTTGAGTCATGAGAAATTCATATTTCTCAGGCTCAAATCGTTGTCTATCAGATCTACGTAGGACTTCTGCTTCTTGGGCAGGCTCTCTTGTTACAACAATTTGTAGTCCTTGCTCAGGTTCCATCTCAGGTTCATTCATAGTTTGTGGTTCTTGAACCTCATCAAGCTCTATCTTGATAATTTTTCTAGATATGAACCTCTTATCTTGAAAAACACCATTCCTCGCGACAAACACGTTGCCCTCAGAGTGTTTATAGAAATAGTACATTTTTAGTTTTCTTAGGGTACTCCACAAGATAACACTTATCTGGCTTGAACTCAAGTTTGTCAGACATTTAATGTCATACATATGTCTCACAACACCAAATCTTTATGAAAGACATAATGAGACGCTTCCCAGTCCATATCTCATATGGTGTCTTCTCAACCGTTTTAGTATGAACATGGTTTAGTGCAGTTGTTTCCAGAGCATATCCCCAATAGGAAACAAACAGATCTGTATGACTCATCATAAATCGCATCATGTCCAACAATGTACGATTTCTCTTCTCAGCAACACTATTATGTTGTGATGTCATAGATGGAGTGAGTTGTGATACAACACCACACTTTCTAAGATAGTTTTGAAACTCCTGACTCAAGTATTCTCCACCTCTATCGGAGAAGAATGTTTTAATTGTTTTTCCTAGTTGGGTTTGTACTTTATTCTTGAACTCCTTGAACTTTTCAAAGGATTCAGACTCGTGTCTCATAAGATACACAAATTCATATCTCCTGAAATCATCATTAAATGTAGTGAAATAGTGAAACCCACCTCTAGCCATCGAGCTTATGGGCCCACATACATTAGAATGTATATACCCAAAAGATCATCTGCCCTTTTAGTATGATCAGTAAAAGAGGCTTTAGTCATCTTGTCTAACAAACAAGATTCTCATCTCTTATATGATTCATAATCAGATGAGTCAAATATCCTATCCTTATAGAGTTTTTAAATGCGTTTCTCATTTATATGACCAAAACGATAATGTCAGAGATACATAGGATTAAAGTCATTTGTTTTTAATCTCTTAGTATCATTAATGTTATAGAGTGACTGGTTTATATTTTAAACATAAAGACCATTAAACATTTGTGCAATTCCAAAACAAATACCATTTAAATATGTAAAACAACTATTGTTAATAATGAAAGAAAATCCTTTCAAGCCTAAACAAAAATTAGATATAATGTTTATAGTAATCGCAGGTACATAATAGCAGTTCTTCAACTCTATTATAAGCACAGTAGACAAAGATAGATGATAAGTTCCTACAACAATGACAAACCTTGCTCCATTTTCAACTCGTAGGTCCACCTCGCCATTAGCCAACATTCTGCTCCTCAGTTCCTTCACATTAACACAAATGTATGAACCACATCCGGTATTCAATACCCAAAATAAAAATGTAGAAAGATTGACTTTTATAACAAATATACTAGAGGTGGAAGCCCCACTTCCTTTTTCAGATCCTCAAGGTATAGAAGACAGTTCCTCTTCCAGTGCCATGCCCTTTTTAAAAGATTGATTTTTAAAATGGTGGCAATTCCCTTTCTTAGGCAGTCCTTTCTTCTTCAGTGCATAACATTTGAGAATAGTTAGACTTAAATCTCATCTTAGTCTTATTAAATCCCTTAGGCTCCGTTCATTAGGCAGGAAATGAGATGTAGGAATTGGAATGAGCCCAATTTCAATTCCCGCAGAAATTAGAATTAAGGTCAATTCCAATTCTGCTGTTCGGCTAAATGCACGAATTTTGGCATAGAAATTGAAATTAGTAATTTCGCTGTTTGGCTTCATGTTAGAATTCAGTCGATGGAATAAATATTTAAAAATTAAAACAGTGACATAATTGAAATATTAGGACACACATAATCAATCTCGCAAATGTCAACATCTAAAACAATAAAAACCAAAATCCACGGATAAAAAGTACATATAAATAAAGTCAATAAACTAAAACATAAGTCCACATATAATCAATCGAGTAAATGCAAGCGGAACCTGGTCCTCTTGATTGGCACTGACAAAGCCATGAAGAAGTCGCTCTTCGTGTCATCAACGCTCAGAATATCAATGGTCTGTATGATCTCATGCTCAATCAGATCTGTATTAGCTGCAATGACCGTATATATCCTGTCAACTCATGCATTCCATAAAGTAGAAAACTAAATCAAAATAGTTTTCTAAATCAACACACCATTCCAAAGAACATCACATGAAGTGGCAGATTAGGGCACAATGCAGATCTTCAAAAAAACGAAACATCAAAAAAAGAACACAACTCAGATCTTCAGCTCATGAACACATGAATAATCATGAAAATGGAAGGAGAAAAACCTAGATCTTCAACTATCTTCAAGCTCTAGATTAGGGCAAAACCAAAGCAAATAATGGAGATTTACCTGCGGTCGGCCAGAGACGATCGTTGACAGAGGAATCACACGCGTGCAGGGTTGGAATCTCCAGAGTAGAGGTAGCGAGAGACAGAGACCTGGAGTCGACCGCGAAGAAGGATTTACGAGGGGGCAGAGCGGCTGATCGCGAGCGTGAGACGGAGTCGCGAGTTGTGCGGGAATATGGTAGTACCGAGTGAATTTTTTGGGGGACCCTCCTCTAAGACATAAAACTTACGCTTATGTTTGTGGACAATCCTTAAGTTCCTGTACCAGTCCAGGAAGTTCGTCCCACTGAGTTTGTCTTTCTTAAGGATTGTGTAATGTGCATTACTTGTCATGAATATTCTACAAAAATTATGCATAGTCATTTAGTAGTATTTTTCAAAATATATTTTATTATAATAAGATCTTTTATTAAAATACTTCCACCATTTTCATTAAATTAATAACCTTTAATATCAATTCAGAGGGTTTATGCGAGTTGTTCTTTAGCGGGATAAGTTCGGTATTTCACCAAGTTATAGGCCAACTTTTGTCAATTGTATCATCATGCAACTCTTGTATGGTTAGTGAATGACCATTACTCACATCTATTTTATGGTGCTTGCCAACCTTATGCCTCTAAGCACTCAATCCAATTGAGGTCACCTAGTTAAGTAAGACTCGATGTCGACAGCTGGATATCACAATTATCCGATCACGGCCTTGATGAGTGTCATCCATGGTAAGACATCCAAATACTTAATATAATTTTAAGGGATTTTCATGATAGATGATTAACATTTAATCCTGCACGTATTTAAACCTTTTAAACATGATAAATGATTAACATTTAATCGTGCACATATTTAAACCTTTTAAATATTAAAATATTACACCATTCACATTGCAGATACATCCCATACAGACATACAATCCACATTGAAATATAAGGCGCTCCCGGCAGCCCCTGATAGGGTCCAAGGGACAGAGCCGATGCGGAGTGCGGGCAGTTCCCCGATCTTTTTGGCAAAATCACCACCATTTTCTCAATGAAAAATAATCAACATTTGATCTGAGGTTCTAGAATAATTCCAAGCTTTTAGATTTACACTAACATATTTCCGGCGCTCAGCGATCGGTGATCGGCGCTCAACGATCAACTATTGCCGCTCATCGATCAACGATTGACGCTTAGCGATCCGCATTCTACGATCAACCCTCAGCGATAAAAAATCATCTTTCACAGCAGACAAGCTCGCCTACTTGCGATCAATTGTTAGCGATCGGTGATCTTCGATAGACTCTGTAAAATTGCGATCGACGAATCAAATATTTGTCGATCAGCGATCGGTACCTAGCGATCAGTTATCAACGCTCAATGATCGGTGACCGAGACACGACGATCACGATCGATGATCAACTCTTCAATTTCCAAATCTGAATAGAGATAGGCGGTTACAGCGTAAGGGATTAAATGATTTCTGAATGAGAGGTTTCACAGCCCTGTCTGATACCACTATTGGGTTTCTAGGACATCAAATGTGCATAAAAAAATCTAGGAAACCCTTGACAGGATCCATGCGAAAACCAATAAATCAAGAAATAAGTTTATTCTTGCGACGAAATCAGATTTCATGAAGAATAACTAGTGTTTGACAACCAAAAACACAGAATAAGATATACGTCTCTACAGGTATCCACACGAACCCCAAAATACCTCGCAGTCCGTCCAACAAGCTCGGAGCTGAAAGATGATCGTCTTTCTCTGCAACGAAATACTAGTTTCGTTCCTGCATGGACTCTCTTCTTCCTTTTCTCTCTTGGATTTCTCACTACTGGAATGAGGAGACCGAATAATGGCTGCTTGCTCTCCAAGTCAATACTTGGAAAACCTCAAAAGGCACACTTCTAAAGCACACCTCTCAGTGTAGTTTCCAAAACTACACGCCTTTATATGTTGAGACAGAAAATTTTTTGCAAATCTTATTAGAGGATATTTATGGTATTAGGAATTTGTCATTTCGGTTCAAAATCAAAATTAATAATTCTTTGTTGATTAATTTTCAATTAATAAATTATCACCCAGTATATCTAAATATACATATTTAGGATTTGGTTTTATTTATATCTAATATGATATAAACTAACACACGATCAATCATCCATTTTCCTTACATTCTTAATGTGCGATTCTATAGGTTCATATTACGTTAGCAGTAAGATTAATCTCTTGATTTCTTCTAGATCACAGATTCTAATAGTTGTTTGCAGTGGACGCTAAATGGATACCCTAGGTAGAGTTAGACAAATCACTTGGAAGGGGTTACTAAACTGTGAAATTAGTGTAAAACTCTCCTCCCTTTGGCAAATCCCACTAATGTCTATTTATATTATTGCTTTGCAAAATAATATATAGTTCAAAATTACATATATTTAATAAACACTATCTTCATAATTCAAATGGCATTCGTAGAAACCTTTGCTAGTGGACAATAGTTCATTATAACATAAATGGAAGAAGAAAGGGATTCAAGTTGTATAAAGAGGGTGATAACAAGTTGTATAAAGGGGGAAAATCAGAAAGATGCCACATGATAATTTTTACTCTTCAAACCTGTGATGTGGGCCTGCGTTTGAGATCTTGTTCGCGGGGGAAGGAGAGGAAAGTCCCAGAGAGGATTAGAGTTGCCCTTGCGAGATCCTCTTGAACCTATGGCGTCCGAGAGGGAGTGACTGAGGAGGAGAGGGGATGGGGCCGACGAACGGCGAGCTCGACGGGATTCGGCGGAGACCCGCGCGAGGGATGGCGCGGTTAGGGCGACGAAAGCGGAATCGCGTTCTTTTTCGTGAGATAGAGAGAGAGAGAGAGGTTAGAGAGAGATTTGATTATTGATTTTTTGCATAAACTTTCAACCAAAGCCCACCCAACCATATATTTGGTTGAGCCCAAACCAAACCAAAGTTCTTTTTGCCGAAATACAAATTACGTCCCAAAAAATGAAAGATACAAGTGCTAACATAAAAATAAGTGACTAAGCGGTGCGTGCCGAGGCGCGACGCTTGTACGTGATCCCCCAACGTGGGTTCGTAACATTTCCGCCCGCGTCGTCATCAAGCTTGTCTTCAAGCTTGTCCTGGAGCTGTGGTGGTAAGCTGACCAAAGGTTCCGGAGGTGGCACCCCCACGAACGGCTTCAACTGCGAGATGCGGAACACATCATGTA
Source organism: Dactylorhiza incarnata (assembly GCA_033032865.1). Classification (NCBI taxonomy): domain Eukaryota; kingdom Viridiplantae; phylum Streptophyta; class Magnoliopsida; order Asparagales; family Orchidaceae; genus Dactylorhiza; species Dactylorhiza incarnata. The sequence goes on along the minus strand of JAWHQI010000109.1, from coordinate 6,746,330 downwards.
TCCGGGCCTCCGTCGGGAGTTGGAGACGGTTGCCACCTCGCCAATGCGCTCTGAAATCATGAACGGGCCGTGGAACTTGGGCCCCAACTTGTTGTAGGATCTCTGAGCCATGGTCGTCTGCCGGTAAGGGCGACGTTTAAGCCACACCCAATCTCCTGTAGCGAAGAACAACTCACTGTGCCCCCTGTTGTAGGCGGTCTCCATGCGGGCCTTTGCCTAAAGTAATCTCTCACGGTCAAGGCGAGGATCTGGTCACGAGTGGACAGCTCGGTATCGATCGTGGGAGAGCGGGAGGAAGCGCTGGCATATGTCAGGAGGCGAGGCGGATCACGACCATAGACAAGGCAGAAAGGCGTGGTCTGCAGGGACGAATGGTAGCATGTATTGTAATAATACTCCACCCATGGAAGCGACCGTACCCAATCTTTGGGGTCGTCCCCGGTATTGCAGCGCAAGCACATCTCGAGTGTCTGATTGACCACCTCCGTCTGCCCGCCCAACTGCGGATGGTATGCTGAAGAGAGCGCCAATTTGGTGCCACATAACGCGAATAACTACTACCAAAATAGGGAGGTGAAAATCTTGTCCTTGTCGGACATTATACTCTCCGGAATGCCGTGTAGACGAAACACATGGTCGAAGAAAATATGGGCCACCACGTCGCCGTCAATAGGGCGACTTGTTGGGAATTGTGTCCTCAATTACCTTGATTTGAAGAAGTCCCCTTTAAACTAAGTTGAATTGAGTTTGTATTTGATATTGCTTTCTAGTATGGTGCTTGCAGGTTTTCAAATGAGTAAGTACAAACCAGTGTCAGGTTTCAATGGGTCACCAAACACAGGCCCATGCAATGTAATTCCTCATTGTATGGTTCAAGGTGTTGACTCATGTGAAATCTCTCTATTGGGATGTACTTTTGATTCAAGCACTAAGGAAGAGCTAGGAGGAAGCTGATGTTGTTGGATGAGTTGAAGAAAAGAATTTTTCCAAGTGTTCTAGGAATTTTTCGAGAGCCTAAGTCCTTTTCTCGAGAAGTCAACTTCAGTTCTCGAGAGCTATGAAGTTTGTCTCGAGAGGTCCAAGTTCTCTCTCGAGAGGTTAAGTCAGTTTCTCGAGAACTTCCTTATATATCTCGAGAAATCCATTTGATTTTCTCTTATCTCCAAGACTTTTTGTTCTAAGTCTTTGTCTCGGAAACTCTTTGTCTCGGAAAATCAATCTCTCGAGAAGTCACCTTTTCTCGAGAAGTCATTTCTCGAGAAATGATTATTTCTCGAGAAGTCTCTCTGCTATTTCAGAAATCTCTTTTCTCGGTTGTTCCAGATCATTTCTCGAGAAGAGTCATTTATCTCGAGAAGTGCTATGTTTGTCTGAATTTCATTTCTCGAGATGTCATCTTCTATTTCTCGAGAAATCGGTTTTATTCTGATTTTTCCGTTAACTATTCTGACGGGTCGCTGTTTCCGTTTGACGACTTGGTTCGATTCTTTTAAGGTTATTCTTGTCTTTTCATGGGCGTTTAACCTCTTCCTATATAAGGCCCTGCTCCTAATGATTAATAGGACTGCTCATCTTTCTAATCGCGATCAAACCTAATCGTTGCTTCAAGAATCGTGATTTTGCCGTGCCGCCTCCTGCAAGTGTCGAAAATCAATTTTGGTGTTCGTATTCGTTCATCTCCGACTAAGTTGAAGGATCGATTGATCAATATCTTCTCGTCAACAAGTTCAATTGGATCATACGATCAAAGGAAGGTCAGATCTGATATCTTTTCGTTCTTCCTCAATTTTCTCAAGGCAAGGTTCTTCAAATATCAAGAAGGAAGAAGGTTTCATGGAAGTCAATCAGATCTGTAGTTTTGTTGTTATCCATGATTTGCATGCTGTGTGCTTATTTCGTTACAGTAATTTTTATTCCGCAAAAGACGCAGTTATCACCTATTCACCCCCCTCTAGGTGATTTAGGTTAGCAACTAGATACTTCAATTGGTATCAGAGGGTCGCTGTTCGTATCTAGGTTAACACCTTGAACAAGATCTATCCATTCTGGTTGCCTGCAAATCATGGAAAAGTGCAAGGAATCGTCTTCGTTGTAATTGCCAATATGCACTAAGGCTAATTTTCTTATGTGGAAAGAAAGAGTCAGATTTTATATGGAAGCCGCAGACCCGAGAATCTTCCAAGTCGTGGAAGAAGGACCTCATGTGCCAATGACTGCCTCAACAATCAATCCCACAGTTCAAGTGCCAAAGAAAATGATGGATTTAACAAAGGATGAGATCGCTCTCGTTGCTTTAGACAAAAAGGCAAAAAACATAATTGCAAGTGCAGTGGATGATTCGATGTTGCAAAACTTGATTCACTGTAATTCTGCCAAAGAAATGTGGACATCTTTGATAGTTCTTATGGAAGGTACTGAAGAAGTAAGAGATGATAGAAGATCTCTTTTGAATCAAGAGTACGAGGCTTTCAAGCAGAATAAAAAGGAGTGCATTGCCGATGCCTATGAAAGATTCTTCAAAATTGTAAACGGCCTAAGAAACTATGGTCGGGAATTCTCAAATGGTGAACAGAATGACAAATTCCTGCGTTCCCTAACGAAAGATTGGGATAGCAAGATTGTTGCAATCAGAGAATTTGGGAAGTTACCAAATCTAGACCCTCAGAATCTGTTTGGGAAACTATTATCCCACGAGCTACAAATGAACATTCGGAAAACAGAAGAAGATAGGAATAGAGCTTCAAGCAAGGAAAGAGCCTTGGCTATGAAGGCTGAGAGTTCTAGAAAAGGCAGAACCTTGTCTCCAATCAGAATACGAGAATCTACTGATGAAGAAGAATCTAAGGCCGGCTCCTCCAGCTCAGAAATGTCTGATGGAGAATTCTCTCTTATCTCCCGTCAGTTTAAGAAACTGCTAAACAAAAGAAGACACATGAAGAATAAGTATGCCTCTGAAAATAGACATTCTCGACGTGATGATGATCATCACAAAAAGAGCTCTAGCAATCATGAAAGGTATAAATCTAAAACTGGTAAACATATTTCTTCTGACATAGTTTGCTATTGCTGCAATAAGCCAGGGCACATGATTGCTGAATGCCCTTATAAAAAGAAAGAGGGTGGAAGAAAAGAAGAAAAGAAATCCTCCCACGGGAAAAGGAAGACTGAAAAGAGTCTAGTCGCTAAAAAGAACAAAACTTTAAGCGACAGTGACTCGGAGAAATCAAGTAGTGAAGAAGAAGCCTACTTCGGGCTAATGGCTATGACTGATGAAGAAGAAGAACCTCCATATACTGGGAAGGTAAATTCTCACACCGCCTTATCTGATTCTGATCAAGCTCCAGATGAGCAAAAGAATTATCTCTCAGATGATGATTCTGATCTCATGACCCAATACACTGACATGCTTAAAAGTTTTGACAAATGCCGAAAGGTAGTCAAAATACAGGCCAAGGAGATTATGTCTCTCAAAGAAGTGAAATCTAATTTGAGAAAGGAAGTTGAACAACTTTCTTCCTTCAAAGAGGAAAACCAAGTCTTGAAAGACAAGATCAAAAGTTCAGATGAGCTCCTTGATCGGAGAAAGAACTCCATCAAAGTTTTGGAAGAACAGCTAGCCGCTGAGAAGAAGCTAGTTGAAAAGTTTTCACAACCGAAAACCATTCTTCTAATCATTGATAGATTCTCCGCTAAAGCAAGTGGAATAGGTCATGTGGCTGGACCTAGTGATTCTTCTAAGGGCATCCATGCCAAGAAGAATAATAAGGTTGCTATGAAAGCCACCGCCGAAGAGAAATGGAAAGCCCATCAAGATCAAGTGGCATTTAGGAAAGTTATCTTTCCTACAAATGCTTATGATCTGGAAAGCTCCTATGGTCATTTGACAAGACCAGTTAACTTTGGACCTGTCATTGACTATAAGGGGTGGACTCGTCCTAGAAACTTTGGCGCAAGTGCATTCAAAGCACCTTATGAAGAGATCAATCTGAAAGATTATGGTCCTTATGTTCATGGTCCAAGTGCTAAGAGAGCACCAATAGTGAAAACTGTTGCACCTAAGCCTAAGGAGACATTCACACCTTGTGTGTGTTGTACCCATGAAGCATCCTCTTCCAAGTGTAATGCTCCTGCCAAAGCTATCATTCAAAAAGTAAAGCAGGAAAACACAAAACTAAGGTACAACCGATTTAACTGTTGGTGTTGCGGCAAAATAGGTCACTTTGCCGTAGATTGTTGGTTCAATACTACATATTCCAAGAGACCACAAATTAACAATGCAAGAAAGACCGCTCGCAATGTTAATGCTCTTCGTGGTGCTCAACTAACAAGGGACCAAGGACCCAAATTAGTTTGGGCTCCTAATGCAAAATAATTTGTTTTTGCAGGAATGTTCAAAGGCCAACAAAAATCCTATCTGGTATTTGGACAGTGGATGCTCTCGGCATATGACCGGGACGAGAAGCCTTTTACAAAACTTCATTCCAGTTGTAAACGGACCAAAAGTTATTTTTGGCGGATCCGACAGAGGAATTACAAAAGGCTACGGTATGATATCTAATGGTAATGTATTCTTTTCGGATGTTGCTTATGTGGAAGGATTAGAACATAATCTGATAAGCATAAGTCAGCTTTGTGATAAAGGGTACATAGTTGATTTTCGTAAAGACAAGTGTTTGATAAAGTCTGCAGAAAATTCCGAAACAATTTTATCAGGCACTCGGTATAGGAATATTTTCTGTTTAAATTTTATTTGTTTATCATCTTCTACTCCGGTGTGTCTTTTAGCAAAAGACAGTGCATCTCTTGCTGAACAATGACATAAGAGATTAGCACATATAAATTTCAAAACAATAAACAAATTGTTTTCTCAAAACTTAGTGCGTGATGCGCCAAAAGTTAAGTGCATTAAAGATAGACCCTGTCATGCATGTGTAAAAGGCAAGCAAACACGGGCTACTTTTAAGAGCATAATTGACAAAGATTCAAGTAGATGCTTATATCTACTTCATATGGACTTGTTTGGTCCTTTGCAAATTAGAAGCTTAGGAGGTAAATCTTATACACTAGTAATTGTAGATGATTACTCTCGTTTTGCATGGGTATTCTTTCTAAAACACAAGTCAGATACGTTTGATATTTTCACTAACTTCGTTAAGCAAATTCAGAATGAATTCAATTGTTCGGTGGTCAAAATCAGAAGTGATCATGGAACAGAATTTGAATCTGGAGCGATGACGAATTTCTGTGAAAGTCTTGGTATCTTTCATGAGTTTTCCTCTTCTCGAACTCCACAACAAAATGGAGTAGCTGAGAGAAGGAATAGAACACTCATTGAGGCTTGCAGAACTATGTTAAGTGACACTTCACTTCCCGAATATCTTTGGGCTGAAGCCGTCAACACTGCTTGCCACGTGCAAAACAGAGCACTCATAAACAAAAACCATGAAAAGACTCCCTATGAGCTCTTAAAAGGAAAGAGACCAACCATCTCTTATTTTAGAATCTTTGGTAGTAAATGCTTTGTACTTAATAATGGAAAGCATTAAAAAACCAAGTTTAGTGAAAAGAGCTTTGAAGGTATTTTCGTAGGCTACAGTAGCCATAGTAGAGCCTACAGAGTTCTTAATAAGAAAACCCGGATTGTAGAGGAATCTATAAATGTAGTATTTGATGAAACAAGCATGCTAAATAGCAGCTCCTCTAGTACTTCTGTTCAAGAGACAAGTTCAAGACTCCAAGAATTGGATTTGGAGAAGCCAGTTGAAGAAGATGTACAGACCTTCGTCAAGATTCCTCTCCCAACCTTAACTGAAGAAGAAAATCTTGATGAAGAACAAACCCAAGTGGAAGAAGACATTCCAGTTATAGAAGAAGCCCCTGATGCACCCATCAATACTAGGAATCTTGGACTCAGACAATTGAGAGATCATCCTATTGATCAAATCATAGGAGATCCTCATGAAGGAATAAGAACGAGAAGAGGTACCACCAATGAAAATGTGTACCTAAGCTTTCTCTTGCAGGTTGAACCAAAGAAATTCCAAGAGGCAAATGAAGATCCCCATTGGATAATTGCAATGGAAGAAGAACTTAATCAATTCAAGCGTTGCAAGGTGTGGACACTTGTTCCAAAACCCAAGGACAAGAACATTATTGGAACAAAGTGGGTCTACAGAAACAAGTTGGATGAAGATGGAACGATAATAAAGAACAAAGCTAGACTTGTAGCAAAAGGGTACAGACAAGAAGAAGGAATCGACTTCGATCAAACTTATGCTCCAGTAACAAGACTCGAAGCGATCAGGCTATTTTTGGCATTTGCTGCATTCAAAGGTTTCACCGTATACCAAATGGACGTCAAGTCAGCTTTTCTTAACGGTAATATAAAAGAAGAAGTATACGTTGAACAACCTCCAGGTTTTGTAGATTCTGAACTCCCTAATCATGTCTACTTACTGCAAAAAACTTTATATGGTTTAAAACAAGCTCCTCGAGCTTGGTATGAGACATTGTCTAACTTTCTTCTTGAGAACAAGTTCACAAGAGGAAAGATAGATAAGACATTATTTCTTAGGGAAGTTAAAGGCATGTTTTTGCTAGTGCAAATCTATGTCGATGACGTTATTTTTGGATCTACTGATGACAACCTTTGCAAGAAGTTTTCGAAACTTATGCAAGGGAAGTTTGAAATGAGCAGTATGGGCGAGCTGAAATATTTCCTAAGACTTCAAGTGAAACAATCTGAAGATGGAATTTTCATCTCACAGACGAAGTTCACTAAAGAGTTCATTAAGAAATTTGGAATGGAGAGTGCAACCTCTATGAGGACTCCAATGAGCTCAGCTATGTCTCTGAACAAGGATGAGAGAGGGAAACCTTTCGATGAAACCAAGTACAGAAGCATAATTGGTTCTTTGCTCTACCTTACTGCTAGTAGACCTGATATAATGTTTTCTACATGTGTATGTGCTAGATATCAGGTGAACTCTAAGGAATCTCATTATACCGCTGCAAAGCGAATTTTGAGATCTCTTAAAGGTACATCAAATCTTGGCTTATGGTACCCAAGGAGTAATGATAGCGAATTAATAGGTTTTTCAGATGCTGACTTTGCAGGTAGCAAAGACGACAGGAAAAGCACTTCCGGGACGTGTCAGTTCCTAGGAAGAAGACTAATTTCTTGGAGCAGCAAGAAACCGAATTGTGTAGCAATATCAACTGCGGAATCGGAGTATATCTCCGCAGGCAGTTGTTGTGCACAATTGCTGTGGATAAAGAATCAGCTAGAAGATTACAACCTTAAATTCAAAGAAATTCCGATGTTTTGCGACTCCTCCAGTGCTATTGCTATTGCTAATAATCCAGTTTCGCACAGCCGGACAAAGCATATCGAATTACGATATCATTTCATCCGGGAGCATGTGGAGAATAGGGACATCAATCTCAGTTATGTTCCAACGGATAAGCAAATAGCGGATATTTTCACAAAACCGCTGGATGAGACCAAGTTCTCTTTCTTCAAGACAGAACTGGGTATGCTAAATATGGAGTAAGAATCTAGTCAGAAATAAAGTCATGAAGAGAAGAAGAATTCATCTACAGATGTTAAAGGAGGCAAACAAATTTCTAAGTCATAATAGATGAAGGCTTGAAGAAATGAAGTATTCAGAAAAATTTTCTAAGTCAGAATACCACTTCTCGGGAAATCAGACTGAACTCTACTTCTCGAGAAATGGGAAATCCCTCGAGAAATCAGAAGAACTTATCGAAAAATTGAAGTTCTTGGCGAGTCATCAGACTTCTCGAGAAATCGAGGACCTCTCGAGAAATCAAGAACTTCTCGAAAAGTCGGTCTGTCTTCTTAAATTTCTTAAAATTCCTTCTTCGAGCAGTCGAACCGCCAGGTACTTATTTTACTGTTATTTCTTTTAATAAAATCGAAAAACTATATATATCAGTCTCGAGGATGACTTAAAATCCACGCGAAAACCCTCCTCTCTCTCGAAACCCCTTCTCACTGTTCATCTCCCTCTCGCGACCTTCGTCACTCGCACGACAGCTCACGCGACTTCGTCCGTCAGTTCTCGCAATCTCGTCAAGCACAGGAGTAATCGCATTCACCTCTAGCTATCGCAGCTCGTTTCTACAAAGCATCAATGGCTCCTTGCCCTAGAGCCAAGATCGGCATTGGCTGTGAAGTCGAAAGGTCTGGGTTAATTGAGATTTCAGACGATGTTCAGAATATGTTTTACTTACTAGATGCCGCAGGGTTGTCATTCCTTCTTCAAAGAGATTTTATACAAGAAGACCCCAGTCAAAATCCTCAAAATGTGCAATTCCATCTCCTCCTCCTTCAGCAAGTTCCCCTCATCAAGAGGATGCAGTTCCTCCTCCTCCTTCTGAAGATGTTAACAAGGCAATTGATGATGTCCTCACTGATTTACAGCATCAAGATGGTGAAAGACTCAGCCCTAGTGGGCAAGGAGGTGAGTCTGGAGCAGATTTTAACTTTTGCAATGAAGAAGATGACATCTCTGTTCATGGTTCATCTCCTTCCCCTGCAAACATTGAGGGGGAGCAAGGCTTAATGGACACTGACAAGGATGCTCAACTGGAGCTAGTTGGTGATATTCATATTCAGCCTCAAGTATTTTCTCCTGTGAAGGTAAGTTCTGTCATTCTTGAAGAACTTCCTGAGGAACCTCAGCCTCCTCCTCCTCCTCAGTATTCAGATGACACTCTTCTGGGAAAGATTGAAAGATTAACTTTTCAGCAGAGTGCTAAGATAGATTATTCCTTCAGGGAAGTTCATGCCAGAATAACTGATGTTGAAAAGGACGTCAACAGAAAGTTTGCTGAGCTTAAGTCAAGTTCTGATAAGCTCAGAGAAGAGATGATTCAGGGTGGAAAGGCAATGGAACACACCATTAAGGGTGTAGTTACTATTTTGGATGAAGTAGTTCAAGTTAGAAAGAAGCAGGCTGCTCAGGATGAAAAAGCTGAAGAGATTGCTTTCAAAATCATTGATGAAGTTGGTCAGTTTAAAGAATCTGTCATCCAAACCCTATCTGTAGAAGTCAGAAAGGGGGAGGATAAAGTGACAGAGCTTTTGGATTCTCAAGCTTATCAGCTTCAAAAGGCAGTTGGTGATCAGCTTGAACAGTTAAATGACTGTGTTCAAAGGCAGATTGCAGATGTGAATTCTTACACTTTCAAGACTGCAGTATGGCTGCATCATGAGATCTTACCAGGAATAGACCTTGAAGATAATCAGCCTCCTTCTCAGTCTCCTTCTCAGTTTCCTTCTCAGTTTCCTCCTCAGTTTTCTCCAAGGCCAGATGACCAGCTTCAACATGCTTCTGATCATTCAGAAGGTCCCTCTGCACAGAAGACTTCCAGGAAGAGGAAGTATGGAGAGGGTCCCTCAGCTAGAAGATCCACTCCAGCATCCAGCTCTGCTGCTTCTGGCAAAGCTGTTATAGAAGAAGTACTTCCTGAGCTGTGGAGTCCAACTTCTAAGGTTATTATTCTTGACTCCCTCAAACTTGTTGAAGATGGTGGTGTGCCAGTGTCTGAGATTTACAGTGCAACTGAGTGGAAGAAATATGTGACTAGTTGTACCAAGAGAAGGATTCATTTCAGGACCCATGGTATTAACAATCCATCAGCCCCAGAAGCTCCTCTTAAGTATCACCCAAAGCCTTATGCCTATTTCACTAGACAAGAGCAGAAGAAAAGAGACAATTTCTGAAGCAAGTTTTTTTTTGAATCATCTTATTTTGATAACTCAGATTGTATGGATATTAAGTCATCCTTGAACAATATAAATCTTAATATAGTTTTTGATTTTATTGCTCATTTTGTTTCTCTTCTCTTTCTTTTATATGTTGTAGCATATCTGGTTTATCTTGTTACAATTCATCTTAGTCTTTAGGGTTCTGACTTCTACAAATAGGGGGAGATTGTTGGGAATTGTGTCCTCAATTACCTTGATTTGAAGAAGTCCCCTTTAAACTAAGTTGAATTGAGTTTGTATTTGATATTGCTTTCTAGTATGGTGCTTGCAGGTTTTCAAATGAGTAAGTACAAACCAGTGTCAGGTTTCAATGGATCACCAAACACAGGCCCATGCAATGTAATTCCTCATTGTATGGTTCAAGGTGTTGACTCATGTGAAATCTCTCTATTGGGATGTACTTTTGATTCAAGCACTAAGGAAGAGCTAGGAGGAAGCTGATGTTGTTGGATGAGTTGAAGAAAAAAAATTTTCCAAGTGTTCTAGGAATTTTTCGAGAGCCTAAGTCCTTTTCTCGAGAAGTCAACTTCAGTTCTCGAGAGCTATGAAGTTTGTCTCGAGAGGTCCAAGTTCTCTCTCGAGAGGTTAAGTCAGTTTCTCGAGAACTTCCTTCTATATCTCGAGAAATCCATTTGATTTTCTCTTATCTCCAAGACTTTTTGTTCTAAGTCTTTGTCTCGGAAACTCTTTGTCTCGGAAAATCAATCTCTCGAGAAGTCACCTTTTCTCGAGAAGTCATTTCTCGAGAAATGATTATTTCTCGAGAAGTCTCTCTGCTATTTCAGAAATCTCTTTTCTCGGTTGTTCCAGATCATTTCTCGAGAAGAGTCATTTATCTCGAGAAGTGCTATGTTTGTCTGAATTTCATTTCTCGAGATGTCATCTTCTATTTCTCGAGAAATCGGTTTTATTCTGATTTTTCCGTTAACTATTCTGACGGGTCGCTGTTTCCGTTTGACGACTTGGTTCGATTCTTTTAAGGTTATTCTTGTCTTTTCATGGGCGTTTAACCTCTTCCTATATAAGGCCCTGCTCCTAATGATTAATAGGACTGCTCATCTTTCTAATCGCGATCAAACCTAATCGTTGCTTCAAGAATCGTGATTTTGCCGTGCCGCCTCCTGCAAGTGTCGAAGATCAATTTTGGTGTTCGTATTCGTTCATCTCCGACTAAGTTGAAGGATCGATTGATCAATATCTTCTCGTCAACAAGTTCAATTGGATCATACGATCAAAGGAAGGTCAGATCTGATATCTTTTCGTTCTTCCTCAATTTTCTCAAGGCAAGGTTCTTCAAATATCAAGAAGGAAGAAGGTTTCATGGAAGTCAATCAGATCTGTAGTTTTGTTGTTATTTTGTATCTTTATCTTATTATTTTGAATAGTAGGAGAAGACTTTCTCCGAGTTGTAGGAGAGTTTGTTCTCCGAGGTGTAAGAGAGGTTTTCTCTCCGAGATTGTAGGAGATTTGTCTCCGAGATTGTAGGAGTTTTGACTCCGAGGTTGTAGGGTCTTTCTTGATCCGAGATTTAGTGAAGTAGTCAAGTCTAGCTGTGGTGCTAGATTGGCGAGGCCGGCAAGTGGAGTACCCAAGAACGGGGAACCACTATAAATCTTTGTGCCATCTGTGTTTATGATTTGCATGCTGTGTATTATTTCGTTACAGTAATTTTTATTCCGCAAAAGACGCAGTTATCACCTATTCACCCCCCTCTAGGTGATTTAGGTTAGCAACTAGATACTTCACGACTCATCGCCATGAAGTGTGCGCCCTTGGAGAAGCGATCGACCACCACGAAAATGATGGATCGGCCCTTCGAAGTGGGTAACCCCTCGATGAAATCCATAGATACGTCGACCCAAATCTGTGTAGGGATGGGAAGAGGCTGGAGCAACCTGGCTGGTAGGAGGTGGTCGGCCTTGCTGTGCTGGCAGACGGGGCAAAGGGCAATGAAATCTTGGACCCCTTGTTTGAGTCCCTTCCAAAAGAACTCAGCTCGGATCCGCTGAAGGGTCTTATGAACCCCCTCATGGGTGCAGTCGTGGAATCCCGTCAGAATATCCGTAATCAAGGGCGAGGCGGCTAAAAGATATAAGCGATCCTTATACAAGATAAGGCCGTCCCGAACTGTCCAATGTGAGGGTAATCTCCCCTCTTCAATGCGGTGAAGTAGCTCAAATAGAGCAGGCGTGTCTTGAATCTCCCTCTGCAGGCGGGGGCGAATGGTCGAGGTCGGGTAAGAAATGGTCTATAAGGATCCCTCCTGATGGTCACGGCGGGAGAGGGCGTCGACGGCCCGGTTCAAGGCCCCCGCCTTATATTCCACACGAAAGTCAAAGCCCAACAGTTTACTGATCCAACACTGTTGCGGTGTAGTGATAAGGCGCTGCTCCAATAAGTACATAAGGCTGAAATGATCGGTGCAAATAATGAAGGGGCGCCCCCATAAGTACGGTCGCCAATGTTGGACGGCTTTGGCCAGCCCAATCAGCTCTTGCTCGTAATCCTGCAACTTCTGATGATGAATGGCGGTTCGGCGGCTGAAATATGCAATCAGGTGGCTCCCCTGCTGGAGCACCGCACGACACCCTTGTCCGGATGAGTCGCACTCTACTTGGAAGTCTTGGTCGAAATCCGGTAAACGCAGCACTGGAGCTGACATCAGGGCCTGCTAGAGAGCACAAAAAGCCGTCATCGATGTGTCCCCCCACTCAAAGGACTGTTTCTTCAAGAGGGAAAATACTTGTGCTGCAATAATGCTGTACCCCTGTATAAACCGTCGATAATATCCTGCCAGGCCAAGAAAACTCCGAACTTCCCTCTGGGACTGGGGAGTGGACCAATCAGCTACGCCCTGGATTTTAAGGGGGTCAACGGACACCCATGTACTGTCAACCACATGCCCCAAGTAGTACACCCGACCCGTACCAAAAGAACACTTGGCACGCTTCAACAAAAGTCTGTGAGTACGGACTAACTGAAAAACTGCTCGAAGGTGGTCCAAATGAGACTCCCAAGTAGCGTTGTAGACCAAAATGTCGTCAAAGAAAACAAGTACGCAGCGACGTAACAGATCATGAAATACCTCATTCATAAGGGCCTGGAAGGTGGATGGGGCGTTGGTGAGCCTGAAGGGCATCACGAGGAACTCGAAGTGATCGTGGTGGGTGTGAAAAGCTGTCTTCTCCACATCCTCTGCGGCCATGCGCACCTAATGGTATCCGGAGCAAAGATCCAACTTGGAGAAAAACGGAGCCATGTAACTCGTCCAGGAGTTCCTCCACGACCGGAATGGGGAACTTGTCCTTCACTGTCCGTGCGTTCTGCTCGCGGTAATCCTCGCAGAAACGTCATGTGTCGTCCTTCTTGTTGCCAACAAGACTGGAGAGGAGAAAGGGAACACGCTGTGGCGGATGACGCCCTGCTGCAGCATAGCGCCGCACTGACGCTCAATCTCGTCCTTTTGCCGAAATGGGTAGCTGTAGGGGCGAACCACTACGGGAGCCGTCTCTGGCAGGATGCAAGTACGGTGATCCCATCGCCGCAGAGGGAGACCCGTCGGGGCTGTGGGCGTGTCGCTATACTTCTGTAAGAGAGCCTCGAATTCGAAGGGCTTGTCTGGTCAGCACAGGCGAGGAAAACCCGTCGGGTGGTAATCGTCGAGCGGCCTTGCCACACCGTCTGGTGGGGGTGATGTCCCCAGGTCATCGCCAGTGTGTCAAAGTCCCATAGAAGTGGCCCCAAAGTGCGGAGCCAACGGACTCCCAGCACGGCTTCGAAACCCCGCAAGGCGATCACATACAAGTCCACGTGGGAATGGTAGCCCTCCACCACAATCGGCACTGCGCGACAAACTCTCGTGCACGTCATGTCCATGCCATTGGCGACGGAAACTCGGAGGCTCTGACGGGTCGTGACCGACAAGTGAAAATGTTGCGCTGTGAGGTCGCTAAGAAAACTGTGTGTACTGCCCGAGTCCATAAGAGCGACTAGCTGATGTCTCGCCACTGAAATCGGTAGTTGAATCGTATCTCCTGACTGAGGTCCCATCCTGGCATGAATAGAAATCTCAAGGTCTTTCGGGTCCTTGTCCCCGATGTCCTCGTTAGAGGGATCATCCACTTCAAGCCAGAAAAGGCGCTTGCACCGATGTCCACGGGTGAAGGCCTCATCACAATTGAAACAAAGGCCCTTGGCCCGACGGCCTGCCATCTCTTGAGGGGAGAGCAGTCGAATAGTAGACTGCTGTCTCCTTCCTTTTCCTTGCCCGCTCCAGTGCTAAACGTAGAAGTAGGGCCAAACCCTCTGGAGGGACCGCCTCCAGATCGACGTCCCAAATACTGGCGGTCCATCAATAGGCGTTTCTCAAAAACACGGGATAAACTCAAGGCGGTCGAAAGGTCTTGAGGAGACTGTAACTCCACGTCCAGATGAAGTCTCTCGTGGAGGCCTGCAGTGAAGAAGGGCACCTGCTGTGCCACTGGGATGGAGGGGGCGCGAGAAAGAAACACTTGAAACTGCTCGATATAGTCATCAATGGACCCCGACTGTCAGTGAGCTATGAGATCCCCCAGGGGATTCCCGCGAAGGGGAGGTCCGAAACCATGGGTGCACTGTATTTTGAAATCTTCCCAATGCAGGAGGGGACGCTCCCGACGGAGCTGCGAGAATCACAACTGCGCGGACCCCCTGAGATGAAAGGATGCAATGCCCAGCCAATCCTCTTCTGGCGTGCGTTGGGTTACAAAGAACTGGTCCCAGCATGTGCGCCACGTGAGTGGGTCCTCTCGATCGTCAAAAAGAAGAAAATCCATCTTCACAAAGTGAGGGAAACCGCCTCCTTCTGCTTGCGGTGTCAGAGACTCATGAACCGTGCGTGACGAAGCTGAAGCGGCGCGCGGAGTCGGTGGTGATGCGTCCGACCGAAGAGCCTCGATGAGGGCCTTATTGTTGGCCACCATCATATGCTGAAAGGATTCCAAGATCTAGGCCAAAGTGAGGCCTCCCGTGTTGCCGTCGTCCATGGGAGTGGGCCGAACGAAGGGCGAAAAGGGAGGAGTGGGCAAAATGCCCGTGCTGTCCGATAATAGCAGAAGACCGGCGGTAAAGGCCCCTAATTGGACCGGCGAGCTCACACGAAGTGGAGGGCGGGCAGGATGTGCTGCGGATCGAGTGGGATGGGGCGGAACGGGGCTGTCGACGACCGAAAAAGGGCCAACTGGCGTTGGCGAATGCAGCGGAGGAGCGGTGGAGGAGGAGGGCTCTGATACCAAGTTGATGCGGGCCTGTGTTTGAGATCTTGTTCGCGGGGGCAGGAGAGGAAAGTCCCGGAGAGGATCGGAGTTGCCCTTGCGAGATCTTCTTGAACCTACGGCGCCGGAGAGGGACTGATGAGGAGGAGATGGGACGGGGCCGACGAACGGTGAGCTCGGCGGGATTCGGCGGAGACGGGCGTGAGGGATGGTACGGCTAGGGCAACGGAAGCGGAATCGCGTTCTTTTCCGTGAGATAGATAGAGAGAGAGAGGTTAGAGAGAGAGAGATTTGATAATTGATTTTTTGCATAAACTTCCAACCAAAGCTCACCCAACCATATACCCGGTTGTGCCCAAACCAAGCCAAAGTTCTTTTTGCTGAAATACAAATTTCGTCCCAAAAATAAAAGATACAAGTGGTAACATAAAAATAAGTGACTAATCGGTGCGTGCCGAGGCGCGACGCTTGTACGTGATCCCCCAACGTGGGTCCGTAACAACCTGTTTTTTATTTTATTGAGTGAAGAACCATATCTCAAGCTTTCTCAACCTGTCATCCATGGTTATTTTCTAAGCTTATGTTGCGATGAGTAACCAGGTACCAGTTCTTGATAAAAATAGTTATATACAGCCTCTATGTCTAATTTTATTTTGAATAAACTTTCTTGATGGTTTTTGTATGATTTTTCATTTTTATTTCTTTATCTTATTACTTTACAATGTCAGTGAATTGAACTGATTTTGTTAATGCACATTGTTACTCACATCTCCTCCACATATACCTTGCTTTTTCAGTTTGAAGATTACGGATGTGAAGGCAGCATTTTGTTGCTCCAAACATGCTTAGATGAACTTGATTACAATGGTGGAAATCCTAATCTGCAGCCAAAACTGGATCTCGTGTCTTCTATTTTCAGGCATCTATTGCATAGGCCAAATTTCAGTACGGTCTTTTGTGAGTCATTGCGAGTGACTTCAGTGAATGAAGGGTTCTTGGGAGATCTTTCAAACACGTTGAAGCTGTCAATTGCAGAGAAAGTTGGTGTTGGTCTAGCATTATCAGAGTCTGAAAATACAGCTTTGAAAATTAGAGGTAAACAAATTTCAAACACTTATTCTGCTGTAGCAGCTGTTTTCTAAAACTGCTATAGAAGAGTGATGCTAACAATTGTCAATATATTTTATTAGAAGATAATGAGATACTTAATGTGATAGGTTTAAGTGCCTTCAATAGATTTAGAAGAATGACATATATATATATAGGGCCATTTACCGGGACCTCCCCTCTAACTTTGCTAAATTACTGAGAGCACCCCTCTTAGTTTCGAAATTACAAAAACCTCCCCTTAAATTTTCATTTCATTACAAAAACCTCCCCTGAAGTTTTCATTTCATAACATCCATGCACAAAAATACCCCCCTCGGTGAATAGTGTCCAGGGGGGTATTTTTGTTCATGGATGTAATGCAATGAAAATTTAAGGGGAGGTTTTTGTAATGCAATGAAAATTTAAGGGGAGGTTTTTGTAATGCAATGAAAATTTAAGGGGAGGTTTTTGTAATGCAATGAAAATTTAAGGGGAGGTTTTTGTAATGCAATGAAAACTTAAGGAGAGGTTTTTGTAATTTCGAAACTAAGAGGGGTGCTCTCAGTAATTATGCTAACTTACAGGGGAGGTTTGGGTAATTATTTCTATATATATATATATATATGCATGAATAGAACCTATAGAGTTAGGGTTGAGTAGCTAAAATGGAGAAATGCCTTAACAATACTATGCAATAAGATGATTTCACGATACTTAAAAGAGGTAAAATTTGTAAATTCCAATTAGGCCGAAACTTTGTATAGATCTAAATGTTGTGTAATGTAAAAGTCATTAACTAAGTTGAGTGTGACGGAAAAGAGAATTCTAAGATGGATGTGTGAAAATTAGAAAAGATAAGTGATGATATATTAAATGAACAATAAGAGTGACACCTACTGAAGTTAATATGATACATAGGAGTTGGGTAGGCCCAGGTTAACATGGAGGAAAATTGTTTAAGATGATTTGTGTAGTTTGTCTTTAGCATTCAGGCAATACTCGACATTGAATAAATAGAAAGTGAGGATTCATAATGCCGACTCCAAATAGTTGACTATCGTTAATCGCTTTTGATGATGATGAACTGTAATAGAAATGGAATTTTAATTTTGCTAGAGTAGGTGTTCAGTTGTTTCAGATAAATAAAATCTTCTTCCTCGGTCTTTAATATTGCTTATAGCTTATATTTAGGTCCTTTTCATTAACAACTATTAAATTTTTATGAAACACCAAGTTACTATCTTAAACTTAAAGGTCTGTCTGTAAATATATCTATTTAGCAGGTAGCACTATTGAACTTGCTGTGAAGCACTTTTTGATTAGCACAATCCTTCCAGGGTGAGTAGGTGAGTTATTGCCATCTATCCTCATCCCAGCCACTCTTCCCTCCCCTCCTTCCATTTCATCTTTCTTTCTCTTATACTCCCTCGTCCAGGATCATTCTTGATGGGCTGTGATGGAACTGTCTCCCTCTTTATGCCCTCCCTACTGATCTTCATTGCCTAGGAGAAGGCAGGGAGATTGGTTTCTAATTCCCTATTAACCTGCCCCCTCCCCCCGCACACACACACCACCAGCACCACATCTCTCTCTAGGCCCATCTCTATACAACATTGGTGGGTAGGTGTGTTATGGGCTTCGTGCGCATTTATTATGTTGTATCTTTCATTAGGTTTATTGTCTTTATTGTCATAGTCCAAGTGTCTTTAGGTTTCATTAAGTTTTATTATGATGCATTTTAGTTACGTTTATTCCCTTGTCTCTTATTTAAGGGCCACCTTGGGCTAGTTGAATGGAAAGCAAGAAGAAATGTATTTCTTAACCTTTTGATGAGATTGTGGTAGCACTCCCCTCCTGAGCGCGCCCTACTTAGGCAGTCGCTGTTCCGTCTCCATTGTATCTTTCGCCTCCCCCATTTCCACCTCCGCCCCCTTCTCCGGCGACTCTACCAATATCTTACGACGAACCCGTAACAACTTGGTATCAGATCCATCGGTCCTCTCTTCCGCAAACAACCACTGCATCTTCATCATTCCACGATCAACGAAGTCAAGCTCTCGTTTTCCGCCGGTCGACCAGGAGAATGACAACCGCTGTCAAGGGATGCCCTCAGTTTTTTTACCTCAGGCTTTCACGGAAAGCTCGCCTCCAACAGTTAGAAGAACCCATTGATGAAACTGCAACCCTTCGACTACTGAAGAACCACCTATTGCCTTTGTCATTCCAGCGGAAGACGATCGTCGTTCCTTCGTGTTGTATACCAGTCGGCCGCAACTCATCGATCAACAACAACCTCGTCTTCCAGCTCCGTTCCTCATCCTCCGACTCATGCCCACGTCTTCTCCTTCATTGAAGGCTCTCCTTGTTGATGGATCCGTTCCGCACATCTTCTCCTTTGTTGACCCTCGTAGTGCCCAACCACGCGCACGTCCCCCCCCCAGCCTCATTTTCCCCCAATCGCCCTCATCTTCCCTGTGTTGTCAACAACATCCTTTTTGGAGCCCCACACGCCTTTACCTATCGAGCCCTCCATTGCTTCATTGCTGTCCCCTTTTCGAGCCCCTTGCAATTATTTTTTCTTTGGAATCTTGTGCAACTAGTAGTGAATTGATTTTTAATTGAATAATCAATTATTTGGTTAATTAACTATTAATTCGTTCATTAAAAACAACAACAACAACACTCAAGCCTTTATCCCATTATAATGGGGTCGGCTAGATGGATCATTTGTCGCCACTGTGCCCTATCTTTAGTCATAATCTCATTAATGCCTAAGTGTATTATGTCTTTTCTTATAGTTTCATTCCAAGTCTTTTTTGGTCTACCCCTCCCCCGTTTAACATGCCTAGTAGCTAAACTCTCACAACGCCTAACAAGTACCTTTAATGGTCTCCTTTATACGTTTCTGAACCATCTTAATCGAGCTTGCCACATCTTCTCTACAATTTGTGCCACTCCTGTCTTATCCTTGATACATTCATTAATAATTTTATCTAGCTTGATACATTCATTAATAATTTTATCCAGTCTCGTGTGTCCACACATCGACCTAAGCATTCTCATCTTCGCAACTCCCATTTTTTGCTCATGTACATGATTCACTGCCCAACACTCAGAATCGTAGAGCATCACTGGTCTAATTGCAGTACGATAAAACTTGCCTTTATGTTTTAATGATACTTTACGATCTCATAAAATCTTAGACGCGCCTCTCCACTTCAACCAACTTTCTTATAGTCTATGTATCACATCTTTATCTACACCTCAATCTTTTTGAACTATTGATCTCAGATATTTAAAATACTCACTGCCGGAAATATTTTGGTTTCCCAACTTAGTGACGGAGTCATCCGTCATTCCTGCACTACTAAATTTAAGTTTCATATACTCTGTTTTTGTCCTGCCAGCCTAAACCCTTTTTTTCCAAAGTGTCTCGCCAAGATTCAAATTTTGTGTTTACACCCTCGCACGTCTCATCAACCAAAACAATATCATCTGCAAACAATAAACACCAAGGTATTGCTTGTTGGATATGTCTGGTGAGCTCATCTAAGACATGGATAAAAAGATAAGGGTTTAAAGCTGACTCTTGATGTAAGCCAACAGTGATAGAGAATTCCTGTGTTAATCTTCCGGATGTCCTCACCCTCGTCACTGAATTTGCATACATATCTTTGATTACGTCAATGTATGATACATTTACACCTTTCTTTTCTAAGACTCCATAAGACCTCTCTTAGAACTCTACCATAAGCCTTCTCAAGATCGATAAAGAACATATGCTAATCTTGTTTTTTTCCCGGATAGTTGTCAATGAGTCTACTCAAGAGGTGTATAACTTCCATGGCCGACTGCCTTGACATAAATCCAAATTGATTCTCCTAGATGCTAGTTTCTCGTCTTACTCTTCTCTCTATTACTCATTCTCATAGTTTCACGGTATGACTCATTAATTTAATTCCTCTGTAATTGACACAATTTTGTATATCTCTTTTGTTCTTATACAAAGGTACCAAAATACTCTCTCATTTGGTCCAATATCCCCTTTGTCTTCAGTATTTTATTGAAGAAACATGTGAGCCACAAAATTATTTCCTTCCATAGGCATTTCCATACTTCGATTGGTATATCGCATGACCCAACTGCCTTTCCATTTTTCATCTTCTTAAGAGCATCATTTACCTCTGATACTTGAATTTTACGATAAAAAGTCATGTTCATATACTACTCCGATTTACTTAACTCTTCTAAGCTCAGTTTATTGTCTTTTTTTCATTGTAAAGTTGATAAAAACATCTTTTTCATCGCTCTTTAATAGCCACATCATCCGTCAAAACCATATCTGTTTCATCATTTATGTATTTAACTTAGCTAAAATATCTTGTCTTCCTCTCTATAGCTATATATATCATGTTTTCCATCTTTGGTACCTAGTTACTTGTAGAATTCTTCATAAGCTTGACTTCTTGCTTTACTTAATTCTCATTTAGCTTCTTTCTTGACGACTTTATACCTTGCCAAATTTTCATCATTCTTACAAGCATAGAGTTCTTTATAGCTAGCCCTCTTTGCCATCATTTTGTCTTGCACTTTCTCTTTCCACCACGAAGATTCTTTATGTGGGGGCGCACGACTTTTTGACTCTCCAAGCACGTTCTTTCTACTTATCCTTAAATATGAAAACATAACTTCCCATGTGACAGTAGGATCAACATAAGAATCGTTAACTAGTAGTTCCATAACAGCTGGCTTGAAAGCAACCCGTATTTTTGTTTTCAAGATTCACCACCGAATTTTTTCCACACTGTCATTTTCTTAAATTTGCTATACCCTAAACCCTAAAACCCTAAAAAAACAATTAAGTGATTACTTAGTAATTAATTAATTCCATTTTGGTGACCATCCTCGCCATGCTCGACTACCTAATCGTTGCACACAAACATAAACAACTGCTCGCTCGTCTTCCGATCTCTGCGTCGCCATCGACTCGATGACTTGATCCTTGATAGTTTCACTGCACACAAACATAAACTACTGCCATCAATCAGTCTGGTTGATTCACTACCAGTGCAAAGCAAGGATGATGGAAAAACCCCGATTATGTTTTCTTGTCAATAGGAGTGGGGTTGTGTAATTAGTTTTGTTGACATATCTTGTCTATTAATAGTTATTTTTCATTGTTGATTCTTTCAGGCCAGAATTTTTGCATCGTTCAGATTGAAGAACTTTGCTCAAGTCCTACTTTTGAGTCCAATGAGCAAATTCAGGATATCCTTATGTTTCTATACTGGTCGGAGGGGCTTTCGGAGCATGCAGATTCTTTTACAAAAATATTGTCTTTAATGCCTACAAAAGAGAGGACGTTTTTCTCTGGAACCTCTGCTCATACAGATTATAGTTGTGAAATCAATTCGCTGAGGTACTTCAGCCATGGTATTGTTGAGATTATTGGCTTTTCCAATATTGAGCTGAACTCAGTCCGATTTTCACGTTGTGCAGGCATCTAGATGCATTCTTTGAATCTTCTGATAAGGATTTTGAGGCAGTTATAGCTGAGATGGAGAAAGAAATGAGCATGGCTGATATCATAAGGGAATTGGGCTATGGATGTACTGCCAATACTACACATTGCAAAGAGATGCTCTCTCATTTTCTTCCTCTAAATGAGGTGACACTTGCTAGGTTGATAAGCACAATTGTTTCTACCAGGACAGGTCTGGAAGATGCTCAGAACATATATTATACATTCTGTTCAGCTGTTGGTAGTAACTTGGCATGTGAATCATCCTTGAATTCTTGGAATGCTGATGTTCTTGTGGATTCAATTAGGCAACTGGTGAATTCATTATATTGAAACATTCCTTTAGTTATTGTGAACCTGCCTAGAAGTGTATACTTACGTTATTCATTTACTCATTGAATTTCAGGCTCCTACAATCAACTGGGTGAAGGTCATGGAGAATCTAGATCATGAGGGATTTAACATTCCTGATGAAACATCACTTTCTTTGTTAATGTCAATATATAGAAAAGCCTGCCAGGTAAGTTGCTTATGCGGCATTCTACTCTGAGATAGTTTCATCTTGTTTCTTTTGACATTCTCCCGCGGGAACCAGGATCCATTTCCCCTTCATGCTGTTTGTGGGTCTTTTTGGAGGAATGCAGAAGGACAACTATCTTTATTAAGGCACGCAGTGTCTGCTCCTCCTGATGTGTTTACTTTTGCCCATTCTTCAAGGCTCATGGTAAATTTGACTTTTTTCCTCTTTCCAGTAATTTGCCTTGAATTTGCTATCCACTTAACTCTATTTTTCTAAATTTCCTGCAGATTCACTCGGATTCATTTCAATCTGCAAATAAGGAAGGAAATCAGGCTTGGTCATGCCTGGATCTACTGGAGGTTTTATGTGAGTTGGCTGAGAGGGGGCATGGAAGTACAGTTCGTACGATACTTGAGCAGCCCCTCAATCAATGCCCTGAAGTTCTACTTGCAGCAATGGCTCACATCAGCGTAAGACTTTGATTGTTTATCATGGTGGTATTTATTATTTATTTTAAGCCACTAAGAAGTGCCCTTCGCAGACCACGTACAACTTCCTTCAATCTGAAGTGTATTCAGTTCTGTTTCCTGCAATTCTAAAGGATCCCATGAAGACTAGTTTGATTCATTATATTTGGTGTGCTAATCCTAATCTGCTATTGCGAAGATTTCTTGATGTTTACACAGATCCCAACTCCCTTTTGAGAATAGTGGATATTTGCCAAGAGCTGAAGGTAAATGTGATTTTTGGCTTTCCTGTATATAAGTACTGCGCACATTCTATTACGCAAGACTTGTTCTTCTCCTACTTTCTTAAATGAATCTGTTATTCAATTTTTTTCTAATATCATTGAGCTCTCTGTGCTCCCATTTGTCTCAACTTTTTTGCTTGCTTTACACCAGCATAAAACTGATGCGAAGTGTGTGGATAAAAAATTGTCATACTCCTTTTACAAGAAATTTCCTTGAAAATGCCTCTTAGAACAGAGTTTTAAGAACTGCTTTATGAAGAAACTTTCCAACAAAAGCTTCACAACATACTTTATGAAAACGGGGAAGCCAACTGACTGCTAATTTTTGGTCTTTATTTCACTTTTAGCAATATATTATTATTCTGGTTTTCTTTTGAGCATATTTTTATAGAATGAACGAAAAAAGAACTGGAAAGGAAAATAATACATATGTTGGAAGATTTGGGAGGTAGATGTTTATAACTAAAATTTATACAAGTAGCTGGTGATTAGTAAGAAATTTGATATTCTAGTTATAAAGTAAATGTTGATGGTTTAATTGGGATAGAAAGTCATAGGAGCATATGCATATTTGTGCTTTTTATAGTATTGCTAAAGCAATATTGATTTGGAATGGTATTGAATATGATCTGCTGGAAATGAAGCTTTGTTTATTTGATGCACAATTCGGTTCTCAGTCAGATTGGTTAAAAATATTTCTCTTTTTTAATCACGTGAGGATGATCTGTCAGGATATTTGGATTCAGATCCGAAAAAGTTCTGAACAAGTGATGTAGAGTGGTTGTGTAATTTTGTGTGTGAAAATTATTTAGGAGAACATTATAGGTGCAACTAATATCACTATTCTGCATTAAATATCAGCATTAGGTCTGATCAGGCACAATAGGTTATTTATCTAAAAGTTTTTGGTCCCATATTCTTATGTATTTTTTTGCATTTGAAGCAAATTCTGAGCACTATGATTATTCATGTTTTGGCACAAATCCTGAGTATGTCGTTCTTCTACTTTGTTGTATGTGAGTTGAGCTGTTGTCACTGACACTATTTGACGGGGGATCAGCCGCATGATCGTCATCGACAACGGAGATCGGGACACTACTCGGCGAGACCCACATTTGCGTGCGTGCATGGGATATGTTGATCGTATCAGCGAGACCACGAGCGTGTCCGGAGCGTCGTTTTACTATTTTTAGCCGTTCACGCCGGGTGCCCAACCACCCCTTCATTATAAATAGGGGCAAATGCTTTCATTTTGGGGGCATTGTTGATTTTGTGAGAGATTCTAGAAACGACAATCGTATCGCGGTGCGACGCTGCGAGATCCCGGGGTGTGACGTCCCGGTTATTCATTTCAGTTTTCCTATTTTTTACTTCCTTTCCCGTAACTCTTCCCCTTGCCGCATGATTTCCCCCTCCTTTTGCCTTAACCGTACGTTAATCCCACGACTTCCATTCCCCAGTAGACTCCAGAGCCCACGTGTCGGTTCTCCAGCCCCGCCGTCGATTCCCTGCCACTACGATAACCACCCCACCGATCAATCCCTCATCTTGCGACCCCAATCCCGTCGACCTCGCCTCACGATCGTTTTTGCCCCATCGCAAGCCCGACTGCAACCTCCAGTCCTGTCGCCTTCCTCCCATCCGGCCCTCATCCACGTAACTATTCCATCAACCAAGCCCTCTCCACCATCAACCCACGAAAAGCCCTAATCCCATACAGTCCAGGCCACCGATTCCTCCCAGCCGCACGCGCCGTTCTCCCCCTCCTCTCCAAAGGCCTTCATCCTTCATTCCAGCACAACAAGAACCCATGCCTTTCACCACCCGTCTACTCCCCTCCTTTTTGCACTGCAGTCCAGCCCTAATCAGACAGATCTTCCCCCCATTGCCGCATCCCGCCACCGCCAAACTCCTATATTCGTGAGTACCTTTATTTTAGTGTGTTCTATTATTCTATATTGAATATTTGGATGTTGTCACATATTTTCAGTGGAAATCATGACTTAATTGTGTTTTTGTTTCCTTCCTTTGTTCTCCTATAATCCATTCGCAAAAGTGTAGTTGAACGCACCATTTGTGAAGATGAACATGATTTTACTTGTGCACCGGAAAATCAAAGTTCACATTGTGTAAATTTGCTAAATTAATTTATTTTTATTCTACTAACATTTTGATTCTGGATTAGTCAAAACAATCACGCATCATATAATTTTAAGCTTGTTCGAGTCCATTCCCTACGCTCACATAGGATTACATTTGTGTCGGCACAACCTTTCACGGCCCGTCCTGCATCACTATTTTCAACTTTCGATGACTTTTCTTGTATGCATGATTCTATGTGTAAGTTAAGCGTCACATCCTTTTAAATATTTTTATTTTACTAATTTCCTATCGACTTCGACTTAATCATCCACTCATATTTTGGTTTAGCATGTTTATTCTTTTGTTTTATAAAATCATGTTTGTAGTAATTTATCAATGTTTTCATTTGACCCATCTAACTTTTCATTTAACCAGTTAAAATGGCGTCTAAATTGTGAAATAAAATGTCATGATGCCTCACATTTGGTTATTTGATTTTACTAGTGTCCCTGAGATTGAAGATCTGGAGATGCCACCATTGGGAAATGTGAGCTGATGGCTACTACGTACGTCTTAAACCCTACTGGCATGAATACATACAAATAATAATATAGCCTGTAAATAAGGATATGCCGCCACATGTAACCTAAGGGATACTCCAACACCTAGCCTCAAGATGGAATTGGAGAGCTCACATAATTGCAGCTTGACATGGAGAATATATATCCCAAAGGGAAAACCTTCCTAAGAGATCACACAAGATGGGTCCAATAGGATTCATAAGTTTTGCATGGAACTATAAGAGATCCATCATAAACCTTATTCAAATATGTAGGATATCTACATTAATATGTTTTGTCCTCCATGAAGAACAAAATTACCGGATATTTAAATAGCCGTTTGATTGTAATATGGAAGTGACAAAACTAACTTGAAGCCAAGTTAAGTGATGAATGATAGAAATTAAACCATCTCACATTCTCCTTGAGAGAAAATTTATATTTAGCTTCTCATTAAAGCAACCAATAACATGTTTTTTACATTGTCAAAAGATCATGCTCCCAAAAAAGGCACAATAACATTATATAGACCGTTTATAATAAGGTGTTCATACCCAATTAGTATATCAGTGGATTATCTAATATGATAATATCTAAGGTCCATGAGCACGAGAACATGACCTTTTGTTGGATATGAAAATTCTTTGAATAATTGCCAAGGGACTTGAGCGAGGGGAACGCATAAGATATGATACAACACACAACACATGATATATCAGTGCTCATAATGATTGGGTAGCTCAGTTTTCCTACTAGTCTCCCGCACATGTGAGTATCAATTAGAAGTTTCCCATTATCGACAATAAGAGAGACATTGGAATTCACATATTTTTGTGAAGGTTTACATTCTAACATACCTGCATAAGATAAGAGATGAAGCACACGTTTTCTACGAGCTTACACCCCAAAAATATCCAACTCACAAAGATTCTTGATATCAATGAAGTTCCCCAAATATGTCTTCATAGTGAAAAGAAAAGTTTGATTATCGCTTGTTATAATTATGTAGTCCACATAGAGATGAAAGACATTACACCACCAACTTCAAAGTTATAGAAGACAATGCGACATTTTAGTAATTTTATGAATTTCATACCACACAACACTTAAATGACGAAGAAAGACTCCAGGGGATTCTTTTAAGACAAATTATAGATTTGAGAAGAATCACTTCTTTCCTTTCCCCCCATCAAGCCAGGGATCAGGAGACAGCCATGCACGCCTCTTCATCCATTACCCCATGAAGAAAACATTTTAACATCTACTTGGTGAATGGCCCTCGAAAGGAGGTCGTTAGACACAGAAACACCTGAGCATAAGTGAGGTTGGACACAAGTGCAAAAACAACATGATAATCAATTCCATAAAATTGAGTAAAAGACAAGTGCCACAAGCCTTGTACCCATCTACACGATAGTTGAGGTTGAAGACGTACGTGCAACTAATAACTTTCTTATCAAGTGGAGGGGGGGGGGGGGGGGGGGGGTACAAGTACGGGTTTATCTTGGGTTGGGCGTACATGATGAGGTAAGGGTTAGCATCATGGGTGGGGACAAGAGCAGTGACACTTGGAGAGACCCCGAGGAGAGAAATAGTATGCTATGAAATGGGCACAAAGACAAAATCTCCCAAGGGTTGGAATTAAGAAGTTGCCAAGTAGGATCAATATAAGACACAATTCCAATCCCAGAAGATTTGTGGGATGAGAAAATATACTTGACCAAGTAGTTGAAGATATATAGAAGAAAGAGTAGGAAGGTGATGCCTAGAAGGGGAGCGATACTGATTGTAAGTGAGACAATATCGAGAACTCACACTAGGTGTCTATGAGAGAGGAATACTTGTCATGGGAACCCCAGATGAGGAGAAGTTTATGAACGTTAGTCACAGACTAAAATCCCAATAAAATGGATAATATGGAGAAGAAAATCAACATGCTCATGAATGTGGCATCCTTACTAATGAACAATCATCTACTGGATGTATGATAACACACTTGTAATCCTTGGAAAGATGTGAGGACATTACAAATATGCAGTGGATGATAATTTCATCAAACTTCTGTCATGATCTATGTATGTCCTAATAGGCAGCACATCTAAAAGAGCCAAGGGGCAATGTGAAACAAGTGGTAGTGGAATCAGGAATGGATAATGGGAAATCATTATTATGAAGTTGTGTGGGCAATCAGTTGATGCTGAAGCATTTCATCAGAGCAACCAATGGCTAATACTTAGAAGGAAGTTGTCTGAATAAAAGCACATGAGTGATTCCTATATGATGGCTACTCTTTTCTTCGGCCACACCATTATGCTAGGGTGAATGTGAACATGAAAGATGTCCAACCATGCTTTCTGCAAATTGTTACGGATCCTGACGGAGCGGATGAAGGCGAAGGGTGACCGCCAGTGTGGCGGGTGTATCAACGCCGCGAGCGCGACACGCATAACTTGCCGGCCTAGCCGACATGGCCGAGGGGTGTTATTTCCTTTATATTATTGTTGTTCTTATGTTTCGGTACCGTTATGTTAGGTTGTGACCGACGACTATATAAGCCAGAGGATATTGTATTTTGGGGAGGCTTGAATTTATTTGGGATTTCTGGATTTCCTTCCCTCTCTCCCTTTCTAATTTCTCCCCCTTCCTCCCTCTCTTTCCCTAGCTCTAACACAAATACACATTAAAATATATGAAAATTGTTATCTTCCATTGTCACTTCACAAATCTTGAATTGAGTCTAATCAAAACATGAATATGTTAAACATTAACATGCCATCTCGATTGCTGATTAAGAATACCCGTGTCATTCTGGTGAAATCATCAATAAATGTGACACTTTTTGTATCCATTCACTTGAAGTTCCTTTCTAGGTCCTAAACATTTGAATGCGCTAAAGAGTTTCAAACTATTGTTGAACAAGCTGTCTAATGCGTTTAGTACTCTCACACACATCACACTACTATTTTTAATGATGGAATTTACTTATATAATTAGGGAAATGAATTCAGAGCGTCAAAATTCATATGACACAATCGTGCATGCCATAATAAAATCTCATTTGTGGTTACGGGAGATAAAACGTATAAATTATAGAAGATAAATAGACTGAAGGAGTAGTAGCTGCGTTCCAGTAGGCATCCACCCTTCTAAGTTATACAACCTCCTCTTTCATATCTCCTGCCGAAAACTTCCCTCCCATATAGGTTCTGAAAAAGAGAATTAAGAGGAAAATGTTACTCTAAAGTTCATTATGCGATTCAAAATACCAACGGAAAGAAGATTAGCACATACAACGCATTTTAAAGAGTAAGACAAGGATAATTGGGGAGTGAACCCGTCCCTTGACTGTAGTAAGTAATTTGTTGATCATAATAACATATCTATGAGATGAACTATGAGAGAAAAGCTCCCAAAGTTAATGATCCAACATGCAAAGTGGAGGATGGTGCATATGTAGTATAAGTTGTGGGCATGAAAACACCTATTGGAGTTGTAGGTGGTTTGATGTAGAAGTGATAAAGATCTAATATTATGATTGGAGTGTTGGGAGGATAGAAAGGTGTAAAATTGAGAAAATTCAACATGAAGTTGATCTTCATTTATTGCCACATCAACCTCGATAATAACGTGATCTTGCAGAACTGGCCAAATATGTGAATATAGGATAAAGCAGTGCTCACCACGGTGTCTAGAAGCTGACAAGAGTGCACCGGTGTTTGCCCATTGAACCATCACAACTGGGATTGCAAGTATGCCCATTACGATCAACGGAAGGGGTATTACTATGTGCAATAACATGATGTGTCAGTTGAATCTCAAAAGCAATTTTCTCGACTTGAAGGAGTGTGTGTCCACATGGTCTTTTGCTTTTGTTGTGCCTCAAAGAACTTGACTTAAATGATGTCACATAACAAAGGACGATCAATTGACAAAATATATTTATAAAAGTTACAATAGTAGTAATTTAATCTACCTAAAAACAGAACCACTTGATTAATCTCTTGTTGCACAAGAAGTTTTCTAAGAACATCAGCAAGCGTGTCTGAGACATTGGTGAAAGGTATCAGTTCGACCCTTTTACATATGATAATGTGATATTACTTGGACATGGATATGTTGTAAGACCCCCCTTCGAAACTAGGCACGACCAGGGAATCTTATCGCACAATACCACCAATCCACAACAAAGAAGGGAATAACGGAAGAGTAGAGGTATAAACGTCCCAACCCTCTCCCATCATTCTCTTCCAAGCTATGAACCGACGATGGTGCTAAGCGAACAACCATCACATCCCAACCAGGGTACGCTATAAGCAGTAACAGAAGTACTAGCGGAAGACTAGTAGCCACGTAGTAGAGCACAAAAATATATGAGTATACAAACAAGACAGAAATAGCCACAACAATGGCACGATGACCCCAGAGTCCAAGTACAATAGTCTATAGAAAATCCGGGGGCTCACAAGTAACATGCCAAGCCGGATGAAAGATGATATATAAGTACAATAAATATGTAAATCTAATGAGCTAACTATATGACTGATGATGTTGCTAAAGGTAGCAACGATCATCATCACGCCTTCTATCTCCACAGCACGTCTACGTCGAGTTCACGTCAAGTCCACGTCGAGTCCATGTCGAGTCCACGTCGAGTCCACGTCGAGTCCACGTCGAGTCCATGTCAAGTCCACATCAAGTCCACGTTGAGTCCACGTCATAACTCTGAAAACACCCACGAGTTCGGTTCAAAAGGCGGTTCGGTTGAATCGGTTCAGTTCGAGCGGTTTCGGTTTTTTACACACAGGCCTAGAAATTGACGCAGGACGGGCATCACCACCCGCCTGCCACCCTGCCTGTCCTGCATCAGAAATACTACGCTGCAGGAAGTGACAGACGGTATACTATGCAAGTATAGCAGACGAGTATAAATAAGATATTAATATAAGTACAACTAGCAAGCTAGCATATATGCGCAAATAGACTAAGCAGTGTATAGTAAAAAAATGAAGGTACAAATAGTAGCCTATCAAGTATAAGTGCATAATAAATTGAACAATAATTAAAACCTACTGTTTTGAATCTAGCGGTGTCCACTCTCACGCACCCAACGATAGCTAAGCTAAAACAATATGAAACGTGCTATCATTTAAGAGCGGTACTAGTAAAAGATTAAACCAAACCGAGATTAACATCATCATCGCAGGTACGCTTGATTTCTATGTCGACATAAACTTAACTAACACACAATGTCGAGACACAAGCACTCGATTGAAATCAAGTAAAAACTAACGACTGAGGCACTTATTCGTGGGGTAGCTAAGCCCATAGGCACCACCGTTGTGGCCAAACGGTGGCAGTGGCACGTCCTGACCTCTTATAGGTTTTTTAAGTACAATCATCCCTAAGCCTTGCATACGACTGTCCGTGCCTATACTCAGTCTTCTCCCATACTGGCGGAACAAACAAAAGAACTGAGTCATAGCTCAGGTCGAACTCCAGGTGACTAACAACTACACAAACAACAAACTAAGCTAGGGCGCACGCTATTGTTCGGCCATGACGCTGATGCACCCTCTGTTGCATCCGAAGACGCATGACACCATGCGTCATATATCTTTATCACGCATTTATTTATTTTATATCATGTATTTCTTTTTTGCACCCTCTGAATAAAGGAAGCATGGTTATGTGCACATAAATCAAAATGGATTCTTGAGTCTGCCCTCTCTGATGTCTTTGGCTTTGATTTGAGGGCATGATTCCGCAGCAAACGTGACGGTATAGGGGGCCACTATTTCAGTGGTAATCTGTGAGCAACCACTTTGTGCATCTATTGTCAAAGGTTCGGTCTTTCTCCTCTGAGAGAAGCCACTTTGGGCATAGGGCCAAAGGTTAGGTCTGTTTCCAATCTTCCCCCGCCCATACCCCCAATGATTGGGGACTATATGGGTTCTGTTGTTGTTGTTGTTGTTGTATGTATTTCTTTTTTCATGCAACCGTTGTTATTTGGAGTTTTTCGGCTCGTTGGTTTGACCACCCGATGAGTTCCTAAATAAATGGTCCGGTAATTAAGGTAGTTAGGATGGGAAAAGGCAAGTCTAAATTATTTAAAGAAAACACATACATTTACAAGAATATCTTCATCAATTTAGAGGAATTGTTGAAATTATGAAAAGAGATATGGAAGGAAATTAATACTGTGCCATGAAAGAGGGATTTGAGTTATAGTAGGAAATATCCCTCTGCCTTGTTATAACTATGCCGTGAATATGGAAGATTCACTGTCAGCCTTTTGTGGAAAGAAAGGCCATGTAAATAAATTATTTCCCTGTCTTATTATTGCCGTGAAAAGAGAAGTGGAGGGAAGAATGCTAGCCTCTACAAAAGCTCCCCCTTGAGAGGAAGGGGGTCGGAAATCAGGGAACGAAATCAATTTCGTTATCTGCCTTGCCGAGAACTGCTCTTGCCCTGGTGCCGCCTCCGAACCCCTGCCCCAAGCGCCGACGATTCCAACGCCACGTCAGACGACAAAATTCGCGGTCGTCAGTCGCCTTCCTCCCCGATAGAAGCTTCAGCAAGCCGGTTTTGCCCACGACCATTCATTGCCGCCGGATTTTCGAGTTATCGATCGTCGTCGCCTTCAACATATACTTCGACGATTGAAATACTGTGTTTGTCGTTGATCTAACCGTCCATTCCAGCTTCAGTTCGTGATCGATCAGACCGCTAGTGGCTTTTCCTTGCGCGAAGGGTTTGGATTTAGTCGCTCCTTGCCGTATCCTTGCTCCAAATTTCTTTAGTTTAATTTATGCAACCCACATAAATAATTCTGAGCTTGCCTTTGAGCGTTCTTACTGCATTAATTTCTGTTATTTCATTAGTTATTGTTGTGGTTTATGCTTGTGGGCGTACAAATCTCGCTTTGGTTCAATTCGCTAAATGCTTAGAAGTTCAATTTCAAATAAAATTAACGGTCTTATCAAAGTCCGAGCGTTGATAATAATTTTGCGCGCAAAAATTCGGTTTGGCCCGCTCGGCCTATTTTTCAAAATTAAAACTGGTTGCTCAAAATAACGCATTTTCAAAAACCTAGTTTTGGTTTACATCAGCTTGGTATCAGAGAGAATTGATTCGCTTCTATCGCGAATCAACCGATCCAGGTTTTCTATAAAAAATAAGAAATTTTTTTTGCTTTAAAGTTAAAAAAAAGTTTTACTAAACTTTTTTTGAGACCTAAATCTTACTTATTTTAAAAATATAAAAGAACAATTTTATTTTAAAAAAACTTTTTATAATCTATTTAAAAAAAGTTTTATTAACTGTACTTTTAATTTAAATCTTTATTTAAAAATTTATTTTAATTTGAATTAAAAAAAAGTCCTTTTCTACCCACTCGTGTATTCCCTCGCTTTTAAAGTATAAAAGAATTCTAACTTTTTTTAAATCAATTTAAATTTCCTGAGAAAACTAAAATCAACTTATTTTAAAATGGAAAAGCGAGTCGATCATTAAAAAAAATAGTGTAGGGGATTTGACTCAACGTATGAGCGACTTAACGAAAGCGGTCGACAATCTCACCACCAACATGGGTAGTCTCAGACACGTGGTGAACGGATTACACACATCGGTCAACACCATAGAAGCCACCTTGCACTTAAATCGAGCACCTGCCCCAATGGTCGAAGTAGATCCTAACCCTAGACCACTAGAACTTACACACTCCGCTCCCGAACTCGAACCACGTAACCAACCCCGTTGGGACATAGGAATCAAATTGGACATTTGTGATTTTGAGGGACACTTAGATCCCGAGGGTTATTTAGACTGGTGTGATCGGATGGACTTTTTCTTGGCTTGGAAGCAATTGCCCCAAGCTAGACAAGTTGAGTACGTCACACTTTGACTAAAAGGGTCTGCCCTAGTTTGGTGGGGACAACTAGAACGCTCTAGATTTAACATAGGCATGTCTCCCGTCACCACATGAGCAGAGTTTAAAACACAACTTCGGAAACGGTACGTTCTACCCGATTATGTGCAGACCCTCTACCGTAGGTTCCACAACCTACGACAAGACAAATTATCGGTGGATGAGTATACGAACGAGTTTCTAATACTGCAGTCTCGCCTCGACCTCCGTTAGGATGATTGCATGACCGTATCCCATTATCTGAACGGGCTACACTATTCTATTAGAGACCAACTAGAGCTTTTTGATTATAAGGACTTATGAGAGATCTCGAGTTGCGCACGAAGAGTAGAGTCATCACAGAAGCAGACTCCCGAAGTTAGGTCTACTGAAAGATCCACATCAAGCATCACCACTACCACCACTGCTAGAATCTCGGATTCCCCTCTCCCTGCCATCACGCCTGGGACTCCGACCCCATCCACTATCCCTTCCAATGGTAAGGAGATTATTGGGGCTAAGCCCAACATTAGATTATTTCGATGCTTCAAGTGCATGGAGCCGGGGCACAAATCATCTGAGTGTCTGCGACGTCACTTCGTCGCTATTATTGATTCCACTGATGGACGTGAAACTGAAGATCGAGTCTACATTAATGAATGTCACCCTGAGCCTGAGCCTGAGCACGATTCTGAGGATGTCATCGAAGTAGAAGGCGAACACGCTGAACACCTAAGTTTGTGTCTTACGTTATAGTCTGATTACTCCTAGTGAGTCTACTGAGGTTGACCA
Organism: Dactylorhiza incarnata; assembly: GCA_033032865.1. Classification (NCBI taxonomy): domain Eukaryota; kingdom Viridiplantae; phylum Streptophyta; class Magnoliopsida; order Asparagales; family Orchidaceae; genus Dactylorhiza; species Dactylorhiza incarnata. The sequence continues at coordinate 6,712,061 of JAWHQI010000109.1, read as the reverse complement.
TATGAGGCACAAAATTTTCCGCACCACTGCACATATTCAGGGGCAATTTTGTTCCATTATCATCAATAATGGTAGTATGGAGAACTTCGTTTCTCAACATATGGTCGATATATTAGGGCTTGAAACGCACCCGTTAGAACAACCCTACAACTTATCCAGAGTCAATAATCATTTGACTATGTCCGTCACCCATAGTTTTTTATAGGGAGCACATATTCAAATAGAGTGTTATGTCATGTCGCTGCCATGAATGTCTGTCACATCCTATTAGGGAGATCTTGGTAGTACGATCGATATGTCATGCACGGCGTTACAAGGAACTCTCATTCGTTCAAGCACAATGGACGTGAGATTGCTCTTCTCCCCCAGAAGAACTGTCTTATTCCAAAGGCACGTGAGAGGACCTCTACGTCTACTAGCTCACTCTTTGTTGAATCCACCACTTTACTACTTACCACACTCTCGCCTGACCCCATGAAGAAAGCCACGACCTAGATGTGTCACTCGCCTCACATGACCTAGGCTCGATCTCATATATATCGGTCGTTGATGTGCCACCTAGTATCTCTCGTTTTTCCTATACTATGCCTGATGACCACTTATCTCACACACCTCACTACATAGATTTCATATTTAGAGATCACACATTTATTTCACCACACTATCATTTGTGCATAAAAGGATTGGTGGAGGCACAACAAAATATTAATATTTTATGTCGTATTTTGGAACATATTATGGGGTCGAAAGGGAATCAAACTTGAGTCTAGTAACGCTTATCACTCTCTGATCGATGGACAGAACGAGGTCGTTAATATAAGTTTGAGGAACTTTCTTTGGTGTTTTATTGGGGAGAATCCAACGCAATGAGATCTTGTATTTCCACAGGCACAATTCACATATAATAATTCTAAAAAATGCCCCCTAATAAATCTCCTTACGAGGTCATTTATGGGTTATTTACACTCCTACTTGACCGCCACCCCCTACCGTTTCATGAACGTATTTTATTCGATGCGCAAACTCATATTAATTATTTAAAAGAATTGCATAAAATTATTGTTAATAATTTGCGAGCAACCTTTGACCATTATAAATTCACGGCCGGTCGTTATCGTCGTGAGTTGTACTTTTCAAAGGGGGATTTGGTTTTGCTTATTGCAGGGGGGTTTGGTCCAATTCAAATTCGGAAGCACATCAAGCCACATGTCAAGGCCCCAAACATACCGCCCGATTTAGCCCCAGTGACGACGCCATATCTCTCCGTTGTCAGTCTTTGCGTGTTCTCGTCGGGGGACGAGCTCTCCATTGCCAGTCTTTGTGAGTTCTCGTCGGGGTCGAGCTCTCTCAACTTCGGGGGAATTGATGCACCCTCTGTTGCATCCAAAGACGCATGACACCATGCGTCATATATCTTTATCGCACATTTATTTATTTTATATCATGTTTTTCTTTTTTCATGCAACCGTTGTTATATGGAGTTTTTCGGCTCGTCCGTTTGACCACCTGATGAAACTTTAAATAAATGGTCCGGTAATTTAGGTAGTTAGGATGGGAAAAGACAAGTCTAAATTATTTAAAGAAAACGCATAAATTTACAAAAATATCTTCATCAATTTAGAGGAATTATTGAAATTATGAAAAGAGATATGGAAGGAAATTTTTACTGTGCCGTGAGAGAGGGATTTGAGGTATAGTAGAAAATATCCCTCTGCCTTGTTATAACTATGCCTTGAATATGAAAGATTCACTGCCAGCCTTTTGTGGAAAGAAAGACCATGGAAATAAATTATTTCCATATGCCTTATTATTGCCGTGAAAAGAGAAGTGGAGGGAAGAATGCTAGCCTCTACAAAAGCTGCCCCTGGAGAGGAAGGAAGGGGGTCGGAAATCAGGGAACGAAATCAGTTTCGTTCTCTGCCTTACCGACAACTGCTCTTGCCCTGGTGCCGCCTCCGAACCTCTGCCCCGAGCGCCGACGATTCCAACGCCACGTTAGACGACAAAACCCGCGGTCGTCAGTCGCCTTCCTCCCCGATAGAAGCTTCAGCAAGGCGGTTTCGTCCACCACCATTCATTTCCGCCGGATTTTCGAGTTATCGATCGTCGTCGACTTTGACATATACTCCGACGATGAAATACTGTGTTTGTCGTTGATCTAATCGTCCATTCCAGCTTCAGTTCGTGATCGACCGGACCGCCAGTGGCTTTTCCTTGCTCGAAGGGTTTGGATTGAGTCGCTCCTTGCCGTATCCTTGTGCCGTATCCTTGCTCCAATTTTCTTTAGTTTAATTTATGCAACCCACATAAATAATTCTGAGTTTGCCTTTGAACGTTCTTACTGCCTTAATTTCCGCTATTTCATATATTGTTGTGGTTTATGCTTTTGGGCGTACGAATCTTGCTTTGGTTCAATTCGCGTTGATAGTAATTTTGCGCGCGAAAATTCGGTTTGGCCCGCTCGGCCTATTTTTCAAAATTAAAACTGGTTGCTCAAAATAACGCATTTTCAAAAACCTAGTTTTGGTTTTACATCAGACGCTATCCTAGAGTCGTTGTACTAACCCTCCGGAGTGTGCCATCGGTAGAGCTAGACGACCTGCCACATGCATTCACACACAGTATCTTTCATACAAGCAAAGTTACATACAATGTAAGACACGAACTAGGGGAGACGAACAACTCGCTACTCTACCCAACCAAAACACTACACAAACCTCTTCCCTTGCCAAATCATAAAACCACTAAATGGTTATGTATAAATATATTATTTAAGTGCGATAAACGCTTCAGATTAGGGATCATAATCACTTCCCAGACTTAGAATAGGATTTGGGTTAGCAACCTCATATGATTGGTGGCGCGGCCATGATTTAACAAACATCATGCCGTTAATAATTTATCTTGAAGTGGGTAACGCTAACGACATCTGTTCAGTCATTCTACCCTAAGTCGACTAAGCGTTCTGCAGACTGAGGCTTCATTTGGTTAGACGGTGGTGGGCGGAGACGGCGGGTGGAGATGGCGGGTTGGGACCTGAGGGATGGAGGCGGGGCTCGAAACAGAGCGGTTTGCTCCATTTCTCAGGGCGCGGCGGGTGCAGACGCGGCAAACGCCACCACCGGGCGTTTGGTTACCCGCCTTGCGGCGGCGTTTGCCGCAAACGCTGCTTCCAAACGCTGCGCCAAATGATGCCTTAGAATCTTCACCGTCGAAGGTCTTCGCCCCAAGCTCCATGATTATTCCCCTCATCGTCAAAATTCTTTGCTGCAAGCTCCACTGTTTATTTCGTACACACGATCACCGCGGGTTTCATCACGAGATCCACCATCGATCACACCGCACAATTTAAAATTATTTATCGACGCGTGATTGTTGTTATTTTGATCGCGCGCATCGTTATCATTTATTGATGTGTGATTGTCATTATTTGATCATGCGCACCAATATTATTTACAGCCGCGCTATCATCGTTATTTCGACCGCGCGAGCATCAATATTAATGGACACCGCGTGATCATCGTTGTTTCGACCGCGCGCACATTAATATTTATTTACCACCGCGCGATCGTCGTTAGCGCGCGCATCAATATTATTTTCCGCAGCGCGATCGTCGTTGTTTTGACCGCGCGCACATTAATATTTATTTACCGACGCTCGACCGACGTTCTTTCAACCGCGTGCGCATCAATGTTATTTGCCACCATGCGATCGTCGTTGTTTCGACCACGCGCTCATTAATATTTATTTACCGTTGCGCGATCATCACTGTTTCGACCGCGCGCGCATCGATATTATTTGCCGCCGCGCGATCGTCGTTGTTTCGACCGTGCACGCATTAATATTTATTTACCGCGCACGATCGTCGTTATTTTGACCGCGCGCGCATCAGCAGTATTTGTCGCCACGTGATCGTCGTTGTTTCGACCGCAGCGCGCAATAATATTTATTTATCGTCGTGTCGCACCCCGAGACTCACGAAGTGGGATCGCAAGGACCCACTCAAAATGATTCGCGGCCACGCCGAGCACGACTACGCTCGGGTGTCCTCGGGGCGCCAGAAAAATGGGTCATTTGTGAGAAGGTTTCTACAATTGAAAACCTAAGATCTATGCGGAGGGAGGAGTCGAGGAAGAACTCACTGCAGGTCCGTGCATGCTATCCAATAGCCGCGTATGCGGCATTTGTGCGTCGCTCCCCCGTAGTCGGATCTCGCCAGAGAGGAGAAATTTGGAGAAGCTGCGACTTTGAGGAAGGTCGCCTACCTTGCTATGGTTGCCTGAAAATATGAAGGAAACGGTTTAGGCCTTGGTCGGCCTTGGATCTACAGTTCGCGAGATCTAAAGTTTCGGCCAGCAATGGAGATGAGCTCGTCGAGGAACAATCATGTGGAGGAGCTCGGTGGTTTTCGGCCTTGGATCTACGACTCGCCGGAGAGAAGTGGAGGCGGCCTGGATCTACAACTTCGAAGAGAACTGGAGTTGTCTTGGAGAGGGGGGGGGGGGGGGGGGGGGGTAGGTGTCGGCCTGGGGAAATGGAGGGAGGAGGAAAAGGTCGGCCTCCTGGAGGTGGCTGCTCGGCCATGGAAGCATGGAGGAGGGAGGAGCTTGGAGATCTTGGAGGAGGGAGGAGCTTGGATGTCTTGGCGTAGGGAGGAGCTTTGAGATCTTGGAGGAGGGAGGACCTTTGAGATCTTGGAGGAGGGAGGAGTTTGAGAGGGGTGGCCATGGAGGAGACCTGGAAGGTGCTGCTGATTTCACGGGTGAAAGGAGGAGATGAATAGTAGATTAGGGTTATAATATACTATATATATGTTATATAGTTATAATAATAATGATGATAATAATAATATTATTATTACGTTTAAACACTTGCACAATGTCCTAGAGGACTCGGAATTTGTCCTAGAAGGGCTCGTTACGCCCGTCTCGCTGACACGCACCTACTGAAATGATCCGAGATCAATTTCGAGTTCGTTTGCTCATTATACGCTTGTCGGAGCGTTACGGCCTAATTTTGCCTAGAATTAAAAACTCGCCGAACGACGTCGGAATTTCAAATGGACGACTCCATCGGACTCGTATCATCATTACGAGTCCACCAAAGCTGACTGAGGTCCATTCCGAGGTCGTTTGTTTGATTGCACATTTTTGGGTCGTTTGCGTTATTTTTATATCGCGTCCACTTCCTATTTTCGCCGATTCTCATCGGAATCGAGCATGGACAGTTTCGTTGGACTCGTATGGGCTTCACGAGTCTAACAAAATTGACTGAGGTGAATTCTGAGGCTGTTTGCTCGATTTCACCATCATGGATAAATACGCTATTCACAGACCCCGTCCGAACGACAAATTCTCCGATACTTATCAGAATCGAGCATGGTCGATTCCATTGGATTCATATAAGTTTTACGAGTCGAACGACGCTAACTGAGATCGATTTTGAGGTCATTCGCTCAAAAGTCATATTTGAGGCGTCACATAGCTCAAGACGTTCCTTTTTGGCCAACTTATTCTCAAACTCGTGACTTGATCAAACGTGGAATGCTCTATTAAAATGATTCTTAATATTAGGAAAAAAACTGCATGAGAATTACATTGTTTGGCACAAAAGACCACAAATGAGTTTGTCGTTGTACGAATGTTGGCTGTGTGCAGATTCTCAATTGCTTTTACGGCTGTTGGAGTAGCCAAGTTTTGCGAAAACATTGTTTAAAGGACCTCACAGTATTTTTCTCAACAGAATTGCATGAAAATATCATCCAAGGAGAGTACCCGAGAAGATCAAAGGGGGAATGTGAGCAACTAAGGTTCGAACGCCTGATTAGATACCATATTAGTGTATCTAGAGATCAGATATTTTGAGATGACGTGGTTGAGCAATACGAGAAATGAAGATGCTCACAAGTCGGACTCTGATCCTTTCCTACCTAATCCGGAGTATTACCGTCGATTCGACAAACTTATCTATCTAACTGTGACTCGACCGAATATCTCATTCCTAGTTGGAATGGTTAGTCGGTACATGCATTCTTCTCGTGCATCCCATCTTCAAGCAGTTGAGCGGATCCTTCGGTATCTAAAAGATGCTCTTGGTCAAGAGCTTGTGTATAAGCCTCTGTCTTCCCACTCTCTGATTGCTTACTCTGATGTGGATTATGCGGGTTCCATTGATGATCACCGGTCTGCAGGCTACTATACATATTTTGGAGGGTGTTTAGTCTCATGTCGAAGTAAGAAACAAACGGTTATGGCACGATCATCTGCTGAAGTTGAGTATCTCCACATGCAGTTTTCGAGCTTATTTGACTGGAAAATCTTCTTATATATATAGGGCAGCCCGGTGCACAAAGCATCCCCGCGCAGCGATGGTCCGGGGAAGGGTCCCACCACAAGGGTGAAATGTAGGCAAACCTTACCTGCATTTTTGCAAGAGGATGCTTCCAAGGCTCGAACCCGTGACCTCAATGTTACACGACGACACCTTAACAGGTGCGCCAAGGATCCCCTTCAACTGGAAAATCTTCTTATTGATCTTAATATATATCTCACATCTCATGCAGTTCTTTATTGCAATAATTAAGTTGTTATTCATATAACAAAAAATTCAGGCTCTGTTTGCCTCAGCTGCAATACTGGGAGAAGCAGTGGTGGAAAACAGTGGTGAGAAAATGAGTTGTTTTGCAGAGTGGTGACAAAATTACTGAAACTATTTGGAGGAACTCCATTTGCAATGTTGTGTGGTGGAAAAATCACTTAAACAATTTATAAGGGATTGTTTCTTTTCACAGAACAACCTAATGGAGATTAAACAGATTTCATAATGGTATTATGCTAGGATATAAAGATACTGGAGAAAAAATGAAACAAAAATCATTAGCAGATGGACCTAAAAATGAAAATAAATCTGGAATCGGTATGGAAGAAATGGCGTAGAACATGTTAATGGAAATAATTGAAAAAAATGTCAAAATCTTAGATCTGTACGATGGGTAAAAACGTTTTCCATTACCTGTGAATCAAAGAAGAGCTGATGTGATGTTGGTTGGGAAAGGAAGCTCACACTGGAAGGTCGCAGGGAAGAAAACCGGAGAAAGGAGATCACGAACTGGATGGCAGGTGGTTGGAAAAGTCAATCGAAGAAGAAAGAGCTGATCCTATGTTGTGTTGCACAAGCTCATGATTTGCAGATCACACGGGAGGAAGATGGAAGAAGGAAATCTGCGCAGAACTGCTGTCGATTTCACTAACTAATCATGATTTGTCGTTTATGGAAGGATTCAAGGAGAGGCTCGCCTGAACTTCGGAGTCATCAAGGAGAATATCGCGCATGCACGGGTCTTTAAGTGGAATCACATTTTCAAGATTTCGCAGTTGTGGTTTCAAAACCGCGACTGCAAATTGCGCCTTTTCCCGGCGTCAGAATTTGTGCTTCCCGGGGTGGCAACTAAATCAATGACACACAGGCGCGCTGCCGTTCCGCCATACATAGCCTTAGTATTTCATGAACACATCGAACATATTGAAGTAGATTGCCACTTCATCAGAGAAAAAATCTCGTTGCGCGAAATTGAGTTCCGACGTGCTCCTAGTGTAGACTATCTCTCTGATATCTTCACAAATCCGTTGCCTCGGCCGCTTTATCGTTTGTTTCCAATCTTGGAGCCTATGATATGCACCAACTTGCAGGGGAGTATAGAGGAAAATAGGTGTATAGTAGCCCAATGCAAATGCCTGCTCACAGTGTCCCAATAGAAGTTCGGTTTATCTTGTATAGATTAGTCTCACATTGTGAATAGGAGTTGTAGTGCCACTCCTAATACCTATAAATATGTGTACATATACTTGTTTAATAATTTCACATGTTTGTTGGCGATTTCTCACCGTTTACATTCTCATAGGACATGCAGAATCTTTCTATGTTCTTTACCAACTGGTTTAGTGAGGTTCAAATTTGGGGCTTCAGTTTTTATTAGTGTTATTTAGAGCTCTTTCTATCACAATATGATCCTTCTTTTAGCTTACATCCGTAGGTCTGATTTTTCAGCTCTGTTTTCTGTTTGTGCTTAGCAGATGTATGCATTGTCCCCTTTATTTTTACTTGCTTTCTTTTACCATATGCACTTGCGCTGGACATTTGTTCTTAGGTGGAGCTGATGAAGGAAGCTCTTTATTTTATTTACTTTTCTCATACCACATACTGAATTTGTGTAATAATCTTTTCACTAACTGCTTCAGCGAGGTGTAAATTTGTTAGTTGTGTTTTTTTTAGTATGTTTTAAGCTTTGTATCACACATCGATTCCTTTATTTTCATTATATGAGTTTTTTTTTTTAATTTTCTGTGCTCGTTAGATTCATGTAGTGTCCTTTCCCTATACCTTCTTAAGTTTGTTACTACACATGCTCTGGCGATTTTTTCTGGGACGAGTTTATGAGGGGGCATGGGAAGAGGAAGATGGTATCTCTTTTCTTTAATTTTTGCCTGTCATTCTTATTCTTTCATGGTTCTCTTGCAGATTTTAGCAACTGTATTGGAGGCGACCCCTTTTTCTTTTGGTGTCAAATTAGCTTCTATTGCTTTTAGGAAGGAGCAGACAGTCCTAGAGAAATGGTTAAATGATAATTTGAACGCATACAATGATTCTTTTTTTCAGGTGATATACTCATTTGTATTAGCTGTTGGATTATCTTGGAGGTTATTGATGAATTAATTGCTTTTCTGCTGCAGGTTTGCCTTAAATTTCTTGCAGAATTATCTAACATGGGCAATGATGTGCCTGATGACTCTCTTGACCAAGCTAGAATTTCTATTATGAGTGCGTACCAGGACACATTGTCTATTTTCTTGAAGGTTCCTTTTCAACATTCTTGTCACTGTTTTTCACTTTTAGGTTATAGTAACTCCAGACCAATTTATATTTGTAGTGCACTTCAAAACTTCAAAGATCATTATTGTATGCCACTTTTCAGGTTCTTCAAGCTCACTCTGGGCATGTTTCTTACGAACTTTCTGAAGAATTAAATAAGCTCTGTATACTTTGTACTGTAAAAAATCAAAGCTCTGCAACCAACTCTAATTATAGCACGGAAGAGATTGAGGCAGAAGCAAATGATTACTTCCAACAAATGTTTGCTGGAGCGCGTACTGTTGAGGACATGGTTCAAATGCTTGCTCGCTTCAAAGAATCTTCTGAAAGAAGGTGTGCTGATGCACTAGGTTCACATAAGCTGCTGTTCTTGATTTTTCTACTAGTTTTGTGATATATTATCTTCTGCAACAGTGCCTTCAAGTTCATATTCTCTTTCTATTTGCTTTCATTTTATTATGAATATATTTCTTGACTATTGATACCAAAAACTTTAGAAAAAGGAAACAATGAACTTAATCATGAATTGCCCAAGTCCATTGGTAAATATGCCGACGTGTACTTCATTGATATTGACAACAGAAAAATTCTTGGAGTCATACGTTGTTATGTCCCCAATACAAGCCTATACTCATCATACTGGAATGCCCGAACAAAATGGTAAAAGAGAATAATAAAAGCCATTAAGGTTATCATGCATATTGTGAGATCTGATATAATTCATTCAGTCACTGCCTAATTTAGTAATTTTATCTGAAAATTATTAGAAAGCAGAAAGCAAACCCAAAGTTCAATAGGAATTATTCAACCTTTAATCTTAGGCAAAGGTTAGACTACCAAGTATGCTTCTTGTACTCTATCTACTATATTGGCAACCGTCATGCAAAATACAAGAGTAAATCTATAAAATATGGCCTGAATTGCATGTCTTTCTTGAATATGCTAAAGATAGTAACATGTCCTTGCAATGAAGCAATCCATCAATACTCAAATATGATCTAAGAACACACCTATTGATGCCTCAATCATAAGGATTTTTGGTATAAACCATAACAAAGTGAAGACTTTGATCAATCAAAGGCATGATGCCGACATTGACTTATCACGCAACACAAATGGGTATATGGTCTAACAAATTTTTTTGACACCTTCCATTGGAGAAGTGTTCTCTTCACAAAACATGCTCATATCTCATATTAAAGCTTTGCCTTTGTGTCATCAAAGTTAACAATATTTTTGGATCAATTTAAAAAATACATCATTATTTTGTTCACTATATTCTACCAAAAATTTCATTCTTAAATTCTTATTAATTAATATCATCCTTACTAAAATAATTAATCTTTTCTTCTAATGCATCAATTTGACAATTCTCTACATCTCCTATATTTTGATAGGTATTCTATTTCTCTCCTTTTCTCTTTTCATAGTACTAAGCCAATTTTAATATCCTCAAAAGTTAGAGTTTGTGCCTTGATCATTGTTATCAATGCAAGATGTCTAACTCTCTTATATAATCATTATATCTCTTAATTATATCCAATTTAAGACACTATTTAAGATTGTATTTTTTTTCTTGATGACCTTTTGTAAATTCTCACCCACCATCAATTTTCCTTATTAATGTTTGATTCTAGGCTCTCCTAAAACTTCTGACAATCTTTTACATGTTACTAGCCATCTTTAGCCTACTTCATGTTTGACTTAGTATAAAATTCTAATTTGCGCTTGTTATTAATTTACCTTAGTAAACTAACAGTTCCCACATTTATATTCCACCATCTTATACTAGGGCAATCATTTATTTCATTTTTTCTTTATGCTTTTAAAATGTATATCAATAACTACTATAATTATTGAAATATTATGGTTTTTATGAAGTACAATTATTGAGATACCCATTTGTAAATAGTGCCTCATAAATATAACATTTTCCTTGGCCCCTTATGGGACGAAAGATTGAACTTTCAAAATCCTAATCCTTCCCTTCTTCAATCCCTAGATTAAAGATCATGCTACATCTTTTATTCTAGGGATCTTGCATAGCCTTTTCTTGCTTTACATGATTCGTGTGTAATTACAGAAAAGATTTTCCTTAAGATAACTGAGCTATCCTATGCTATAAAGGGGACTTATGTTAGTTGGATGAACACATCGGGTTGTAAATTCCATCATGGCATATGAAATCATATATATGGACCAATTAAGGGTAAGTTATGCACTCCCATAATCCATCGCCTTTTGGAAAATATTCTTTAACTATTTGTATCAAATAAACATTAAAATACTTCATTGTTAAATACATCCAAATAATATTACTTTTTTTTTTCAATAATCCATATTTTTGGACCTTCTTTTTTACTCAAAAAGAGATTGTCATACAATTTAGTAGCATGGGATGTTGAAATGAAATTCTAATAATCTGAGTTTTTCAGACTTGCATCTTTGATGATTAGCTACATCATTTGTACCCTCTATACGCAATCCACATTAAAAGATTATGAAATAATAGTTTCTGTCTGTTATTTTAGATATATGGTATACAAGTTAATTCCACTGCGTTGTAGTGAGGATGAAATTAGCAATAATGAAGTTAGTTTGAGTTGCACTATAAAGGCCCTGACATGGGCTATAATGGTTGAAGATGATAAAATAGGTTAAATATAAATGGTTTTGAATCCAAATGTGAAGTAATGCCAAATATTTGATTTGAACTGAAAGTTGATACAGTGGAAAATGAAAACCACAATGTATTACAAGGGCTCACTCATACATATACATGAGTGAAAAGAACTCATATGACAAAATTACCCTTATCAGGTATTACACATATGATATAAAATCGTGAGTTGATAATACAATATAACTTTACGTTAATTTCCCCCCTCAAGTCGGACGGAAGATGTCAATCATCCCTAGCCTGTGTATATCAGCAGTGAACATATCGCAACCCAGACCTTTGTGAACGTCAACCAGTTGGTCTTTAGAATGAATAAATAGAGTGACTAGATTCCCTTTGACTAAGTGGAGTGTCGATCGAATTCAACATGCTTGGGCCAATTTTGTTGTACTGAGTCATGAGCTATACTAATGACACCCTTATTATCAGTTTATCACAGTATAAGGAAAGAGGGATGTGCTCCCGGTATCCCAGATCCTGTAACATAGATTGCAACCATAGTTCTTCACAAAGACCTTGGGACATCGTCCTGTACGCAGCCTCCGTGTTTGATCTAGCTATTACATTATGTTTCTTGCTTCGCTAGGTTGCCAAATTTTCGCCAACAAATGTGTAATACCCCCTAGTTGACTTCCTGTCATCACGACTTTCAACCCAATCTGTGTCCATGAAGACTTCAATCCTTAAGTGATTGTTCTTTGAGAACAAGAGTCTTTGACCAGGTGCCTTCTTTAGGTATCTCAGGACTCGATGTGCAACCTCTTGATACCTAATCTTGGGAGCATGCATATATCTACTCAAAATACCAACAACATATGTAATGTCAGGACGTGTGGGGGATAGGTATATGAGTCTTCCGACCATTCTCTGGTATCTCAGCATATCTATCACCGTCACTGTCTTTATCAATCTTATGATTTTTTTCCATATGTGTGTTTGCAGGGGACAATCAAGCATTCCAGTTTTTGTAACATGTCCAAGACATAATTGCATTGAGATATGAAGATGCCTTGATTCGATCTAGCCACTTCAATCCCAAGTATCGTAGTCTTCGTAAATCCTTCACCTCGAACTCTGTGGATAACTGTTCTTTGAGGTTGGCGATCTCAGAGTCATCGCCTGTGATGACAATGTCGCCCGCATACACAATGAAGACCACGATCTTATGATCACGTCTCTTATTGAACATAATATGATCATACTGTCCCTGTTTGTAGCCAAGATTAAGCATGACCTTGTGAAATCTACCAAAACATGCCCTGGATGATTGTTTCAGGCCTTATAGAGACTTCTTCAAGTGGCAAATTAGCTCTTCTTGTCCCTTTCTCATAAATCAAAGAGGAAATTTCATGTATACCTCTTCATCCAGCTCACCGTGGAGGAAGGCGTTCTTCACATCAAGTTGATGAAGATCCCAACTTAGATAAATGCATAGAACAAGAGAACCCGTATGGAGTCCATCTTCGCTACCGGGGCAAAGGTATTTTGGTAGTCCACTCCTTGAGTCTGGCTATATCTGTGAGCCCCCCGCCTTGCTTTGTAACATTCTACCTTGCCATCCTGGTTTTCATTAACAAAGACACCCTCCTTGAACCAATTGTTTTCTTCTCTATGGGAAAAGGAGAAATGTCCCATGTGTGATTCTTGTCATGGGCAACAATTTCCTCCTCCATTGTCTGTGCCATTTAAGGATAGACAGGGCTTCCTAACTATCCTCTTGAGAATGGTGATCAAGGATAACGCTATAACAAAAGCTTGGTGCGCATGGGTAAGATGATGGTAGGAAACATAGTTGGAGATATGGTGTTGCGTGTAGATCACTTTATGATGTAGAGCGCATCTCGGCAAACTACATGGAGCAGCGCGATCGTCAAATGCGAGGAAAGGCTGCCCAAGCCTCACGGATTTCGGGCATATGTTCTTTTCTTTTATTCGTGTCGTGATACACATTCTGTTCGGTCCACGGGCAAAACGCCCTTTGAAATTGTCTACGTCCAGCCCCCACAACACGTCGTCGACTTGGTGCGCCTTCCGGTGCATGCGGGCAAGTGCCTTGTTGCAGAAAATTTTGCAACCCAGTTTCAAAACATCCAGGAAGAAGTGCACAGCAAACTCGAACAATCCAATGCTCATTACAAAGCTGTGAATGATCTGCACCGCTGTCACGTAGTGTTTGAGGTGGATGACATGGTGATGGTATATCTGCGAAAGGTGAGGCTTCCTGCTGGGACCTATAGTTGCAGCCACGCAAATATGGCCCGTTCAGGATTTTAAAGAAGTTGAGTGATAACGCATATGTCGTGGATTTACCGGCACACTTCATCATTTCCAACACTTTCAATGTAACTGATCTTACCGCCTACCGTTCGCCTGACGATCACCTATACCCCGAGGATGACTCGAGGACGAGTCCTTTTGAAGTGGAGGAGACTAATGTAGAGCGCATCTTAGCAAACTACATGGAGCAACGCGACCGTCAAATGCGGGGAAAGGCGGCCTAAGCCTCACGGATTTCGGGCATACGTTCTTTTCTTTTATTCGCGTCGTGATACACGTTCTGTTCGTGTCGCTCGTTTTATTTGCATTCGTATCATGCCGTGTTTTGGTTTGTGTTTATTTCGTATTTGTTTATGCGAGCCCGGGAGTATAAAGGCTCCTTTTGTTGTTTAGGGCAGTCGTTTTTGATTTGGAAAGACATTGTACTCTTTTGTGGGTTTTAGAAAGGAGCGGCGCTGCCTGAGAGTTCTTCTTCCTCTTTCGTTTTGCTGAACTCTGGTGGATTCCAGAACCTGTAGCGTGAGCTACATAACTTTAGCTTTCAACCAAACAAGAGGAAGATGAAGATCATCTCCAAAATCTAAGTCTGAGGTTGTGAGGTGGGCACTGGTAGGGGTGGAACAGTAGTGGCATGTGTACCTGTTTGTCGGCGATGATAAACGATCGAAAGTGGAGACATCAGAAACCGAGGAGTAACCTGGGTCTGGGTTGTTACTTGGATGGAATGTAGACTATGAGTGGTAGGAATGAGTTGAGGAGGAACAAAGATATCATTGGCAATGCCACCAATCTCCCCCTGATGAATGGAGTGAGTTAGATCCCGAAAGTAGGATTCATCTTCGCTGAAGGTAACATCCATGGTGCAAAAAGTGCGTCGTGATGGGGGGTGGTAACACTGATACCCCTTCATGGTGGAGGAATAACCAATGGAAACACAATGTTGAGCCTGAGGATCAAGTTTGCCCCTATGAGGCTGATGAACGTTGACAAAACAAACACACTCATATATACGAAGTGGCAGATGAGATGTTTGAACACCACATTGGGTGGAGAGATTGACGATATGTGTAGTATAGTCCAAGACTCGGGATGGTAGTCGATTGATGAGATGGGCTGCAGTTAGAATGATATCACCCCAATATGATTTGGGAAGATTAATGATGAAAAGGGAATGAACAATCTCAAGGATGTTTCTATTTTTGCGTTTAGCAACCTTGTTTTGGGTGGTGGTGTTAACACATGTAGTTTGATATATAATACCATGATTAGCTAGATTAGAACCAAATAAACCACGATCATCGTATCCCCCCTCTTATCACAACGAAGATCACATATTGTGCCCTTAAACCGGTTCATCACTATCCGATGAAAAACTTGAAAACAGGAGATGCGGCATATACGAGCGCTCCGGTTAGGGCATACGATGGATGAACATTAATAAATATAGATAGATATTAATGTTGATATAATTAGGCATTCAAATTTAAAGTTAGTTCCATGTTTGATATGCTTGGTAGCTATTAAATAAAGTTGTATGACTCATGTTAAAATTCTAGCTCGTGTGGCATGGCTTAAATGGCTAATTAATCTTGGTGTGATGTCTCCTGTCATAGTTGCAAAGTGTCACCTACTATATATGAAAATTTGGGAGACCTCTTTAATTTTACCATCAAAACGTAGGGTGATTATAGTTTTTGGCAAGAGATCCAAATGAACCATAAGTAGTAATTGACAGGACTTCTATTACAGATACACTACTTGCCATGATGTACTCAATTTGGTTGGCTTAGCTTTGGATTATTCAACCGTCTCACTTTAGTTTATAGCCCTGACTACTTGTTAGCATTTACCAGCTGTTATTCTCCATTCTTTATTCTCATACCCACATTCTTTGTACTTGGAGTAATAGTTGCATCCAGATCCTTCTTTTTGTACTGCATCCTCAAATTTTCACCAACTGGCTTATTTCATTTGTCTAATTTATTCTAGCATCTGTAGTTTATATAGCATTTATAGTTTGTCTCTGCTAATAGAAGCATCCGTAATCTGGTTCAGCTTTAGTTTTCCCTTTTGTGCTGCTTCAAGCCTTGGACATTCAATATTGTCCTTGAAGCAAATGCAAATTTTTTTGTGGATCACTATTGAAAACACAAAATTAGAGGAATAATCCAAAAATATTTTATTAATCTCTTTCTTACATTCATACATGTATTTGTACACTTATATAGAAGAGGAGAGAGGAGGAAACTCATTCTGAGATGTGAGACTAAACTATTACAAAGAAAGTGGGTTTTAACTGGGCAAACATTATTGGGTCTTTTTACACAATTTGTTCAACACTCCTCCGCAAGCTGGAGCATACAGATCGTAGGCACCAAGCTTGGATTAGAACTGATAATATAGATGGCGAGGTAAAACCTTCTTGAGAATATAAAAAACTTGTCCAGCAGCAGGAACATGTTTAAGTTCCAGTTTCTTCAGTTAAACCTTTTCCCGAATGAAGTGACAGTCGACCTCGATATGCTTGGTACATTCATGGAATACATGATTCTTGTCAATATGTATGGCAGCTTGACTATCACAATAGAGAGTGGCCGGCGAGGGAAGTTTAACACCAAGGGCATCAAGGAGACTTTCCAACCAGGTGAGCTTGGAAACTACAAAGGCCATTGAACGATATTCTGCTTCTTGCTGCGTCAGGTAATAAGGTGTCCACTGAAGTATGTACAATATCCACTTGTGGAACGACGATCATCCAGGGAGCCAACATAATCAGCGTCAGAGTATGCAACAAAAAATAAAGGAGACGAGGAAGGCTTGTATATAATTCCTTGCCCCAGAGCGGTCTTCAAGTATCGGAGGATGCGTTCAACTGCCTGGAGATGAGAGTTCCGCGGTGCATGCATGAACCGACTGACAACTCCAACAACAAATGATATATTAGGTCTCGTGACAGTAAGATATATCAACTTTCCTACAAGGCGACGGTAATATTCTGGGTTTGGAAGATGCAGATCGGAATCTGAAGCATGAGCACAAAGCTTATGATTAACGTTCATTGGAGTGTCAGCAGGCTTGCATCCAGAGTAGTCAGCATCATGAAGCAGATCCAGACAATACTTCCGTTGAGATAGAATAAGTCCATCAGGACGCCGATCTACCTCGAGACCAATGAAGTACTGAAGATTTCCCAACTCTTTTGTTTGAAAACTAAAGACCAAGTGCTGCTTGATCATGTTTATTCCTTTGACAGCATCACCTGTAATCAAGATATCATCAATGTAGACCAAGAGAATCATTGTGCCTGTCGGATATGTCGAGTAAAGAGAGAAAAGGCAGCCGAGCTGCGAGTGAACCCAACACCACGAACAACCTGACAGAACTTGTCAAACCAAGCTCGAGGATACTGTTTGAGATCATAGAGGGATTTCTTGAGATGACATACAAGAGACTCCCGTGGTCTCAAACCCGGGAGGTTGTTACATGTAGACAATTTCATGCAGATCGTCATTGAGAAAAGCATTTTTGACATCCAGTTGATGCAACGGGCAGTGGTGATGAACAACAGGGGAGATGACGACCCGGACGACATTCAGTTTCGCAACAGGGGAGAAGGTCTCGTCATAATCAAGGCCAGGTTGTTGAGTGAACTCACGAGCCACAAGACGAGCCTTAAGACGTTCAACTGCCCCATCTGGACCATGTTTAATAATAAAGACCCACTTACACCCCACACGTGGTTGGCCAGGTGGAAGTGGGACAAGATTCCACGTCTGATTCACACGGAGTGCAGCCATTTTCTCCTCCATGGCCGCCCGCCACCCCGGGTGCTGAAGGGCCTCCTGTAGAGAGGTAGGGACAGAAATATGCATCAAAGAAGTTGCAAACTTGTCGAGCACCGGGGAGAGACGATGCAAGGACACAATTCGCCAGAGGATGAGTGGTTGATGCAGGTGTAGGATCGTCCGGTCGCGCAACATAATTGGTGTTGGTTAATTGTCTAAGGGCAGCAAAACGAGAAGAGCGACAAGTGTATACATGAAGAAGAGGTGGTTTGGAGGATGCTGGTTGCGGTGTTGGGTGAGATATAGGCGGTAGAGGAGTGGTGATCGTGACGACAGGGCGAGGTAGAGTTGGAGATGGTGGAGAAGCTGGGTGTGAGGAGTGATAAGGCTGGTCCTCAAGAAAGGTCGCATCCGAAGAGGTAACAACCTTGCGATCCTCAGGAGAGTAGCAGACATAGCCTTTTTGAGTGCGGGAGTAACCGACAAACATATATTTGATAGCATGAGGAGAAAATTTGTCGGTATAGGGGCCAAGGCAGTGAACATAGCATGTACAACCGAAGATGCGAGGAGGGATGAAAAAGGAGGTGTGGATGGAAATAGAACACTAAATGGCGTGGCATAGTTAAGAATGGAGGATGACTTGCGATTGATGAGGTAGCAAGCGGTAATAACAACGAAGTGCCAATAAGGCATGTGGACCTTCATTTGTAACATAAGCGATCGGGCGACCTCAAGGAGGTGACGATTCTTGCGCTCAGCGATACCATTTTGTTGATGGTATAAGCGCATGAGGTTTGATGAATGATTCCCAACTCAGAACATAACTATTTAAACGTATGACTTATGTATTCACGCGCTTTATCAGTGCGAATAATTTTAATGAGACTCGAAAATTGAGTCCGAATTTCAACATTAAAAGCGCGAAACACACGAGGTAGTTCAGAAGAATCGCGAAGTAAATACAACCATGTCATGCACGAGTGATCGTCAATAAAGGTCAGAAAGTAACGATAACCAAAAATACTAGATATTTTATAAGGTCCCCAAATATCATAATGGACTAAAGCAAAAGGAGCATCGCTCTGGGTACAATGAGGAACAAAAGAAGAACGGTGTTGTTTTTCGAAGATACACGATTCACAAGTAAAGTCGGTGAGCGAGAGACCGGTGAGAGCTTTCTTGAGAATAGTGAGAGGAGCATGCCCAAGATGTCGATGTCATTCCACAGAGGTGACGGAGCAGAGCAGTGGGAGTAACTGCATAATGTAGAGGCCGTTGGACAATTTTCCTTCACCAATGATATTTCACGTCCGTCGATCCTGCAAAACAAACGAGGTGGAAGAGAAGGTTATAGTACAATCAAGATCTTTTGTAAGACGACTAATAGAAAGAAGGTTGAAAGGAGAGCCCAGAACATGAAGAACCGTGCAAAGGGAGATAGTGAAAGTAAGGGACACATCAGCAGAACCAGAAACTGGTGTGGTATCACCTTTGGCCACTGTGATGAACTTAGGATGCACCGAGTGCAAGTACTAAGGTGGTTTCTGCGGAGTAATATGGTGGGTGGCACCAGAGTCCACAATCCATGTAGAACTATGAGAGAGACATGAGATACATTCATTGGAGATGGAGGCAACCGAGCCAGTGGAACGACCGATCTTCCCCTGAAGATTTTGAAGTTGGGTGCGTAGGGCTTCAATGTCGAAGTTGGTGGTGGAAGGTGGTGGGACTGCAACATAGGTATGTTGTTGTGAGGGCATACCATGCTTGCGATAGCAGGTTGCCTCAAAATGACCAACCCGACCACAGTAAGTACACTGAGGATGAGTCCGTCCGGCACGACCCCGTCCTCGAGACCCGATGCGAGCTCCACAAGTTGATAGAAGAGCATGGTGAGCTGGGAAGGTTTGCTGGTGGAGAGCTGGAGAGGGTGGCCCCGGAGCATCGGGGGTGGAGTGACCTTTAACAACATCGAGCACACATCTGAAAGAGGGGGAATGGCAGAGGAAGAGAGAATCTGAGCCCGAACGCTGTGGAGATGGGGAGGGACACGAGCCATCATCATGACGATGCCAACGGCCTCAACAAGAGTTTTGAAGCGCGCAAAAAATGAGGTTAAGTCGCCCCCACCCCTGAGTCAAGTGACTGAAGATCCGTGATGATGTCGTATAGGTGTTGCAAGTAGTCTTTGCCCGAATAGAGAGAGTGAAGTTCCTCCCACATGACCTTGGCCGGCTCATGATACATGGCCATGCGGTATGACTCACTATCCAAAGAGTTGAGGATCCATGATTGGACGCGACCATCATCACGAAGCCAGCCCTCAGTGGGCTTAGTGGGAGTGGCCTTAGTCAAATGATGAAAAAATCTTTTAGTCTGAAGGACACGGCGAACTGAGTGCACCCACTCAACAAAGTTCTTCTTCCCACTAAGTGAAATAGTGGTGATTCGAAGTTCATCACGTACTTTAGGGAGTTGAGACGTAGCACGGGTTGGTAGAGACGGAGCAACATTGTCGTCCATGGAAGCACGAGAAGGCTGAGTCTCGGTCACGCCAAGGACCTGACCGAGCGGTTGCAGCAATTGAGAGGAACACAGCGACCAACACAAGAGACCTTGGCGATCAAGGGAACTCGTAGGATGCTTAAGAGAGCGCGCGAGAAGCTTGAGAGATCGTGCGGGAAGCTTGAGAGAGCGCACGAGAAGCTTTAGAGCGA
Source organism: Dactylorhiza incarnata (assembly GCA_033032865.1). Classification (NCBI taxonomy): domain Eukaryota; kingdom Viridiplantae; phylum Streptophyta; class Magnoliopsida; order Asparagales; family Orchidaceae; genus Dactylorhiza; species Dactylorhiza incarnata. The sequence continues at coordinate 6,691,731 of JAWHQI010000109.1, read as the reverse complement.
GCGGTCTCAGCAGAGGAGAAATCGACGACCAGAACGGGCGACCACGGCGAGAAGTAGAGTTCGCAGGTTGCCAGAGAGAACGAGTGGTTAAACTGGGTGATAGAGTTGCGGTCATCAGAATGGTGATCACCGCGGACTAGGCAGAAGAAGCGAGCTCGGCAGATAGAACCAACGATGAGTGGTCGCACGCGAGCAGGAGGGCGGACACACACTGTCAAACTCACTTGGAGCTGAACGAAGCGGTCTCCGAAGGAGCGAGTAGGCGACGACAGTTCTAGCGAGCCGAGAGAAGGAGCGATTTGTGCGATTAAATGAGGAAACCGCAAAGGAAGGTGGTACCCAACAAAGCGGGCGGTGGATTATAAAAGGGACGGAAGGCTGCTGGATTTTCTTCGGGAGGAGTAGACCTTCGAACCGCGGTCACCAGAATGGTGATCGCATAGGTCAGAGCAAGGGCGGGTTATAAAACCAGAGACCGCCCGGACCAAAAAAAACGAGAGAAGATAAAAAAATGGATCATAGCTCTGATACCATGTTGAAAACACGGAAATTAGAGGAATAATCCAAAAATATTTTTTAATCTCGTTCTTACGTTCATACATGTATTTGTACACTTATATAGAAGAGGAGAGAGAAGGAGGAAACTCATTCTGAGATGTGGGACTAAACTATTACAAAGAAAATTGGTTTTAATTGGGCCAACATTATTGGGCCTTTTTACACAATTTGTTCAACAATCACCATGTCATCTCATCTAATGGCATCTTGAAGTAAAACTGCAACTTGTTTTCTTGATCAATCTTTATTTCGTACTTTTATTTTTCTGCAATATAATTTCTCTTCGGTTACCTTTTAAATTTTTTTTTCAATATAAGTCTCTCAATATTGATGATATTGCAGGGAGCAGAAGATCTATGAATGTATGGTTTCCAATTTATTTGAGGAGTACAAGTTCTTCTCCAAATATCCTGATAGACAACTTAAGATAGCAGCTATTCTTTTTGGTGAGGACATACTGTATGGTGTGCTTACATCTTTTTTGCAACCCCTACTTCATGTTAATGCTTCTGCTAGGCTTGCATATTGTTAAGATATTTCATGCTATTGTTTTAGTTTATTTGATTTCTATATTCTATTTTTCTTGTCATGAAATGTTTGCTGCATTGTTTTAGCATTAAAATGCGAGGATCTAATATAATTTTTGTAGTATTATTCAGTTCGTTCAACTGATTTATGTATTTAATGAAATTAGAGGTAAAAATATAGTCATTTTTCTTTTATCTTTGCTGTGAACCTTCATAAATTGGAGCTTCATCAATTTGTTCAAACTGAAATTAGATTCTTCCTCAACTTTGATGAAGTTGTTTTTCTTGTTGCCAACAAACAAAGGGCTTGGGATGTTCTATTGAAGAATGAAGTTTCAGTCGAACGTAATTGATCAGATCAGAATGCCCTAAACCGGGCGTACATATATAGTTCCAAAATGAAAAAACATAAAAACATAATAATTATATTCAACTCTCCCCCTCAAGTTGGGAATATATATTGATCATTCCCAACTTGTTTGTGTTGTCCTTGAAGTTGTCGCTGTATAAACCCTTGGTGAAGACGTCCGCAAGCTGATCGGATGAGTTCACAAAAGGAGTGCAGATATTCCCTTTGTCTAGGTGATCCTTGATGAAATGTCTATCAACTTCCACATGTTTGGTTCTATCATGTTGCACTGGATTGTGCGCAATACTGATGGCGGCTTTGTTGTCGCAGTAGATCATGATAGGATTGTTCCCCTGAAGGCCAATGTCCCGAAGGAGAGTCCTCAACCACAATCCTTCACAAACACCTTGTGCCATTGCCCTATACTCTGCCTCTGCACTTGATCGAGCTACCACATTTTGCTTCTTGCTCCTCCATGAAACGAGGTTGCCTCCCACAAAAGTGCAGTACCCTGTAGTTGATTTTCTGTCATCTTGACTACCAGCCCAATCAGCATCTGTAAACACTTCAACTTCTAAAGATTGGCCATTTTTGAAAAGGATCCCACGACCGGGTGCCTTTTTGAGATACCGTAGCACTCTAAAGGCCGCCTGCTGATGACAAATGGAAGGAGAATGCATATACCTACTTAGGACCCCCACAACATACGTAATGTCAGGGCGAGTATGGGACATGTATATGAGTCGTCCAACCAAACTTTGGTATTTTGAGACATCCACCTTTTCTCCACTAGTATCTGCATCAATTTTGTGATTAGCCTCAATGGGGGTGTCCACGGGTGCACACCCAAGCATCCCAGCCTCTTCAAGAAGATCTAGAGTATACTTTCTTTGGGAGATGAAGATCCCTTGTTGAGACCTTGCCACTTCAATTCCCAAGATATATTTCAGCTTTCCCAGGTCTTTAACTTCAAATTCCTTGCTCAGTTGTTCCTTCAAGTAAATGATCTCCTCCATGTGATCCCCGGTAATGATGATGTCGTCCACATACACAATAAGAATAGAGACCTGGGCACCTTTTCTCTTAATAAAGAGTGTGTGGTCAGCATGACTTTGAGTGTACCCAAGTTGAAGCATGAACTTGTAAAAACGCCCAAACCACGCCCTCGGAGACTGTTTCAAGCCGTACAGAGATTTTAGAACCCGGCACACCTTCCCCTTGGACCCTTTGATAACAGAGCCCGGCGGAATATCCATGTATACCTCCTCCTCCAGATCACCATTCAAAAAAGCATTCTTGATATCTAGCTGAAGTAGTTCCAATCTACGACTTGCAGCAACAGAAAAAAGAACGCGGATTGAGTTCATCTTAGCAACAGGAGCAAAGGTCTCCTGGTAGTCAATGCCCTGGGCCTGGGTATATCCCTGAGCCACCAAACGAGCTTTATACCGCTCCACAACACCATCTTGGCTTTGTTTAACTGTGAATACCCAACGAGATCCGACCGTTCGCTTCCCTGGAGGAAGGCTCACCAGCTGCCATGTTTTATTCTTGTCCAGGGCACGCAATTCCTCCTCCATTGCCGCTTTCCATTCAGGTATCTGAGCAGCCTCCTGCCATGTCTTAGGGATAACAATAGATGAAAGAGAAGAAACAAAGGCTTGATGTGCCTGAGAAAGGTGATCATAACGAATGTAGTTGGCAATGGGATGTTTAGTGCTACCCTTCTTACCTATAAGACGGGCAAGAGGAATATGGAGGTCGTCATCAGAATCTGGGCTGGAGGCATTCACCAGTACTGGCGGAACATCTTCAGTCTGCACATGCTCAACAGTCGTGGGACGACGGGAGTATGTGTATATGATCGGAGGAGCGGAGGTAGAAGGAACAGGAACAGGTGGCGGAACGGGATCAGGTGGAGGAGCAGGAACAAAAGGATGAGTAGCACAAATCGGAAGCGGGGAGTCGGTCATCTCGGCACCAGTACTAATCATCTCCCCCTGACGAGGACCAAAGTACGACTCCCCCTCACCAAAGCTGACATCGACAGTACAATAATACCGACGTGTCGGAGGGTGATAACATCTATACCCTTTGGTGGTAGAAGAATAACCAACAAAAACACATCGAAGGGACCGCGCATCAAGTTTATCACGATGCGGGGTATGGACATGAACAAAACACACGGAGCCGAAGATACGAGGGGGAAGATGAGAGGTGTGGACAATGTGTTTTTGTTCTAGGCGAGAGAGAGGCGTAGCAAACGAGAGAGCACGGGACGGAAGGCGGTTAATGAGATGTGCGGCGGTAAGAACAACATCCCCCCAATAGGATTTAGGGAGGTGCATAGAAAGAAGTAAGCACCGGGCCACCTCCAGCAACTGCCGATTCTTCCGTTCGGCCACCCCATTTTGAGTGGAGGTGTGGACACATGTAGTTTGATGGATTATACCATGGTCCACAAGATAAGCCCCAAAGACACCGCGATCGTCATATTCTCCACCATTATCACTACGTAACACACGTATTGTGCCTCCGAATTGTTGGACCACCATCTTATGAAAGTTTTGAAAGCAAGAAAGAACGTCACTTTTCTTTTTAAGCATATAAAGCCAAGTAGTGCGAGAGTAGCAATCAATAAACGTTACAAACCATCTAAATCCAGATAAAGAGAGAACAGGGGATGGACCCCAAACATCAGAGTGAATAACATCAAATGGATACAGACTAGGGACAGACAAATGAGTAGAACGACACCGTACATGTTTAGATTGTTCACAAGCATCACAAGAAAATGACGGAAGTAAATGATGAAAAGCAGGAAACAATTTAGTAAGATATAAAGGAGAAGGGTGGCCAAGGCGCTGATGCCATCGTCGAAGATCATCAAGAGTCGGAGATCTGGTGGAAGATAGGGCACTGGGAGAAGACTGGTTCAGCAAGTACAGGCCGCCGACATTCCTACCACTGCCAAGTGTCCGCCTCGTAGCCAGATCCTGAAAAACGCAAACATCAGGAAAGAATGTCACAGAACAGTGTAATGAGTTAGTCAAGTGACTAATAGAGAGTAAATTTCTGGGAAAAGAAGGAACATGTAAAACAGAGGAAAGTGATAGGTCAGGAGAACATGGAACTGTCCCTTTACCGGCAATGGCAGAGAGGGAGCCATTGGCAGCAATAACCTTATCACGACCAGAAAGGGGAGTATAGGAGGTAAAACCTGAGGCAGAGCCAGTCATGTGGTCGTCGCACCTGAGTCGATTATCCACTCGGAGGGTGTGGAAGACACGGCATGAGCACTGGACAGACCTGAAGTGGCAACAACAGCATGGGAGGAAGCAGGAGTAAAGTCAGTGTGAGAGCGCAACAAGCGTCGGAAGGCCTCTAACTCAGCGGTAGACAGGCCTCCAGAGGTATCGTCCAGGACGGCAGTAGAGTGAGCAGAAGACTGAGAGCGGCTATCAGAGGGACGACCACCACCACCACCACGGTACCCTCCTCTACCGCGGGTACCAGAGCCCCGACCACTTGGAGCAAGGTGCGGGTGCAGACGAAAACAAGAGCTTTTGACATGGCCTGTCTTCCCGCAATGACTACAAACAGGGGAAGGACCACGAGTCATACTTGCCAGCGCAGAGTGATCGGTAGCAGAACCAAGAGTGCGACGGCGATTCTCATCACTGAGGAGCATGCTGAATGCCTCCCGAAGGGAGGGAAGAGGCTCACGATGGAGAATGTGCAGACGAACAGCATCAAACTCCATGCTAAGGCCCATAAGGAAGACATGAACACGGAAACGGTCTTTATCCTTCTGAAGTGCCACCGCATCAACCGTACAAGCAGCAGTAAAGGTATTAAAGAAGTCTAACTCCTGATAAAGACGCTCAAACTCAGAGTAGTAGGCGGCAACGGGCATAGTCCCCTGTCTCAATTCCAGAACACGGCGAGTGAGCTCATATACCTGCATCGAACTGCCTGCCTGGGAGTAAGTATCACGGGCTCTCGTCCAAATATCATATGCGGAGTCCAACAACATATAGCTTCGATACACCTGAGGGGACATCGAATGAAGCAGCCACGAGACGACCAACGAATTGTCCGCATCCCATTTGCGCCACGAGGGATCGGAACGTGATGGCTCAACAATAGTACCATCAATAAGACCATACAACTGGTGGCTGCGAATCGCATGTTGAGCCGCCCTAGACCATTCCAGGTAATTTGTGCCATCCAAGGCGACTGTAGTAATCTTCAAAGACTGGCCATGACTCCGAGGAGGATCACCCGAGGAACGATGCAAAGCATCAACCGGAAGAGCCGAAGATGGAGGGGCCAAAGATCCGGGAAGAGCACCGGATTGAGAAGAGGGAGAAAAAGTGGAAGGATCTGGGCTGGAAGTATCTCCCATAGAGAAAAAAGAAGATCTCAAGAGGAATGAGAGAACATCCTACGGGTGCAGACTAAATCTGAAAAACGAAGAGAGCACCCGAGGATGGAAGAGAGGCGTCTCCGGCAGCCCCATGGAGGACAAAACGGCAAGCCGAAAGAGAAGGCGGAAAAAAGGGTGAGCCCTGCTAATGGATGAGATGTGTCGGCCGACTGGAGGAGATGCGTCGGCTAACGCATCCAGCCGCTCACGGCGAGCAGGCGACGGGAGATCGGCGAGAGGAGCGCGAGCCTTGCTGGCGGCGAGAGGAGCGCAGGAGATCGGCGCGGGAGACGTCGAGCGGAAGCAGGCGACGCGACAAAGGAGCGGCGGAAATTTCCCTTTTGCTCTGATACCAAGTCGAACGTAATTGATCAGATCAGAATGCCCTAAACCGGGCGTACATATATAGTTCCAAAATGAAAAAACATAAAAACATAATAATTATATTCAACTGTTTCTTGAGTGAAACTTCTTTCTCATTATTGAGCAAATATTTATGACGTAGGACGAGTCTATAGGTAGAGGAAAAGTGATGCCCTAATCCTAAATGGCACATGCAATACCAATAGTCATGCAACGAATGCAATGAACCTAAATCCCAAACCTAGAGTAATTTGAAAGCAAGCAAGCAATCCAATTAATAAAATAGTGATTAGTGTATGGTAGACTATGTGAGTGTGCGACTATTATGTAACCTTAGGTGTAGTGCGGGGAAGATAATGCTATTGCCCTAACGCATGCAAAACCCGACGGAGAAATAAAACAAAACAATAAATAATTAAATCGCACAGATAATTTGAGCAAAGCAAACATATTTTTTAAGCTAGCAGACTTTGACTTTCCTCCTCGTGAAGGGCCAAAGCGAGAGTGCATTGCAAATAGCTCCTCAAATCACAAAATATTCTATGCAAATGACTACTAAACAAGAGATCCAATCAAGTATGAAAGCACATAACCATATATTAATATTGAAGAATACAGGTCCATACAATGGAGATTCAGAGTAAGGGGAGGTTGACGTACAATGGAGATTCGGTGACCCGCGGGTGGTTGATCGGTCTCTGAGGAGGAAAGGAACATTGTATGGTGGTTGTACAGTGTCCAGAATCAAAGTACTGGAGGTGAGGAGGGTTGGATCATCGGCTTCTTGCTTGATTGAACTGCGAGTCAGCAACTGGGAGTCAGATCGTGACTTCCTGGGAGGGAATAAGTGGTTCGGTGGGGGGATTTTCTGGGGGAAAATACTGTGGAGAAGGGGGGGGGCTTGGGCGGCTTGCTTGGTAGTTTTGGATGGAGGAGGTGGGGTGTGGGATTAACGAAGAGAAACGGTGATTCTGGCGGGCTGCAAAGTAGGTCGATGGAAGGCAGAGGCGAGATTTTTTTCCTGGGAGTTATATGGGAGGGATTCAGGAGCGGCTGTTGGGGCTTTTCGATGGAGGGGCTGCAATGGTTTACGAGAGATGTTTTAGGAAGGGGATTGAGTGGTGATGGAGGAGGATGCAAGGGGATACTAGAATAAACCTAGGAGTCGTCACCTAAGGCCTCACAGAGTCATCACCGTGAGAGGATCGCTGGATTCCAAGAATTCATTTTCTCCAAAATCAGTAATGAAGAATCCAGCAGCCCCCATAACCTATTTTATAACAAATAAAACTAGGGCAACCTTAAACGACGAGCATGATGGACCGTTAATATAAGAGCAAGCTTGTAGATGTCGGCCGACATGCCATTTTTGAGGGGGAATCGACACGTTACCGCCACATATCATGAAACTGGCGTTTTCCAGTATTGCGGCCGACATGTCGACCCGTTATGGCGGGTTATGCCAGATTATGGCGGTTTATGGCGGCCATTAGAAATTAATAAGTTATTTTATTAAATTTTATAATTAAATCAGTTTTTATTATATACTTATATAGTTATACTACGTTTGCCCCTCACGACGACTCCTCATCTCCCTCGCGTCCCCTCACGACGCTCTGGGCTCTCGTCTTCTTCGCTTGCCCTAATCTCCGCTTCTGGCTCTCGTCTTCTTCGCAGCTCTCCTTTGGTTACACTTCGATATTTTGAAAGTATGCAACATTTCTTATTTATTACAAATTGATTAAACACTTGTTAGTAGTTTCATTTTCTAATATGAATTTTAGTGTATACTTCATTAAATAAAATAATTACTATCTAATTAAAAAATAATTATGATATATAATATATATACATATAATATTACAATCCGACATTTTGAAATGTCCCCGATATATCCCCCGAAATCCGACATCCGACATAAAAACCCAAACCGACATGAGTCCGACATCCGACATCTGCAAGCTTGTATAAGAGGCTCGATCTAACTAAATAATACACAGACATAACAATATAATATATGAAAGAATATGCAAACACGAATCCGGACCATTCGCGGAGTCGGATCATCGATTCAAAAAAATAAAAAAATATATATAAAACTTACTCGGAACGACCATCCGGACACGCCCGTGGACTCGGATCGTCTGGACGGGCAACACGCCACTGCCTCCTACGGAAATAAACACGTGTGGGTCGTCGATCCCCATCAATTTGTTATTGGCAATGTTACCTTAATTGAAGAAAGTGATAGGCGTCCATGAATTCAGTTTGATCTGTTTTTAGATGGACCAATGAATATTTGTACAGACGATGTTTTTTTTCTACTGGTTTCTTATAGTTTGGACATTATTTTTGGCATATGGTGCAAACTAAGTTTGAAATTTCTGAGGGAAACCATTGTGGATTGAGATTTTCCTTAAGTGCATTCAGATGAGTTTCTGATAGATCAACCACCTTCGTTTGGGGTTTTGGTATAATTTGTGTGAATCATGCTATTCCAGCTTTAATGCTTAGATATTACAATATTTCTTAGTAAACTATCATAAATCTGTTCGCAGATTTTTTTCATTATTAAAAAAAAACTGCACATGTTTTCTGGAGATTCAGGTTCTTGAAGTACTTCACCTTGTTTTGGGGAAGAGCTGTAGTACTTATCAAATTTTCCAGATTATTTTCAGCATGTAAGTGCGTCTTTTTGACATTGTCATACTCCATTTAACTTTTTTTAATTTCCATTTTTATAGGTTTGCTTATAAAGCACCAGCTTGTGACTCATCTTGCTCTGGGTATTGCTTTGCGCGGCGTTCTTGATGCATTACGCAAATCCATCGATTCTAAAGTATGTGTTCAATGGATGAAATTGGTTTGCGTTGTTTTAATGGCACTATTTTATCTAAGAGTTTGTTGTTTTGTAGATGTTTATGTTTGGTACTAAAGCTTTGGAGCAGTTCATGGATCGTTTAGTGGAATGGCCACAGTATTGCAATCATATTTTACAAATATCTCATTTGCGTAGCACACATGCTGAGTTGGTTTCTGTTATTGAACGGACTCTTGCTAGAGTTTCTTCAAGCCAAGCTGAATCAAATGGAGTAAGCAGTCTGTCTATGGAGATGCCACAAGTTTCCACTCAAGCTTCTGCCGAAAGCATGGAGGTATAGCATGTGGATGATTGGTTCACTTCTCGGGTTCAAGGACAAACATAGTGTGGTTTTCCATTTTTCTCAAACTTATTAAGATGCGCACACAAAGCTAGCTACAATTCTTCTTTGGCTTCACATATTCTGGATCATCTATATCTATTATCTATACTATTATAAAAATAAAAAACATAAGATGATGTCACCGTGTAATGGTATTTCAAATTCTATATGCACACTGGATTACTTATAATACTCTTCTAAAAATGCTCACTCAGGTAGTTTTCACTTCCTGACTCTTCAGTATTACACTACCCCAGGAAATTTTCAATTTCAAACTCTCTAGGGTAATGGTAGAATTTTCTCTCTAAATAATAAAATAAATAATTTTATTAGTAAAATAAAATAAAAAGTAGATCAAAAATATGTAAACTAATTAAAAAAAATTACATGAGAGGAGACCGTGCATCATTCGAAGATACTACTGACGCCGGATACTAAAAACTCTTGCTGCAACCAACATGCTGCATGTGTTATTTTGGTGCCATCGAAATTTTTTTATTGCAATTAAGTAACTACTTTTTTTCCCTTGGAGAGATTTGAGCTTTTTGTTTTTGCATCTGAAGCCCAAGATCCTTGGTTTCACAATAACTATTTTTGCTCCTCCTAAAAAAATACAAAAAATTACAGTGCGCTTGCATAATGTAGGCAATCACATTTGGGGAGTAGGTTTATGTATTTTTTTTTATATTCTTATAAATATATGCATTCATTTTTTTAACTGAATTTGTGGTTTATTTCTTTTGTTCTCCTAATTGCTAAACCTGCATACATATGACATTCTTTTACTTCACTCGGATAAATGGTAATCTTAGGTGCCGCTGCCCAAGCTTTAGGCTATTGCTATGATATGCATGGTTGCATGTGTGTATTAGCCTAATAGTTTATGGATTAAAACAAGTTTCTTTGTTCTGAGCATTTTTTTCCAGTTTCTAAATTACATAATATATGATGGTTATAATATAGGCTATGGAAGGCTCATGGCAGTTAATTGGTTCCAACTCTACTCAGCCCGGGCAATCTTCTATCCCTTTTCAGCCTATTCAACCTCAGCTTAGGCATCAAGGTTTCCTCGGGGACAGGATCAAATCTGTTTCAACTCCTGTAAGCTTCACAAAGCCTCTCTTATCAAACCTTGGGCAGCCTTCTCTTGTGCCTTCATCTGGAGAATCTGTTATAAACCCTAAGGTATTCTGCCTTCAACATCTGTAAATGCATTATGGCCATATCTAATTTTTATATGGTCTCATGCTTTGATCTTTGTTTTTATGTGGGCAGGTGACAGCATCTCAAACTCTACAACCTCCAGCTTCTCAGCATTTGAGTGGTGCTACAAATTCTGTTTCATCCTCTCCTGGTTTCTTACGTGCCTCCCGCAGCATGGCACCTTCTGGTATTTAATTATGTCTCAAAGTTGTAGAAGCTTGCATTTCTATCTGCACTTATCATTATTACATATAATGGGCCCATGTAGTCTTTTGAAGCAATATACTTTACCAAATTGTACTTTTAATATTAATTTATGTTGTTAATCCTTCTAGGCATGCATCGGCAATCCTCTTACAGCACAAGTTTTGGAGCTGCTTTGAACATTGAAACACTTGTTGCCGCTGCTGAACAGAGAGACACTCCTATAGAAGTAATCATATCAGTAGACAAACTTCATTTTTACCATCTATTTATATTTCATATATATATAAATTTAAAGCATATCTTTTGTTTGTTCCATTTTGGCTTGAAGCTTGCGGCCTCAACTGCTTGAGGATGCCACTCGACATGCATAAATATCTATATATATTTTTGGTATTAATTTTTACTCTTTTTATCTATCACTTTCTCGTGATTTAGGCCCCTGCATCAGAAGTTCAGGACAAAATATTATTCATTGTTAACAATATCTCTACTACAAATATGGAAGCAAAAGCAAAAGAATTTAATGAAGTTCTGAAAGAGCAGTATTATTCCTGGTTTGCACAATATATGGTGATGAAAAGGTAGTTTTGTGAAAAAGAATTGAAGTTTGATGCTATTTTTACCACATTCGTTTCCTTTTGGGGTTCCAATGACTAATTCTCAGGTGAATTTTTGTTTGCAGAGCAAGTATTGAACCAAATTTCCATGACGTATATCTGAAATTCTTAGAAAAAATCAACTCAAAGACCCTGAATAAGGAAATTGTTAAAGCTACTTATGAGAACTGCAAGGTTATGTATTTATTGTCATTTATTTTACTAATAGTTTTTCAAGGTTTAAGGAAATCTTATTTTTCTTATACAAATTCTCTTATATTCAGGTGTTGCTAAGATCAGATCTTATAAAATCGAGTTCAGAAGAGCGCTCACTGCTAAAAAATCTTGGTAGTTGGCTTGGAAAGTTCACTATTGGTCGGAACCAAGTTTTAAGGGCTAAAGAATTAGATCCCAAAATACTAATTATTGAGGTAATCCATTCACTTGGATCTTGTAGATGTTGTGCATTTTCTACAGGGTTGATGATTTTTTTATTTCATGTGTTTTCTTATGTTCCAACTTTTAAATAGTTTGGAGAGGGTAAAGTGTCACTATTTATGCTGATGATCATACTTATAATGCTTTTTTGTGCTATAAAAAAATCTATGCATCACAGTATTACGATTATCCCTCCTATTTTTCATTCTTTTATATGTATTATTTTATTCCTTCATTTTGACGCAGGACGGATGAAGCAAAAGTGAAGGTCAACTCTATGAATGCTTGAATGACTTAGACACGAACCCGGTGATTCTGCTTGCAACAATTAGAATTATAAATAATACGACACAATAATCACGTTCAAGTAGAGTCTCTATTAAAGTAACAGATATTGCAATACACATGCAAGAGTGCTAGAAAATAAATATTTGAACGAACAAAACCCGACAAATCACGGAATAGAAGGCTCGGTGAATGTCCGTTGAGAAGCTGATGACCAGAGAGACAACGGTGGATTGAATTTGAACTTCTAGACAAGATTTGGAGGACTGGAATGGGATTTCAGAGTGCTGGACTGAAATTCCCAGACCTGGAATAGGAATTAGAGGGTGTGGCGGGTCTCTCGCAGACTCTAGGTGCCTGGAAAAAATTTAAGTGGTGGTGGTGGAGTTAGTTTCCCGCAGAGATGAGACTCTAGGTGCCTGGAGGTGGGTTTCAGCGATCGTCGAAAAACTAAAAGTGAGGGGGATTTAAGTGGTAGTGGTGGCGGTGGAGTTTTTGAGGAAGTGGTGGAGGCTTGACGGAGGTGGCCGGAGGTGATTTCCGGCGATCGTCGGAAAACTGAAAAAGAAGGGAATGATTGGGAGTATAGATGGCCTATTGAGAGGGAGTGTAAGGAGGTAATGAGGGGGAATTTGGAGGATGGCCGGCTGGTGTTGGAGGGGATGGAGGGAGGCCGGCCCTTTGGTGGTGGGGGCTAGGAGGGTGGCCGGCGAGATGGAGAGGGGAGGGGAGGGGGTAACTCCCAATTTCGCACTTGGAGTCCGGCTTCGGCACTGGTGATCAAAAGGAGTCTTCTTGCACTTCACTTTCTATACCTCCTATTTGAACCTTCTTTATTTATAGATTTAATTTGCTATCATGAACAATCATGATTCTCCGATCATGACGGCTCTCAAAATACATGAAAATAACAATCAGAAAAAAACTAAAAATTATGGCTTGGCGATGCGCACAAAATGGATGGCTCCAATTGCCGTGTATGCCTTTGTGTGTCGTGATCCCCATCACATGTGCTAATTGGTCTATTTGATCATTAGATTAGCTCTTCAACCTTTTGCCTGGCATGATAACTACCACATTTGTGTTATAATGCCCTTTTTGCAGATTTGATGATGTCGCAATGCTAAGTCATTTGCAATTTTTTTGTTTATTAGTTGTAGAATTGATATCAACTATTGGATGAGTATGATAACAGATCCAATTTTAAGACAATACAACATCGGCTCTAGACATTTATTTGCAGATTGAAATCAAATTTAAATCAATCTGATTTTAAATTTGATCTCGATAGAGTTTAGGGTAGAAGTAAAATACAAGAGATTTACTAAGAACAATGGAAAAACAAGATGCAACATTCAAGAGGCAAGCTCTTACTTAACTCTTGTAGGTTAGTTGCCCCAAAGAGCTTCCTCTCCAAAAAGTGACTCAAATGATCTAAAGATACTCAACACATACAAGAATCATCCTTATATTGACTTCATAGGAACACCTAGCAGTTAATTACTAATAATAAAGACTCCTAATAAATATGACTCTTAATATTCCCATAATAAAGACTCGACCTACTAATAATGTTCTCGAAATTTCTCCTTATAATCTTTCATGATCGCGCGAGTAGCCTCAAATGCGGTTTCTGCTTGATTGTATTAGTAACAATATACTATTAAACATTGACCATATCCCCAAGGTTAAGTGGGGAAAGTGTGTTGAAGTGATACGCCAATCCGGTAGAAAAAGATTGGTGGGCCTGATTCTCTAGGAGTTTGTTTGAGTGCGATGGAAGGCTTAGCGAGTTTCTCCGGATCTTTGGCTATTTTGGAGGCACAAATAATATGAATGGCGAGCAATGGATGGTGTCGGGGGAAAATGCCAACAGACGTAGTGGAGTGAGGCTAACTGGGGGTGAAGATGTTGTGGAGGATTGGTGGGCTTGAGATAGGACTGTGTTAGAACTAAAACTACGTAGTTGTCTGATAACATTGGTTGGAAGATTGCCTGCAATGCGAGATGTGCTCTGCCATCTTACAGAACAAATTACCACAAAAGCTTATGGATTCAAGTAGTTTTTTTATCCCTTGTTTAATTGGTGATTTGTTAGTTAATAGAGTTAGCTGATTTAGGGGCTAGTATAAATCTCATACCTGATAAACTGTTTTTAAAGTTAGGATTATGTGAACTTCGCCCTACTAGAATGAGTATACAATTAGTTGTTCGCACTGTTAAATATCCTAGAGGAATTATAGAAGATGTGTTAGTAAAAATCGATAAGTTTATCTTTCCCGCGGACTTTGTCATCCTAGATATGGACGAAGACATGGAAATTTCACTTATACTTGGTCGCCCTTCCATAGCAACCTCTAGAGCACTAATCGATGTATCTGATGGAAAATTAGTCTTAAGAGTTGGAGAGGATGAGGTCGCTTTTCATATTAACAATGCCATGAAGCAGCCCATAGAAATTGGTGATTCATGTTACTTTATTAATATTATTGATATTGTTGTTTCTACTATATCTTCTGAACTTTTATGTGGTGATCCGTTAGAAATTTGTATTACTAATAGCCATCTTAAAGACTTTGATCGTGTTGATATTTGTAATCATTTAAATTATCTTGAAGATTCTGAATCTCTGACTCGCAAAATGGATTTTAATGTGATCACTCAAAATGATAATGATCTTTTGAAAGCCACCACTACGGATCCACCAATTGTTGAATTAAAGAAACTTCTCGATCACCTTTAAGCATTTCTAATCTAATTCCACATTTCTTGTTATTATCTCTTCAAATTTATCTGATTCTGAAAAATCAAAATTGATAAAGGTTTTAAAAGAGCGTAAGAGAGCAATATCGTGGAAAATATCGGATATTAAAGGGATAATAAATCCCTCCTTTTGTACTCGTAAGATTTTGATGGAAGACCACTTTAGGCCATTTATCCAGCCTCAACGTAGAGTTAATCCAAATATGAAAGTGGTTGTTAGAATCAAATTCATAAAAATTTTAGATGTTGGGATGATTTACCCTATCTCAGATAGCTCTTGGGTTAATCTTGTACAAGTTGTCCCCAAGAAGGGTGGCCTCACAGTTGAGAAAAATGAACTGATACCCACGCGAACTGTCACAGGATGGCGAGTCTTTATAAACTGTAGAAAATTAAATAACACTACCCATAAATATCATTATCCTTTACCCTTGATCAAATCTTAGAGTGTTTATTTGGGCATGCTTATTATTGCTTTTTAGATGGTTTATGTTATGAATCTACTAAGAAGAGAAGGAGAAAGCTAGATCTAGAGAGCTATGAGATAAATTAGGGTTTGAGGAATACCTGATAGTTCTTGCATGCCCCTCCACAAGAGGATCCGGGTATATTTATACCCGGACCAAGGCCGGCCGGCCAAGGGGGCCGGCCGACCCCAATTGGGGCTGAACCGGGTGGGTTCAGCCCCCCCCCCCCCCCCCCCCACCGAGGGCCGTCAATAGAAAGTGGGGGCTGAACCAGTTGGTTCAGCCCCGCTGTCGCCTTCGGATCCGTCCGGGGGCGTAACATTCCCTACCCCTTTAAGACCCAGCTTGTCCTCAAGGTGGGAATCTGGTGGTTCGGTCCCTTCCTTCGGCGCCCTCCCAGCTACGTCATGCTCGTCTCCTTGCAATCTCCAAGCATCGAAGAAAGGCCCCTGTACTGGTAAGATTCTGATTCCATTCAGGCAGTACTCCCTCCCTTCCTCAGCAAACTCCATAGTCAACTCATCCCAATCCAGAGTGACCCTCCCCAGCTGACGCAACCACTGGGTCCCCAGAATCATATCGGACCCCTGGATGGGCAAGAAGTAGACATCCATCCTGTCGGTGTATCCCTGCACACTGACCCTCACGTCCGGAAGCCTGCCTTCGCACTGCAACGTGCGTCCACCTGCCACCGCAATCTGGGACGCAGCATCCTTAACGATCTCTTGCCCAAGCTTCTGTGTCACCGCCGGGTTGAGGAAGTTATGTGTACTCCCGCTGTCAATCATAATGGTCACCGGTTGTTGGCCGAGCCACCCTGCAACAGTCTTAGTGGGTGGTGCGGAGTCTCCTGGCAAGGTCAGGGTAGATACCTCGAACTCGATTGTATCTAAAATGTTCTCCCGGTCCTCGTGGCGCCCCTGGAATGGAGGGGAAACCATGGCAGACGCGTCGATTCCAAGTCCCCTATTGAAGATGGAGGCCCGATCGGTACCATCTCGAACCGCACAGTCTTTGTGTCCCGATGCTGAAGACGGAATGAGAATCTGGACTGCGTTGGTTTCTTTTGCCATAGTCTGACCTTTGATGTGCTGAGTCAACAAACTTTTTAGCTCGTCCATGCGCGTATCTATCTTTTCTGCCAATCGTTTTTCTGAAGCCTTCAACTGTTCGTCGAGGGCCGCCACCGTGTTGGCCAACCCGGTGTAGGTCTCTTCGAGGGTGGCCAACCGATGGGATTCTTTTTGGGAACGGGTCACCATGGTCGACTCCGCAGAAATGGGACGAGGTACTCCTCAAGGAGAAGTCGGAGAAGAAGCTCGTTGTCGAAGAAGCCGCTGGAATCAAACGCCTTGAGGCTCGGCGAAATCGTCGCGGAAGAGGATCAGCGGAAGAGCCGGAACTGCGCGACCGGCGGACTCGGCCGCTGGAGACGTCGCTGGAGAGGTCGCTGACGGAAATCTGGACTGTCGGCAGCCGCTGGAGACGGGGCCGGGCTGATCCGAAGGAGTCGGGGTCGAGCGGATCCAAAACAGGCGGAATCGGCCGCTGGAGACGTCGCTGGAGCAGCGAGAGCAGCAGGCGGCGGCGTCGATGGCGAGGACTGGAGTTGACGATGTCGAGGGCTGGACGATGTCGATGTCGAGGGCTGGACGATGTCGAGGGCTCGATGTCGGCGCTGGAATCGATGTCGGCGCTGGAATCGATGTCGAGGGTTGGATGTCGAGGGCTCGATGTCGGTGCTGGAAGCGATGTCGAGGGTTGGATGTCAGGGCTGGACGTTGTCGATATCGAGGGCTGGACGATGTCGAGGGCTCGATGTCGGCGCTGGAATCCCAGTGGATCTGGAAAAAAAATCGGGGAGGACGAATCCTCTGATACCATTTGTTATGAATCTACTAGGAAGAGAAGGAAAAAGCTAGATCTAGAGAGCTATGAGAGAAATTAGGGTTTGAGGAATACCTGATAGTTCTTGCATGCCCCTCCACAAGAGGATCCGGGTATATTTATACCCGGACCAAGGCCGGCCGGCCAAGGGGGCCGGCCGGCCCCAATTGGGGCTGAACCAGGTGGGTTCAGCCCCCCCCCCGAGGGCCGTCAATAGAAAGTGGGGGCTGAACCAGTTGGTTCAGCCCCGTTGTCGCCTTTGGATCCGTCCGGGGGCGTAACAGTTTATCCGATTATTTTCAAATCCATATTGCCACCAATGATGTCATTGGATTGAGGCTATTTCTGTTTTCACTGCGCCACAAAGCAAAGCAGTGGTTGAACTCCTTACTGAGTGGTTCAATCACCACACGGGACATGATGGTCGAAAATTTCCTCATGAAGTACTTTCCGCCAGCAAAGACAACCAATCTCAGAAATGATATTTCAACATATGTCTGGTTAGAGTTCGAGTGTTTATATGATGCATGAGAGTGTTTCAAGGAATTGTTACGACGATGTCCACATCACACATTACATCATGGCTCCAAATCCAGACTTTCTACAATGGCCTAAATCCAGCCACAAAGCAAATGATCGATGTCCACATCACATATGGAGTAACATTGAATAGCAAGACGTCGGAAGTTGCACAAGAATTAATTGAGGACATGACGATGAACAACTACCAATGGACTACAACACAGAGCAAGCCATCCCGACCCGAAGGTATCTATGATGTTGATGTTGTCATTGCCCTAGCTATCCAAGTGGAGAAACTTCATCAGAAGAAGGATAATCTATCCTCCATACCAACACCACTTCCCGCACTGCAGTGGATTTGACGAGTAGTGGATTTGCTGAACAAGTGGTACATCCTGGTGCTCCTTCAGCCATCAACGCTTAGGGATCCACCGTCACTTGTTGTTGACGAACCAGACGCGCAACGCCACCAACAATCAGTGCGTCAGGACTTCCCTTTCATCCACGGACTCCAGGTTTTGCCAACATGCGCTCCCACCACATTTCCCATGAGCTTTGGTTGTCTCAGCGTTGAACCACCGCAAACATCTGCGTGCCCGGCTCCGCACCCCTCGACGCGGTCGTTTCCCCCCTTTATCATGCCTCTTGCCACTTTCATGGACTTCCCTGTCCTGTGCATCCCTTCCCTGTTCTTGAGCTGCTCGCCCCTAGAGCTCACTTCCTCGACCGCAACTTCTCCTCTCTGATGCAACAACTTTGTTGGGCTCACCTCTCCTGCACATTATCTCTTCTCTTTCATAATTTTTTTCTTTTTCCAACTCAGCCGGTCCCACTCTCCCCTTCCCATCATATCATGTCAGACCCCCTAACGCCACATATTTCCACCCAAAGTCCCAGCCGATTGTCCTCATCGGCATTTCCCCAGTTACTTTCTCTCAACTTTGCATTTATCTCACCATCCCCCGCCTCCACTACATCCTCTACCCATTTAATTTTTCTACTTCACTATTCAGCTCACTCCCTTCGTGCATGGCCTCTACTCTGTTTCTCCAGATATCGTACGCCATCAAGGTTTTTAAAGATCCAGACGAAGATTGGAGCTTCGACCCTTGAGGGCAAGGTTGATTTTCAAGGGCAATATAGTGTTATGCTCACACATTCGCCCGAATGGACCCCCACTTCGGAACTACCGGTGCGCCAATATGGAAGCCGGCATAATAGATTCATAACGGAATATAATATCTCAGTATTAATTAATTAGTTAATATTGATTAATTATTATTAATTTATATTGATTTAATTAAATATATTTATTAATATGTTTGTACTTTCTTATTATGTGTGTCCTCCCCCATCTATATAAGGGGGAAGGGTATGAGGGCATGGGCGGACCCACCTTAGGACACACCCGAGCATGTGCCCGAGTGTGATTTTTTGCGGATATCACCCGACGAGAAGCAGCAGGAGTGACTCGTGAGTAAAGAATAGCTGCTTCTCCCTTTCTCCTTCTCGATTTTCCGTAGCCGCACGCCTCTTCCAGTATTCCGCGAACCGTTTCGTTCTTCTCCATCTCCGGCGCACCAGTCCTTCGTTCATCTCCAGTCATTCAAGTGACACCACTCCAGTCCTTCGTTTGTTCGTTCATTTCCGGCGCGCCCTAATATCTCGATGAGACGACGAGGTCTGAACTATGAACGAAACTCATCCATCCGGAATCCAGTGAATTCATATTTCTCTGAATCTGATCAAAGAGGGATCAAAAGTTCAAAACTCATCCATCTACATTCTTACTGTAACCTGCATAGAATTAGCTAAACATTTTATTCGAACAAATTTAGGCCTAGAACGGATGGTTGCTTATTTTCTGTTTTGATTTTTGAATGAAAGTTGAATCTATTGTACTAGTATTGTTGTGCGACTGTGCCTTAGCCACCATATACTGATTTTTTATTTGTGAATGTTAATGTTGATGTTAATCAACGAGTGATTGGGTTTTTTTTCTATTGGTTCTTAATTAGGTGATTTCAATTGTTATTTCCTAATTAGGTGTTCGATGGATAAGTTTCTTTCAAAAGTAAGTTCAAATCAAATTTCTCAAGATTTTTAAGCATCAGGTTCATGCAGTAAAAGGACTCGAGATGAATTTAACTTAGCTTAGTTACCTGCAGATCCAGAATTGAGGCAACCTATAAGCTTATATGATGTAAATCTACATGATATGATAAAAAGAAAATACTTGCATAATGGTCCTTGTCAACCATTTTAGCAAAATTTTCACAAACTGAAATTGGAGATAAAACACGTCGTTTCAATAAGAACTGGTTTACTGAGTTTAAAGATAGGCTGGAATATAATATATATAAAGATGTTGCATATTATCTGTATTGTTACATTTTTCCGCATAGAGGTTGTGATTCTACATTTGTATGTCATGGTTTCAGATATTGGAAAGATAGGGCAATATTAGAGAAACATATTGGAAATCACACAAGCGCACGTAATAACTCTAAGAAGATGTGTGTAGCTTTAATGAATCAGAAGCAAGGTATTCAGGTTGCATTTTGTAGGCAGGATGAGACACAACGTACTCAATATCATGCTCGTTAGTGTGCGTCAATAGATTGCATACACTTTATTTTAAGACAAGGGTTGTCTTTTCGTGGGCATGATGAGTCTTAATAATCTAGTAATCGAGGGAATTTTCTTGAACTTTTAGAATTACTTGCATTGCATAGCAATGCGATCAAATCAGTGGTGTTGGAAAATGCACCAATTGTCAACTAATATCTCCAAAAATCCAAAATGAGATAGTTTCTTGCATTGCATCCGAGATAACAAAGACAATTGTTTAAGATGTTTGAGATAGTTGCTTCACTATTTTGGTTGACGAATCACGTAATGTGTCCAGAAAAGAACAAATGGTCGTGGTTTTACGCTATGCGACTATCAAAGGTCTCATTATGGAGTGTCTTCTTGGGTTTGTTCATGTTAAAACACAACCACCTTAACATTAAAATAAGTTATTGATAATTTGTTTGCAAAACATGGCCTAAGTATTTCTAAATTGTGGGTTAAAGGTTATGATAATGCTAGCAATATTTGGGGTGAGTTCAAAGGACTGAAAACGTTGATATTGTAGGAGAATAATTGTGTTATTTACATTCATTGTTTTGTTCATTAACTACAACTAATATTATTAGCTGTTGCAGAAGATCATGCTGAAGTTGCAGAGATTTTCACGCTTATTAACCTTGTGTTGAATGCTGTTGGTGGCTCTTGTAAACGCTGTGATTGTATAAGAGCATTAGAAGTTGATCGAGTTGCTCTAGAGCTTGGTTGCGGAGAGTTGGAAAGTGATTGTGGGGCAAATCAACCACTTGAATTGAAAAGGGCAGGAGACACGCGATAAAGTTCACATTATGGCACAATTTTAAATTTTATTCAGATGTTCTCATCTATTATTGAAACACTTGAAATTATCAAGGTTGATGGTGCAGATTGAAATAAAAAGAGATTGAAAAATACTTTAATTAAAAGTCTCTTGACTTTTAATTTTATATTCCTCGTGCATTTAATAAAGAGTATTTTAGCCAAGTCACACGAGTTATCACAAGCATTACAGAAGAAGGATCAAGACATTGTTAATGCAATGAACTTCGTAAAATTAACAAAACAACTACTGTTTATTTGACTCGATGCGACTAATAAAATGAAACGACTAGACTAATATATTTGACTTGATATAATAATTTGACTCCATAATAATAATAAAAATAGATAATTGACGTATATGATCCATAACATCCTCTCCGTCCTCGAAATCGAGCTTGCCCTCAAGCTCGAGCTTTGCTTGGATGGCCGAGTCATCTGGCATCTTGATCTCCCTCCAGAATAACGCCTGATAATTCCCCGCATCTGCGATGGCTTTGGCGAGGAGAGGCGGCGCCGTCAGAACAACGGGCAACGAAAGGATTGTGTCCGACGGGGATGATGGAGTGGTGGTGAGAAACAACTGCAAGACGGTCGGGGGAAAAGGCCTGTGACAGGAATGAATCCGTCGGGGTCGGGGTTGGCGGAGCAGGGGCTGGCGGAGCAAGGGCTGGCGGAAGAAGCGACGATGTGGCCGGAGGGGGCGACAAGGTGGGCGCTGGCGGAGCAAGAGCCGGTTGAGGAGGCGGCGAGGTGGCCAGGGCAAGCAGAGCCGGGGCTGATGGAGCAATGGCCGACAGGAGAGGCGGAGAGGTGGTCGGAGCAAGCGGAGCCGAGGAAGATGGAGCAATGGCCGGCATCAACGACAAAGGCGGCGGAGTGACGATTCGGAGGACCGGTGGTGATGATGCTGGCAATGGAGACGGGGTTGTGGAAGCCATTGGAGGCGAAGGCAGGGTGACGACCATCGCAAAGCGCGGGGAAGCGTCAGTGGGCGGCGGTGATTGCATGAAGAAAATCTGCGGAATCGGCGGAAACGACAACGGAGTTGCTGTCCTCGACCCATTGCGGATGTTGGTAATGAGTTGCGTCAAGGCGGCCTGGAGGGAGCCCCAGAGGTAGTCCAGGAGCGTGGCCACCTAGGCGGATCCTACTTGCACGTCCATATTCAATTATTATGTTTTTAATAATCAAAGAATTAATCAAATACTTGATTAATTATTTAAAAATTTAATCAATTGAATAATCGATTGGACGGGCGGAAGATCGCGTGAGGGCGGCCTGTTTCTTGAGATTTTGTGCAAGAGGCTCGAGGAAATGAAAGGCGGGGCTGGCTCGAGGCGGATCAGAAGGATACAGGAGCGGCACATCAGGTTGTTCGATGCAGGAGGTCGACGAGGACGTAGTTTGGTGGTTCTACAAAGAAGAGGCGTGAGGCATCGATGACGAAGAAACGATGCCAAGGCGT
This sequence comes from Dactylorhiza incarnata, assembly GCA_033032865.1. Classification (NCBI taxonomy): domain Eukaryota; kingdom Viridiplantae; phylum Streptophyta; class Magnoliopsida; order Asparagales; family Orchidaceae; genus Dactylorhiza; species Dactylorhiza incarnata. The sequence continues at coordinate 6,669,037 of JAWHQI010000109.1, read as the reverse complement.
CGGTGAGGGATGGATTCGTGCAAGTCGAGGTCGGAAAACAGGAGCGCGCTGCTGTCGTCATTCTTGGCGGAGATGGAAGAGGAGTGCATTGTTGCTGTCGTCGGAAGATGCACGCAGAAAGGAGACACGTGGTTGTTGGAGCGGAGGAAAATGATCATGTCAGAGGCCTTTGTTGCCGGCCTGTTCTCCTTGCGGGAAGAATATGAAGGCATAGACGAAGCTGATCAGACTTGTGCAGTCAGGAAGAAGAAGGCCCACAGAGAATGATTAGTGTGCGGTTTGCTGGCGTCGACGACTGAGAGATGTGCGTGGTGACAGAAGACGGTGCGACTATTCTCGTGAATATAAGGCGGTAGGCGGAGGGGAGGAAAGAGACTCTGATACCAAGATGTTACGGGCCTATTTGCGAGGCTTCTCTAGAGGTGTATGGAAGCGGCGATGGGAGAGGGGATACAAGGGGCTGCTCCTAGAATGAGGGAGGAGTTGAGAAGTGAGAAGCTAGAGAGAGAATTTTAGAGAGACAAGAAATTGATTTACTTCTTTGATAATCCCACATTACAAGATTCCATGGGTTTATATAACACTCTCAATGGCATGGGTGTAAATAACTCGAAAACGTAAAACATAACAGACTCGACGCGACTAATAAAATGAAACGACTCGACTAATACATTTGACTCGATATAATAACTTGACTCCATAATAATAATAAAATTAGATAACTGACGTCGTATAGGATCCATAACAGTTTATTTAAGTTAATGCAATTTGCTTTGAGTGCTCATTCTCTCGCTTCACGATCGTGTAAAGTTCTTGTTCGTAACAGTTGATGTATTTTGCCTCGGTTTATTGTGAATCGGTCTGCTAAATATAGATATCACTACTTTGTTAATAATGTTATAGCTATCGGCTTATTGTAAATCGTTCTTCTAATCACTACTTTGTTAATAATGAAGTGACTCAATGTTTTTCTTTTCTGTATTTTGTATGTAAAAAATATCCATCGCTTCTTTCATTTCTTATGTGATTATTGAAAATGCATTTTTTTTTTCGTTTTCTTATTTATCTCATCCTCATCTAGGCATATGAAAAGGGGCTGATGATTGCAGTTATCCCGTTCACATCAAAGGTATGGCCTCCTTGAAGTATTTTTACCATCATGTTATTTGTCCTTTCATTATACATAAGGCTGAAAATTTTCACAGATTATGGAACCATGCCAAAATAGTTTGGCATATCAACCCCCAAATCCATGGACAATGGGCATCCTTGGTTTACTTACTGAGATCTACAATCTCCCAAACCTCAAGATGAACCTTAAATTTGATATTGAGGTAATAACTTGACTAAAATATTGACTTCCAAGATCATATTTTATACTTGGTGATTGAACTTGTTTTTCTGTTTCTTTTTTTTTCGCCTTGTGTTTTACCATTGCAGGTATTATTTAAAAATCTGGGTGTTGACATGAAAGATGTTAAACCAACTTCATTGTTGAAAGATAGAGTTCGTAATGTGGAGGGTAATCCTGATTTTTCAAATAAGGAGGCTATTGCATCCCAAGCACCAATTATTACTGATGTAAATCCAGGAATTATACCTTCTATGAATCAAGTGGAAATGCAACAAGAGGCTAATAACACATCTAATGCAGCTACCCATCAAAATGCACTGAATCAGGTTGCTAATAGGTTTTCTTCCTATTTTTGGCAGTTCTTCTAACAGTTTATCTGTTCACATGGTTAATTCACTTTATGCCTTTAGTATGCTGCTTCTCTCCACCTTGCTTCGAGCACATTGGCCGATGATGACAAAGTTGGAGGTTTACTGATGCCAGAACGAGCTGGTCAGGGTTTGCCTCAAGTCGCACCATCACATTCTCCATTTTCTCTTAGTCAGGTTCGAATATTCCATGCTATTCATTCTAAATTCACTTGAAAAACACTCACTTGAAGGTTTTTGTTACATGCAGCTTTTGACAATAATACCCAATTCAGATTCTTACATCAACATCAATCCAAAGCTTAGTTCCATGGGCTCGCAGTTGCAATTTCAAAGGTGCTACTGTACTAAATTTGCCTCTTATATACTAAAATGTTCATTATTCTTGATATTTCTCTAGCTCATTTTCTTGATTAAATTGTTTGCAGAATCATACAGCATGCAATGGATAGGGCTATAAAAGATATTGTATCTCCTGTTATTCAGCGGAGTGTTACTATAGCAATTCGTACCACTAAGGAACTTGTTCTGAAGGTCCAATTCTAATATTCCTTCAAACTTTCCATTCATTGGGTGAAGTTAATCTTCTTATCTACTTGACTTTGACTATAGGATTATGCTATGGAGTCAGATGACAATGTCATATTCCGTGCTGCACGCTTGATGGTGGGAACTTTAGCTGGAAGTTTAGCCCATGTGACCTGCAAGGTTTTTATTCTTCTTGGTTATTCAAGCTGTTTAGTATATTTGTACCTTCATATTTATGTATATTTCCAATATTCTTTGAAATAAACTCATTTAATTTATTTTCAGGAACCTCTTCGCATTGCTCTGTCTAATAATCTTCGCAGTCTACTCTCTGAAAATGTGAACAGTGAACGCATAGACCAGGTTGTGCAGATTTTGTCAAATGATCATCTTGACCTTGGGTGTGCAATGATTGAAAATGTAGCATACGAGAAGGTAATTAGCTTATTTCTCTTCTTAGTTTTAATATCAGCGCACTGGCTTCAACATCATTATCATCAGCACTTAGAATGCAACTGGATTCAATCTGGAATGGAGGTAGAATATCTGTCTGAACTTCCCTTCAAAGAGCTGTCCAAAATACATTAGCTGTAATCACCAAAATACTCGCAACCTTACCTCAAATATGAATAAAATGTATAAGCATATCTAAGTGTCTGTGGCTACCCACCCAATAAAGCATAAACTATCTTCACTATTCTTAAACTCCCCTCATGTTGGAGCATTGAATGAGATAACTTTTGAGCTTCCCAGCTTGCAACTTATGCTTCTGATGTTACTCCCTATAAAAGGCTCGGTGATGATATGTGCAACCTAGTTGTACGTCTCTACAAATTTCATGACAATTGTCCAATCCATGATCTTCTCTCTAACAATGTGAGTTGATTTCAATATGTTTCGCTTGTTCATAAAACAAAGGGTTCGAGGTTGTGTTTGCTTGTCACAATATCACCCAACAAATGCATAAGAGGGGGCTGAAGGAAGAAGATTGAGTTTTAGATGCGCAGTTCTGGTATCCTCCGAGAAATATTGATGTTAGCGTGAAGGGGATGCTCGGGGGTTGGGGGTGGGTGGAGAGGATAGCGGTTGTAGATGTTTTGTTGAGAATTGGAGGAGGCGTGGATGGATTCTTGCTGTTTGGGGAGGCAATAGGAGGCCTTCCAGCCGGATAGGAAGAGTTGAAGAGGCTTGAGTATGGAAGTTTTGGAGTTGCGTAAGTATAAGCAAAAGGTAGGAAGGATTGGAGTGCTTGATAATGGGGGATTAGGAATCTATGGTAGTGTTGATATGTGGTATAGGCAACAAAGGTGGGTGGGGGTCGGTAGCGAGGATGGAGGTTTTCAGTGAGTATAGACAGGGATTAGGAGGGTTGGGTTGGGTCGATTGAAGAATGGGAAATGGTGTATCATGGATTGAGGTAGTGGGTAGGATTAGTAGTTGGAACTAGTGTGAATTTGAAACAGAAAAGGGGTTGGTCGTGGGTTCTAGGAGTTTTTCCCCTGTGGGGAGTTAATTAATGTAGTTATGGAGGTGGTGGTTAGTTATAACAATTATTTGTATTGAGTGGTTTGTTATTGGGGAGGAGGTGGTGGTTAGTTGATGGTTGTGGGAGATTGCCGGAGTTGGTGGTGCTAGAGGGTGGCTTGCTCGTTGGATTATGGTCGAGTCAAGGGGTGGCAACTAAGGGTGGGGAGGATGATGCTTAGGCTTCAATACCTAGGTTCCACAGATTCAGCACCATGAGGAGGGCCGAGAAATCCTGAAAATCTGTCTAAAATCTTCGATGACTGAAAGTTACCTCATAGACGCCTATTTATAGATATGGGTTATGGATGGTCCTGGTCATCTGATCATAATGGTTGCCGCTTGTACATAAAAATAAAAAAAATGCATAAAAATATCATGTAAACTGATCCAGACGTGATTGCGAACTCTGATCGTCCAATTGTGTTTTGGGCCTTCAATTGAGTGTGGATGCGCTGTCGTGAGAAGGAAAAGTTTCGGAGAGGATCCTCTCGACCTTTTGTTGACAAAGTTTTCAACGGTGGAGGAAGGGGAGAATACTTTCGGTGAGAAGTCGAGCTCAACACACGCTCGCCAACTTTAAGGATGGTCGCTACTGATTGGGGGATACACGAGAATGAGAGAATGAGAAAATGAGAGAGTTTTTGAACTAGATTTTGCATGACGTTCAATAACCCACATGCTCACTCAAGTAGTGACAGGAGAAGATTCCATAATATTGTAATTATGCCCCTCACCCAGACTACAAAATATGTGGATAAAATACGTGTTCGCAAAAATTATAGAGATATGCGAGAAACACATGTACAAACTCTATGGCCACACATTTTCACCCCCTTCGTGGACCAGTAACATCCATCTTCCTCTCACTTATCAATCTTGTCCTCAAGCTTGAGTTTGAAAGGGTTCAGGTCTTGTGCCGTCTTTGTATCCTTGTCGTCATCCGGAGGATCGTCAACTTCTAGCCAGAAGAGGAGTTTACATATGTGCCTTAATTGTATATACTCATCAGTTGAAACGTAGCCTTTGTGTGCTTCGTTATGCTAGTTTTGCTCATGCCATGCGCTTGAAGAATAGGGTGACGCTGGAGTCCTTGCCCTTTTTTCCATTGGGAGGTCACTGGTTGATAATAAGAGGTGTCATATTATTGACTGTCCCCGTCCTTGATGTGGCAGCTGCCATACATGTTGTCCATGATATTTTTCTCACGTATGCTTGTTTGGTCAACCATCATCTTTTTGATGGACTCCTCGACCTAAGTGAGGGTAACACCGCCCTCGTCCATGGCCGCTAGAATGTCTTGGGTGCTACCCAGAAGTTTGAGGGCTGGAAAACCCAATTCAGAGTGTTGGGCTTCTGGGCGACTGGTGTAGGAGTGGGGGAGCATTGCGGGGGGGGGGGGGGGGGGGGGGGGAGAGAAGATGTCGGCTGGTTTGATCTACTAGGAGATCCCGTCAACTATATGTATTTGTCGGTTGCTCTGCTGGAAGAGTGGCATAGGTTGTGTTGATTGTTGGATGAAAGTCAGCCAGCTGGAAGAAGCAGTCGGTGGGCTTCAGAACTCAAGGAGTCAATTAGGTTTGGACGAGTCACAGGCGAGATCGCGGCCTGCACGTGAAACTAGAGGACCGATCGTCAGTTCAGGCGCACACAACGGACAATGAATTCGAATGGAGAGGGGTTCACCCACGTCTGCCGGTGGTGGTGACTCTGATACCAAGTTATTATGGGTTCTGATTGGAGAGCGCATGAGTGGTTGTGACAAGGAGAAATCCTGGATAGGATCCTTTCAACCCTTCCTTGACCTAGCTTTCCCAATGGAGGGAGGAGGGGGAGGATACTGCATGTGAGGACCCGAGCTCAACTTACATGCGTTAACCCGAAGGATGGAGTTTACTGTCTAGTAGATTGAGGAGAATGAGAATATGAGAAGAAGCGAGTTTTAAAACTAGGTTTTGCATGTCATTCATTAATCTTCCTTGCTCACTTAAGTAGAGGGAGGGAAGGTTCCAAAATATTACAACTATGCCCCTCACTGAGGTTACAAGATATGTTAATAAAATACAAGCGCGTGAAAATTTTAAAGATATTAGGCTAGAAATAAACATAAAGACGTCTATGGACACGTCGTCACCTTCTTCGTGTACCCGTAACAAAATGATGATCCCACCTGTTTTCTGTGGAGGGAGACCTTTATGGATCTCGACAGGAGATGATCAGATCTCGTGTTCTGATATCCGTCATTATGTCTTGCAAAAGATCCATTTAGGATGAATATGTCCTTGCCTTACATTATCGCTATGCAAGCAATAACCTTGTCCAAACTTTCCCACTCAATCTTTTCCCAAATGAAGTTGTAGAAATTGGGATAAAAATAATATTTTGCAATATGCAAACGGGTGCTCAACTTGCTCTCCCATCTACTATGATTTAACTTCCTAAGATATATATACTCTTGTTCTCATTCAAAGTGATAACAACAAAGGCACATAAACTCAGTATTATTTCATTTTGTATAATGTTTACAAAGATCAATCATTCTGAACATTAAACATATGTTGTATTGCGTTGGCATACAAAATTATTTGGATTTTATTCTCCTATCTAAATGATTGTAGTCTGTCTTGGCATTTATATCTGCATCTTTATCTTTCATGTAAAAGAATTTGGATGTGTCTAAATTTATATACAACAATATATTTCACTGAAAAAGAATATGAAAACATTTGTCTTGATGGAAATTTATGGACTCAAGGGTTTATGATTCTTGATCCATCACTGGGATTTGACAGGCTGTAGAGCTTATAGATGCATCAGTAGGTCCATCATTTGCTGCCATAAGAAAGCAGAGGGAGGCAGCTGGTTCTTCATATTATGACGCGGGTGCCTATTCTCAAGGTCCATTTGCTCGTGTACCAGAAGCTCTTCGTCCTAAGCCGGGGCGCCTTTCTGTTGCCCAACAGAGGGTCTATGATGTAATTATTTCACATACATTTATGATGAAATTTAATTTGCAATATGATTGATCGAATTCAAACTTTGATATAACTTTTCTGCAGGATTTCATCAGGAATATATGGCAAAATCAGTCCAGCCAGAGCATGTCAGTGGCTCCTGGTGTCCCGCCTATCCTGAGTGGTAATTCCACAAGTACTACACCTCGTGCTTATGGTTCAGCTTCCGGTCAATTAAATTCCAGCATTTATCCAACTCCACAAGTGGCTCCAGGTTTTAGTTCCGTAGCTCAGCCTTTAGATACACTTGTTGAGGACTCCGACCATGGCTCGTTGCATCTTAGGTATCTTCAGAGTCATTATCTTAGTTTACTTCTTGCATGCATGCAGATATCATTTACTGATAGATTATATTCTAAATGTCTATTGTTTCTTCGACTCATCTTGCACAAGTGATGGTGTTACCCAACCTAATTCTGAAAACAATTCGGTTACTGGCACACCTGCTGAATTGCTAATAGTGGAATCAGCATCAGTTGCAAAAGTTAGCATCTGATCATTTTCTTTTGAATATATTCAACCTTACGACACATTTTGATAAATCTACCTGATATGGTTTTAGGACTGGGGTGCTGTTATGTCACAAACACCAGAGCGCACACCATCTGCTTTATCGGAATCATTATTAACCACTGGGGATGCTCTTGAGAAATTCCAACTTGTGGCTCAGAAGGTACATGATGATGTTAGCAGTAACCTTATTGTATGGAATTTCACAAACTTAACCTTCAATAGAAATACAATTTGTATAAGTTTGATAATGATTGGACCCAAATCACTGTGCCCCTTTTGCCTTTATTATGTTCCTCAAGTGGCTAACATGTGTTGCTTTTGATGTTAAGCATTAGATTACTACATTCTGTTTGACATTCTTCTATTTTTCAAGGCATCATGTTGCAGTGTTCCACTGCTGTCTATATTTTTTGGTGTATGTTTTATCATGCGTTAGAGTAAGTACATAATAATCTTGATGTTGGAGTTATGCGTATTAATCCTTTAGTAGAGTCCTTATATGTGAGTGGGTTTAGTCCCACATCTTGTATTAGAGTTTATGAGTCCTTTGTAATGGTATAAATAGCCCCTATATGGGATGAATAAAATTGCACTTCTCTTTTCTATTTTCCTCTTCCAACATGGTATCAGAGCATTTTCGATCTAAAAGCCTAAAATAATTCTTCCGCTCATCCCGCAACCTAGCCCCCCCCAGCCCGAATATTTCCTTTTTTTCTGCTCAAGCCTGGTTCTCGAAGGCGTGTTGTTAGGGTTCAAGATGGCCGCCCCCGCTCCTGTCGACGAAGTCGACTGCTGATCCCGTCGACAGGAGCGGCTCCTGCTCCGGCTCCTGCTCCCTCTGTCGGCGCTGGTAGGGTTCACGTTGCTGCGTCGACCTGCATCGTCTTCTCTCGCTCCATCGACGGGTCGATCTACTGCTTCGACGCCTCCGACGATGCTTCTTCTTCGACGATGCTGTTTCTCCATCGATGCTGCTTCCTGGAACTGCACCTTTGCTTCTTCTCCGTCCGCCTGCGTTCACTGCTAAGGTGTCGCTGGTGCTTCTCTCGACTCCTGTAGATCTTTTCCGATCTGCTCTCGTCATTCATGCCTCCAGATCCCGTGCATCTCTGCCGCTGGAGCTTCTCCCGGCTCCGATCCCTCCTGCTTCCGCCGTGTGCTGCGCTGTCTGCGACTTCGACGCCCGTCTGCTCCAGCCTATCCTTTCTTTCCGCTCGCCGGCTGCTGAGTCTGGTGCGTCTCCTGTCTGAGCCGGATCCCGCTATTCCCGTCGTCTATCCGGGTCAATATTCTGGCCGCCGATCATCTACTTCAGCCGCTGCAATCAATTTCAGCTGCTGCCCTTGGTTTCTGACAATCCCAGTAGTTGCCGCCTCTTCTGGGGGATGATCTCTTGCTACAAATGAAGTTTCATGCTAGTTTTTAGTCATTTTTTGTGTGTCTTTAATTGTCCTTGTTTGTATTTGCTTAGTGGTCTTGTTATGCCTATATGCACGTGGTGTTCACGTGAGGGGGAGTGTTTGGGATTAAGGAGGCTCGGATGATCTTCCCCGACCTTTTGCCTTCGTTCCACACGGCCCCTAGGCTTGTTGTATGTCGTTTGCGTCTCCCCTTGTTTTCTTTCGATTGGTCGTGTGTTGGGGACGCGTCTGATGTTGGTTGTTCTAAATCTCAGAGGGTTGTACCGTGTGGGACCGTGTCGCGTGGGACTGTGTCGTGTGGGACCGTTGTTGTGCGGATTATCCCCGACAGATTATCCCCGACGGATTATCTCCGGTTGCCCGGTTGATGATTTGCTCCACATCTTTCGTTCTCTGTCGCATGTTGTGTGTGTTGGTGATGTTGGTTGACCGGTTTCCAGTGAATCTGCGTCGTGTGTGGGTCCTGCGTCGTGTGTGGGTCAGTGTCGTGTGTGGCTATGTCCCCGACTTGATTCCCCGGTTTGGTATTTCCCCCGGTGGCTCATCTGATGTTTTGTCTCACATCATCCACCTCCTTTGCCGTTAGTTTGTTATGTCCAAGCTGAAGGGTCCCCCTTCAGCTTGAGGGGGAGTGTTGGAGTTATGCGTATTAATCCTTTAGTAGAGTCCTTATATGTGAGTGGGTTTAGTCCCACATCTTGTATTAGAGTTTATGAGTCCTTTGTAATGGTATAAATAGCCCCTATATGGGATGAATAAAATTGCACTTCTCTTTTCTATTTTCCTCTTCCAACACTTGAACATCTGCTTCATTTGTGAGCATTCAGAAACAGTTGAAATTATATTATTCAAATGTTGGCTTCGCCAGTTTGGAAAAACTAGATGGTTGGTCACTAGTTTCCTTGTCCATAAGTCTGATTTTGTAGTTTTCTGAGAGAAATCATTTCAGAAAAAAATAATCTTGTGGGGTGTTTCTGGGATTTATACTTGATGGAAGGGCTTGTTGTTGAGTTTTGTTTTTAATTTTTCTCCTGCCAGCGAAATTAGTCATCACTTCGGAATGTATGTTTGTTAGCTCTCCTTGATGTGGTGATTGGAATTTTCTAAACCACTTCCTTAATTACTTTTAAGACATTATTCCATGTTGTCGTGAATTTTTTTTATTGTGTTTGCAGCAGTTGCTTTATTATTTAGTTTTGATGTCTATACACTTCAATTATCTGAGTTTGAAATTTTTATTTAGTTGGAAACCTTTATTTCAAAGGATGCCCGAGAAGCAGAGATTCAGGTTAACTTCTGCACCTTAGGTTCAATACTTCATTGTTTCGTTTGTTCTTCTGTAGTTTCACTTGAATAAACTCATTTATTTAAATTAATAAAATCAGGGAGTTATTGCTGAGGTTCCTGATATCTTACTCAAATGTGTCAGCAAGGATGAAGCTGCTTTAGCTGTTGCTCAGAAGGTCTGTCACTGTCATCCCTTTGTATTGTCTTAAATGGCATATTGTGTACCTTGTATTTTTCTTCCTTGCAGGTTTTCAAAAATTTGTACGAGCACTCGTCAAATGCTGCTTATGTTGGTGCTTATCTTGCAATTCTTTCTGCTCTACGAGATGTTTGCAAGCTGGTTGTTAAAGAGCTTACTAGCTGGGTATTTGCTCTATATCTTGATGCTTCTTTTGACTTTATGTGATCTATTTTAATGTTGTGATTGTTTCATTATGACGTGATTGTTTCAAGAGACCTGAAATATTTGTTGAAATTATGTTATTAGAATGTTGTTAATTCATTTGTAGATGCAATTATATATATATATATATATAAAGAGAGAGAGAGAGAGAGAAAGAGATTGCTCACATGACTTTCTTTGAAAGTACTATTTCAATACTTTACTGTCACATTTGTGTTCATGACTTACATATTCTTTTCAATGACCTGATTTCATATTATATGCTTGTAGTAAAATGTGATATCTAACAAAAAAAAATCTGATGTGCCCATTTGTGAAGTGCGAAATTATTATATCTTCTATGGAGAGTTCAAAATTTAAGCCTGTAGGTTTCTACGAATTCAGCAGCCTATTTTAGATTGTATATATATTACACCTTGAACCTGCCATAAAGTTTGTGAACTCTGGCTTTTTGTTGGTTATTCCAATGATTTCTATTATGCAGCATGTCAGCTACTGTGTTCACTGTTCAGTTATGCCATTTGTTGCTTAGTTGCAGTTCCAATATCTTTTGCTATTTCCCTCTATTTATCAATCCAAGATCCAAGAATGGATATAATTTATTAACTATGTGATCTAACTAGTGCATTGGCATGAATTTTGTGGAAACCCTGACACATCCAGCTCAAAACTAGCTAGTTAGAGTGGAGAGGCCCACTAAGCCCTGTAAAGCCAAAGAAGAAATCCAGGATTTAAGATGTGTGACTAATGTTGTCAACCAGCCATCAACATAGCTCAACCATGTACATGTCACATAATGGAGGGCCCCACTACGATAGTGTCCACTGGTATAGCGTCGTCGGTCCTGCAGGGAGAAACTACAACACGCCAGGTCTTGTGGATAGCCACTTGGTCACTAGATATGTGGGCCTTTAAGCCTATCTATGATACCATGTAGAAATTCAAGACTTCCATCCTAAAATCCCAAAGTGAAAGGAGGAGAAACCTTGGACCTATAAGCACAGGCGGGTGAAGCTGGGTAGACAATGTGAGACTAATACTACAGACAGGACATGCCGGGGATAATCTAAAAAGTATCCCACTCAACATAGTGGACCCACTGGGACTGGGTCAACCAACACGCCCCTGCAACTGGTCAAATCAGCGACTGATGCTAAGTAGTTTCTCGCGGCTTCCATTCCAAAATTCTAAGGTGAAAGGAGGGGACTGAGATCTATAAGCACAGACAAGTGAAGCTGGGTAGACACTGCGTGACTAATACTTCAAACATGCCACGTCCGGGATAATCCAACAACCGTTGTCACACACGATGCAGTGGACCCCCAGGGGCCAGGTCAACCAACATGCCCCACTGTGGGTCAAAGCAGTGCTCTGATACAATTGGAAACCGACGACTTCCATCCCAAAAATCTGAGGTGAAAGGTGGAGGGCCTAAGACCTACATAAGCACAAGCGAGTGATGTGTGATTGATAATGTGGTACTAATATTCATATTGAGCCACACAGCGGATAATCCGAGTATGAATCATTCCCACGCGACACACTGGACACGATGAAATTAGTTCAACCAATACGCCTCCGCAGCGGGCCAAACCAATGCTCTAATATCATGTAGAAACACTAAATCCAACTCAAAATTACTCAGTTAGAGTGGAGAGGCCCACTAAATCATATAAAGTCGAGGAAGGGATTCAAGATGTGAGACTAATATTGCCAACTTACCATTAGGGTCCGTTCGGATCGCGAGTTTTTGTTTTGAGGAATTGGAATTTAGTAAAACCAAAAACCAGTAGGTTTTGGTTTTGACTGAATTCCATTTTTGCTGTTCGGTTCCAGTAAAATATTAGAAGAATTGGAATTAAGTACATTAGGGTTGGGCGACATCTTCCCTTCTTCCTCGTCGGCGGTAGGTGCCCGCCGGCCTCTGTCATGTTCGTAGACGATGAGGCATCCATGTCCAGGATGAATTGAAGCAATTTGGAAAAACAAATACTCACTGAATGAAATCTATGCACGAACGGGTGTGAAGAATTTATCTGAAATGTTGAAGGAGGAGAAAGATTTGAAGCATCCGATTGGAGCAAATGAGCCGACGTTACGGGAGGAGTCAAGCAGCCACGGCGTCGAAGCTGGCATTTTGCCCGCGGCAGTGACCGAGAAATCTTCGACGCGAAACTTTCCCCAACGCGTTGAAGGTGACCGATTGGAGAAGCTGAGGAGGCGTCAAGGAAGGAGATGCGCCGGAATCGGAGGAGGTGGTTTTGCTGCCAACAACATAGGTTCTTCCTGTTGTAGCCGAGACGAAGACGAGGAAACCCTTGAGCAACACTGTTTTTTTCTTCTTCTATCGGGATATACCAGAGACGAAGCTCGCGAGCGTGGCTTTTCCCACCGTGGAATGGAACTGGCCTGCTGTGCAATGGGGGGAATCAGGCTGACAAGAAGAAGCGGAGGAAGAAGAAGAAGAAGCGGAGGAAGATCGCGCCTGGGAGTGTGAAACACCATGGCAGGAGCTAGAATTTGTCCATGCCTAGAATGAAAACCGATGGTTTTGGACAATTTCAATTCAGCCTTCATTTCCATCCAACCGAACAGCCGGTAAAGAATTATTAAACGCAAAACCAATTCCTGAAGCTCAAAGCCGTTGAACCGAACGGGCCCTTAAGAAATCCCAACCATACTCATGCCATATAATGGAGGGGCCCTTTGGGATGAAGTCCAACGGTATAGGGTCAACGCCGACATGTCCCGCGGGGAGAAATGCTAACACATTCCCTCATGCGGATAGCCACGTGGACGTTAGATGCGTTGACTTGGAACATTTTAACTATTGCACCTAATTACTTCCTTCAATTACTCTTAATTTATGGTAGTTAGTGGTTCTTCATACTTTAGAATATAGTGTCTTATTTTGCCTTCTCAAGATGTCCATGACTCCTTGGTTCTTCTTCATTGCCTTGCCTCCTCTCAAGTGTGAATCTTGACATGGCCTTTTGTGGGTTCCGCTTATAACAAATGCACCAAAGTCCTCTGGGCACAAATATGTTCAATGTTGGCGTAACAATACCTCCCTCGGTGAATTGTATTGTTCCAAGGGCAGAAAGTGAGAAATTGTTGTTGCAGCTCTACGCGGTCCAGCCACTTGGAGTCGATTGTAAGTAGACCGTACCACTAAATTAAAGCGTGCTTGATATCTTGTCGCCCTGTCTTTTGGTTAGATAATGTTATCTTCTTCCGTTCATACTCTAAATTGTTGTTGATAACTTAATAATTTGGAATGGTGCCTTCCATGAGATATGAGTGCACATAACCTTTATGAGTTATGAAAGATGTAGTATGAGGAAGGACCATAGTAGCGACCAAATAATTTGTGGGTGGATCCTGTTTGCAATGAACAATTGTGATGTGATCAGAATTTTATAAACACTTGACCATCAATGTTGAAAGTGATTTGTTATGTGTGGACCGAACAACCAGGCTGAGCAAAGACTAGATCCGATTGACCAATGCTCATGCCAACTCGACCACTACAAAAATATGGAAAGTTTGTGTGGACCGAACAACCAGGCTGAGCAAGCATCTACTGGGAATGAGGAAAATAATTGATAGCTTGGGAAAGGTAAAAGACATGCGCACCTGTGCTTTTTTTCCCAGCCCCTTCAATTCTCAGTTACAAAGCAATGGAGTAGGTTGCTAGACACTAATATTGGATTCTTGTATGACTGTCGATTTGCAGATGATATGAGGGTCACAATTTCAATGTGGTGTTTCATGGAGTTTGAACAATTCCTGCAGAATGTGCTCATAACAACTGTGGATCAGTGCCACAAAGTATCGATCGGAAAAATCCTTGGAGTCTGCTAATTTCTTGCACAAACATGCTATACAAGGAATTCATTGTGTATTGGTGGCGTAAGGGAACAAAATAATTGTATTTGAACAATTAGTTTACCATCACCAAATTGTCATTAAGCACTTGGAATTTTGGAAAGTGAGTTATAAATTCTATTGCAACATCATCCCTGATTAATTATGGGATTGATAATGGTTGCACAGACCGCTTTAATGGGCGAACAACCCAACCCTTGGAACATACTACAGCCCCAAGGGGCGAAGAGCCGACATCGAGGTGCCAAACCTTCCCATCGATGTGAACTCTTGGGGAAAATCCTCCTGTTATCCATGGACTAACTTTTATCCGTTGAGCGATGGCCCTTCCACTCGGCACCGTCGGATCACTAAGGCCGACTTTCATCCATGCTCGACGGGTGACGACTATAATTTGCTCAATCAACTGCTTCATCCATTATCAGTAAATGGATGTGGCAAGGCCTTGATACATGCAAAAAGCGCCTGAATTTCCCCCTGAAGCTGTCAAAAGGAATTCTTTAAGTAGCTTTGAAATACATGTCAATGGAGTTGATAGAATCAGGTGTCCTTTATGGTGCAATCCTCTACTGATTAATGCATAAAGAGCATGGGCATTGGGATTGTGGTGGAGATTCAGAATAATATTTCACAAGTGAGAGTCGTGTTGGATTTCTATTTGAATGAGGTCAGCCTCTAGTCAGATTGGACAATTGGTTGAATTGAGTGTCGTCTTCAGCCTCTCTAGAAAGAGAATTACTTGTGTTAGTGTCTTCGTCCTTGTGCTTGATTGACAAATCATAGCCTACTAGTTTGGCTACCCATAAATTTGGGCTGAGGTTGAAATTTTGTGCTCGAGAATATAATAAAAATCGTTGTGGTTTGTCCACACCCAAAAACAAAACGTCGACTGAGTAGATAGGGCTGCCAGTCTTGTATTACCAGCACTAAAGCTTTCAGCTATGTATCATAAGCTGATTTAGTTTGAATTGGTTTTTATAAGGCCTTAATGAAATAGGCCCTGGTTTGAAGACCTCAAACTCCATTATAAATATCTTGCTAAATTTGGTGTAATTAAAATTGGT
Organism: Dactylorhiza incarnata; assembly: GCA_033032865.1. Taxonomy (NCBI): domain Eukaryota; kingdom Viridiplantae; phylum Streptophyta; class Magnoliopsida; order Asparagales; family Orchidaceae; genus Dactylorhiza; species Dactylorhiza incarnata. Next base: position 6,653,673 of record JAWHQI010000109.1, on the reverse strand, counting down.
GCAAAAACTAAGTTTGTTGCAATTTTGTAACGGTTGCATTCGCTTCGGCCGTCCACGGGAAAAAGGGGCTTGACTTATTTCTTTAATAGTGTTTTGTGGGGGTTGTGCTAGGTTGCAGTAATATTTGATGAAATTGCGTTAGTAATGTGTAATCCCAAGGAATCCTCGAACTACTCATGACTTTGATGTGGCCATTGAAGAATGGTGACAATTTTTTTTTGAATCCTTGGATTTTTCAAATGCGAAGATATTGTTGTTGAGATAATCTTCGAAGCACGTATACTTAAAAATGCTTCGCGTATCTGCTCGAACGCGTATCGGATATGGGAAACACCCGGAAACGCGTTTCCGAAACGTAGGAAACACGATATTTAAATTAAATAAAAAAACTAATTGGGAAACGCGTATCCTGCTTGTGGGATACGCGTTTCCCGCTATTAAGCGGGATACGCGTTTCCCGTTATTTTATTCACGGCGTCAGGCGCGCGGTCACGCCTCATATTAATTTGATTGTTTAGGGTTCACACTCACGCGCGTTTCACGACCCCGACCCCGCAGCTTTGCATTGTTCTGTCCCGACCCCCGCATCCGAAGTTGTTGCCGCTCCACTGTCGCTTCAGATCACACTCCCTGCTCTCGATCCCTCCCTGCTAGTAAGCTCCTCCTCTTTTTGTTCTTCCTCCTCTTCCTCCTCTTCTTCCTCTTCTTCTTCCTCCTCTTCCTCCTCCTCTTCTTCTTCCCCTTCTTCTTCTTCATCTTCTTCCTCTTCCTCTTCGTCTTCTTCGTCTTCTTCTTCTTCTTCTTCTTCCTCTTCTTCATCTTCCTCTTCTTATTCTTTATTGAATGTAGTGACTGAGATAGTACCTTAGTTTGTTAATTGTATTTTTTTATATTAATTAATACTTATATTAAAATAATTAAAAAAAATCTAAAAACGTTTCCCGTATCCATATTTTTTTAAATCATGTTTCCCGTATCCGTTTCATATCGTATCCCGTTTCCGTCTCCGTGCTACATAGGAGATAATCAACTTGTTGCTACTTGAAGGTACATTTCCTCTGGTTAACCTATAACTGGTGTTGCTGAGGTATTCAGTATTTTGTCATGTGTTTGAGAATACAAGGATGTTATCAAAGAAAACAAATACAAACATGCAGAGGTGTGATCCGAAAGTGTCTTTCATAATAGACTGAAATGTTGTGATGCGTTGATTAAGCTGAACAGCATGATAACTCATAGTGGTTGTAATGGTTTGAAAATGTTGTTTTGGGTACATTTTTGGGGAGATCCCAAATGTATTGATAGTCTGATCGACTGGTTCATTTCTGGAAAGTTGACTCCTTCCAACTCATCTATGAGTTCTTGGATCATTGGTATTAAGTACTTGTTTCGCATACCACGTTATTTTGATCGATGTAGTCAATGCAAAAAAATTATACATAGTGTTTTTCTTACAGAGAAGAGGTACCATATTTGAGAAAATGTTGGAGCTTGTTCTGATAATACTTGCAGTAACATATCTGAGACCAAATGCACAATTCTGTCTTTTGAGTTTTACCTTATCAATATGGCAGATGAAGCTGGAAAATTGTTCCCCAGAATCCCTGAAGTATGAGTCCAATAAATTGTATTGTTATTGTGCGACGAGAGAGACTCCATTGATTCGACATGCACAGTTTCGGAGATGCGTCATAGTAGGAAACTAAATATCTTTTAGATAGTGTAGGAATGTGGATTGAGATTCACACCCTATATGTTGCTTTTTGGAAGTCATAGTCTTTGTTGACATGTTGGTTTTCATCTCACCGAAGGTGCTCAATCAAGCGACACCTAATATATCACCTATATTGTCGTGATTAAATGTGTAAAAATATGTGAGATGTAGTATCCCGAAGGTAATTTATTGTCTATGCACTCCCCATTGGTGGTGATTTAGCTCCTGTAGCTAGGGTAAACATGGGATCCATGAGATGGCTCAACCGGATTGGTTAATTGGGAGACCAAATCTTCTGAACTGAGTTGTGAATGACTTCGTTATTGCTGATGACCTTCACTGTTGTTTGATGGAGTATGGAGTGAAGCCTCATAGTGCATGGTTCTTAGATACGGTCGACAGAGAATAAGGTAACTAAACCCACTAGAGGTTTGTCATAGCTTCAAAGGCATGTGTTGTGTCCTATACTGCAAATGCCTCAATACCGGCAATGCTAATATATTCTTCCTCGCCACAAATTAGAGCTTGAAGCTTGTTAAGTGTGAATTGTGTAGTGGTGAATAAGGTTGCTTGCATAGAAAGCATGATATCTTTCTTTCTTTTTTCTACTGTGGAGGTCAATATATTCCATATTGTATAGACAACATGTTGGAGTTTTTTTTATTGTTCCATTGGGATGGTCAATGGAGCGGAGGTAATGGTAGTAATTTGTGGTTTGGAAGACATTGGTGTTCAGGGGGGAAATTCATCTGGATGTAGGCACGAGTTTTAGGGTGTTGTGATCTGTGTTTGTTGATTATGCGAGAAGGTAATTGATGTTATTACGGTTGGTAGTGTGAGGCACCTTTCCGGTCCCCACAATTAATTTTGTATTTAAGCTCATTTCCAATTCATTCGTCGCAGCACACTGCAGAAGCATGCACAATGAGTGCAACATAAAACACAATAAGTCTTTTTATTGCATTGCTAAACTTTACTACAACTATAGCCATATGCATAGATGACATACTTAAACATACTACCGGCTAAATGACTTTTTAATCTATTTGGTTACAATAAGCACACTGACAATCCTCACATGTCTCCCAGTGTTTATTATGGACTTCGTCTATTGCTTGAAACATTTTCAACCATAGCTTAGCTAGGTCCTCTGCCCTTTCTCGTTTTTCTTCCTCGGTTAGCTTTACTTTTTTGGCGCACTTGGGGTAGCTTGTGCTTCCTAAAAAATGTGAAAACTATGGGGTTAGTCATAAACAACATGACTAAGGGAGTATTTTACCTCTTCAACGGCTGTACAGACAAACAAAAAGAATAAGTAACAATATGCATAATCATTTTAAAATGTCGCAAAAGAAAAGGAGTACAATACTAAGTAATTAAGATTCTACATTCTGATCTTTTCTTTTTAATTCTTGGGTTCTTCAAGTTCTTTCTTCTGTTCTCATTTTTTATTTTTTTACTCATTTAAGTTCTTTGATTGATTCAATTGTCTTCATTCTGATTTTCTTTAAATTCAATCTTTGGAATCAATACATTGTATATAACATTTTCATCATTCTTATAATTTCATTAAATCAGGAAGTGTTAAGGGATTCTTCTTTTCATATTCTTGGGCTCACCCCTTCTGGGGTTTTCATCATTTTAGTATGTCTACTCAGGGCGATCTTCACAAGCAATAAGCCTTCGGCGGCCCCCTCATTAGAGCATAGCCTTCCATTCTAGAGCGATCTCCACACACAATAGGCCTTCTTGCCCCCATAGTCTGGAAGGTTCCTCTTTCGTAGGCAAACCCCTATGTGGGTTAACCCTTAACATTTTGTATGCATCTATGCATTTTGTTTGTTCTTATTCTTCTTTTAGCTTTTCTTTAAATGTTTTATATTTATTCTTGACATATAATTCATTAAATCATGATTTTTGTATGAAGTAATAGAATTGAATTTCTCCTCAGAATTCCTATCGCTTTCTTTTTGCTATTCCATGTTTAGCTTCTTAGCGACGATCATGTCATGTATCAGTGATTTCAAAATCCCGAATTTCTTTAATTTAAATAAAATGCACATACAATAAAATAAGTTCCGTGCCAAAGTATTATACAAGTAAATACTAAAAATACTTTCAAAACCAAGCATAATTAAAGAAGTAAAAAACTCAACGTAGCTATCCTTTTTCCCTATCTTTCTCGGGCTCATTACCGCGCCTATCGCGAGACGCAATCCTCGATAGTATCTATAATTTTAGGCATCTTTCAATTGGGTTGCGTCTCTTAGATAAATGCGATGTTGACTCTAAGATGATTTGACTTTAATTAAGGGTTTGTCTAGGGTTAAGTATAATTTAGGTGGGCTTTAAAGAAAAATCACTATAGAATGTGATAAATTATGAAAAACTTGAAATATTGAGATCCTTCTCTTGGGATGATCCTTAATTTCCAAACCCCATAATCTCCAGAATAGATCTCACTTAGCTGGTTATAAAAAGAGCTACCCAAAATACCAAAATCCCTCCCAAACAAATTGTATTAAACTGAATAATAACAAACAACCACTAAAATACCTAATCAGAAATATTTTTAAACTCTATCCAACCAATCGGCTTTAATATCAGAAATATTTTTAAACTCTATCCAACCAATCGGCTTTTCATCTTATTCAGCCATTGTCGGTCATTAATATCAGAAATATTTTTAAACTCTATCCAACCAATCGGCTTTTCATCTTATTCAGCCATTGGCATTAAGTTTAGCACTAGTATAGCATATTTGAACAATATCCATTGAGTAATGAAGGAATTCAAGAAAGTCCCCAATTTTACGTTCAACCCAACCAAACTAGCTGGCCAATAATGTATGCATCTAATAAATATCAGAAACCCCCACATTATATATATACACTGAATATTCAATATAGCCAATTATTCTAAAGAGGCCTAACTCCAGAAAATGAAGGAGGGAGGAGAAAGGAAGGAGAGGGAGAAGCCCTAATCTAATTTCATTTTTCAAGCCATGTTCAAGTCAACTTTCAAAGGTCGGAATAAAGGAGAAATAGAAGAAGAGGAGAAGGACTCACAACGGGGAAGAAGAGAGGAGATGTCGCACAATAACCTCAAGCTTCTGCCGACAGAACTGAAGCCTTGCCGAGCCCTGTCGAGAGGAAGGATGCGATGTTGTGCCGCAAGCAGGTTTCCTGTCAAGCCTTAGCGGGAACATAGGAAGGGAGAAACATCGTGGATGAGAGAATGAGGGGGAGAGCAGCTGAAACCCACTTATATCGCAGAAGAAGATCGATGTAGTCAGTTAGACCGACTTATCAAGTTACTTCTAATTGTGCCATCCCACCTATAGCACAGCTTGAAGCCTATTACATGTCAACCGACACTGATAACAATCATTCCAAGTGTTAGCCGGCTATCCCAACTTAATATACAACAAACACATCACCTCCTAATGAATCCAAAATTTCAAATCCAAGCCATTCTCCGTCCAATCAGCCGGTCAGCACCCACATACACATAACACATAAATTTACTTAGAAAATATGAGTAAGAAAATTAAAATTTTACCCTATAACCATTATATACCCATATTTTACTTATTATTATATATATACATATAAGCCATTTTGAAATCAAATTAACCTACTTAATAAGTGAGCTAATAAAATTATCACAAAACTTAAAATTCGTCTTTAAATTTAAAAAATTTAATCGTCAAAAATCAATACACGACACTGATTTTATTTTTTTCTCATCACCGGTGATTTTGTTTTTTATTTTATTTTAAATTCGTATTTAAATTTGTATGCCGATTTGAGTCGTTACAGGTAGTTAGGTGGAACTCGGCTTTGGCATTAAGTTAGTGGGGTTGTCGATGCGAAGGCTTTGACATAGGTGTCAATGATACCTGATTGATGCACAACACAAGGATGTTCAAAAAACTTACCTTATTGATGATTATCATGATGTTGAGTAAGTTTCAATATAAGTGCTTGTCACAACATGGATTGGTTTCACATTCAATGGAGTGTTGAACCTTTCATATATGTCATAGCCAAAATAACTTATGGGAGTCTTTTGTTTGTTGGAATTCAATGAATGTTCGTCACAGATTGAAATACATTGGATCGTCAAGCGCTGAGCAATAATCTCCGAGCTCTCAGCGAGCGTAATAAGCGAGTGATGATCGTCGAGCGTTGTGCGCTTGGTTGACGTTCGTGGAGCGTTGAGTATTTGTCATGATTAAGGATCAAGTGTAGTCTGCGGGTGTGGGATACCCACCTTTGGATTAATCCCACGCCGAAAATGGAAAAAATGATCTTGGATCATATATAATGGGTCAATCCCTTCACATTCCAGGCACCTTTTGTGGGTAGTACTTTGAGGGGTGAACCCAAAGTGGACAATACTTCACTTGGGTTGGATTTGTGCATGGTATCAAAGTAGGTCTTCCGGTCCAGCTGTGAGCTAGGTTTTATGATGAACATTATTGAAGTGGACAATAATAAGCGAGTGATGATCGTCGAGCATTGCAGAATTGGTCGGCGATCGTCGAGCGCTGAGTATTGGTCGACGAGTATGTATTAAGCGTGGTCTGCGAGCACGGGATGCCCACGTCATATTAATCCTACACAGGAAATGTGAAAAATGATCTTGGATCATATATAATGAGTCCAACCCTTCTCAAGTGAGGTGCCTTTTTTGGGGAAAAACTGTGAGGGGCGAACCCAAAGTGGAGATACATCACTTTGGTTGGATTCAGATTGTTACATGTGGTATTGTAGCAGGTTCCCAGCCCCAGTGCGGGCTAGATTCTAGGATGAACCTCTTTAAGGGGTGGAGTGTAATTGGTTCGTTGAACGCTTAGCGATGATTGTTGAAGTTTGAACGAGCTTAATAGATGCAGAATACCCGCATTGAGATTAATCCCACACCGGAAATGGGAGAAATGATCATGGATCATATATGATTGGTCGAACCCTTACCAAGTGAGGCGCCTTTTGTGGGGCTATTCCGTGAGGGGTGAACCCAAATCAGACAATACCTCACTTTGGCTTGATTAGGGTTGTTACACCGGAACTATCTAGATGATAGTAATAACAGTTAATGCACCAGAACGATTTGTAAGTGTTCAAGTGCCTAAAAGAGCCGGTTATATTTTTGATTTTATTGGAGCTAAGTCGTATAGCCTCCCATTTGTTATGGCTTGGCCCTTTTATGGCCGATATCAATGCACAGACTCCCTTTTTCTATATTTTCAGAGAGGGAATTTATATATGATCGAAGCCGCCACCGGTATGTGGATGACGCATAATTATTTTTGCATCTGAGTATCTGCGGATTTACCTTATGACTGGATAGATAAATGTTTGTATTTCTGTGATTATTTTTTAAAAGAAGTTGTTGCATATTAAAAATTTATAAGTACTATCAAATACGAATGTTTTAGGCGGCTTGGAAGTTGTTGGTTAGTGCCCTGGGTCGCAGCAGTGGAAATTAATGGTTCGTCGGTGTTGTTGAGTACCTGGGGTTGAGGAGCAGAGAGTGAGACGACGTTGTGGTTGGAGATCCTGTTTTATATCAGTGTTTCAATGCATCTCACGGAGGTGCATGTGTATCTCGGTGAGAGTCCCGGTAGTGCCCAATGCGCTGGTAGTCTTATCATTTATGTCTGCTCTAATTCCCCAAAGTGTATCTATCCATGAATAGAGTGAGGAGCATGAAGTCTGGAGGCTCGAACAGTAGATGAGACCAAATATTAGATATGAGATAGCCACAAAGAAGTGAGAAAGTAATTGAGCCTCGTTCTCTCAAAGACCCAATACTGAAATTTCTTAATTCAAATTTAGAATACATTTCCCCCATTACATTACTTATTAAATAAAAATCAATTCAGGAAAGGATTTTTTTTTTTAAATCTTTCTAATTACTTTCCTTAATTATTCTTTATTTATAGTAGTCAACATCTCTTCATGCCCATCATTTTGTGTTCTTAGTACTGTTTCCTGAGATGACCACACTCCTTATTTCTTCGCCATTGCCTTAACTCTTGTTCCCAATGCCAAAAATGAAAAATCGTTCATGAACCTTGCCAAGGTCTTGAGTGATTTGGTTAGAATAAGCTACCATAATCCGGTGGGCTTGGGTATATTCAGTGCGGGTTTCATTCTTGAATCTTGTCAAGGCCTTTGGTGTTCTAGCTAGAATAAATGAGTCATTGTCCTGTGGGCTCATTTTTACATAATTTGTAAGATAAATCAAGTGGACATTTTTCCCACTGTCTTGTGGGCTCAGTACAGAAACACTTGGGTATGTCCAGTACTGGCATAAAAGAAACATGTAAGTGCATGCTGCTGAACATGGTATTGGATAAAAAAAAGATTTAGAGGAAATATGGTGGTAGCTGCATTTTTTTTCATTTTCATTGTATGGATTGCAAGCTACCTTTGGCTTTAGAAATAATTATTGATTGTTTATTCTATATTTAGGCCCCGTTTGGGGCGGAGGTTCCGTGGTCGTGGATCCGCCACCGCCCGACTGCAACCATGTGGCCGCAATAGAAACCGCTGGAAATCCGCGGTTTTCAAGCGGGGCACGGGTCCGCGGCCGCTCCATCAAACGAGCGAACGCCTGTGTTGGCGTTCCGCGCCCGTGCCAAAACCTACTCCCCAAACTGGCCCTTAATCTTCTAGGATATAATGTCAGGTATTTATCAACTCTTTTGTTTATTTGTAATTATTTTGCACTTTTGCTTAGAACTTCTTCCGTGTAATTAGCTTTCTTCGTGGTCACTAGCTATTCTTGTTTTTCAGGTAATTTACTCCGACGAAGAACGCAAGTTTAATAAAGAGATCACTGTTGGCCTTATTCGTTCTGAGTTGCTAAACCTTTCTGAGTATACTATGCATATTGCAAAGCTTATTGATGGGGGGCGGAATAGTATGTGTCAACATTTGCTTGCTGCTTTATTTTACTTTAATACTTTTAAAAAGTTTGGAATCTCATAATTCTGGTTTATGTATGACAATGGAAGACAATTTCTACTCATTCGCCTCTTTCCTGACTTCATGACCACAAGCAACACTTCTCAGTGCAGCTTGTTCATCAATGAACGGTGGTCAGTTAACTTCATGCAACAGAAACAAAACATTATCAAATTAAGCTTTAGTATCCAATTCCATTTTTTTGGTAAAGGTTCTAGCTTATTTGAAATTTAGTATATCATTATTTGTTCCTACTATTGGTTGTGGTGATTTTAACATCTTTGAAAACACAGACTGCTACAGTTTTTACTGTATTTATGTAGAAGCTTTGCTTATTTAATGTATCTTTAATGCCCATGATAGACTTTTAGTCCATATGTGATTTAGTAATCGTTATTAGTTCGTACTCTTGGCGGATGATGACTAAATCATCTTAATAAACACAGAAGCTGCTACAGATTTCTCCATATCTCTTGTGCAATCTTCGGTTAAAAATGAATCAGGAGTTAGTGTGTCTGAGCTGTATCATCTTATTGATGCTCTTGCAAAGGTATGCACTATCGTTTTGCGAGAGAATGGATATTTGCATTTTCTCCAAGGTATATTGTTGTATGACACTCTTTCATGCTTGCAGTTATCAATGAGACCAGGATCACCAGAGTCTTTGCAACAGTTGATTGAGATTGTTAAGAATAACACCACCGGTGCAAACTCTCTTTCTAATTCTACTGCAAACAGGGATGACAAGACCAGGCAATCTAAGGATAAAATGGTCAGCTTAGATATTTCTTTCATGATTTCTCAACTTTTGGGCTAAAAGATCTTTAGACATGCCTAAAAATGTTGTCCTTTGTGCACAGCAAGTTCTTATAAGCCGGCCTGCAGCAACTAGAGAAGAAAATGATTCTGGAGGTTCTGATCCTGCCGGTTTTCGTGACCAGGTATGTAAAAATATATTTAATGCAACCATGTGTGATTGTAATACAAGTTATTGAGCCTCCTTATACTTTTTGACTTCCATTTGATTTCTGGATGATATATTTTCTGTCTATACTGGTTTGGTATGATTGGATAGTTTTCTTTTCATGTGTTAGGCCTTCAATTATTATTTTTCTGAAATTTCTTCAAATACACACTCCCAATGTAGGGATATCTTTTTTCTGTTGAAGTAAACATGGTATAAAATATATCCTGTTATACTGTTTTATAAGGTCTTGTGATTAGTAAACTTGTATTATCAGCCCAGATGAAACCGGAGCATTTTTGATGTGCTTTATCAGGTCATATTTAGTATGTTTAAGTGAATATTATTTAGCATGCAAAAGGGTAAACTGGTGAAATCCCTTGATGCATGTGCATATGAGAAATGCAATTGTTGGTGTACGTGACAGTTATCATGTTTTAATCTCAGAATTCAGAATTCTTAAAGTTTCTGGTCCACTCTTCCATTGACTACACTGCTTTTATGTAGGCATCTCTCCTCTTTGCTGAGTGGTGCAGGATCTGTGATATACCTACTGCCAGTGATGCTGCTTATACTAACTATCTAACCCAGCTGCAGCAAACTGGGCTGCTCAAGGGTGATGATATGACAGATCGATTTTTTCGCGTCCTTATGGTCTCTCTCTCTCTCTCTCTCTCTCTTCTGTGTGCATGCGTGTGTGTGTGTGTGTGTGTGTGTGTGTGTGTGCATAGGAATAATTACCAAAACTGCCCCTGGAAGATTGCATAATTACAGATGCACACCTCTTATTATTGAAATTACAAAAAACTTCCCTGAATGTTATAAAACATAACATTTGCCTCCCCTGAAGTTCATATTTCATAACATCCATGCACAAAATACCCCCCCCCCCCCCCCCTGAAAATGTACTCCGAAGGGGTATTTTGTGCATGAATGTTATGAAATGTGAACTTCAGGGGAGGTAAATGTTATGTTTTGTAACATTGAGGGGAGGTTTTTGTAATTTCAATAATAAGTGGGGTGCAATCTGTAATTTTGCAAACTTAGAGGGGAGGTCCTGGTAAATACCCCTATATATATGCTTGCGAATGTTCTTGTGCTGCTGCTGCATGCATATTTGTTTAGCTTTTGCATGTTTATCCTGTGTATTTGTTGTCACGACTTCTTTACTTCTTGGTGTGTTTTGCTAATTTTGTAAATTCTTTCAGGAGCTTTCTGTGGCACATTGTTTGTCCACTGAACAAACCAGTATTTCAAGTTCATTGTCAATTCCATCAACTCAAATACAGAACCTCTCCTTTGGTGCTATTGATGCATTAGCGAAGCTCGTCACTTTTGTTATGAAGGTAAAATGAACCATATTATTTACACTGGTGTAATATATATATATATAGAGAGAGAGAGAGATACACACACACATCCCTAGTGATTAATTCCTTTATGGTTTGTGCAAGTTTTAATTAACCCTGTTGGTCATTTATTATTGTTGTGCACATATTATTAAATTTTAAGTTTCTCTGCGCAGTACTGTAATGTGGATCAAGGATCGAGTAAACTAATCTTTTTACCCAAGGTCATATTTTTGAACCAAATGCTATTATTATTTTCTTCATTATGCTTAAAACATATACATTGATCTGTTGAGTTGTATAACATTATTTTCTGTCTGTTATAATCCTAGGTTCTTTCCATATCAGTCCGAGTTATCTTAAAAGATGCTGAAGAAAAGAAAGTATATTTCAACCCGAGGCCATACTTCAGGCTGTTTATAAACTGGCTTTACGATCTTGCTTCCCTTGACCCTGTTCTTGATGGTGTCAATTTCCAGGCAAGTGTAAATAAAATTTTCAGGAAATGCTTTTATAAATTTAGGTCGAACCTTTGTTTTCTCATGCATTTGTGAAATTGTATTTCAGGTTTTAACGTCGTTTGCAAATGCTTTCCATGCTTTGCAGCCGCTGAAAGTACCTGGCTTCAGGTTATGCACTTACTGTTTTTTGCAGTTCTTTCTATTAGAATCTTTAAAGGGAAATGTCATTTTTATTCTAGATCATGTGGCATCGCCCCAACCTCATAGGATAGGAAGCACAGATTCTTGCAATGACCTTAGATTTTGCATCCAAAATGTTTCGAAGTCTAGAAACTCTAGAAAATCCGTCCCCAACTCTTGGAATTTTTTTCTTTTAATTTTAATCAAAAAAATCTCAGATACTTTCAAATACTCCCATATACATCCTATTATGCTCGAAAATGCAAAATAAAATTGTGTATATTGATGATATGAAGCAAGGCATGTGAAACAGAAAGTGTTTGATGATAAGTGGTGAGATTCAATTAATAAATCTTTTTTGCGGCTTTTATCTATGATATGATATGATCTTCATTTAATATATTATCTTCATTTAATATATGAGTGCGTGATATAGTGATTGAAAAAATGAAGTAGAAGTCATGAATTTCACACGTCTTCGTATTACTTTGTACTTATAATTAAATCATAACGTTCAAATTTGTATCTCGTATCCTAATTTTTTTTAAAATCGTGAATCTTGTATATGTATCGTACCTCCATATCCCGTCCTCATCCCCGGCCCCATGCAGAAGTGGGTTAAAATTCAACCTGTAGTGATTTAAATATATATATATATATATGTATATATTTGTTTGTACTGAAGTTTATTGGGTTACTCATAAATTGTTTTGACTTTATGTAAAATAATGAGATTCATTTTACCTGAGTTTGTCTTGTTTTCTTAAAGATTTACTATCATCATAGATATAGCGTTGCACCTCCGGAGAATAATCAGACAATTTGAAAATAATTTACTTTTTTTCATATTTATATTGTCGCGCCCGATAGAGTATATTGAGCTTAAATTTAGTAGCGCAAGGTCAGATGACTCCGTCATTAAATTGGGTGACCAAGATATTTCCCGCAGTGAGTGCTTTAAATATCTGGGATCGATAAGTAAAAAGATGGAGGTGCAGATAAAGACGTGGTACATAGAATCCAAACAGGTTGGTTGAAGTGGAGAGGCGCGTCTGGGATCTTATGTGATCATAAAGTACCATTAAAACTTAAAGGCAAGTTTTATCGTACTGCAATTAGACCAGCAATGCTCTACGGTTCTGAGTGTTGGACAGTGAATGGTGTACATTAGCAAAAAATGGGAGTTGCGGAGATGAGAATGCTTAGGTGGATGTGTGGTCACACGAGACTGGAGAAAATTAGGAATGAATGTATCAGGGATAAGACAGGAGGGGCGCCAATTGTAGAGAAGATGTGAGAAGTTCGTTTAAGATGGTTCAGACATGTACATAGGAGACCATTAGAGACACCTGTTAGGCATTGTGAGAGTTTAGTCACTAGACATGTTAAACGGGGGAGGGGTAGACCAAAAAAGACTTGGAATGAAACTAAGGAAAGACATGATGTACTTAGGCATTAGTGAGACTATGATTAAAGATAGGGCGCAATGGCGACAGGGGATCCATATAGCCGACCCCACTATGGTGGGATAAAGGCTTGAGTGTTGTTGTTGTATATTGTCGCGCCCCTACAAAATTTGAAATGTCGGAATTGGACTCGAAGAGCAACCAACGTGTTCGGCTCATCGAAACCATTCTGAAAACATCAAAACGATCAAATCCAAGTCTTTTTCACCAAACTCAGCATGATTTAAATTGTACAGGCATAAATTGGACTGATTCAGCCCTTTCCAGCCGCCCAACATAGGAGGTAGCCTAACCTAGGGATCAATGGGACACCAACCGCCTAAGGCCTTCGCTCTTTCTTCTTTTTCATCTGAGGAACTTCCAAATACTATTAATGAGCCACCGTTTTCCTGGCAATTAGAAGAGTCCGACTGCTATCGATGAATCTTCGGTGGCCTGAGGCCCTCACTATTTTTTACTCTTCATCCAAGGAGCTTACAAATTCCATTGTTGGTTAAGTGATCTACAAACATGTATATACCCCCTTTGAGGGATGAATAAAATGCACTTTTTATTTCCCTTTTATTTCCAACACGATGTGCAAGAAGGCAAAACAACAATACACAAACACTAACGATAACAACAAAAAGTTGTTAAAGACACATAAAAACTATTAACTAATCAAGAAACTCCAACATCGACGAGAGATCAATACCCCGGAAGAGGTAGCATCGGGTGTAATTGAAAGCTCCATACATGGAGAGGAGTGGAAGCTCCAGAACAGCAGCAGAGAACAGCCCATAGAGGCATGAAAGCTCCGGATCAGCAACATGCGTCATCAACAGAAGAAGCTCCAAGTGAGGTTCACCAAACAGGAGCCAGAACATCACCGGACAAGATCAACAGGTTTGAGGCAGGATGGGTCGTGCCTGAATCTGCAGAGGGAAAGTTCGACGTGAACTGCAGCTCGATCGTCGACTGGATACGAGACGGGAGCTTCTTTAGGAGATCGTCAAGGCTAGCGATTGATGAGATCAGGATTGGCAGAGGGAAACATCGACATCATCAGGTAGGTCATCAATCGGGATCCGAAGTAGCAGACGAGCGCATCGGGCGAGAAGAATACGCAGTAGAGTGATGTCATCATCGAACCCAGAAGAAGAGCGCACTCTGCGCAGGAATAGAATAAGTTGAATGGGAGCTTCCTCGATGTTGGATATGCCGTGTGAGATCGTCGACGGGAGGTCAGAAGGAGACCCGACTGTATGAGAATCACCGACCGACGAGATCGGCAAACGAGATGAGCGGAAGCCTTCGTCAATCACAGAGGCAGCGGAACGCAAGAGTTGAGCGGACGAGATCAACTCGACGGGAAGAAATGACGAAGAAATGTCGTCGACGAGAACAACAGGGAAAAGCACGCGAGACCTCACAAAATCCCAATAGGCACTGCAGCGGAAGCCGCCAGCGAGCCCTATCCACATTCATGACTTCATCCATGTGCACTACTCACAACTGCCCATCGCTCGCCCTTTGTGATCCCGTGAACTTCAAACTACCGCACACCAACAACATGGTGAGCCCCTGGCAATTACTTTCTTGCACTTCACCGATGAGTTTGCACCTGCGCGCCACCAACAAGCACAAAAACCTGAAAGGCAATTTATTCATTTGTAATTGGTACATGGTATATCACTCTAATTGCTTAGTAAGAAGTACTAAAAGATCGGGACCCTATTGTAATTGGACAATGCTTAGTGCAACCCTTTAAATTGGCCCTTGCCACATGTTTTTTACCTTTCTGTATTTTTGACCTAAAAATGATGTTTCCAACTCTTTTTAAATGTGTGTATGCTTGGTTCACTCTCAACTAAGATGAATTGCTCTATAGACTCTTGAAATTTTTTTCAGCTCACAACGAATATGTTAATTTATGATGTTATCATTATGCACGGAAGCTCCTACACACTATTTTGCTCCTTGAAAGCCCTGGATTTACAAGTCTTTGCATACAGACCTTTCCAACTTACCATAAAAGTATCACTTACTACAACTATCATTCGCTTGCTGCTAATATTTACATGCCATTTGATTGCTAGTATTGCGACATGATTTAATCTATATGAGTGTGTTGGCATTGACTTTGGGCGTGAACACTTAGGTTGTAATAGTCTATGTTTCACTAGAGAAGTCTCAAGTTTCCAATGCGCTTTTGCACCATAGGGAGATCGAGCTCTTGAATGCAACTGACAGTAGGTAAAGGTGCTTCAGTCTCGATTGAGCCCTTGCTCGGCAGTGACGACCACGCCCTTGCATGAACCAACAACCATAGGAACTTCAAAGACAATTTATACATTTGTAACCTGTGTGTGGTCTGCCACTTGTTTGCTTATTAGAAAGTTGCTGAATGGCCGGGTCTCGTGTTGTAATTGAACAAAATATAGTGAAACTATCTGAGGGTCTATCCCTTGTAGTTTTCCCCCTTTCTAGTTTTCCACATAAAAATATTATTGTCAAATCTCTTTTGATTGTGTTTTTGGTTTGCACCTAGACTAAGACGAATTGCTCTTCCTACTCATGTGAACGTTAACCAAACCTCAACAGTTTGGCACCTTCTCTAAGAAATGAAGTCCCACCACAAGAACATCGCATTTGGTTACTCGATCTCACAATAGAGGTGTTATGCTCATTGTGTTTGTGTAGTCGACTCCTGGGCTAAGACGAGTCACTTTTTCTACTCGTGAGAATGTTAACCAAACCCAACAGTTTGACACCTCTAGGAAATCTAGTCCCACCACAAGAAGATTGCCTTCAGCCACTCGATGTCACAATAGAGTGGTTATGCCCATCTCTTGCAATCGGTACTTATCTCTGAATAATATTGTACCCTTCACTACAATAGAAAAGAGACAATTGCATCCACATATATCCCGCAAACTCTGTACTTTGAGTTTCCAACTTGGAATAGTTTTTTCCACATCGAAGACAAGTTGTTTCACAGCTCTGATTGTTTGTTCACGTCAACAACTAGGGAGTAGTTGTGACAATATGATTTGGTAAGTCATGTTCAGATCTTTAGAAGAAAGCTCGCCAAAAAATTTTCCACAATAAGTCATTAGAGACACTACCCACCAGAAAGTACTTTGTGTAAGCACGATAATGTCCAAACCTATGCTTGTGCTCATGCTAAAGATATGATTATGACTTCACCCGCACTAACATCGACAAGCCTCATGTAGCTTCACCATTCAACTGAAACATTTACCAAGTGACAATGGAGTCATTTCACTGTCCGGAGAGAGCCTCCATCTCAATGTCAAGAGACTATTCGCTACAGGAAAGTCTATAGTCACGTCATGTTTTCAGGCTTTTTTACAAGACGCCCCAAAATGGGGCGCAATGTTTGGGTACTAAAAAAATCAAGTGTCCAATTCTGACTCGAAGTCCAACAATTGTATCTTGCTTGCCGAGCCAATTCTGAAATCACTAGAAATACTGAATTCAGAGCTTTTTTGGTCAAAGCAAGCTAGACCACGCCATCAGACCAAACTGTATAGTTCAGCCCCATGTTGTTGCTTGACCCAGGACTTGGGTGAAAGATTTTTTCCACCACCACCAACCTTCAATTACGAGCCACTGAAGGCCCTCATCGAGTGCCAGTAAGGCCCACAATGTTTAATCTTCTTTATTGAAGGAACTTTGAAACAGCTTTAATGGCAAAGTGTTTGAAATTTTTTGGGAACCGCTGCGTGGCGTGTACTCAGCGAACTTAAGATCTGATCTTGGCAAACTTCTTTCCTCAAAATTTAGAACAATATGCATATATCAATCAAAGGATTCCATGGGGGTTTTTTTGGTGGAAATTGAAATTTAGCCCCTTTGCCTTTACAAGACGGTTGTAGAAGATTTAGAGGTCGGATGTGAAATTTGTCTCCGCTAGTTTCCTTTTATTGGTGAGAAGCTGCCCTGAAAATTATAACCCGATCAGAGAATTTCATTTTTTCGACAAGGAGGCCGCCATCGTCGACAACCTATCTTGATCCTCACAGATCAGATCGGGGTAAAAAAATCCCCCATTCATGCAAGGTGGTGGTCTTAGGGCCTAATCTTAGATTGGTCTTTACATTTAATATTTCTAGAATCCTCGAAGAACCCTCTTAAAAACAGGCATTACCTCTCATTTGGTGATTGGTCTCTGGATGCTGAAAGTCAATCTTTCCCTAGAGAAGTGTAGTATTGCAATGTGTTTTGTTTCTTGGCGTTATTGAATGCTCACACACCACCGACAAAAGATGCGGATAACCTACTAGCCATCAGGCCCCTAACTTCCACTGACAATCATGATATTCACAACTACTGGTGCACCCCAAACGACCACTCTTATGCATGCCGTTGAAGTTTTTATACCTAAGCGCCACCAACAAGAACAAAAGCTTTGAAGGAAATTTATTCATTTATAATTGAGTCATAGTATGTTACTCTCATTGTGTTAAGGACTAATTGGTTTGGACACCTCCTGTAATTGACCGAAGTACGGTGTAGCTTTAAGAATTGGATCTTGCCCCGTGTTTTTAACCTTCCCAGATTTTTGATGTTTGTCAACTCGGTTTTAATTGTGCATTCATTTAGTTGATTTTCAGGCAACGACTTGTGGGAACTTTAACCAGGCCGCAACAAATATGATAATTAATGAAGTTATCATTGTGCACTACGAAGCTCCTACAAACTATTTTGCTCCTGGGATGCCCCGGATTTACGTGCTTTTCTTGCATACATGTTTTTTTTTTCATTTTATTCTAAATTTATCATGGATTATAACTAGTATATGCTTGCTGCTGATATAATTTCTGTTAAGGTGTTGCCATCGATGTGGTGCTTTTGCAAGCTACTTATTTGTAGATAGTTACCATTTGATGTTTCTGTGAGCTACTAGTTTTTGCTTTCTATATCCAATTCGCCTTTTGAACTGTATTTCTTTTATTTTATAGTAGTATTCTTGTTTTTGCACTGCCTGAACTGTGTAAAACTCTAAATACTATGCCTTGATCTGAAGAAGCCCTAATCCTCCATTTCTCGCTCTTTTTCTTTATTTTTTACCCAAGAATAACACCATGGCTTAGTATGAAAGATTTCTATGTCTCCTATCTCTTATCTGAGCCTTAATTTACCCTTTAAATTATGTGTTTCCATTTAAGTGGTGTATAATAGATCATAACCATCATTTGCCTTCTCCAAACCATGAGGTTGGCTAAGCTATATATTATAGCCATTGACAATATCTTTTATCCTCTTCTGGTTGACTTATACTTTTCGTTATGGCATCCATATTTAATTTCAGTTGACTCGTTCAAAACCAAAGTGATAAGCATATTTGTACATATATATATATATATTATAAGAGAAAAGTAAGGGAAAATCTATAAAATAAATTAGGAAGATATAATAGAGAGGGAATATATATATATATGTATATATATATATTTAAGTAAAACAAATTAGAAAATAATGAAGGATAAGGAAAATATATAAAATAAAAAAGATTTTGAAGGAAACTATATTGTGTGTGTGATGATTCAAATTGACCATTCTGTGTTACATCAGCAAGGTGATAATACCCTTACTCTTATTAACAATTTGATTACTTGCTCAGCAGTCAAGTAATCATAATTTCTCTTAATATTCTGATGAAGTGGAAAATATTTATTATTTTTAATTGCATCATCCTATAATATCACATGCTTGAGAAATTAATAAACTGTTACGCAAAATTGATGAAATTTGGAAGTTATTTTACATTTTTGTTCAAGATTTACAGCGTGACTTTTTGTTTGAAAATAATGTGAGGTGGAAACAAAAGTAAAGTTAGGATCGTGGCCTCAACTTGTTGGTGCTATTTAGGATCAAGGTTTTAAATATCGGCCGACATGTCCTGTTTGATAAGAAAGCGACTTGCATAATCAAAATATATAGGTTATGGCGTTTTCGAAAATGTCGGCCGACTTTTTGTATAAAATCCGACATTTCGGCCGACACGCAATAATCATTATAGCCCGACATTTTGAAATGTCGCCTAAATTGAATTAAATTAAAGTGAACCGCTGTTTAGCGCTGTCCATCGCTGTTTAGGGTTTTTCTATACTTCTTCTAAGTTCTGATGAAATGTTATTTTATAGCTACGTGAAAATAAAATTTTGAGTTGGTGTTATATCTTTGTAGATTTCGTTTGTTATTTCTACTTTGCAGCTCAATGTTTAGCCATAAAGAAGGCTCCTTTTCAGGTTCCCATAATAAAGTTTTACATAACTAGAGTAAAATGCTCAATATAGATGAGGATTATGGTGATAAATTTGGGTGGTCGATAGAAATATAAATATTTTTTAGAAATCCGACATATTGAAATGTCCCCGACATGTCTCCGACATCCGACATCTAAAAACCCAATCCGACATCCGACATTTAAAACCTTGTTTAGGATCAATAAATTGCAACATGTCCCCTTCTTGTAACATATTTCATCACTCATGAGTTAGCTAGTTAATATATTTCAAATAATTTCTTAATTTATGTGTGTTGCTTATACTTTTTTATTTGCTTCTACTTCTTTCAGTTTTGCATGGCTTGAATTGATTAGTCACAGAAGTTTTATGCCAAAATTGCTTACCGCCAATTCTCCAAAGGGCTGGCCATTTTTCCAGCGCTTACTTGTTGATCTATTTAAGTTTGTGGAGCCATATCTAAGAAATGCTGAGCTAAGTGAACCGGTTAGATTTTTTACTTTACTTTTTGTGACTGAAGACATATTTTAAGAAGTACTAATCTTCCAATTTTGATAATTTATTTACTCCCGGTTTAAATTTTATGCAGGTTCAATTCTTGTACAAAGGGACACTCAGAGTTCTGCTAGTTCTTCTACATGATTTTCCTGAATTTCTTTGTGACTACCATTTCAGTTTTTGTGATGTAATCCCTCCAAGTTGTATCCAAATGCGAAATGTTATTCTTAGTGCTTTTCCGCGAAATATGAGACTTCCTGATCCATCAACACCAAACTTAAAGGTTTCCACTTTGTTCTATTATGTTTTCTTATTTAGCTTAAATCTGCATGCTTTCCTTTTAGCTTAATATTTGCACCCAATTTTTAAACTCCCTGACAGATTGATCTTCTAGCTGAAATCAGCCAGCCACCTCGCATTCTATCTGATGTTGAAGGCGCTCTCAAGTCAAAGCAGATTAAGGCTGATATTGATGAGTACCTCATGGTAACTGCTCTTACTTTGCTGGATGCAAACTGATTCAGCCAACAGTCATGAATAATAAATAGGACATTTGTTTGTAATTTCCAATACTGAAATATAATTTTTTTGAGTAAATCATATGGATGATGAAGTGTACTCTTATGACTTTTCGGCATATGCTTCTGATGTTTAATTCGGCTTGTATTGTGTCGAGTAAAAGACCCATCAAACATTAAATTGTTAGGTTTGATCTCAAATACTTCAATAGTTGTAATAACTACTGAGTAGGATGAAATATTGATTCCAATATAATGATAATAACAGTTTGGATAACTCACATGCATTCAGTGCTTCTTGCACCTATTCTTTTGTAACTAGCGGAAAATGCACAGGTCAGCAGCAGCAACACATCTGATTGTCTTCCGATGGCCCCCATACAAATCGTTATACGTCAGATATGGCACAGGGAAATGTCAAGTAATAAACAACTGTATTGTCATTATCGCGCATTATGCATATGGTACCTGTGCACTTTCTGCTAATTTATATAATTATTCTTATTCCCTTTAAAAAATATTAAATCCAAATGTGTAATTATGTCGAAGTAGCATGGGTGATTTTGGCAAGAAAAAAAACAAATCTAGTAGATTCCCTTACTTTATAGTATAATAAAGTTGAAGTAAAATTGATTCTGATTAATTGGATCTCTTTTCTTTTGAGGTGGTTTTTGCCTCTTCTGTTTGCATTGTGTATCTAACAAATCCAATTTAGATACAGACTGAAAATGCTTTGTAGTTTAATTAGATGTGATGAGGATTTATGGCTGATTAGTATCTCTATTATGATCTACTACAGTTTTGTCCATGGTTTTCTTAGAAGCATTTTGGCTCATTTATTTTATTAATATATGAAGGCAACATTTCTCATTGGAGTACTAATTCTTTTCAATTAAATCTCTAATTCGACATCTCTATTTCTTTGATGTAGACGAGACCAGAGGGATCTGCATTTTTAGCCGAGCTGAAGCAGAGGTTGCTGCTTTCCCCGAGTGAAGCAAGCCTGGCAGGAACTCGTTATAATGTGCCACTGATCAACTCCATAGTGCTATATGTAGGCATGCAGGTAAATCTTACACCCTGCCGTTGCTATTTTATTTTTTGTGCTACTTATTTCTACCCTACTTTCCTGAGAAATCGTTTTAAGTTTTTAAAGATGATCATATGACACTTCTGTACCAAATAACCTGGACTGTTGATTTACATACATGTTAAAAACCATAAAAATCATCCAAATTCTCGTGCATGTACATACTGTGGATGGTGCAGTTTCAAGTTCTACAGTTGTTTGCGGTATAGCTCGTGTTCGTCTTAGATTTTACTCACTGTATCAGTTGAAGCCTTGTGGGATCCTAAAGGAAATACATTTTTGTACTTGATGGCGTGTTTGCATGCATAAGTTTGTTGAGTTTGCGACAATTAATTCTTCGATTTTCTGTTTTCTGGTGTGGTGCAGGCTATTCAACAGCTTCAGAGCAGGTCTAATCAGTCCGGTTCCGCTCAACCGATGACTCAAAACCCTCCCATGGATATTATGCTTGTTGGTGCTGCGATGGATATCTTTCAAAGTTTAATAAAGAACTTGGACACTGAGGGTCGCTATCTCTTCCTCAATGCTGTTGCTAATCAGCTGCGCTACCCAAACAACCATACCCATTACTTTTCATTTGTTCTTCTCTATCTTTTTGGGGAGAAAAACCAGGTACTAATTTCTTTTTATAAAACGTTTTTAACCCACGGTTATAAGTAGTCGATTTTACGTAATTCAAAAGCGAATCACACAAACACCTCTTCCTTCCTTCTCCCCTCTCCCTAAGCATCTCAATTTCCAATTCACTGTTTTATTTAGGGTTTATCAACTTTTAATTCATGTTTGTTCAGCTTACATTATACTTGTATACTTGACAGGAGCCTGTTCAAGAGCAAATTACCAGGGTACTCTTGGAGCGTTTGATAGTGAACCGCCCTCATCCTTGGGGCCTTCTTATTACTTTCATTGAACTCATCAAGGTATTCTCAAAATATCTCAGCTCTCTTCAGCTTCTTCTTTCTCGTTTTTTCCGCTCGAAGCAAAGGAGAGCCCAGGCGCACCGGTTGAGGTGTTGCCATGTGACCTTCAGGTCACGGGTTCGAGTCCCGGAAGCAGCCTCTTGCAAAAATGCAGGGTAAGGTTTGCCTACATTTCACCCCTGTGGTGGGACCCTTCCCCGGAACCTCGCTGCGCAGGGATGCTTTGTGCACCGGGCTTGCCATATTCGATCAAAGCAGTACCTAAATCTTGGCAAAACCACGCAGAATCCGAGATATAGCTTCTGGAGCAGATCCTTTACTAGGTGCGCACCAGAAATTGAGAAGTTGTTCGAATCAGTATCTAGATCCTGCGGCGGTCCTAAAACAGTGGATGATGGATTGGTCTCCGGCGCCATCACGGACGGCAGTCACTGAATATACTTCCATTTTTTGGCTTCTTCTCTATTTTTTTTTTCCATTGTAGAGATCTTTTGTATATAATACATCAACTGATGTGCAGGTTCAAACTAAAAATGATCATTAGGTAAAAGTGTTTCCTAATCATATTCATAATTTGGACATTATGTATGTAAATCTATAATTTCAATGCCATTAAACCACTAACTGTAACTAACTGTAAACAGACAAAACAAAGTTCATATCTGATTTTATTTTAGCCTTCATGGCTTCTATTCAAACTTCAGGCATCATTTTTCTAGCTTGATTTACTATAGCAAAAAAAAAACATTGCAGCAGATTGCCTACAGAAATGTTTGAAAGGAGAGAAGCCTTCCAGAAATGTCATTTTTTAGGAAAAATATAGGCTCCGTTTGGCACGGCGGTAGCGGTCGTGAATGCTGTGATTATGAAGAGTCGTTTGTGAACGTCCAACCTCACCTAAGGAACTTCATTCCCTTTTATGTTCAAAAACTAGCTTTCTTTTATTGGTGACGGTCATAACTACTGTTATGCCAAAACATATATTCTATGGCGATGGCGTTTTTGTCCAAACTCACCGTCGTGCCAGGCAGAGTCATAATCACATCAATGGATGAAATTCATCGAGATTTGTAGGAGATCCAAGTTCATCTCCTTTGATCTTTCATTTTTGATTATTGAGATCTTCAGACCAGTGGAACTTAGAAGGTATGTCACTAATAGTGACCTATTATCAATGAAATAAAATTTCATTCGGATTTAGGCTTTATCAAATGACGTTTTTTTCGGTTTTATGACCCGAGGGCGCTTTCGAATGGCGCATCAGCAACACCTAGCAAATCACTACTAATGTGAGTTTAAGGCTTCGTTTGGCGCGGGGGTGGCGGGGGTGGCGGTCGTGAACGGTGGTCATGAACCGTGGTTCGTGAACATCCGACCTCACCTAAACAAAATTAATGCATTTTATGCTCAAAACTAGTTTATTTTCTTGGTAGCGGTCGTAATTTGTCTTGCCAAACATATAATCTATGATACTGACATTTTTGACGAAGCCTAAGTTATGTTCAACTTTGACATGCTTTATAATGAATCTGTTAATATTTTATCACGATCGAAATCACTAGGCTCTGCTTGGGTGGTGTTTTTGCTCCGGTGAGTTTGGACAAAAACGCTACCGTCATAAAATAAATGTTTTGCATGACAACGGTTATGACTGCCACCCAAAAAGTAAAAGTGGATGAAGTTCTTTAGATGAGGTTGGGCATTCACGAACACGGTTCATAACCATTGCGTTTACGACTGCAATGGCGCCAAACTGAGCCTAGATTAGTTCATGGTCATGTTATATTAATGTTTATAGTCTTTAATTTGGCTTTTCAAGCTATTTGAATCTTTAGATCTCTATATTGATTTATGGCCCTCAATTTCATAATTTTGGGATATTTAATGTTGCCATGAAAAGTTATTGTGAAAGTTTAGCTATTTAATATCACTATATGGATGAGTAAATTAAAATGGATGATCTTTAATTCGACAAGTCTAGGCTCTTGTTGCGGGTTGCTCGACGCTCTCACGGTCCAGTTGAATTGAACCATCTTAGATCGAGAGTCAGCCGAACGCGCAAACAACCATAGAATGAACCAGCAGTTGACGGCAAGACGTTTTATGTTGAAAAACTCGGAAGGGGAAAAAACCACTGGGTCATATCGGCGATGGCCAATTCCACTATCTTTCAGAGCAATTACAAATAGCTATTTCTCGATATTGACAGACCACCACTCGTTACAATGAGTTATCGGGATTATTAGAGTTGTATGATGCGCAGCGTGGTGAAGTGCACTCTGGAGTAGTCTGAAAGGATGAACGCAGCTACGGGGCTCTGTACTTGAAGAACAAATGCCAAGGGTGATCTTTGAAGCGTCTTCAAGGGAGAACTTGAAAACCGAAGAAAATCTTTGAAGCATCTTCGAGGGGATTTTCGAAGACCATAGGAGATCTCTGAGCAATCTTCGAACAATGAAGGAGGTCTCTGGTGCTGAAGGCAATCTCTCCTCAAGTGAGAGCTCAGGGCCCTTTTTATAGCTTTTGAGGGGGAGTCCTGGTAATTGGGCTCCACAACTTTCGGACGGGCGAATAGAAGCTCTTGTTTGGGGGCACACAGATTACCAATTTTGGGATTATGATGTTAATGCCCCCCGGGCAGCCTGGGTGTCCCGGTCGACTCAGTCAGTGAGACGGCGGCGTGGAAATGAGCGACGTTGGGAACATGTGATGGCGTGGAGGTGAGCGACAGGAGCATGCGGAGGGCGTGAAGTTGAGCGACAGGAGCATGCGATGGCGTCGAGGTGAGCGACGGGAGCATGCATGGGCGTAGAAGTGTGTGACGGGAGCATGCGATGGCGTGGAGGTGAGCGACGAGAGCATGTCATGGCGTGGAGGTGAGCGACGGGAGCATGCGACCCCGTCAAGTTGCTTCCAAATTTTTGGTCAGAAAGCATGGGAGATCATACATTTTCGGTATGTCATACATTTTTGCAGCAAAGCATGGGAGATCAAAAGTGACCGTTTTTTACTTTCCTAACAACATCCCGAACAGAAAGAAACTGGACTTGTTGCGGGTCGCTCGAAGATGACAACAATCGGAGTTACCGAGAGCAAGACAAAACCTTCGCACTCCTCCGCGCAAAAGCTCAGACTCCGAAGATTTTGGGGGCTTATGATATGCACTCATGCATGGCTCTCATCTATCTATATGCAAGTCCAAGAGGTGGTTATTCCCAAAACCCACTAAGGTGATGAGGGAAGAGTGGGAGAGTGGGCAAACCCACTATCTCTGCAACCAACCGCCCATGCAAGACCGCGCGCAACCGTGACGCCCGCAACCACGCGCGCTACCGCGCGGCGCTACCACGCGGCAGCGCGCGCGGTAGTGCGCAGGCAGCACCCCACATGGGGTGCGGCCAAGCCGCACCCCCCCCCCCCCCCTTGGGGTGCGGCCAAGCCGCACCCCTCTCCGCAACGGGGTGCGGCCAAGCCCCCTCCCCCCTTTCGCAGGGAGGCTCGCGGAGGGCTCGGCCGAAGTCACGCCCCTTGCCGAGTGCGATCGGGGCCCAATTCCCCTTTTGGGAGCGCGACTCCTCATTCCTCCGTTCGCTCAGAACGCTCCGCGCTCATAGCACGCCCAGAACACTTTCGTGTTCGTTGCATGCCCAGAACGCTTCCGTGTTCGTTGCACGCCGAGAACACTTCTGTGTTCGTTGCGCGCTCAGAACGCTTCTGAGCGCGCTCAGAATACTTCCGCATTTCGGGCACGCTCACTTTTTTTCTTTCTTAATTTCTCAGATTGCAGGACTCGCTTGTCGCCTTTCTTACCTTCAACAAAGCTGCCCGAACTGCCCGAAGAGCGAGACGGACATTTACGAAAATGGCGATCCGTGTGCTCCAAATCGACCAGCATGATTCACCCATCAGGTGGTTACGGTGGTTAGGATGGCAAAATTACCGGGCTACCCCCGGCCAAAGCTATAAAAGGAGCCCAGAGCCTTCATTTGGGGGGACCTTGCCTCCTGCGCCCGAGAGAGCTCCTTTGAAGATTTCATTGGAATTCTTCTTTGGCGCTTGAAGATCTCCTTCGAATCTTCGAAGATCTCCTTCGAGCCTTCTGTTGGGTATTGTATCCACAATAACCTTGATTTGTAGAAAGTCAACTTTGAACCAAGATTGAATTGTTTGTGTATTTGATATATTTTTCTAGTATTGTTCTTGCAGGTTCACATTGCTAAGTGTAGACCAATGTCAGGTCACAATGGGTCAATAAGCACAGTCTCATGCAATGTAATTCTTCATTGTGTGGGGTATGAGGTTGACACATGTGTGATCTCTCAATTGGGATACACTTTATGATCAAGACATTAAAGATTCAAAGCTTGGAGTGCAGCATTGGTCTAGAGAAAAAGGAAGAAATTTTTCCTAAGTAAATTTTTCGAGATGTAAAGGTACTTCTCGAGAAGTCCTTGTTATTTTTCGAGAAGGGTTGTCTCAAAGGTCTTTCTCGAAAAGGTTGAATTTTTCGAGTAGCTATTATCATCTCTCGAGAAATCAATGTTATCTCGAAGAGTCCCCTTAGTTTTCGAGAAAACTTCTTTTTCAGTTGTTTTCGAGAAGTCTGTCTCAGTGGCAGCTTTCGAAAAATCCTTCCTCTCTCGAGAAGTGCTTTTGTTTTCGAGAAGTCATCGTTTCTTTCGAAAAGCTTTCTCTCTAAAGGTTTTTCTCGAAATTGTTTTGGAGTTCACGAGAAGTTTCTTGTGCTCTCGAGAAGTCTTTCATCTCTCGAGAAGCTTTGTCATAATTCTTTGATATTCTCTTCTAAAGCTTTTTTTTTTTTAGAACTAGCCGGTTTCTCTCGAGAAGTCTTGGATCTCTCGAAAAGTCTGGTTCTAGCTTTTCTCGTAAACCTTGTTTTTTCCATTTTGACGACAAGTCTTTTCCGTCATATTGACGTGACGTCTTTCCTCGTTTTAAGGTTAAATCGTTAGGTCTTCATCTATATAATGATTGCTCCTTAAGAAAGAAATAATGATTCGAAGTAGAAGATCAGAGTTCGTACTTTTCTCCAAAAACCTAATCTGATCCAAGATCGTCGTCTAGTGTCGTGCATCGCCATTGTTGGAGTTCGATCGTATGTTATCTGATTTCGTCTCCAAGTGGAAGAAAAAGGTCGATCGATCATCGCCTCACTCGTCCTGTTTTCATTGGATCGATCAAGACCTTAGAAGATCTGATTTGTGCCGATTTGATTCTTCTTCTTCTACATCAAGCCGAAGCCATTTCTATCTCAAGAAGGAAGAAGATCATCATCAAATTATTCAGATCTGATCGTGATTCGTTAAGTATTGTTTCAATCTAAATTTACATTTGATTGTAGGAGAGATTGTTCTCCGAGTTGTAGGAGAGGTATTCTCCGAGTTGTAAGAGATGGTTCTCTCTGAGTTTGTAGGAGATTGATCTCCGAGTTGTAAGAGTTTTGACTCTGAGGATTGTAGGATCGTTCTTGATCCGAGTTTTAGTGAAGTAGTCAAGTCTAGCTGTGGTGCTAGATTGGCGAGGCCGGCAAGTGGAGTACCCAAGAACGGGGAACCACTATAAATTTCTTGCGTCGTCTGTGATTGTGATTTGCATTCTGTGCGTTCTTTATTTTCAAGATTTTCAATTCCGCAAAAGACGCAGTTATCACCTATTCACCCCCATCTAGGTGATTTTGGTTGGCAACTAGATATTACAATTGGTATCAGAGGTGGCTGTTCTTGAAAGGTTACCACCTTGAATAGGATCTCTCCATTCTAATTGCTAACAAATCATGGAAAAGTGCAAGGAATCGTCTTCGTTGAAATTGCCAATATGCACTAAGGCTAACTTTCCTATGTGGAAAGAAAGAGTCAGATTTTATATGGAAGCCGCAGACCCAAGAATCTTCCAAGTCGTGGAAGAAGGACCTCATGTGCCTATGACCGCTTCTACTATTGATCCAACCTTAAAAGTACCAAAGAAAATGATGGACTTAACAAAGGATGAGATCGCTCTCGTTGCTTTGGACAAAAAGGCAAAGAACATAATTGTCAGTGCAGTGGATGATTCAATGTTGCGAAACTTAATTCACTGTAATTCTGCCAAAGAAATGTGGACGTCTTTAATAGTCCTTATGGAAGGTACTGAAGAAGTAAGAGATGATAGAAGATCTCTTTTGAATCAAGAGTACGAGGCTTTCAAGCAGAATAAAAAGGAGTGCATTGCCGATGCTTATGAAAGATTCTTCAAGATAGTAAACGGCCTAAGGAATTATGGTCGGGAATTTACTAATGGTGAACTAAATGACAAATTCTTGCGATCCCTAACGAAAGACTGGGATAGCAAGATAGTTGCAATCAGAGAGTTTGGAAAGTTACCAACCCTAGACCCACAGAATCTGTTTGGGAAATTATTATCCCATGAACTGCAAATGAACATTCGCAAAACAGAAGAAGATGAGAATAGAATTTCTAACAAGGAAAGGACCTTGGCTATGAAAGCCGAGAGCTCCAGAAAAAGCAGAGCTTTGTCTCCAGTTAGAACACAAGAATCTGATGATGAAAAAGAATCTGAAGCCGGCTCCTCCAGTTCTGAAATGTCTGATGGGGAGTTTTCTCTAATCTCTCGTCAGTTTAAGAAACTGTTAAACAAAAGAAGACACATGAAGAATAAGTTTTCCTCTGAAAATAGACATTCTCGACGTGATGGTGATCATCACAAAAAGAGCTCTAGCAATCATGACAGGTATAAATCTAAAACTGGTAAATATATTTCTTCTGATATAGTTTGCTATTGTTGCAATAAGCCAGGGCACATGATTGCTGAATGCCCCTATAAAAAGAAAGAGGGTGGAAGAAAAGAAGAAAGGAAATCCACCCACGGGAAAAGGAAGACTGAAAAGAGTCTAGTCGCTAAAAAGAACAAAACTTTAAGCGACAGTGACTCGGAGAAATCAAGTAGTGAAGAAGAAGCCTACTTCGGGCTGATGGCTATGACTGATGAAGAAGAAGAACCTCCATATACCGGGAAGGTAAATTCTCACACCATCTTATCTGATTCTGAATATGCCTCAGCTGAACAAAAGGATTATCTTTCAGATGATGACTCAAACCTCATGACCCAATATACTGAAATGCTTAAAAGTTTTGACAAATGCCGAAAGGTAGTCAAAACACAGGCCAAGGAGATCATGTCTCTCAAAGAAGTGGAATCTAATTTGAGAAAGGAAGTTGAACAACTTTCTTCCTTCAAAGAGGAAAACCAAATCTTGAAAGACAAAATCAAAAGCTCAGATGAGCTCCTTGAACGGAAAGAGAACTCTATCAAAGTTCTGGAAGAACAGCTAGCCGCTGAGAAGAAGCTAGTTGAAAAGTTTTCACAACCGAAAACCATTCTTCCAATCATTGATACTTTCTCTGCTAAAGCAAATAGCAGTGGCTTAGGTCATGTGGCTGGGCCAAGTAATTCTTCTAAGGGCACCCTTGCCAAGAAGAAAAATAAGAATGCTAAGAAAGCTATTATCGAAGAAAAAGGGAAAGCCCATCTAGAACAAGTGGAATTTAAGAAAGTTCTACATCCCACAAATGCTTATGACATGGAAAGCTCTTATGGTCACTTGACACGACCAATTAATTTTGCGCCTGTCAATGACTATAAGGGGTGGGCTCGTCCTTAATACCTCGGTCAATGTGCTTTCAAAGCACCTTATGAAGAAGTAAATTTGAGAGATTATGGTCCTTATGTTCATGGTCCAAGTGCTGTTAGAGCACCAATAGTAAAGAATGTTGTACCTAAGCCAAAGGAGAAAGCGTTACCCTGTGTATGCTGTACTCATGAAGCATCCTCATCAAGAAGGATTGGTCCTACTAAAATCAACGTTCAAAGAATTAAGCAGGAAAATATTAAGAAAAGATACAACAGGTTTAATTATTGGTGTTGCGGCAAAATAGGTCACTTTGTCGTAGACTGTTGGTTCAATCTCACCTATTCCAAAAGACCACAAGTTAACAATGCAAGAAAGACCGCTCGCAATGTAAATGTTCCTCGTGGTGTTCAACTAACAAGGGACCAAGGACCCAAAGTTGTTTGGGCTCCTAAGGCAAAATAATTTGTTTTTACAGGTATGTCCAAAGGCCAACAATAATCCTATCTGGTATTTGGACAGTGGTTGTTCTCGGCATATGACCGGAACAAGAAGTCTTTTGCAAAATTACATTCCAATTGAAAACGGTCCAAAAGTTATTTTTGGCGGATCTGACAGAGGAATAACAAAAGGCTATGGTATGATTTCTAACGGTAATGTTTCTTTTTCAGATGTAGCTTATGTGGAAGGATTAGAACATAATCTGATAAGCATAAGTCAACTTTGTGATAAAGGATACATAGTTGATTTTCATAGAGATAAATGTTTGATAAAATCAGCTGATAATCTAGAAACGATTTTATCAGGCACTCGTTGTAGAAATATGTTCTGTTTAAACTTTCTTTGTTTATCATCTTCTACACCAGTGTGTCTTTTAGTAAAAGATAGTGCATCTCTTGCTGACCAATGGCATAAGAGATTAGCACATATAAATTTCAAAACCATAAATAAATTATTTTCTCAAAACTTAGTACGTGATGCGCCGAATATTAAGTGCATTCAAGATAGACCTTGTCATGCTTGTGTAAAAGGCAAGCAAACAAGAGCTACCTTTAAGAGCATTATAGGCAAAGATTCAACTAGGTGCTTATACCTACTTCATATGGACTTGTTTGGTCCTTTGCAAATTAGAAGTTTAGGAGGTAAGTCTTACACATTAGTTATTGTAGATGATTACTCACGTTTTGCATGAGTATTCTTTCTAAAACACAAGTCAGATACATTTGACATTTTCACCAAGTTTGTCAAGCAAATCCAGAACGAATTTGAATGTTCGGTGGTCAAAATCAGAAGTGACCATGGAACTGAATTTGAATCTGGGGGCATGACAGATTTTTGTGAAAGTCTAGGTATCTTTCATGAGTTTTCCTCTCCTCGAACTCCACAACAAAATGGGGTAGCTGAGAGAAGGAATAGAACACTCATTGAGGCTTGCAGAACAATGTTGAGTGACACTTCACTACCCGAATACCTTTGGGCTGAAGCAGTCAGCACTGCATGTCACGTGCAAAACAGAGCACTCATAAACAAAAACCATGTAAAGACCCCTTATGAACTACTAAAAGGGAAGAGACCAACCATCTCTTATTTTAGAATTTTTGGTTGCAAATGCTTTGTACTTAATAATGGAAAGCATTATAAAACCAAGTATAGCGAAAAGAGTTTTGAAGGTATTTTTGTAGGCTATAGCAGCCATAGTAGAGCTTATAGAATATTTAATAAGAAAACCCTGGTTGTAGAAGAGTCTGTCAATGTTGTATTTGATGAAACGAGCATGCTACATAGCAGCTCTTCTAGTGCTTCTATTGAAGGTACAGGTTCAAAGACACAAGATATAAGCTTGGATGAGCCAGTCAAAGTTGATGCTCAAACCTTCGTCAAGATCTCTTCCCCAATCACAAATGAAGAAGAAGATCATATTGATGAAGAACCAGTACAAGTGGAAGAAGACATTCAAGTAGCAAATGATACTCCAATTGTTCAAACTGATGCAAGAAACCATGAGTTCAGACACATGAGAGACCATCATATTGATCAAATCATAGGAGATCCTCAAGTCGGAATTAGAACAAGAAGAGGTTTATCATTTGCAAAGAAGAAAAATCAAAGAAGAAAAATCCAAGTCATCATTAAACTTCTCGAGAAATGTAGTTAATATCTCGAGAAATGACTTGTTTTTTATGAATATGGATAGAGCTAAAACTTTTCGGAAAACTGAAGACACTTTTCGAAAAATAAGTTTATACTTCTCGAGAAATGGGTTATCCCTCGAGAAATGCTCTTTCGGAAGAAGATCGGCAGAGTTCTGAGACTTCTCGAGAATTTTAACTACCTCTCGAGAAATGTCTTATACTTTTCGAAAACTCTAATTTCAATTTTCGAGAATATGAAGAGCCAGGTACGCGTATATTTCATTTTATTGAAAGTAATTAAAACCAAATTAATTGTCACATCAAACCAAACTATATATAGAGTCTCGAAATGAATTAAAAGTTCACGCGAGGTTCTTCCATCCCCTCTCGAAAAGCGTCGACGTTTCATCTTCTTCTTTCGCAAAATCAACGTTCCAGTTCGCCTTCAGACGGATCTTCTCTCGTTCTAGCTCACATTTCAAGTACTCCTCTCATTCGATGGCTCCTTCAGGAAAACCTAAGATCGGTGTCGGCAGTGAACTCATGCGAGAAGGTCTCCAATCGATTTCAGATGAGTTTCAAAACCTCTTTTATCTTCTAGACGCAGCTGGCCTGTCTTTCTTACTAGAACATCAATGTCGAATTCTGTTTAAAGAGGTAGAGGATATGTTTATCAACATAAAAGTGCATAAAAACGGGAAAAAGATAAAATCGAGTGTTGGAAATTTCAAAATCAAGATGAATCCAAAATCTCTTTCCAAGTATTTGAAAGTTCCCTTGATAGAAATTGAGGATACTCTAAGTAATGAGGATTGGGCTCATGCCCTAATCTTTTGTGGGTTAGATAAAGGAACATCAACTATTCGTAGACAAAAGATGAATGATGTTGGAAAATTGCTAGTGGACATAATTTCAAAAGTCTTACTATGTCATACTGGCAGCCTGGGTCATGTCTCTTCAGATGTTTTCAACTTGGTAGCAATTGTGATTTGTGGAAAAAGATTCAGTTTAGCAGGTTTTCTATTCAATAAGATTAAAGAAAGCATTATGAGTCCTAATTTTGCAAGGATCCTGTCACTCTATCTGAATCAGCTTAATCCAGATATGTTTGACATGTCCAAAGGAGTTATTATACTGTTGGATCGGTCGGCGCCCTTAGAGGGGGGGTGAATAAGGGTTTTCAAAAACTTTAGATTATATTTATAAAAACTTCGGAATATTGCAAGTTTAATAAAGAGACATCAAGTAAAACAATAATAAAGAGATATGCTTTATTAATATCAAATAATGTTTTACAAAACTTGATTTCTATGACGCTAGAAATCGGAGGCGACTAATAAAAAATCTTTTTTCGTTTTCTATACCGACTCGTATTCCCACGAACCGGTTGGCTTTAGCCGATCTCTCCCCAGATACGGCCTCAAGCCGCTCTAGCCGATCTATCCCCAGAAAGGCCTCGAGCACCCCCTAGACCTAACCTAGATCTAGTCGCCAGCACGAGGCGAATTTCAGCCCTAAGTCCTACCCCAGACCTAGTCGCCAACACGAGGCAATTTCACTACCGTTTACAGAAAAGATATGAAATGAAAAGACAATAATATAAAAACTCCCTCTATGTGAATCTCTTGGAGAAGTGGACGAAGGCCCGCAGAGTATGATCATAGTCGATGCAGTCTTTCGTCACGATGATGACGCGTGTTGAAATCTTCTCCACGGATCTCCTTAAGGCTTTATGGAATTGTGGGAGTATCGCTCTGAATCTTCCTCTCTCTGTTGTGGCACGAAGCTCTGGAGTTTGGGATTGGAGGAGGATGAAGAATTCGGAGCCAAAGCATCCAATTTATAGCCTTTAACGCTACCGCCGGCGCTAGCCCGGATTAGGAATGATCTTGCGCCGCCGAATCTCCCATCAGTGGCAACAATTTGCTCTATGCCTCTTGTGCGCCATGCTACCGCCAGCGCTAGTAGCTACCGCCGGGCGCTAGCTCTTTCTAAAAATGCCGCCGGAATCGAGCTAATCAATGCTAGCGCCGGGCGCTATCGCTACCGCCGGCGCTAGTGAGCTTGTTCGAATTTTGGCCTCAATTTTGGGGGCAGACATCATGAGTACTCCTTGAGTCATGTGGACTATGTTAACCTGCACACTTGAACACACAAGATCAAATACACATAGGATTTGTTATTCTCAAACCTAGGAGATGCGGAAGACCGTGTTCCAACATATACATCATTTGAAGAAGGTAGATGTTGTCACAATGAAGAGGTGGAACATCAGGATTACTAAGCCAACTGCAGATGCAGGTCCCCAGGGGGAACCCATTTCTTCAGCTCAATCAGTTCCAGAGTATGAAGCTCCAGCTCCACCTCCAGCTCAGCAACACAGTCCAGTTCCAGATCCATCTCCATCTCCAGCTCCACAAGACACCATTCCCTCAGCAGAGCCAAGTCTTCCTCCTCCAACAAACACAGTTCTTCCTCCATCAGCTCAGGATCCATCAAAACAAGTTCCTTCAAATCAAGTTCCTTCCAAAACTCCATCCATCCCAGATACTCAAGTTTTGTCAGATACTCCTATGGGAGACACTTCTTTGTTACAAGAACAAGTTGATCATTTCTCACCTCCTCCAGCTATTAATGAAGACAGAGTTGATTCCACCATAGCAGATGTGGTAAGTGAAATTCTAAAGGGTGTTGATGATGTGCTTAGCACTAGTGACCACATGGGTGGGTCAGGGGCTGACTATGATTTTAATCTAGAAGTAGATGATGCTTCAGT
This sequence comes from Dactylorhiza incarnata, assembly GCA_033032865.1. NCBI lineage: Eukaryota > Viridiplantae > Streptophyta > Magnoliopsida > Asparagales > Orchidaceae > Dactylorhiza > Dactylorhiza incarnata. The sequence continues at coordinate 6,618,729 of JAWHQI010000109.1, read as the reverse complement.
GCATGGTTCATCTCCTCCCCCAGTACATATTGAGGGGGAGCAAGAGCCTTGCTTAGAAACAAACAAGGATGATCAGGAAAAACCTGTTGATGAAGAAAATGAGAGAATCAACATATCTCCTGTGAAGCTCCAAAGTTCAGTTATTATTGAAGATATACCAGAGGAAGTTCTTCCAGCCCCTATTCCTCCATCTCTTTTTGATGAAAGTACAATTCTTGGTAAAGTTGAATTAATGCTTCAAAGACAAAGTGCCAAAATAGATTACTCCTTCAAAGAAGTCCATGCAAGATTGTCTGATATTGAAAAGGAAATGGCCAAGAAGTTGAAAGAGTTCAAAACCAGTTCAGATCAAATGAAAGAAGTTGTTATTTAGGGAGGAAAGGCCATTGATCACACCATCAAAAGTGTAGCCACAGTTCTTGCAGAAGTAGTTCAAGTCAGAAAAACCCAAGAGTACATGGTTTCAAAGGAAGAGGAAAATACCTTTAAGATTATTGATGAGGTTGGACAGTTTAAGGATTCTATTCTCCAAACCCTATCTATAGAAGTCAGAAAGGGGGAGGACAGTATAACTGAGAAGATGACTGGATTATTGGATCAAACTCTTTTTGATTTTCATAGACATTTGATTAATAGGTTTGAGCAGTTGTCCCAAGGTGTCCAAAAGCAGGTCAATGAGTTAAAAGATTTCACCTCTAATACTGTTGTTTGGCTCCACCATGAAATCTTTCCTGATTTGGGTATTGACCCTGCTCAACCTCCTCCTCATTTTGATCAAGTTCAATCTGATGCTCCTTCAATTCCTCAATTTTCTCCAAGGCCAGCAGAGCAGTTTGATGCTAATCCTTTAATTGAGACTCACTCCTCCATGCATTATTCTAGGAAAAGGAAGTATGGTGATGGACCTTCTGCAAGCAGATCTGTTCCTGGCTCCAGCTCAGCAGGTTCTGGCAAAGCAGTGGTAGATGAAACAAAGGTTTATCCAGAACTTTGGAGTCCAGTTTCAAAGATTATCATTCTTGACTCTCTCAAGCTTGTAGAAGAAGGGAATGTGAAAGCTTCTGATCTGTACAACACTTCTGAATGGAAAAAGTATGAGACACGCCAAATCAAGAGAAGAATACATTTCAAGAATTATGGGTACAACAATCCAACAGCTCCAGAAGCTCCTCCAAAGTATCATCCAAAGCCATATGTTTATTTTGAAAGGCAAGAAATGTTGAGAAAGAGAAATGCAAATATCTGAAGCCAAGTCTTTGAAGATCTTTAAAACTTTATTTCTATATGTCTGTGTGAACATTAATTCATTAGACAATCTTAAATCTAAATATAGTTTTTGGTTTTGATGTGACAATCATGTTCTTATATTTAGATATTGTTTTTAATGTTCTTTCTAGTATATTTTTTTTTATATTTTATATTTGATACAATTCATCTTGGTAAGTAGGGTTCTGACTTCTACAAATAGGGGAGATTGTTGGGTATTGTATCCACAATAACCTTGATTTGTAGAAAGTCAACTTTGAACCAAGATTGAATTGTTTGTGTATTTGATATATTTTTCTAGTATTGTTCTTGCAGGTTCACATTGCTAAGTGTGGACCAATGTCAGGTCACAATGGGTCAATAAGCACAGTCTCATGCAATGTAATTCTTCATTGTGTGGGGTATGGGGTTGGCTCATGTGTGATCTCTCAATTGGGATACACTTTATGATCAAGACATTAAAGATTCAAAGCTTGGAGTGCAGCATTGGTCTAGAGAAAAAAGAAGAAATTTTTCCTAAGTAAATTTTTCGAGATGTAAAGGTACTTCTCGAGAAGTCCTTGTTATTTTTCGAGAAGGGTTGTCTCAAAGGTCTTTCTCGAAAAGGTTGAATTTTTCGAGTAGCTATTATCATCTCTCGAGAAATCAATGTTATCTCGAAGAGTCCCCTTAGTTTTCGAGAAAACTTCTTTTTAAGTTGTTTTCGAGAAGTCTGTCTCAGTGGCAGCTTTCGAGAAATCCTTCCTCTCTCGAGAAGTGCTTTTGTTTTCGAGAAGTCATCGTTTCTTTCGAAAAGCTTTCTCTCTAAAAGTTTTTCTCGAAATTGTTTTGGAGTTCACGAGAAGTTTCTTGTGCTCTCGAGAAGTCTTTCATCTCTCGAGAAGCTTTGTCATAATTCTTTGATATTCTCTTCTAAAGCTTTTTTTTAGAACTAGCCGGTTTCTCTCGAGAAGTCTTGGATCTCTCGAAAAGTCTGGTTCTAGCTTTTCTCGTAAACCTTGTTTTTTCCATTTTGACGACAAGTCTTTTCCGTCATATTGACGTGACGTCTTTCCTCGTTTTAAGGTTAAATCGTTAGGTCTTCATCTATATAATGATTGCTCCTTAAGAAAGAAATAATGATTCGAAGTAGAAGATCAGAGTTCGTACTTTTCTCCAAAAACCTAATCTGATCCAAGATCGTCGTCTAGTGCCGTGCATCGCCATTGTTGGAGTTCGATCGTATGTTATCTGATTTCGTCTCCAAGTGGAAGAAAAAGGTCGATCGATCATCGCCTCACTCGTCCTGTTTTCATTGGATCGATCAAGACCTTAGAAGATCTGATTTGTGCCGATTTGATTCTTCTTCTTCAACATCAAGCCGAAGCCATTTCTATCTCAAGAAGGAAGAAGATCATCATCAAATTATTCAGATCTGATCGTGATTCGTTAAGTATTGTTTCAATCTAAATTTGCATTTGATTGTAGGAGAGATTGTTCTCCGAGTTGTAGGAGAGGTATTCTCCGAGTTGTAAGAGAGGGTTCTCTCTGAGTTTGTAGGAGATTGATCTCCGAGTTGTAAGAGTTTTGACTCTGAGGATTGTAGGATCGTTCTTGATCCGAGTTTTAGTGAAGTAGTCAAGTCTAGCTGTGGTGCTAGATTGGCGAGGCCGACAAGTGGAGTACCCAAGAACGGGGAACCACTATAAATTTCTTGCGTCGTCTGTGATTGTGATTTGCATTCTGTGCGTTCTTTATTTTCAAGATTTTCAATTCCGCAAAAGACGCAGTTATCACCTATTCACCCCCCTCTAGGTGATTTTGGTTGGCAACTAGATATTACACCTTCGAAGGTCGTGAAAGGCGACTCAGCCTTCTCACTTTTGTTCTCACCAACATTCTCACTTTCGTTCTCACTACTGTTCTCGGAAGGAAAAGGAATTAGCTTTCCGAGAGGTGGCATGTCACCTTCGGAGATCTCTCTCTCTCTCTCTCTCATTGTAACGAGCAACGGCCTGTCGTGCTCGAGCTCTAAGTCTCCAATTGTAATCTCCCAGAAGATAGTGAAAGTTGGTTGGCACAGCTCTGGCCGCGTGGTTTTTCACCCTTTCCGGGTTTTCCATGTTAAAAGTTCTCATGTCACTTACTAGCTTACTCTTTGACTGTTAGCGCGCTCGGTTCACTTCTGAGCTAAGACGGTTCAAGTCGACCGGTCTACCAAAGCACCCGAGCGACCTGCAACAGTTTGGCGCCGTCTGTGGGAATGGATTCCCAAATACCATGCAAAGGATTTCTGAACGCAGCGCCCACTTCGCCCAAGTTCACGGAACCAGCAGGAATGGACACCTCCCCTCCCGGAACTATCTGACGCATGCAGTTCCTCCGTCCCTTAAAGCCCGGTGAGGAAAGCATCGTTGCACCCATCCTGCCCCAGTGGCTTGGATCAGCCAGCAATCCGACCCCTCTCGCGACGCAACAGGATTCGAATGATATCACGTACCAGCAAAGGCGATCCCCCCTATCAAAGTCAATCTTGGCATTCCCAATCCTGTCATGGCTAAAGCTCCCGCACTACAAGGAGTTTCACGGAGCAGAGGACCCATACGGGCACGTTAATCACTTCCTGATAACGATGCGGATGTTCGGACTTCCCGACCAAATCAGCCGCAAAATCTTCGCCAAGACACTGCGCGGAGACGCCCTCCGCTGGTATCGATCTCTGGCCAAGGGAGCAATTCACAACTTCACTGAACTGTCCCAACTGCTTGTTGAATGGCACGAAGCACGCACGTAGAGGATCCAAGAAGAGGAGAGAGAAGAGCCCAAGATGGGCGGGTCCCCCCACCCGGGGGAAGCGGAGCGAAGCAAACAACAAGAAAAGATCTTCATAAGTTTTCACCAGGAGCGTCCCCGTGGATGGTTGGACTTCGCCTTAGACGTAAGCATGGGCAATCCAGCTTGTGAACTAAGGAGGGCGTTGATAACCCATCGCATCTCGTTCAATATCTTGTTCATGGCAGTCGTGGTGCGGCTCAAACTCCTAAGTGGGAACCTCAAGCTCAGAGCCAGCGACGCAGAGCTCCCAGACGGAACGATGGTACCCACCATAGGAGACATCACCCTCCCCGTTCAAGTAGGGATGCACTCGGAACCAGTCCAGTATGACGTCCAGTTTGCCATCACAGAAGCAGACTCCCCCTACGACACAATATTTGGGAGCCTCCTGCTCGACGGCCTGAATCACGACGTTTCCATGTCCGGACGCATGGCCAACAAAGGGAAAATCCTCAGGGATTCAATTCGTGGTCTCGACGCGGCCACAGCCGGGCTCCCTTGGATCAACTACGACCCATCGCCAAATCCGAACTCTGAGAAGCAAGGCGCGAGGAGGGCCGCATAACCCCTATATTGGCAGAAAAAGCTAATCTTCCGGTATCAGCAGACCCGCTACAACTTAAAGATACATGTCGAAAGAGAAAGGGACATCAACAACAGTTCGTGAAGGCCGTACCGCCCATTCAGAGCCAAGCAGACCGCTCCCGAGGGTCGGCGAATCAAAGCTCCCGGGTCTACACCCTGTTAAACGCACCCTGCGAGCATATCCTGTCTGTAGTCTACAACATCAAAATCATCAACTGGCCCAGACCGCTCCCCCAGCGTAGGGGAGATCAATCCCAGTTTTGTAATTTCCACAAAGCCCGAGGGCACCGTGAGGAGCACTATGCCAGATTGAAAGAAGAAATTGAACGTCTTGTCCAATCAGGACACCTTGAGGCTTTCCGCAAAGAAGAACAGAAGGATGCCACCAAGGGTCGGTCTCCGGAATGATCAACACCCGGATCACCACTGCCTACCACGCTGAACGGCAGGAAGAGCTCGAGCAAGCACAACACAAAGGGAGCTCGACGTTACCTTCTCAGAAGCTTACTAGCTCAAAAGCCGCAAGATTGCACTTGCGCATGTATCAACGTTCATTTTCTAATTATGCTTTACCTGTTCTAAACTATTATACTACAGGAACGCTTCGGGCCCCGGCCCCGGGGACTTTGCGCTGTCGTCGATTGAATGTTTGCCCTTCTCCTCCGCAGTCAGGTCCCGACATCGTAAGGGTCTGCCCCCTTTACATTCGTCCAAGGTTTGAATATCTCTGCTATTCACCGGCCACTTTGGGGCTCGGCCCCGGGGACTTTGCGCTGCCGTCGATTGAAGGTTCACCCTTCTCCTACGCAGTCAAGTCCCGACGTCGTAAGAGCCTGCCCCCTTTACGTTCGTCCACGGTTTGAATACCCCCGCTATTCACCGGCCACTTCGGGGCCCGACCCCGGGGACTTTGCGCTGCCGTCGATTGAAGGTTCGCCCTTCTCCTCCGCAATCAAGTTCCGACGTCGTAAGGGCCTGCCCCTCTTACGTTCATCCACGGTTTGAATACCCCTGCTATTCACTGGCCACTTCGGGGCCCTGCCCCGGGTACTTTGCGCTGACGTCAATTGAAGGTTCACCCTTCTCCTCCATAGTCAGGTACCGACGTCATAAGGGTCTGCCCCTCTTACGTTCATCCACGGTTTGAATTCACCCGCTATTCACCGGCCAAACTTAACTTCTATTATGTAACAAGAAGCCGCGAGCTCAGACTCGCGCTAACTAATTTTCTATTATGTAAAATCCTCGAGCTCGGACTCGCGCAAACTTATCTTATATTATGCACAAAGCCGCGAGTTCAGACTCGTGCAAACTTATATTATATTATGCACAAAGCCGCGAGCTCAGACTCGCGCAGACTCATCCGTTATTTTAGAAAAACTATCACACTACACATGTATCAACGCTAAATAGCAAGCTCGCCACGATCTCCAAATGCGAACACCCTTCACCGACCATCTTGAAGCATGTTCCCTCAATCAACACTTCGACAATGACCAGAATGATAAAGTCACAAATAACACAAGGAAAAGAGTACAATGTATACGATAAAGGAATACAACAATATCAGCTCAACGCTGCACGCAAGCAAGAACGATAACAAATAGCAATACTAAAAACAGGAAGATGAAAGGTAACAGGTACAAGCGTCAATCCTCCGCTGCATCCGAGTGATCATCCTCAGAAAGGTCCCCAGCTCCAAGACCCGCAATGCCACATCCAAACTTCCTCTCCATCATACGGAGAGTCTTCTGAATGCCTCTCTGAAAGGCAACTTCGCACTCGTCCGCTAACATCGGCTCGACCTCCTTCGTCATAACCTCGGCGTGAATCTCCTCCGACATCTGAAACCGCTCCTCTACAAAATCCAGAGAATCTCTGTACTCAGCCAGACCCGTCGCCTTCACCTCTTCAATGCTCCACTCTGCGGATGACAATCTTTCCGCCTCGCTCTTCAGAAAACCCAGCTCTCTCTCTAGGCAGAACATCTCCCCCTAAGCCTCTGACAGCTGATGGAGGGCATCCTGGGCAAGCGCCTTATCGCCACCATACTCCGCTCGTAGCTTCTCGACCTCCGATCAGGAAGAAGAGATGTCGGCCTCCAACTGCCTGATATGGGCCAGGTCGCGATCCATCTTCTTCTGCTAAGCGGACAAATCATTCCTCGCCACGCGCAGCTCCTCCTGAAGAGTGAAGTAGTTATCCTTGAACCTCACATAACAATCATTCCACATAAGAGCAACACTGGTCAGAACATCGGCCTGCAGACAAAAGATAAACAGACAGCATACATAAGCAACGATGGGGAAGAAGGACCCAAGACAAGAGAAGAAAAACTTTACTTACTCTAGAAGTCATCGCCTGAAGAGAAGAGGAAACTCGCCTCGTTGGCGGCAAAGGAAGAGGCGGCGACAAATCTCCCCGCGGGACGCGATCGACAGTAGGAGACGTCAAAATCTCAATCTTTGGATCGAACGAAATCGGCTCGCTGCGGCTCCTCGGGCCGGCCTCGTGGTCATGACTCCTGGGCATCAGTGGAATAGAGCCTGAACTAGAAGCTCCGTTCCTGATAACAATCTTCCTTTTCTTCCCACGATTCGGGGGGACAGCGGTCGCACTCTCGACGTCCCAGGAAAGCCCCATCGAGAGCAGTCGGCTCTCCTCCACGCAACCGGAAATACAGAACAGGGCCTTCGATAGCCCCTCTCGACCAGGAAAACCAGGGATATGAAGGAACTCATCTTCCCGACCTGCCTGCCGACGGCAACGTCCGGGAAGTGCTCTATATAGCTCTGGCAGCTCCCAACGATTCCGAACATACCCATAGAGGGTGTTCCCGTGGAGGTAATAGTTCTTCTCCCCAAAATGGAACCAACTTTTGTTGCTTCGTACTTCAATACGACCGCCTGAGTCAGTAGAGACCTCACACCAATCCTTGAACACCTCGACCGAAAAACGCGCGCTATAATCCCGAAAAAACACAACCATCCTCATAATTTTCGTCATTCCAGCAGGAGTGAACTGAGTAATCGGAACACCGCAGAATCGGAGTATCTCAATAACCTCCTCCGATGGGGGAAGGCGAAACCCGAATTTCAAATAGCTCTCAGAAAGAGTCATGAAACCGGTCGGCGGGTTTTGAGCGCGCTCCTCCACCCGCAGAATCTTCACCCCGACATTAGAAGGCAATCCAAACCGCTTACGCCACATATCAATCTGCGTGCCGTTAAGAGTGGAGTGCAAGCGCATCGGCCTCGATTGGCCGCTCCGTTTTGAAGCCTGAAACAAACAAAATATATATGTACATGAGCGCACTAAGTTAGGAGTTGCAAGCCTCCCAACAAACATACGCGTGTCGCAGAGCAAAGAGCCGAACACACACACGTTATCCAAATCCCGACCGCAAGTATCCAAGCCCCATGACCGCTGTCGGCTACCCGGTAACCACGCGCGGGTAGGCCACGCACGCGCAGGCCGTGCGACTTCAAGGTCGCCGCTCGCGCAAACTGACCATGCAAGACCAAGAGGTGGTTATTTCCAAAACCCACTAAGGTGATGAGGGAAGAGTGGGAGAGTGGGCAAACCCACTATCTCCGCAACCAACCGCCCATGCAAGACCGCGCACAACCGCGACGCCCGCAACCACGCGCGCTACCGCGCGCGGTAGCGCGCAGGCAACACCCCACATGGGGTGCGGCCAAGCCGCACCCCCCTCCGCAGCGGGGTGCGGCCAAGCCTCCTCACCCCTTTCGTAGGGGGGCTCGCGGAGGGCTCGACCGAAGTCACGCCCCACGTCGGGTGCGACCGGGGCCCAATTCCCCTTTTGGGGGCGCGACTCCTCATTCCTTCGTTCGCTCAGAACGCTCCGCGCTCATAGCACGCCCAGAACACTTCCGTGTTCGTTGCATGCCCAGAACGCTTCCGTGTTCGGTGCACGCCCAGAACTCTTCCGTGTTCGCTGCGCGCTCAGAACGCTTCTGAGCGCGCTCAGAACACTTCCGCATTCCGGGCATGCTCACTTTTTGGCTTTCCTAATTTCTCAGATTGCAAGACTCGCTTGTCGCCTTTCTTACCTTCAACAAAGCTGCCCGAACTGCCCAAAGGGCGAGACAGTCATTTATGAAAAATGGCGATCCGTGTGCTCCAAATCGACCAGTGTGAGTCGCCCATCAGGTGGTTACGGTGGTTACGCCGACAAAATTACCGGGCTACCCCCGACCAAAGCTATAAAAGGAGCCCAGAGCCTTCATTTGTGGGGACCTTGCCTTCTGCGCCCGAGAGAGCTCTTTTGAAGATTTCCTTGGAATTCTCCTTCGGCGCTTGAAGATCTCCTTCGAATTTTCGAAGATCTCCTTCGAGCCTTCGAAGGTCGCGAAAGGCGACTCAACCTTCTCACTTTTGTTCTCACCAGCATTCTCACTTTCGTTCTCACTACTGTTCTCAGAAGGAAAATGACTTAACTTTCCGAGAGGTGGCCTGTCACCTTCGGAGATCTCTCTCTCTTTCTCATTATAATGAGCAGCGGCCTGTCGCGCTCGAGCTCTAAGTCTCTAATTGTAATCCTCCAGAAGATAGTGAAAGTTGGTTGGCACAGCTCCGACCGCGTGGTTTTTCATCCTTTCCGGGTTTCCACGTTAAAAGTTCTCGTGTCACTTACTAGTTTACTCTTTGACTGTTAGCGCGCTCGGTTCTCTTCCGAGCTAAGACGGTTCAAATTGACCGGTCTACCAAAGCACCCGAGCGACCCACAACTGGACTCAACCGCTACAACTGCAGTGTTTCTCGCTCGCTCAATTTATTCTTTGTATAATTTATGAGTGGAGAGCTTGTCACTGGTCTCAATTAATGTGCTAATCATCAAGTTATACTCGTAGCAGCCCATCGACCAGAGGTTTGCCGCTGTTCGCGAACACGCCCCTCTCTCCGTTGTTGATCTCCGGTGCGATCGTCTCCCTTCCCAGCCGCCTCCGGAGTCCCAAACAAAGCATTACTGTGCAAGTATTAACATCCATACATTTGAGAAGAAATAAAAATTCTATATAGGGAGCGCATTTGAGTCATATGCTCCATTTGACACAATTTTTTTGCTCCGACGAGTTTGGACCAAAATGCGACCACCATAGAATGTATGTTTGGCAAGACAAAGATTATGCACGCCACCAAGAAAAGAAACTAGTTTTGAACATAAAAGTGGATGAAGTTCCTTAGGTGCGATCGGAAGTTCACGAATGACAATTCATAACCACCACGTTCACAACCGCCACCGCCGTGCCAAACTGAGCCATAGTGATTAAGGATAAATTCCCCCATTTTTTTACTAGAATTAGCTGATTAGGTAGGAAATTAAGGCTTTATTTGGCGCGGCGGTGGCGGGCGGCAACTGCAGGTGGAAAGACCCGGTTGGAAATGGAGGGGAGGAGGCGAGGATTCAAAAGGAACGTTTCGCTCCCTTTTCCATGAGGCGGCGGACGCAAACGCGGCAAACGCCACCGCCAGGCGTTTGTTTACCCGCCTTGCGGTGACGTTTGCCGCAAATGCCGCCCGCCACCACCGCGCCAAATGAAGCCTAAAAATAAATGTTCACATTTTCTAATAAAAATCAACTACTTCATCACCAATATATTTAAAATAAAATATATTAATAATCCACTTTTAATTTCTCTAAACTTATCCTTATTCCTTATTGTCGTCCATTACATTCCAAACCATGTCTTCGGTTCGAAAATGGTTACAACACGTGTCATCTCAATAGTGGTTGATCTAAGAACATGCGATCCAAATGAACCGTTGATTCCTGTGACGGCTGTAATGGCACATTTGTAATTATTTGAAAAGAGAGGGCCAGTGCTCAACAAAATTCATTCTCGAAACGCTGACGCGTGCGAGGGAGAAAATCACAAAACCGAAAAGGCAAGGAGTCAGTAGACGAAGGACCGAGGGCTGAGTGTGGGGGAGAGAGAGAGAGAGAGAGTACCGGCCACCGGGGCGTTGCTTCATCTTCTTGTTGTGAACCGCCGCCAATCCGCCGGAAAATTCTCGGAGGGACGCTGTTGATACAGCTCCATTTGACCGTCCACACGTGTTTCATTACGGGCAGCGCCAGAGCTAGGGTTTGCGGGCCGGAGATGCTCGAAGAGATGAAATCCGCTGCTCTCGGGAAATGAGCTTGGGAATAGCCGTTGGATTCGAGGTTCGATAAGTCAACTGCCACGATTGCGTCTTCGGATGGAGGGGAGTAACACCCCAGGCGCTCGTTCCCTGGTATACTTTTTTTTTTCTACTGTGCCTTATCTATCTCCTTACTCGGTTGGAGACGGCTGAAGGCTTGTCTGCGCCTTGAAATTTTTTTTCTGAGGGAAATTAAGTTAGGGATCCTCGCAGTCTTCTTTTGAATTTTTAAGCAGCGGGAAAGGTTCCTTTTTGTTCTTTTGCTTCAGTTTCCTTTTTGGAAATCAAGTTAGGGTTTCTTTCCGTGAATTTAATTAACTGACACTTGTATAAATTTGTCGTGGTTACCTTTTAGTAATTGTTTTGGGGAGTAGCTAATGCTTCTTTGTCCTTTTTTCACAATCACTTCAATAATCATAGTTTTGCGGATTTTTGATTGCTGTTGGACAAGCTGAAATCCACTCATCTTTTGTCTTTGCTGTTTTGTATTGTCTTGTAGACCAGAAAAATTGGCAGGATCAACGTTGAAACTATTATTATTTTCAATGTACTCTGGTGTTTTAAATATTTGATCTTCTACTGCGATTTATCAATATTTAGAATTCATTTCTCGATGCAAAATATCGCGTTTTCGAAACTTAGGTCATCTATTTTCAACACTTTTTATCTTTAGTCTGGCTACTCGAGGTTAGCCTCCCTAACCTTCTTTGCTGTCCAAACTTGAGCATGGACAAATGAAACATGACAAACCAATGAACCATGCCCCGAGTTATTGTATCAGTCCATATATGTACTTCTTCAAGTGGAATACTAGCTCATCTAGCCCCTTTCTCATAAACTTAGGAGGGAATTTCATGTATACCTCTTCATCGAGCTCACCGTGGAGATGATATTCTTCACTTTAAGTTGATGAAGATCCCAACTTAGACAAGCTACACGGGATAAGGGAACTCGTATGGAGTCTATCTTCGCTATCAGAGCAAAGGTCTCCTGGTAGTCTACTCCTTGAGTCTGTGTATATCGTTGAGCCACCAGTCTTGCCTTGTAAAGTTCTACCTTGTCATCCTAATTTTGCTTAACAGACAACACCCACCTCAAACCAATTGCTTTCTTTTCCGGGAGAAGAGGAGAAATGTCTCATGTGCGATTCTTCTCAAGTGCAAGCATTTCCTCCTCCATTGTCCATTCAGGGATACACATGGTTTCCTGCCACGTCTTGCGAATAGTAATCAAGGATAATGATGTAATAAAAACTTTCTGTGCATAAGCTAATGATAAGAAACACAATTGGAGATAGGGTGCTGATTGCAGACCGCTTTACCTTTCAACAACGTAGGAGGAAGACGAAGGCCATCTATAGAGTTTGAGTTCGAGGCGGATATTGGTAGGGGAGGAATGGTAGTGACCTGTGTACCTGTTCGTTTGTGATGATAAACAATCAGAAAAGGATACATGAGGAATTGATGATGAACAACTAGGGTCTGAAATTTTTCTTGGAAGGAAGGTAGACTACAAGTGGATGGAACGGTAGGAAAAGGAATCGAAATATCATTGGCATTGTTAATTTTCCCCTGACGAATGGAATGAGTGGGATCCGGAAAGTAGTATCCGTCCTCGCGGAAGGTAACATTCATGGTGCAATTGTGCAAAAAATACGTCGTGATGGTGGTGGTGGTGGTGGTGGGGGGGGGGGGGGGGTAGAGAATCAAGTTTGTCCCTATGAGGCTGATGAATGTGGGCAAAACAAATGCACTCAAATGTACGTGGTGGCAGATGAGATGTATGAACAACGCATTTACTAAAGAGACGAGCGAGAGGAGTAGTATAGCCTAAGACTCTAGATGGGACTCAGTTGATGAGATGGGCAGCGGTCTAAACGGCATCTCCCCAATAAGACTTAGGAAGATGCATAATTGTGAGAAGGGACTGAGCAACCTCAAGGAGGTGTCTGTTTTTCCGTTCATCAACCTCATTTTAAGTGGAGGTGTGAACACACAACACAGGTAGTCTGATGTATAATACCATGATCAACAAGATAGGAACCAAATAAACCACAATCATCATATCTCCCCCCATTATCGACACGAAAACTGCACTTTAACTGGGTTATCACCATCCGATGAAAAACTTGAAAACATGTTTTTTTTGCTTTTTTCTTTCGAAGATAAACCCAAGTTGTACGTGAAAAGCAATCGATAAAAGTAAAAAATCATCGATAATCAGACAAGGATAAGAGAGGGGATGGACCTCAAACATCAGAGTGTACTACAACAAAAGGACTAGAGTTAGGAGAAGACAACTGTGAAGAGTTATGTCTAACATGTTTAGACAACTCACATACATGACAAACTAAAGTTGTAGTAAAAGGCAAAAATGATGAAAAAAGTTTTTGAAAATAAAGCGGGGAGGGATGTCTGAGACGCCTATGCTATCTTCGAACATCCGCAACTGATGTATTCTAAATTCTCGATATTAATTTTAAAAAATTAAAATTTGTTATCTCTTGTAAAATAATATGGCGCAAGATATGACTTACCAGTAATATTAAGCGATTTTAATTTAGATTTTGTAAACTCTCACAAGTGGCCAGTATTTGAACATAGACTTAAAATGATTTAACACCCACAGACAAACATTTGGAGACATGAACATGAGAGAAACATGCAAAGTTTCAAATTAATGACAAACAGGAAATTGATAACTAACACAAGCTCCGAAAATTAAGATTAAATAAAATTAAGCATTAAACTATAATAACAACAGGTGAGCCATGAGAGTAAGAGGTGCACCATACGAGCACAAACACGACATCAAAACTGGGCGCTGTCACACTAGGAGCGGAAGTGAAGGCTATGATAGTAGAATAACTCTAACAGTGCAAGAGGTGACTATATGGAGGTGGTTGGGTTCATGAAGTTGGATGATTGGCCCGAAGGGAGGGGTTCACAAGGGCGTAAGCAGGGCTTGGAGGTGAAATCCGGCACAGGAGTTGACTCATCTAGCAAAAATCGTCTGTGCTCAGCTCAATGTCGTTGAAACAAGCAAAGGGAGGTCGTGAGCCTATGGTAAGGATGCCGAAAGGAGTCAGACGATGAGGAGGGATAAGTCTCTGGGACTAATCGGAGTCAGGAGGCGAAACCCAAGCCTGGATCTGCCAGACCGGCCTTGGACGGGAGAGAATGGAGGCCATCAGGGGGGACTTTGAGGGAGAGGTCGTCAGGCGTTGATGGAGGAGTCGCCGGACCTTGGAGGGAGCTCTGAAGCCGGTGGTGGCTGAAGACAGGGCGACGCAGGGGAATCGGGGTGATTCGGCTGGGAGATCGAGAAACAAAGAGTTTTCTTTGTTTCTCAATATTTCTCCAAGCTAGAGCAATATGGGGGGCCGATTAACTTTTATAAAGAGGAATAACTCTCTGTTTTTCAATATTTCCCCAAGCTAGGGCAATATGGGGGCCCGATTAACTTTTATAAAGAGGAATTTTGGGGGGTTTTGTTTTAATAAAGGGAGGAGGGTTTTTTAAGGTTTCATTTAATTAATGGATATTAAATAAAAGGGGCGTTTCAAAGGGTGTGAGCCGGCTGCACTAAAGAGAGAGGTTTTTTTTTTCCTTGGATTTTAATATAACATATTAATGTGAATAAAGAGGAAATTTCAAAGGTTTTTTTCATTTTAAACGCGGCTCTTAGAAATTTAAAATCATGAATGTTTGATTTAAAAATTCTAGAACTCCGCACATATTTAATTAATATTGTTATTAAATATTTTAATTTATAAAATATTTAATTTTAGAATATTAAAACAATAATAATTAATACTTAATTTTAATATATTTTCAAAGCTTGCCCTATTTTACCACTTTACCTAATTTGACAAACCAATTTACTCATGGACTTATTGGTCGGTCATGCCAATAAGCCGAAAAGACATGTGCGAGTGACTTGCACGAAAACACACGGGCGCGTGCTAATAACATACGCAAAACATATCACGCTATTTAACCTTTGCGGAAATCAAGGAAACAACAAACGCGAAGACTTGCACGACACTAATAAAAATGTTGGAAATAAAAGTAAAATAAGATGCGACTCAGGTTGCCTCAACAACAGTAACAATGCTACCCGTTGCAGAGGAGAGGGCCTGAGATAGTAGTTGATAGTCCAAGAAGTACAAGCGACAATGGTTCCTACCACTGCTAATGGTTTACCTCGTACACAGTTCCTGAAAAACACAAGAGTCGGGAAAGAATGTTACAGTGCAACTAATGGATTTAGTAATATTACTGATCGTAAGTAAATTACAAGGAAAATAAGGAACATGAAGGACATAGGAAAGGGAAATGGAAGGTGAACATGAGATGTGGCCTTTGCCGACAATGGAGGACAATGTACCATTGGTAGAGATAACCTTGTCCTTACCGGACATATGATTGGTGCCCCCTGAATTGATGATCCACTCAGATGGCGTGGTGGCAGCAACATGCACATTGGATATAACTGTTGTGGCAAAGGAGGTAGAGACACCAAAAATCACGTCGGTCTGGGAACGGAGCAGTCGTCTGAAAGCATCCAATTCATCCGTTGTGAATTGGATCATCTACTCCGGAGCCACCAATCATATGACTGGCTCTGCTATAGGTTTCGTGTCCTACTTTCCTCTGTCTGGTAGAGACAAAGTGAGCATTGTCGATGGATATGTTTCTCCTATTGCTGGAAAAGGATCCATTCCCCGCTCTTCCCTCACTCTCTCTTCAGTTCTTCATATTCCTTAGTTTACTCGAAACTTTCTTTCTATTAGTCACTTGACTAACTCTATGAATTGCTCAGTGGCCTTTTCCCTATTTCATGCATCTTTTAGGACTTGAAGACGTCGGCAATGATTGGCTTTGGTAGACTGTGCGAAAGCCTCTACGTGTTTGATCCCTCCAGCTCGGCTCCTCTTCCGCAAGCTCTTCATGTGGCACAGTCTTCTGATTTGGATTCCTGGCATTGTCGCCTAGGACATCCTTCTATCTCTACTATAAAACTTTTGTTACCTACTATGTCCAACTCTTTGTTTAATACTTTTATTTGTGATGTGTGAGAACTCAGTAAGCACAAATATACTTATCTTACTCATGTTTCCCTTCCTAGTGCTACTCATTTTGCTATTATTCATACTGATGTTTTGGGCTCTTGCCCAGTTTCTTTTATCTCTGGTTTTCACTTGTTTGTTACTTTCATAGATTGTTTTTCTCGTTGCACATGAGTTTATCTGAGGAGAAACAAAAATGACGTGTTTCCACTGTTTCAACATTTCCATAAAATGATAGTTACTTTGTTCTATGGTCGTGAGTACATTGACTCTCAATTTGAGTGCTACCTCAGCGACCCAGGCATCATCCACCAAACCTCTTGTGTCTACACCCCTACTCGTAATGGAGTCACCGAGCATATGAATCGACACCTTCTTGAGGTTGCTCAATGTCTCTTGCTTAAGATACACCTTCCTAAATATCATTGGGGGATGTTGTCCTTATGGTTGCATATCTTAATCGCATGACTACCTGTATCCTTGGACATAAAACCCCCCTCGACACTCTCCACGTTTCTCCTACTCAAATTCCTCCTCGTATCTTTGGGTGTGTGTGCTTGTCCACGTGCATCACACATCCAAACTTGACCCCGTGCCCTGCGGTGTGTCTTTATCGGATATTCTCCAACCCAAAAAGGGCATAAGTGCTTTCATGCAGTGACCCGAAAGACCTTTGTCTCTATGGATGTCATGTTTCATGAATCTGAATCTTACTATGGGAACTCACTTTAGGGGGAATCTGTTACTATGAAAGTGAGCTCTCCCTCTATTCCTCTACCTATTTCCCCTTCATATCAGCCTTCTATTCCCCTTACTCCCACTGGTCAGATAGTTCTGCCTCCGCCTTTGCCTCTTCGGCCTCCTCCTCCTTTGCAGGTCTATACTCGGAGACGCAGGGGCACAAACACTCAGGCTTCGCCCATAATACCAGATCCACCACCAGATCCATCTTCTGGTACTCAAGGTAACCGACGTCCACCCAGCATCCTCTGTCTCATTTTGTGACTTATGACTCTTTATCTTCTTCGCCTAAAGCATTTGTCACCTCTCTGTCTTCCATATCCATCCCTTCTTCTTGGTAGGAAGCTCTGAGGGCACTAAAAGTGGAATAAAGCTATGCTTGAAGAAATGATGGCTCTTGAAAAAAATTGCACGTGGGATCTGGTTCATCTTCCTCAAGGGAAGATTGTTGTTGGGTGTAACGACCCGATCTCATTGTTCGGAGCCGTTAGACGCCTGACCCCATTGTCCAGGACGCCCGGGCTGCAGCCCGCTTTGAAACACCCCAACCCCTCCCTGTGCCTGTTTCTCATCAAGGGTGGCGGGGGTTCGAATCCCGCCATCAACAACCCACTGTGTTGAGAAACAGGCACAGGGAGGGGTTGGTGTGTTTCAAAGCGGGCTGCAGCCCGAGCGTCCTGGACAATGGGGCCAGGCGTCTAACGGCTCCGAACAATGAGTTCGGGTCGTTACATTGGGTGTAAGTGGGTTTCTCAGTGAAGCAAAATTCCCAGGGACTTGTTGAACATTACAAAGCTAGATTGGTGGCCAGAGGCTATACTCAGGCTTTTGGGATTGACTATCAGGAAACCTTTGCTTCAGTAGCAAGATGAATTCCATTAGAATTCTGCTCTCATGTGCAACACACAAAAGGTGGAATCTCAACCAGTTAGACGCGAAGAATGTCTTTCTCTATGGGGATTTAGAAGAGGAGGTATACATGCCTATACCTCTAGGTCTTGCCGCTGAAGGATCTGAGGGAATGGTTTGCAGGTTGAAGAAGACTCTATATGTCCTAAAACACTCTCCTAGGGCCTGGTTTGGAAGGTTCCATAGAGCCATGATGACTTTTGGTTACACTCAGAGTAATGCCGATCACACTCAGAGTAATGTCGAGCACATGCAATGAAAATTGACCGCTCTTATTGTCTATGTGGACGACATTGTTATAGCTGAGGATGACATGGAGGAGTTCCAAAGTCTGAAGACAAGATTGACAAGCGAATTTGAAGTAAAAGATCTTGAGAATCTCAAGTACTTCCTTGGCATTGAAGTCGCCAGATCCAAGCACGGGATCTTTATCTCTCAGAGGAAGTACATCCTTGACTTGCTCGAGACATCAGGGATGAGTGAGTGTAGATCTGATGACACCCCAATTGAAGCTTACCATAAATTGGGGAGAGATGATGGAGAAGTTGTTGCTAACATCACTGGTTTTCAACAACTGGTAGGGAGTCTTATCTACTTATCTCATACCCGCCCAAATATCTCTTATGCTGTTGGGGTTATTAGTCAATACATTTTCTAGGTCTCGCCACTTGGATGCCGCCCACTGGATCTTACGATATCTCAAATCCTCTCCAGGGTGAGGTATCTTGTTCACCCCAAGTAATGAGTTGACCATTGAAGTTTTCATAGATGTTGACTAGGCGGGATCTCGTGATGACCGAAGATCCACTTCTGGATATTGCTCCCTGGTTGGAGGTAGTCTGGTTACTTAGAGAAGAAAAAAAAATGTGGTTGTTAGGTCTAGTGTTGAAGTGGAATTCAAAGTTATGGCTTATGGGATATGTGAAGGAATGTGGATTCGGTCCATAATGTACGAACTTGTTTATTGTGGCATTTACAAGAAATAAATAAAAAACCCTTGTATTTAGGCCCATAAGGTCTCTCCTCTCTAGCTCCTCCTTTAGGCTTCGTTTGGCGGAGCGTTTGGAGTGCTCCGTTTGGGGCAAACGCCGCCGCACGGAGGGTAACCAAATGGCCGGCGGCGGCGTTTGCTCCGTTTGCAACCTCTGAGCCATGGAAAATGGAGGAAAACGGAGCTACTCCAACCGCAGCCT
Organism: Dactylorhiza incarnata; assembly: GCA_033032865.1. Lineage (NCBI taxonomy): Eukaryota > Viridiplantae > Streptophyta > Magnoliopsida > Asparagales > Orchidaceae > Dactylorhiza > Dactylorhiza incarnata. Next base: position 6,599,982 of record JAWHQI010000109.1, on the reverse strand, counting down.
CTCCCCTCCGGTTCCAACAGCCGGCTTCTCCTCCCGCCGCCTGAGCAAAACGCCGAACCAAATAAAGCCTTAGTCTCACATCTTTAGTTTACATTTCTCTCTCTCTCTCTCTCTCTCTCTCTCTCTCTCTCTCTCTCTCTCTCTCTCTCTCTCTCTCTAAAAGGAGACCCTTTGTACATTGTAAAGTGAGTAGAAAATGATTTTATGAGAATAAGAATATATTGACCCCATTTTATTCTCAAATTTCACATGGTATCAGAGGCAAAAATTCGATCCCTCCAATATTTTTTTCTCGGTTGAGCGTTTGCTCCCGTCACCCGGCACCACCTTCGCTCCCGTAAAACCTATTTTTTTATTGAGCTTTCAGGTTGACCTTTGAGCTTTCGCTCCGGTCAACCAGCCCACCCTCTTTGGCAGTTCACGGTTCACTAGTTTACCTGCTGAATGCGTTGGTATGTCCGCTAGTTTGCAGCGCTTGTTCGCGTGTTTGCTCTTGTTCGCAGAGGTGCTCGCGTGGTCTGCGCTGTTCGACTATTCGATGGTTTGAGCGCTCGTTTGCAGTGACTGTGTACGCTGTTTTGTCTGCTGGTGTGCCCGCTGGGTTGCAGCGACTGCTCGACTGTTCGCAGCGCCGTTCCCGTTACTGTTTGCAGCGCCTGTTCGCTGGTGTTCGCAGCTCCTGTTAGCACTCGCCGAGCTCCTCCTGTTCGCAGTCTCGCCGAGCTCTCCTTGAGATCACTGTCTCTCAAGCGGATTCCTCTGTGAGGTCTCCGTGCTCCTGCCCGCCTGCCCTCTGTGCGTTCGCAGTGCTCCTGCCCACAAGTGTTTATGCTTTCCAGTCGTGTTCGCCAAGATCTTGCTCGCCAAGCTCCTTCTGCGGCCTCCTTATCTGAGATCACCATCTTCTGCGCTCCTGTGGTCGCCCTGCTAAAACCGCCTTTTTCGCTTCTGCCGAGGTGTCTCATGTATTCTGTCATGAGAACACCAGTGGCTCCTTCTACCCCGAGCAACACCAGATGACAACAGACAGCTCCCTACAATAAGTTTTACGATCGTCGATGCACTGACCGTCTCTGCTCACTGAAATTGACATTCTGTGGAACGATCTCTGCCACCTGCAGGCGTTGATTGCTCGCAACTCTGGACCCGTGGCCTCCTCATCCCATGCATGTCTCTCTTTCTTTCATCTTGTCTCCTCCTGGATTGTGGACTCTGGATCCACTCATCACGTCTCTCCACAACAACCTCCTCGGTACTTGGACTCTCCGTATCCGAAGTTCATTACAGTAGCAAACGGCGACACCACTCCCGTTGCTGAATATGGCGATACGTTGATCACCCTTCTCTTCCGCTCCGTTCTTCATGTCCCCGACGCTCAATTAAATCTGCTCTATGTCAGCCGCCTAACTCAAGATCATAATTGTCTAATTACCTTTTCTTCTTCTTCTTCTTCTTTTGTTGTGCAGGATCAGCAGACGCGGAATATCATTGGTACAAGGCGGTTATGCAATGAGCTCTACACTTTGGATCTTCCTTCCTCCACTCTCTCTTCCGTCAGCTCTACTGATTGCATCGGCGCCTCAGTTATGCTCCTCTTCCCATTCTCCAAAAGGTTTTTCCCGATGTATCTTTTTCTCCTTTTACGTGTGAATCATGTATCTATGAGAAACAACATCGCTATGTTTTCCCTCCTCATTGTACTCGGAGCGCTGCTCCTTTTGATTTAGTTCATTCCGATATATGGGGCCCCTACGAAATGACAAGTATATTTGGTTATCACTACTTTGTTACGTTTATTGATGAGTATTCACGCATGACTTAGTTATATATAATGCGTGATCACTCTGAGCTTTTGTCCATTTTTCGCTCCTTTACTGTAGAAACCCACACACAATTTATCCGTACTATCAAAATTCTTCGCACTGATAATGCACGTGAATACACTGGGCATGCTTTCCAAGAAGTTTGCATCTCATTGGGTATCATCCACCAAACCTCCTGTGCGTACACGCCACAACAAAATGGTGTTGTTGAACGGAAGAACCACTACCTTCTCAAAGTTGCTCGGTCTCTCTTATTCCAAATGCAGGTCCCCACTACCTGTTGGAATTTTGCTATCTCCACTGCTTGTTATCTCATCAACCGCATGCCCTCGTCCACCCTCCAATTTGCGACTCCCTTCTCTCTTGGCCTGCAAGCGGTTTGGTTTAGGTCGGTTTGTACCCAAATCGAAACCGAACCAACATGTTTCGGTTTTTGGAAGGTCCGAACCGAACCGAACCGAACCCGGTCGGTTCGGTTTATTGTCGGTTCGGTTTTTATCGGTTTCTGGCGGTTCGGCGTCGGTTTTTGTACATCCCTAATTACACTCTTGTATATTAAGTGAAGCAAATGTTACAATCGTTCTTCATACAGTTACCAAAATGTTTAAATTTGTATCAATATTATATACAAATGATAAATAAACACTATTTTCAACGACTTCTTTTATTATTTCATTTCCTTTGAACTGTTTTGAAGAGGTCATCCTTTTTGAGTGGTAGCTACCTAAGGGAATAGAAAAAATAGAAAAGTTTATTTTATGGAGAACACATTTATGTAGGAAAATACACATGAATTTAATAGATCAACTAAGAAATCTCAGACATTGCTTGCAACTGATACTAAATATTACTGACAATTAAGTGGAAATGAGACGTAAAATTATTATAATATTAGTCGGTTCAGTTCGGTTTGACCGGTTTTTACAATTTGAAAACCGACCCGAGCCGAAATGACTTCGGTTTTCAGAAGCCCCAAATCGAACCGACACCGAACCGGGCGGCTCGGTTTCACAATCGGTGCGGTTCGGTCGGTTCGGTCGGTTTTGTCGGTTTTCGGTTTTTGCTCCTCACCCTTACTTCTCTCTCCTATTTCCTGAACGCACTCCCTTTTCCTTGACCCCACAGGTCTTTGGCTGCGTCTGCTATGTTCAACATCTGGGTCCTCCTGTCGACAAGCTGGCCCCTCGTGCCTCGCGCTACATGTTCGTTGGGTATTCGCGCACCCAGAAGGACTATGTCTGTTATTCTCCCTCCACTCGGAAGCTGATCACGTCTGCTGATGTCACTTTCATGGAAGATCAGCCTTTCCATCAATCTGTCACCACGTCAGTACCACCTCTTGATATCCCACGTCCTCTTGTTCTCACCAATTCTTCTTTACCACCTTTACTACCGACACCACAGCCTGCCTCGGCTCCTCCTCTTCGTGTCTACTCTCGCCGCTATCCTTGATCTGGTGCCCCACGACAACCTCCATCTACTACTGAAACTCCGCCGATTGCTAATTCGACGACACCCTCCACCGCGCATCCACTTTCCAATTATGTCTTCCTGCATCGTCTCTCCTCTGACAACTCCCTCTTATGTGCAGGAAGTCGTTCAGCATCCGGGGTGGCGCACAACAATGGATGAGAAAATTGCTGCTCTTTTGGCCAATCACACTTGGGACCTGGTTCCTCTTCCGCCTAATCAACATACTGTGAGTTGCAAGTGGCTATTCACTGTGAAGCATCATCCGAATGGGACTGTTGATCGCCTCAAGGCTCGTCTTGTTGCTAGAGGTGTTACTCAACAACACGGTCTTGATTATGAAGAGACATTTTCTCCGGTGGAAAAACTCACACCGTCTGTGTCCTTCTCTCTCTTGTCGTTCATCGCCATTCGCCTCTACATCAACTTGACATTAAAAACGCCTTCCTTCACGGCGATCTTGTGGAGACTGTGTACATGCAGCAACTTTCTGGTTATACAACCACGACTGAGTCCCTTGTTTGTCATTTGAAGAAATCTCTCTATGGTCTGAAACAGTCTCCACGGGCATGGTTTGAGAAGTTTAGTCAGGTGGTTCATGAGTTTGGCTTCACCCGGAGCTCGACAGATTTTTCCCTTTTCATTCGAAAACGTTCATCTGACACAATGATTCTTCTAGTTTATGTTGATGACATCCTTGTGACCGGCGATTCTTCTAGTTTCTCTTGCCTCACATTTTCAAAATAAGAATTTGGGACGACTCCGCTACTTCTTGGGAATTGAGGTGGCCCGACGACCAGATGGTCTTTCTTGTCTCAGCGGAAGTATTGTCTCGATCTACTTCATGATGTAGGCTACAACGGATGTAAGCCTGTGGATACGCCTATGAATGCAAATCATCAACTCCGCGCTCATGGCTCCGACTCTGATCAACTTCTCCCTAATCCGGAGTATTATTGTCGCCTTGTTGTCAAGCTAATCTATCTTACTGTCACTCGACCTGATATTTCATTTGCGGTCGGCGTGGTCAGTCGCTTCATGCATGCCCTCAGATCTCTCATCTTCAGGCCGTTGAGTGTATTCTTTGATACTTGAAGAATGCTCAGTGACAAGGGCTGGTATGCAAGTCATCTACTTCTTTGTCTCTCATTGCATATTGTGATGTTGATTACGCAGGGTCCCTGGACGATCGGCGATCCACGAGTGGATACTGCACATATTTTGGTGGGAACTTGTTTACTTGGCGAAGCAAGAAGTAGACTGTGGTTGCTCGGTCTTCAGCTGAAACAGAGTATCGCTCCATGGCTGCCGCCGTCTCAGAACTCACATGGCTTGAAAGTCTCCTCACTGATATAGGGGTGAAACTTCCTTCACTAACTGTTCTCTTTTGTGATAGTCAAGCTGCTATTCACTTCGCTGAGAACCCTGTGTTTCATGAGCGTACATAATATATTGAAGTTGATTGCCATTTTGTCCTGGAAAAAGTTCAACTTCGGAAACTGATTCTACGACATGTGAGGGCTGTCAATCAAATCTCTGACATTTTTACTAACGCCTTGTCTCGCCCACTATATCAACAATTCCTCTCCAAGCTTGGCGCCTACGACTTGTACGTTCCAGCTTGTGGGGGAGTGTTCAAAGAAATAAATAAAAAGCTCATGTGTTTAGGCTCATAAGGCCTCTCCTCTCTAGCGCCCCCTTTAGTCCCACATCTTTAGTTTACATTTATCTCTCTCTCTCTCTTTCTATAAAAGGAGACTCTTTGTACATTGTAAAATGAGTAGAAAATGATTTTATGAGAATAATGATATATTGGCCCCATTTTATTCTCAAATTCCACAGTGACAATAAGACAACTATCAATATTGCGCACAATTTAGTTCTGCATGACCGCACTAAGCATGTGGAAGTTGACAAACGTTTTATCGAGGAAAACATAGTAAGGGGAGTTGTGGGCACTCCATTTGTCCCCTATGATCAACAACTGCCTGATATTCTTACTAAGGGATTGAGTCTGAGGGCCTTTGGAAAATTTTTGGGCAAGTTGGGCATGACAGACATCACAAGCCCAACTTGAGTGAGAGTGTTGGAGTTTGTGAATTATTTTGATATTTTTCCTTAGATTTTTTTCTTCTATTTTTCCCACTCCTATATATTAAGGAGTGTAGCCTAAATGAAATTATTTACGTTTTCTGATTTCCAACAATAACTAACACCAATCTACTTAACTGGTTGATCTAACAAAGTCCAGGGAGGGTCGACCAAGGGCTCTTAATTCTTCTTTTTCTTGTTGTTTCTCCTTAACGCTTTTATAAATTTAGTTTTACTTCTTTAATTGCTTGTGAACTCGAGTGTTTGCTGAGTGCATTGAAACAAATCCTTTTATATTATTATAATATAATCAGCAGTAGTAGTTGTACCATGTTAGTAAGGCCAGGTTAATTATTTTCTTGAGATTTGATTGGTATAGATGAGAGCCATCTCGTTTGATTTTTTTTTCTGTTGGTCAAGTTTTCTGCATTCTGTACCCAATTTTGCAGGGATACATCCATGGATTACGATGACAATGATTTCCAAAGCCAGAACTTTCACATAGTTGGAGAAGACAAATTTTCTGCGAGCTTACGGTCTTTTGCTCTTCCGAAGTTTGAACTTGATGAACATCTTAGGTTTGACAGCTTAGTTGAAGAGGAGGTTTTACTTGGTATACAGGGTCAAGAAAATAATTGGATTGATTTTCCACCTGGGAATAGTGCCATTGAGTTCAGTTCAAGTGCTGTCGAGTCTTGCTCAATAGCTAGACATAAAAATGTTTGGTATGAAGCAACATCATCCGAATCTGTTGATTTATTATTGAAATCTGTGGGAGAGGATGAAATGATTGACAACAAAGCTGACATCATGGAGACTTGTGCTAATAATGAATCTCATGGCATTGATAATCAGGTGGATCTCTCTCTGGAGAAGAATGATGATCATAAACCATACATGATGAGTATCCTCCCTGTTGATCCTGAATTGACACAAGATAAACTGCAGGGAAATTTATCAGGTTCAAATGAAGGCCACCGAACGCCACCGAACAGTCATTGTTTATCTCAAGCAGCTGTAGGGGAAGATTCCAGAATTGCCATTTATGCAGGTCATTCAGATGTGAAGTTCAGTTCTGATGGAGAGATAGGAGATAATGTAATTCCCTTCTATAATCCTATTGAAAAATCAACAACTGATGGCGATGGTTTATGTGATGCACTTTTGAATAGAAAAGGTGTATGTGAGGTGCTCATGAGACCAAAAGCTCCATCTGTTGGTGACTCTGATTCAAGTGTGGTTGATAGCCAGAGCCTGGAATCTAATCAAGATGTAAAACTTGTTATGGAAAATGAGAAATTGAGCACCAGGGTGTTCCCTGGCGGACAACATCAGACTTCTGATTTTACCTGTGATGTTGCTCATAATGAAAATTCTTTGGTAGTGGATAGTGTTGACAAGTTGAATCATCAGTTGGTGTCCACAATAGATTCAGTGGGTCTAGTCAATAGAAGATCCATATATTCTGTTTCTGAGAACTCTGATGGGTTAGTAGTGGCCATTCCATACCAAACCAATATTTTTAATGGTACTAGTGAGATGTGTGGGGATTTTAGTGTGAAAGAAGAGTGTATGAGCAGAGTTGCAATGACACAAGAAAAAAATGAGAATAATTCTGTTACTATCAGCAGTAAAGCTATCCATAAGACAACACAGTTAACAGATGGATACAGTTGTGTTAGTGACAGGTTGCCAGTTGATTCTGTGGAAGATGATGATTTTCACAGTATAAGAACTCGGTTAATAAAAAAATCAACTATGTCTTGCGATGATAGAGGAGGAAAAATTGATACATGCATGGATGTCATTGATAATATACAAGATCCTGTAGGCCAGCTGGTGGAAAACAGAAGTACTGATGTTAAAATTGGTACCAAAATGCTAGAAGAATCACCTGCTTCTGCTCATGTTCATTGTGAAGTTGAAGGAACAGAAATTGAAGAGCGTGGAGGGACGAGTGCTAATTCACAAAGTTTCACCTATGAAAAATCTGGATTTGTTTTCGAGGGAAACCCTGATAATGACATGGATGTGGACAGGAAAGAGGTGAAATTAGATGAAGATAAAGGTCCCCATGGTGAATCTACTCTACCTGTTATGATTGATGTATCTTCTCTGCCTGTTTTGATTGATTCAGATACTATGACCTCACCTTCTACATATTGCAAAAGTGTGTCTAAGGCATCTGTTTCAATTGTTGACTTGACTGAAGTACGTATGTCAGAAGTGCATGTTTCAGTTGACAAGGTGTCCTCGCTGGCATCCATGGACCCTTGTAGAGTTATGTCAGGCCCGGTCTCTATGAGTACGAAGAAGGTTCAAGACTTGCCTCCTACAGTTCAGGATGCTGCTGGAGAGTTATCTTCAGGTGTCTCTGCAAATAAATCTGTAGAAGAAAAATTAGGTAATCTTCTGAACAACTACTGTTTTTGTTGCTTTTTAAGGAATAATTATGAAAAACTCCCTTCTAACTTTGCATAGTTACCGGGACCTCCCTTCTGTCTTTCAGAAAACCTCCTCTTTAAGTTTACATTGTTAACATGCATGTACAAGAAAATCCACGTGGAAGCTGTGCCGGTAGACCTCTATCGGCATGGTGATACATCTCAAACACAAAACCTTTACTAAGGTCAATCGCCACGGTGATATATGTAATCTGGTGCTCCCATAGATTTCTCTATCGCCATGCTGATACATGGCAATATCAGAATTCCGGACCCTTCCGGCGGGTTTTCATGTACATGCATGTTAATAATGTAAAATTAGAGAGGTGGTTTTGGTAATTTTGAAAGATAGAGGGGAGGTCTCTGTAATTATGCAAAGTTAGAGGGGACGTCCTAGTTAATGACCCTACTTTTAAATGCAAAGGTAATTTTTCAGTGAAATGGAGTTGATATTAATATTAATAATCTTCCAGGTTCTGTTTTCTCTTCACCGACATTTGAGAAATCTGATTATCTTCATCTATCAACTCCAGAGAATACTACTACTATCGATTTGGCTGTGGGAAAGAAAGAACCGTTACAAATATTATCTGCGTCATGTACCAACCACGATGATGGGAAGAATGTGAAGGTTTCTTGCATTACAGACTCGTCACTTTTAGCTACTCGTTTGGATTCTGAGAAAGAAAGTGTTTTGGCTTCAGTTTCTTGCCCATTAAACTTGAAAGGCACATCCCTTGAAAAATATCTTCAAGATGATTCAGGTGATACTGGCTACTATAGTTACTATTATTAAATTTTTTCTACAAATTCCTTAATTGCCTCATTGGAGAAGTCATGTTGTGGATGATAAACTGTGCTTGTATGTTCATTGCTTTTACTTCTTTCAAACAGGTGTTCAGTTGATTTTCCCAATCAAATCACAGTATTCTCAGCTACCGCAACATACTGCTGGCTTGAACCTAGCCATAGAACATAAAGGGCCACCGAGTTTGGCCCTAGCTATTGCGAATACCTCAGCAGAACAGCTTCCAAATGCTGTAATGCAATCTCCATCTCCAGTGCGAAGTGCTGATTATACTCTACCTCAGAATGATATTTCATCTTTGGCAGGGAATGCTGTTGGAAATGCCAAAACTCTACTGCTGGAGGGGAATGACATTTCTCATGATCCTCAAAAAGGCAAGTATGATATCCTCAATTCTGAAGTTGTTTCCCATGTCACGAATGAAGTGTCAGTTTCTTTAGGCAAGTTACTATTATGGGCTGCGTACCCTTTTCTCTTTAATTAATTATGATTATCTCTAGAATGTTATCACGATGTATGGGACCTCGAGCACCGGGTCTAGTAATATGTGTTATTATTATTGTTTGTCTTTTATTAAGTTGTAAGCCTATATAAAGACATATGTATGGTTGTATGAGGAAGTAAGTAAGAAGTTCTATTTTTGTCTATTGTGTGAGATCATTGGTGGCTCTCTCCTCTAACGAGCAACTCCGCTTAGGCAGCCACAGTTAGGGCTCCACGGTATCAATCCCCCGTCATCCTCCGGCGTTCTCCAAGTAGGACCGTAACAGTTACCTCGGTGGATTTCTTATATATGCTATATTACATTTTCCTTTGTATGTTGATGATATTGACACATTATGCGCAAATCTATTTCTTGTTTCAAAATGTTCATAGTTAGCTTAAGTGGCTACAAAATATTAAAGGGTCTGATTTTGTTTTGTTTATTTATATGCAGAAACTGCTAGTGGCAGATATGATGAGCTTATGCCTCCATCTGTTGACAAAGTATTCTCTTGTTTAAGTCGAAGCAATGAGGAAAGTGATCAATATAAATTTTCCGAAAGAGATGTCTCTTATGGACAGAACTTACCTGCTCAACCATCAGGTAGGTTGTTTGATTGTTTCTCACTAAGGCTTCGTTTGGTTCGGCTTATTTGCTCCGGTGAGTTTGGACAAAAACGTCATTGTCATACCAAACATTTTATGCTTATAACTAGTTTCTTTTCTTGGTAATGATAGTAACATTTGTCATACCAAACATACATTCTATGACAATGACAATTTTGTCCAAACTCACCGGAGCAAATAAGCCGAGCCAAACGAACCCTAAAGCACTTGATTTATTAGTTGCTTCTGATGTGTGCGAACAAAAGTTTCCTTTACATTTATTAGGCTTCTCTCTTAATTTTTCCTTTCTTTTAAGTTTAAACAATTAAAGCTTGATTATCTTTCCAATAATATTTCTCAGCCCTGTTTATGTACGGAATCTTGTTGGCTGCATTTGTCCAAAACTTTTATCAGGTTCAAGTGAGTTTTTTATTTTATTATAAATTTTTTACCTATTCAGTAGGCAACCTTTGGAAGTATTAACAGCGTACTATGCATTTTTTTATTTGTTTCCTTTTTAGTGTCTCTGTGAGTATGTTGGACATGCATTGTAGATTCGGATTGTTTGTAAGGAAGTTCCGTTAAATAAGATTACCAATTGCAACTTTTTCTCGCTCCATATCATTGAGATTGTATTCACGCACATATGGGATATAAATTGCATTGACAATGCTATTTCTAATGTTCTGAAATACCAAATCTGATTGCTAAAAATGGGGTGCACATTTTGGGTTAAACAATAAAACACCAAACTGACTCTATTTGGTCGGTTAGGTTCAATTTGTAAATGGTCGGTTCAGTTAGTGGTTCTACTTTTGTTTTTGTCCGGTTTTCAATACAAATTTTTGCCTTCAGAAGACCAACCCATCTGAAAACCTGATAGTGTCAGGTATTTTATTTCTTGTGTAAAGTTATCTTGTTTTGAGTGGATAATCCAAATGCTAGCGTGGACTATCATCTTGGTTGTGCGCCATGACATGCTTTTGGTTTTAAAGTTAGGTTCAATGGTCAATTGGTTTAAATATATAAAAAATAATGAAAATTTTCAGTTTTGAATCAACCGAACTGACCAAAATTTTCTTAGTTCTGTTCAGTTTTGAAATATAGTTATACGAGCCCTTGCTCTAGTACAACATGACAATATCTTTGAGGTGATGTTTTTCTGCAGCCGAATACTGAAGTGATATTTATAGAAGAATTATATGCGCAAACCAAAGTTTGCTATGTGCAAACTACGGTTATGTGCAAACCATGGAATTATAAGTGCAAACCAATGTGTTTTGTGCAAACCATTGTCTTATGTGCAAACACAAAAATTTTTTAAAAAAAACAAAAATAATATTTCCACCATTATAATCATATTAGTTAATACAAAAATGAATTGTAAGTCAACACTTTCACACAACAAATTCTTCTTAAAGCTTTGTTCCATTATTTTTTGCATCCAAAACTCCATGATATCGCTAGTAGCAGCTTGTATAAAAGTAATAATCGTTGTTAGCTGACTAAATAATATTGTAAATATTTGTTGCAAGTTAAATATTACTAGGAATAAAATACCTTTACTCACTTTTTTCTCATATTAACCGGCTCATTTTCATTGAGTTTTCCCATTCCTTTGCATTTTCTTCTCGATATTTCCGCCAAAGTGATATTGTTGGAGGCAATGCAAAATCTTCATGCATTTGCAATTGAACGAAATGATTCTCATTGATAAATCTGATGTAGACTATCTTGTGAGAAGCCGGCGGCAGTGAATGAAGTGGTAGTAATGTGAACGACTGATATTTAGATAAGTGAACAAAAGCAATGTTATAGCAAGTAGCAACCACCAATCCAATATCAGGCATCGACTTCCAAAATCAATTTGAGTAGGTGTTGTTGATTCCTTATAACAAAGTAATTTGATTTCTACACAAAAAAATATCACCCAATACATGAAAGATCCAATCTACCAAGCAATTCATAGAGAAGATAAGGAAGAGGCGATACCTTCGTCTGGAGGTTGAGGTTATGAGTCTTCAAAATCTTCGGGTTGACAAGCCTTACGCTCCATTGAACCCAAATGAGGACGAAGTGTTGGGGAAACCCTAAATCAGAAGAAAATAATTTTTATTTTAAAACTGCAGCTCGGAGGATCTCAAGAAGAGGACATTTCGCTGTTGAGGAGAACGAGAGGAACAAAATTGAGAACAAGCATGCTCGCGGTGGAGGAGTACGAGAGGAACAGACCTACGTTCGGCTCTGGTTGGGATCAGTGATCTCGGCGTGCTTGATCGATGTCGGACGAGTAGCCCTAGGTCGCGAATGGAAGGGGCCGCGAGTAGATCGGGGTCGTCGAACGGTTAGCCGGAAGAGGGCGACGTGGGACGAGGCCGGCCCTAGGTCGTCATGGAAGAGATCGTGAGAAAAGGAAATGCGGGATGCGGGTATCGGGAATGGGAAGGGGCCGCACATAGGTTATTAGAGCATTCTATTATTATAATATTATTTTATTTTGAATTATTTTTAGTCAGTTTGCACATAGCCAACTTCGGCCTGCACTTAGCAGCCTTCTATTTATAATGTAATTTCTTCGTTGATGCACTTTATAATTGACTGTAATATGAGTAAAAAAGGGCCCCTTCCATCTCTCCCATTGTCTATTTAGCAGTTAGTTTATGTTGTTATATTGTTGCAGATAATTTGAACAGTAACATGAATGATTCTTCTCAAAGATGCACTGGAACTGCTGCTGAATCCAACTCATCTGAAGCACGTGTCAAATCAAGTTCAGCTGAAGGAAATTGTAGTTCACCAATAGTCATTGATTGCAAAGGGTGTCATGCGGATAATTCAGAATATCAAGAAGTAAAAGCCTTAGGAAACATGGATTTTGTATCTTCTGATAAATATAAGCTCACCCATAAGGCTGATGGAAGTAGTAATGTTTTACATGATACTTCTGTTGACGATAGAAGCTTTACATTTGGGGTTTCAACATCAAAGGATTTACCTGAAAGGGGTACTAACTGTGAGATATCATTTCCCAATTTGAAGGCAGTTGATATTCCTGAGGTGTTTCTTCTTTTTGTAATTCTGTTGTGGTTAGATGCCTCTTATGATGAATTTTTGACTAACTTTTGCGTTTCAGATGCCCAAAGAGAACTCTCAAGGACTTTCTGGTGAAGTAAAAGTGCTCAACAGTTCAACCAAAACTCCTAATCAGGGAAGACCTAAGAATGCATCCAGGGCTTTCAATGAGAAGAAAACAGGTTCAAAAGGGAAAACCAAAAAGGAACCCCGTGATCCGAAACCTTTTGTTGAGATACAGGAGAAGTCCTCTACCGAGTGTAGTTCTATAAAAATTTCGCCCTCTTTGGATGCTCAGACATCTAGTATTCCTGATTTGAATTCATCTTCATCCTTAGCATTATTTCACCATCATTTCACAGATCTACAACAAGTTCAACTGCGTGCACAAATCTTTGTTTATGGAGCTCTAATGTATGCTGTAGATTCCAAATGCCCTATAATGTTTCTAAATTTATTGTATTATTGAATTTCATTTTGCCATTTTTCACAGATCAGGTATGCCTCCAGATGAAGCTTATATGGTATCAGCCTTTGGAGGTACAGATTGCTATCTAGGCCTCTCTTGATATTCTGATTTTATTATTGTATACATTTTGTTTTGCTACACTGCTGATTTTGTTGATTTGTGCTTGCAAGATGGTGGGCGGAACTCATGGGATGGTATATGGCATGTCTCTGTTGAAAATTTTCGGAATCAAAAGTCTCCACTTGGTGGTTATGGCACTCCTTTACATTCTCGTGCAGGTATATGTCTGGAGTTACTTCCGCCACATTATTTGATTGCTGCATTTTATTTGATTGATTATTCTCTGTTAATATTTCGTGATATGGATTCCTGAACACTTGTCAACAGGCAGTGATTTTCAAAGCAAAGTCCCCACCACTTCTTCTGCTAAAAGTGGTAATGCTATCATATCCTCATCTATGCCGAGTTCTGCAGTCTCTTTGCCGTCACCTTTATGGAGTTTATCGTATGGAAATGATGGACACCGTGCTAGTATATCAAGGGGCACTTACATGAATTTCAGTCAGACACCATCTCCGTTGCCTCGTCAAAGTCCTGTATCAAGACAGCATGTCGGTGCTAATTCATCTTGTTTATCTCAGTCACCTCGCCATGTACCGTGGTATTTTTCTTCTCAGATTTCAGCACTTGATGGAATCCCACAGTATTCCACCATACCTTTTACTGAAACTGCTCATATAGCTCCTGTAAGGGATTCATGTGGACCTCATACAGCCACTGTAGAGGGTGTCCCTCATAGGGTTTTGATGCATGCTCCAGATACTACAGCCACAACTACAACAGCAGTTTTACAGACGGAAACAACAAAAGGAGCAGCAACTAGTGTGAACAATAACAATACCCCTACCACTCAAAGAGCTCGGAAGAGGAAAAAGAATATGGTGGCGGAGGAACTGAATTTGTTAGCTTCTCAAACTTTGGCTGAGTCTGTTGCTGTTCCCAATGTCTTTAAAAGCCTTTCACTGCCATCTTCAAGCATGCTTTTATCTTCTAACTTACAGCTAAATGTTTCTAGTCATGCATCAGACTCTATAAGCATGCCTCACATCGTTTCACCAACTCATTACCAAATGATTTGCCCTAATAATAATCAACAAATGACGATATTATATGGAGAGACTTGCAATAAACTTGAGCAGGCTAAGCTTCAAGCAGAAGATGCTACTGCTCTTGCTGCTTCTACTGTTAAATATAGTCAAAGCATATGGAATCAGCTAGCTGCCCACAAGAATTCGGGAATAGTTTCACATATCGAAGAAAAACTTGCTTCTGCAGCTGTTGCTGCCTCTGCAGCTGCTTCCGTTGCAAAGGCTGCTGCAGCTGCTGCCAATGTTTCATGTGCTGCTGCTTTGCAGGCTAAGATAATGGCAGATGAAGCTATGAGCGCAACAAGAACGGCTAACACTGTTTTAAACCCAGACTCTGAAATTCTTGATGTTGGAAAGAAATTAGCAGGAATATCTCCTATTTCAATTGTGAAAGGGATGGACAAGGTCCATGGATCTGGTACAATTATTTCTGCTGCATGTGAGGCTTCCAGAAGACGAGTTGAATCAGCTTCCGCCGCCACAAAACGGGCGGAGAACTTGGATGCAATAGTGAAAGCTGCTGAATTGGCTGCAGAAGCTGTTATTCAAGCAGGAACAATTATTGCAATGGGGGATCCTTTACCATTTACCTTAAGTCAGTTGGTAGATGCTGGTCCAGAGGGTTTTTGGAGAAGCCATGCTTGTACATCAATGAAGCTTTTTGAACCAACCAACATGCCTGGAGAGGAGCATGTAGGCTTGGGTAGTACTAAAGTGCATGGTGTATTTGCTAAACAATTGGATGATCCATTTTCAAAAGAGAAAGAAACCCGGAAGACTGCTGGTGAAGGCGAATCATCCTCTCTTAAAACTTGTCCTGAGCAGTTTCAGGGGAGCGCTCAAGGTATTGAGGTTTTTATGTGCATGGGAATATTTTTCTATGATCAGAGTTTTCTTGCATTTGAGTTTCATATAATCTTTTAGCAGTAATGTGTTTGTAGCTGGTTCTGTGAACCCTCTAACTAACTCTTGCAGATTGAATTCTACATGTCTTGAGTCTTTTGCCGCAGCTTTGCATATAACCTCAAATAAATGCATTTGAAAAGTGGATCAAATCAGTCATTTATTGATTTTTTTGCCTCTTTATTAATTAAAAGTACTGAATAGCTACAACGCAATCATTTTATGTACAAGCAATTTTAATTGGGGAAAGTGAAACTATATGAGACATTGACCTACTTGTTATGGATTTTTTGGCTTTGTAAAGTGCTTAGCTGCTTATGTGCCTGCAGGAAATTTCTCCAGTGCTAGACCTGAAACGGATCAACATGGTGTCTTTTCAAGTATAAATAAGGGTTCTATAGTTGAGGTATGCAGTTCAGTGTTTCTTCAGATCATAAAGGTTCATCAAGCTGTCCTTTCAATTATACAGAAAGATTCTGTAGTTGATTTTTATGAATGCTAATCAGTTATAGGGATTTATACTGATACACCACTAATAATTTAAGGATTTATTGGTAATACTATGCACTTCCTTAAAACTGCCAATATAATGTTGTAATCTTCTAATTCTTATGGGTATGCAACTTTGGGATGAAATGTTTACTCATGTACGGGTTAATTGATTTTAACTTCTAATCTTTAATTATACAAAAATCTTAGTGTCCTAACTTCTAATTTTTCTGTTCCTTTTCACACACAAATTTGTTGTCTTCTTGTTCATGAATGAATAACACATCTCTCATCCTTAGATCGCAACAAAGTTAACTTTATTGCTTCTGGGTCCATGTCGGGAAAATGATTTTTATTGACGTTGTGCTTTATGACCATCAATTTTTTAATTTCATAGAGTAAGAAATTATGTTTTTAATAATTTGTGTATTTTTATAAGTAAATTCAAATATAAAGAACAGACAAGTATTTTTTCCTTCATGGAGAACATAAGAATGCATGTTTTATAGTTTTTGTAGATAAGTAGATGTAATGTTCTTTCCTTTAAATGATTAAAGAAAAGTGTTCTTTTTAAGCCGTTGGAATATTCTATTTATATTAACACTTACTAATTAGAGCAGTATTATTAATGAGTGAATAGAATATGGTTATATGGACTACAATGCACTATTAAAATTCAAAATTTAGGTGCTTCTAAATACAGATATTTATTGTCATGTGGCAGTAACATCATATATAATTATAAATAGAATATCTCCTCTAACTAGGGAAGGCTTGGAGTTGAGATTACTGTGGTTATTGTACTTCGAGTCATGAAAACAACTATTTTACAAATTCGTGGGCAAGTATGCATATATCTTGCCCTCCGTATACACTGCATTGGCAGAATATTTATGCACTGGCTACACCCTTTTAGCATATTTTCATTGAATTTTTTATTTATTTTACTTTTCATTATTGATTTTCAAACTTTATCTCAGTTTCTGCTCACATACCTCAAATGGTGCTTGCTTTCCTAGCTAGACCACTTGCAGTAGTCTTTTTTTTTTTAAAATTCATCTATACATCTCAGGTTATGTCTGATAAGGATGGTCTTAGAGGAGCCTGGTTTTCAGCTCGGGTTCTTGACATGGATGATAACAGGGCATATGTCTGTTACAATGATGTTTCAACTGCTGAAGGTAATCATAGATCTTTATGTTTCTTTCAGCTTATGAATTTTCAGAATCCTGTTAGAATGTTGTGATAAGGTTGATGAATGTGTCAGCCTAACATTTTAATCCATACTTGTATGTACTTGTTGGATTTTACTGCATTAATTGTTATGTTTTAAAGAAAGTGAAATGTACAATCCTGTGCATGAAGCAAAGTTGAGATCTGTTAAAATACCTTTTATGCTTGTACATTATGTATAGCCTCTCATGCTTGTCTCATACACTTATACTCATATATTTACACTCATATACTTGTACTCATATACTTCTACTCATATACAAGGCTATCAGGTGATACTCAATAAACCCAGCTCATTATTTTCTATAGAATAGGTTTCATTCTTTCACTAGCCGTGATTTCTCTCCTTCATCGTCCAAGTCTTCGGTCGCTATTTGTGATTTTTCTATTCCTCTTTCCTTTGTTGCGCTTCACCATGACCCTTCTATCACAATTTCTTCATAGAGCCTATGTAGATGACTTGACGCTCTCACCGCGACTTCTCCACTCGAGCTTTTTGTTGGAATCTGTGATCTAGAATTTATCAAGTGATTGGTCTTAATGCAAACATAATATGAACCTATAGAGTCGGGCGGTAAGAACGTACAAAAATTGAATGATTCATCAGTTTGGTTTTATTTATATTAGATATAAATGAAAACCAAGTCAAAATGTGTATTTATGGTGTTTAATTAATTGAGAATTAATTAATTGGTAATCAAAGCTTCTCGCTTGTCAAATTGGATTCGAAATGGCTGATTAGAGTCTACATTTAACATGCGTTGATTAGTGAATCGTTCCAGGTTGTAGCTGCAATGTGAATGTTTAATGATTTAATGATTTTTATAATATGTGCAAGATTAAAAGTTAATTATTAATCATGAAAACCTTTAAAACTTATATTAAGTGTTTGGATGCCTTCTAATGTATGACACTCGTCAGAGCTTTGATTGATGAAGTGCGGGCTTGCCAAAACAAGGTGTACCAATTTATCTCGGTGAGGTGCGATCGGGTAATTATGAATCCAACTGTCAGACATTGGGTCATACTTAACTAAGCGTTCTCAGTTGGACTGAAAGCTTAGGGGAATAGAAATACCATATTATGGATGCAGGTAAATGTTATCCACCCAATTATACAAGAGTTCTATAAGATAAATTGACAAATATTGTCTACCTGAATATCGCGATCATCCAAAGTTGACTTTTGATATTGTGAAATATGGATTTTATCCCACGGGAGAGTAGCTCGCTTAAACTCTCCGAATTAATATTAAGAGTTATTAATTTAAAGAAAATATTAACATCATTTTAATAAATGACCTTATTAAAATAATACATATTTTGAAATATAATACGTTGCATAATTTATTGTAGAATTTTCATGGCAAGTAAGACACATGCCACCTCGTCCCTGCGATCAGTGATAATGACAAGATCAATGGGAGAAATTACCTGGATTGCTATATGAACTTGAACATTGTCCTCAAACAAGCTCTATGTCTTAGAGGAAGATCCCCTCAAAGAGCCACCTAGTACTACATCTCGTGCAGAGAAAAATACTTACAAGAAGTATTTGGATGGTTCTTTTGATGTCAAATGCCTCATGCTAGCCACTATGACTCTTGAACTTCAGAAGCAACATGAGAGCATGCCTGATTTTGAAATTATTGAGCACCTTAAGAAAATGTTTCAAGGGCATGGTCGATATGAGAGGTATGAAGTCTCAAAAGCATTGTTCTAGTGCAAAATGACATCTCGTGACCCAGTGGGAACTCATGTGCTCAAGATGATTGGGTGCATTGAGAACTTTTAAAGATTGAGTTTTTCGATGGGCCAAGAGTTGACCACTAACTTAATTGGCAATCGTTGTTAGATAGTTATGAGCAATTTGTTATGAATTATAATATGAATGCGATTGGAAAAATACTTCCCGAGCTGCTAAGGCATGTTAAGAACTGTCGAAAATAATATGAAGAAAGCTAAGTCTGCTAGCCCCATACTGATTGTGCATAAAGGCAAGGGTAAAGCCAAGGGGTTTAAAAAAACTAAAATGAGATCTACGTTTAACCTCAAATTTTCTGCACCGAAGAACGAGTGGCTAAAGAAGGGAATTGCCATTACTGTGGAAAGCCCGGACACTGGAAGAGGAATTGTTCGGTGTTCCTTGCGAATCTAAAGAAGAAGAAACGAAGTGAGAATTTCTTTTTTGGTATATGTTATAGAAGTCAATCTTTCTACTTCGTCATCTTGGGTGTTGGATATGTGATGTGGTTCTCACATTTGTGAAAATGTGTAGGAACTGAAAAGAAAGAATGCTGACTAAAGACGAGGTGGACCTACAAGTTGGAAATGGAACAATGTTTGTTGTCATTATTGTAGGAACTTATCATCTATATCTGTCTACCGGGCTTGTAATATGTTAGAGAATTGCTATTATGTACCCGCTATTACTAGAAATATTACTTTTATTTCATGCATGGACTTGTAAGGATTTTTATTTGTAATAATGAACAATACTTATTATATATAAATGAATGATATTTGTATCTGTACTGCTCACATGTTTAATGATCTTTTTTTGAACTTAGTCTAGCTCATCTATAACATCGATAATACTAAGAAGTTAAAAATAATACTAAGAAGTTAAAAATAATACTAAGAAGTTAAAAATAATACTAAGAAGTTAAAAACAAATGACTAGAATTCTACATATTTTTGACATTGTCTTTTAGGTCACGACGTTGTCATTTAGCTCATATAAATGAGAATTGCATTTCCAAGCCCCATAAGGATGAACTATTAGACTCATTTGATTATGAATCATATGTGATATGTGAATCTTGTTTGTTACGTAAAATGACTAAAGACCCATTCATTGGTCATACTGAGAGGGCAAAAAAAATCTCTTTTGTATAATACATTCTGATGCACGACAAGGATACCGACCACATGTAATATAAAACGACGAGAATCACCAAGTATCGATCTCACGAGGAACACGAAGTGGAGAGGTTGCCGAATAAAAATATTGTAATGCTAGTTTACACTACAATAATAATGCATTAGTGATTCACAAAAAGCATGAGCGAGAAAGCAAAAGAAATCAAGATAAATGAGAGAACATTCTAACGATCCATACATCGAAGGCAACACATCCATGAGGCCAATAAAAATGAATAGATTGACATTTCAACTTCATATAAGATGATAAAATCAAGTACAACTTACGAAATTAAAGAAATGCAAACCGCATGGACATCTCTCCCTTTTGAAGCCCAAACTCTTCAAGAATGGCTCGAAGAATGCTTCCTTTGGATCTTCTCTCCTTCTTTGACTTCTTTCCTTTCACTCTCTTTGTGATCGCTGGGCCGAATAATCCAGGGAAGAATGGAGCAAGAATGTCGTAGCTACAACATGGCATTGGCTTGCTAGACTAATTGAAATGAATAAATACCCTCTCCTTTCCCTAAAATCTGATATTATTGCAATAGGAGGCAGAGAGCAACATTTTTTTGCGCCAAAAATAAGTAAATTGGAGGGAAAACCAATTGGGGCGAAAAGCTACGGCGAAACTATATAAAATATGAATAAAAATCGAAACATCAGGTCGGGCGTGCGCATGGGCGTGCATGAAGGAAACACATGCCCAAACTCAGAGAATAATATCAGTCCTATTTCGAGGCAATTTGGACCACGGTGGAAGCTGAATCAGAAAATGTGATCTTCATCAATATTGTAGCCTTTGATGTCTAGTTTCAGCAGCCCTTTGAATCACTGTATTTGGAGTTGTACGTAAAAAGATTTGGCAGTTCTACCAAAACCGGTCAAAATTGGGGACTGCAACAGGGAGCAGGGACGCGCGTGATTAAGTGCACTCGCGTGCGTGAAGGCCAAATATTCAAAACTTCATTTTTAACCTCCCAAATGCACCCCAAACCATGACTTATGCTCCAAAAGTCCTCCTACATCATAAACTGAAGGCTAAATATAAATTAGGGGTGAAACAGTAATAAATATGTGCAAAAGATATGTCAAAATCACTATATAAAATACACACATCATTGACCCTTGGGCTCCATGGCTAGGGGTGAGGTTTATTACTTCATTATATCTCCATACCAACTGGGGAAAACAATTAAGGTGTTTTATCTGATCATGGTGGCAGATATTTGAGTCAAGAGTTTCAAGACCATCTGAGAGAGTGTGCTATTGTATCACAATTCACTCAACGTAGAACGCCACAACATAAGTGTGTTACTCATAGGAGAAATCATACCTTGTTGGACATGATGTGATCTTTCTATTTTCTTTGAGAGATATGCTTCAGAGACAACTTTTACACTAAGTTGTGTTTCTGCTAAAATGGTTTAAAAGACGTCATATGCGGTATGAACTGGGAGGTGTATTAGTATGTCTTTTGAGGCTGTGAGGCTTATGTGAGTTGTCAAGCATCTGACAAACTTGAGCACAAATCTGATAAATGTTATTTTGTGGGGTATCCTAAGGAAACTAAAGAATATTATTTCTTTATGCTTTTCGAGGGCAAAGTGTTTGTGGTAAGGAATGATGTATTTTTAGTAAGAGAGTTCATATCTAGAAGGACCAATAAAATAGAAGTTAAAGAGGTTTAAGAACCAAAAAACGATAATGAACTAAGGTGGAACCAGTGCAAGGACTACAAATTGTTATAGCACGAGAACCTGCTCAAGAAACACAAGTTCTACATATATCAGAGTGCTATAAATAGACCGGATCAAGATGAGCTTACTATCCATCAGAGTGCTATAAATAGACCGGATTCTGGAAGTGGCTTGAGACCATAAGATCTGAAATGGACTCCATATATACAAACTAGGTATGGGCTTTGGTTGAACCACCTGAAGGGGTAAAACTTATAGATGCAAGTGAGTTTTCAAGAAGAAAATAAACATGAATGTGAATGTGCAAACATTCAAAGGAGATTGATGGTTAAAGGTTTCAAGCAAATTTATAGTGCTGACTGTAATAAAACTCTTTCCTCAACTGTCATGATAAAATCCATCAATATTTTGCTTGATATTGTCCCGTACTATGTTTACGAGATCTGACAAATAAATGTCAAAACAGATTTCCTTAATGAAAATCTCTTTAAGAATGTGTACATGGCACAACCTGTGAGTTTTGTATCTCCAGATGAACCAAATAAGTTATGCAAACGGCAACAATTCATTTATGGATTGAAACAAGTTTCTCGAAGTTGGAATCTTCATTTTGATTAGAAAATCAAAGAGTTTGGTTTCATCAAGAATGAAGATGAACAATGTGTTTCTGAGAAAGTTAGTTGGAGCATAGTTGTACTATCAGTGTTATATGTGGATTACATATTACTCGTTGAGAATGACATTTCAACCTTGCATTTTATTAAGACTTGACTAAGAATTTTTTTTTTATGAAGGACTTGGGTGAAACAACCTATATATTAGGTATAAATATCTATAGAGATAAATCAAATAAGTTGCTTAGGAATCTAGAGCACATACATTGATAAGGTGTTGATGCGTTTCAACATACTTGATTCTAATAAGGAATTCTTATCCTTGTCTAATGGTATAAATCTTTTTAAGACTCAATGTCCTAAATCTCAGGAAGATAGAGACCACATTAGTTAGATTTCATATACTTTTGCAATTTGATCAATCATGTTTGCAATGTTATGTACTTGACCTGATTTCTTATATGCATTGAGCATGACTAACAAATACCAGTCTGATTCAGCTAAAATTCACTAGACGACAGTCAAGAATATCCTAAAGTACTTGAGAAAGATTAAAGATGTATTCTTGGTGTAAGATAACGAGGGTGAACTGGTTGTAAAGGGTTACACAAATGTCATTTTTAAACTGATAAGGATGACTCAAAGTCTCAATCATGTTACATGTTATGCCCAAATGAAGATGTTGTAAGCTGGAAGAGTTTGAAGCAGGTGACAGTAGTTGATTGATGATTCTACACCAGACATTGAGTATCTCTTTGCTAGTAATGCGGCGAAGGAGGATGTTTGGATGAAGAAGTTTATTAGCCAGCTTGATGTAGTTCGTAGCATTATTGTCATGATGAGTCTTTACTGCGACAATAATGGTGGCATTGTATAGACCAAAGAACCTAGATCTCATCAATGTTCCAAGCACATACTACGACCGTTCTATTTTATTTAAAAGATCCTCGAGAGAGGAGATGCGAGCATATGCAGATTGTCGACTGACGAAAATATTGTAGATTCATTGACGAAGGCTCTTCCTCAGAGGAAACATGATGGTCATACTAGATCACTTGGTATTAGAGATATGCATGATCAACTCTAATGACGGACTTGTGGGTTTTGGCTTTGTCAGTTTTATGTTCATGTGATGATGTTAGGGGTAAGGCTCTCCCGTACCGGTGGGCAATACCAGCTGCTCAAATACCGCACCACGCGAAGCAGTCCACGACAATGATCCATAGTGGCCCCCAATCCGGAGCCCCTAACAGGGCCGCGGCCCCCACACCCCAACCCGTCTCCTCAACCAGTTTAATTGAGGCGGGTTGTTGAGGTCGGGGCTTGAACCCCCGACCTCCTTGATGAGAACCTTTCAACACAGGCCTCATCACCAACTGAGCCGCGGATCAGTTGGTGATGAGGCCTGCGTTGAAAGGTTCTCATCAAGGAGGTCGGGGGTTCAAGCCCCGACCTCAACAACCCGCCTCAATTAAACTGGTTGAGGAGACGGGCTGGGGTGTGGGGGCCGCGGCCCTGTTAGGGGCTCCGGATTGGGGGCCACTATGGTTCATTGTCGTGGACTGCTTCGCGTGGTGCGGTATTTGAGCAGCTGGTATTGCCCACCGGTACGGGAGAGCCTTACCCCTAACATAAAAGTGCACTTTTATGTTAGGGGTAAGGCTCTCCCGTACCGGTGGGCAATACCAGCTGCTCAAATACCGCACCACGCGAAGCAGTCCACGACAATGAACCATAGTGGCCCCCAATCCGGAGCCCCTAACAGGGCCGCGGCCCCCACACCCCAGCCCGTCTCCTCAACCAGTTTAATTGAGGCGGGTTGTTGAGGTCGGGGCTTGAACCCCCGACCTCCTTGATGAGAACCTTTCAACACAGGCCTCATCACCAACTGAGCCGCGCAGCATAAACACTTGAATTTTCTGGCAGTTGTGTCCCCTTGTGTATTTCTCATCACAATTAAAGCACATGCCCTTCTCCTTCCGAGCCTGCATCTCCGGCCAGGTCAACTTAGTCACTGTGGGACGAGTGGGAGGTAGCTGATCTTTTCGTCCCGCTGCGGGCGCCGCGGGTGGCCGGGTCGCCGTCCGGTTCCGCTGCCTGTTGTAACGTTCCTCCTGTATCCGCGCGATGCTAATAGCGTGACTCAGGCTGCGCGGCAAGTACGCGTGCACCTCTCCGGCCAGCTTCTCGAACTCCGTCCGATACTCCGTGACTGTGCCCCGTTGGCGGAGTTTCTGTAGGCTGGCCTCCACGTTCTCGTACTCCAGTGGTCCGAATCTAGCCGAGAAACCCTCTATGAACTCGGCCCAGGGAGCGTGGGCGCGCTCCCGCAAAAACCACTGTGTCCACTGGTATGCGTCCTCCTCAAGATGGAAGGCCGCCAACTGTACCCACTGAGCCGCTGGAACCTCCTGATATCTGAAGAATAGCTCGACCTTCTGGATCCACTCGAGCGCGTCGACTCCCCGGAACTTCGGAAAGTTCATCCGAGTCAGCTTGGGTTGCATGTAAGGTCACTGAAATGCCCCACCCAAACCGCCTCCATTTTGACCAAACGGTCCGTGTTGCTCATGATCTCCTTGATGTCCTCCGTGATTCCACCCTGGAGGTCTCCCCGGCCCCATGTTGGCCGGTCCATATCCTCCGTTTGGAGCGTTCGCTGGTTGGGGAGGAAAAAATTCCTTTGCGCCTCCGAGAGGAACCGCATTCGCCCCGGTAGGACGAAACAGCCCAAATCCTTGGTGTTGCGGCCTCCAAGGTTGTCCTGCGTGCTGTCCGGGTCCAAACGGAGCTCCTCCAACCTGTCCGGAGCCCCCCCATGTCGCAGCAGGCCGCCGGGTCCCTGCAGGGGCTGTTCGAAACCCCATTGGGCCGCTGCACCTCCGCCGACCCCCCACTGGGCTGCTGCCCCTCCGCCGACACCCCAGGAGCCTCCTGCGGCCTCCGTCGGCCTGCTGGAGCCAAACCGGAGTGGCTCTGGTATCTCCCGACCTCCTGGGTCTCTGCCGCACAGCCCCGCTGCGTCCGAATGGCCGCCGGGACGGAATGGGACCCCGCCTCCCCGAGCGGCGTCGATCGGGTCTCCCGCGCCCGATCCGGAGCCGGACGCTCCAGACGACAGTCCCCCGCTACTTCTCACTCCCGTGCTGCCCTCATTTGGCGTATTGGCTGCCCCGGTGTCGGATCCATCGCCGTTCGCCGCCTTTCCCTTCAGATTTTGCAAAAGGAGAGATTTCAACTCCTCCATCCTCGTCTCGAGGCGTTCCTCCAGATTTTGTTGCGAGTTCTTCACGCTTGCTTCGATCGCCGCTACGGAATCCGTCAAGGTGACGTAGTTCTCCTCGATGGAGGCCAAGCGCGCCATTTCCGCCTCCGTACGGGTCACCATGGTCGCAGGAAGGAGGCTCTGATACCAAATGATAGGAACTACTAGGGCAAACTAGAAAAAGTAGAGACTAGAGAGGAAGAAGACGGCTAGGGTTTGCTAGAAAAGAAAAATACCTGGAATAATTCTGCATGCCTCCAAAAGAGGGGGGAGATGGGTATTTATGTGAACCCTCTCCCCCTAGGGCTAGCTGGCCCCAAGTGAGGGCTGAACCGGTTCGGTTCAGCCCTCCTTCTCTTATTTAATTAATTGCGGGCTGAACCGGATGGTTCAGCCCGGTCTTTTCCCGACGCTCCTTTTGGTCTTCTGGCGTACTTGAATCCTCGAAAGCGCATGTCGTCCGGGGGCATAACAGATGACTAGTACTATTGTTTCATTTATATATGTAAGGCCTTTTCTATTGTTATGTTAATTCTTTTTTATGTTGATGGAATAATTGAACATAATAATTGCCTTAGAATATTTGTTTCCATAATAATTCAAGTGCATGACTTGAATTTGAGATCCTATATTTCTTATCAAACAATATTCTTAAATTGTCACTAGTCATGGTATTGTTGTAGAATGAACAATAATGATATATTAAGACTAGCATGTGGCTTGACTGATGACTGTGTCTCATAGACCATGATATTGGATATCAAGTCATCACATTTACATTTGTTAGAGAACAAGGGTACTGAACAGATCCACCGTCAGATTACTTTGTGGATTGTTATATATGCGTCACAAGTTCTCATAGTGACAATAATGTATATAGTTCTTTGACCTGAAGTTACTACAATTATTACATGAAGAGAATTGCATTTTGATGTCAATTAAAGTCATTTGTGAGAAATGTTGATGATAAGGTTGGTTATTGGGTGTATTGCAAGTCATGTCGGTAATTGTGAGTGATGTTGATGGAATTTGTCACTCTTATATGACATGAGTGATTTCCGTGGGCTCCTTGATGGAGTGAAACTATAAAATGCATGTCTTGCTACATTTAGTCAATATATGATATT
This sequence comes from Dactylorhiza incarnata, assembly GCA_033032865.1. NCBI lineage: Eukaryota > Viridiplantae > Streptophyta > Magnoliopsida > Asparagales > Orchidaceae > Dactylorhiza > Dactylorhiza incarnata. Next base: position 6,573,316 of record JAWHQI010000109.1, on the reverse strand, counting down.
GAGCTCATTTTTTTGATATAGTCTACTCGGAGATGAAGAAAATAAAGATTGAATTATAAAGAGGGTGACACACTCTATGTCTCGACTTCAATTTGGATGTCATGGACAAAAGAACTAAACTATAGTGGAACATTCGTTACTGACAGGTTTCATTGAGTTACCAACTCTTGTATTACTTGGGTAGCAATGATGCATTACTAGGTGTTGTTTATTGTTTGTGAGATTGTAGTTGTTATTATCTAGCTCAGGTCAAAGATTGTTGGGATCTATGATCCAAAATTTACCAAAGGATTAATCTTACTGTAAACGTAATATATACCTATAAGGTCACATGTTAAGAACGTATGAAAATTGAATGATTAATCAGTTTGGTTTTATTTATATTAGATATAAATTAAAAACCAAGTCCAAAATATGTATTTATGATATTTAATTAATTGAGAATTAATTAATTGGAAATCAGAGCTTGTCGCTCGTCGAATTGGATTCAAAATGGATGATTGGAGTCTACACTCAACGTACGTCGATTTGGGAAATCAAATGCAGGTAGATTTGGTTTACGGTTAACCGAAACCAAAATGTCGAATGTACTTGACGTACGTCGATTTAAGAACTCGTTGTCGAATTGGTTTGCGATTAGGAACCGATGCTAAAAATGTCGAGTTGACGTGCGTCAATTAGGGAAATTGACGAATATCAATTTGGTTTACGGTTAAGAATTCGAACCACAACGCTGACTTGAATTCAACGCACGTTATTTGGAAATTGACATACGTCGATTTTGTCAGAACTTGATGTTCGATGCTTATGAACCTGAAATTGTAAGTCGATTTGCATCAACATTTGCCATGTCTTTTTTTTTAGACGAAACAACTATTTCTAAAAATACCATAACTCCCGCTTCCCTTGATATTCGGGATAATTCTCTAACTTCTGATTGAATCGTGGGCACGTTTTTGGAAACGGTGCACATGAAGAAATATATTTTTGGTCTAACCAAAAACTGGTGGAGCAACTACATGCTCTTCTTCTCGGTGAAAACAAAGAAACAAGAGATTTCATTTTTCTCTTCTCGTTCTGGCAGCGAGAATCAAAGAGACCCTGGAAGAGGGAGAAAAAGATCTTTGCAGGAAACGAAACTAGTAATTCGTTGCAAATTGATGGACGATCATTCCTCCTTTTGGTTCTCAAAATCATCCTATTCTTCACAAAATTTGTGGCATGTATATGATGAACTTTCTTGATTTGCTGCTTTTGCGTAGATTTTGGCATGAGTTTTTGTATTCCACTGTGCATTAGATGTTCAAGGAAAACTCTACACTTTTGTCTAATCTCTTAGGTTTCTCAGCTGACGTTAAAAGAATCAATAATCTTGAACATTGTAGAACCCTCTTGATTGTATCATTCATCGTCCCTGATTATGTACCTACTGTTTGATTTTCCTCATATTGTTCCACTGTTGACCTGCCTGAGCTGCAGTTTACTTAGATTCATTATGTATACTGTCTCCCAGCATTAATTGATTGAATTTTCCACTAAATGATAACTTAGTTTCAGTTTTTAATGAAAATCAATCAAGAATTTAGTCTAGTGAGATCGTTTCTCTAATATATGAGCTTCGGAAACTACAATGCTACACTTCCCAACCATTGAAAAAATCCTTTATCTGTTGATTGAACCCAAATGACCCATAATTAATACGCTTGCATGATTGAATATTAGTCAAGGATTGTGTAGCTACATCAATTGTTAAGAAGAGTCTTGGTTTACAGGCTTTACACCCGTCTTGTAATAGAATTATAGAAAGAATAGCAAAGAAGTATATGAATCTTTTGTCATATTGATTTGCAATCAACAACGAAGCTGGCAACTCACAAGCGTATTCTCCGTCAGATCATCGAGTTTATGAACAAGATTGACTCTACCTCACACAGGTTGAAAGGAAATTCCAAAGAAAGAATGTCCTCATCTTTAGTGATGTAAACCGGGAATTCTCGATTCGATTTTAAATTAATAAATTTGAGATCAAAATGCAACCATGGAATTATAGTTTTCCAAAAATATTTGCAAACGGTTAGTCATAATTTTATGCATAATATTTAAATGATCAGTAAAAATCAGAGCATCAAAAGACAAGTATCACAAAATGGGGGAGAGTGGCGATCAAAGAAGCAATGTAGGAAGCAAGTCGATTAGACATGTGGAATCATTAAATCACGTCGCATCAAACACTCTCCTGTTAGACTCATACGAGCGGCTACTAGACCAAAATTAACTATCCCAAGCATATCACCCGATAGAATCTGACTAACACTAAAAAAATTAAACCTAACCCCAAATCTATCATTTAAAATTTTTCAGAGAAATCCTTCAAAACGTGTGTTCCTACGAAGAGTGAAAAATTTATGGTTCGTTATTGCTCTCCAGATATGAATTTGCTTAAAAAAATATTTAATTTGTTGGTAAAGTTTGTTGTACATGTTTAGACACAAATATTTGTGGGGTCTAATAAGAGTGTGGTCACCGAAAACAAAGTCAACATAGGGTGATTACTTTAGGGTCAACGATAAGTGAACGTCAAACACAATGTCTACGGGTACATGGGTGTGCAGATGTAGTGGACTAGGAGAGTCGGGAAATGTGGAGATCGAATCGATATCATCTAAGATGAGTGACACACCGCTATCAAGTTCTTCCTGAAGCAGGGGCTCAGGGGAAACTCGACGGTTAAAGGTTGTGCTTTAGAGGGGGCAAGTGGAGTCACAATTTCAGTCGAGATGATAGGATGAGGACAAAAGAGCTCCACTTCTTGGAACTGGTGCTCAGGAGGAAGCTCTACGAATGAAGGGAGTGTGATGGTGGAGGTAGGTGAGGTCAAAGTGCTAATGGGGGTGGTAACACTAGGGGGCTCTATGATCATGAAAGTGGGGGCAACGATGAGACTCGAGAGAGGTCTATCAGTTGACCTAAGTTTGGACTCTACTCTACGGGCCATACTAGAAACTTCATCCAAATCGCGATAATTGTGCAACTCTAGTTGGTCCCTAAAGAGTAGTGCAACCTTTGCAGGTAAAGGGATACAGTCATCGCATCGCCATCTTGAATATCTAGCCTAAACTGAAGGACTTGAAATTTGTGAGTGTACTCATCTAACATTAAGTGAGTGTAGCTCAGGAGGTAGCTCTACGACTGATGGGAGTGTGATGGTGGAGGTAGGTGAGGTCAAAGTGCTAATGGGGGTGGTAACACTAGGGGACTCTATGACCATGAAAGTGGGGGCAACGATGAGACTCGAGAGAGGTCTATTAGTTGATCTAAGTTTGGACTATACTGTACGGGCCATACTAGAAACTTCATCCAAATCGCGATAATTGTGCAACTCTAGTTGGTCCCTAAAGAGTAGTGCAACCCGTGCAGGTAAAGGGATATAGTCATCGCATCGCCATCTTGAATATCTAGCCTAGACTGAAGGACTTGAAATTCGTGAGTGCACTCATCTACCATTAAGCCCCTTTGTTGTAGATTATGAAACCTACGATATATAGTTTGGAGATAGTCGGGGGGAACTTAGTATTTGCTTAACTCTGTTTTAAACTCAACCCATGTAGTGATGAAAGGTAACCATAACTTATCTCTCATGTGTTTGAGTTGTTTCCACTAATCTAATGTGGGTCCCTTAAGTCTACGGGTCACTTACTCGACTTGCCTGCCCAATGGTATTTGACTCTCACTCAGAAAATACTCCATAATATGACACCGGTCTAAACATTCAGGGTCTAAACTTCCATAAAAATCACTCGGGTGTATATTTTCTAAGCTCTTAAAGTTTATATTCTCTTCATTCCATGAGTGTACATGAGACTGAGTGTTGCTACTTGAGTCGTGGATCTCGTTTAGACCGTGTTTGATATTAGTGGTGAGAGACGCTATCATTTTTGATAAATTTTTAATTCGAGCATTTAATTCTCCCGTGCTACTCTCTAAACGTACGTGGTTCTCCATTAAAAATTTTAAATTCTTAAAGATTAAAATAACTTTAACATTTTTGTAAAGCTTTTACTCAAAAAAAAAAAAACTATATACCACTCGGCTAATCTCGCATCTTAAATAAATTTTTTAAAATATTTGAGTTATTTTCTAAAAAATAAAGCACTCTCTAAAAAAAATTAATAAACTTTTTTTTTTCTTTTTGAAAACACTGATCGCTTGATTCGTGATAGGAGCGAATCAAAAATAGCTCTGATATCAAACTAATGTAAACTGGGAATTCTCGATTCTATTTTAAATTAATAAATTTGAAATCTTCTTTAAACATGTAACACAAGAGAGACATTCTCCAGTAATATCAAGTGATAATCGATCTAGAGTTCGCAAACATGCGTTAAGAGCCCACAATTGAATGTAATTAACGGCTCACAATAAATCATCCACAAGACTAAATGAAAAGAACAAACAAAGAGTTCATATTTACGACAAAAAGGTTCTAGGATAATTAAGACAAGCATGCTCTAAATTTTAACAATCCAATAAATTCGGCATATTATTATTCTAGCACTTCACGAGCGGGAGAAGGGCGAAAGATATACCTTCAGATCGAGAGTGAAGCGTAGGGGTCAACCGGTTGGAACAGAGGTAGAGCTCGCTGGATTGGCTTGGGTGCAGACGATATGTGAATTTCAAGCAGCGGAAACAAGACAGATCTGACAAGGAGGGATCGTTTTCACCGGAGGGTGGCAAAGGGTTGGTCGTCGGAGCCCACGGGGGCCGGTGACGGCGGTGCTGGGCTCTGGAAGGAAGCGTATGGGGCTCAAAGTGGATCTTGGAGGAGTCGTTCCTGACGGAAGAATGGCAGGGGTAGGTCATCGACACCCTAAGGGGCGATGGCCGACTATGAGAGCCCAGGGGGAGGCTGAGGCGAAGTTGCTAGTGGCGCGTTAGGCGATTGGATACGCTGGCTACCGAGAAAACAGAGAGATGATTCTCTGTTTCTTCTATTTGCCAAGCTTCCCTTTTTTGGGAAGGCGGAGGCTAGTTATGACGCAACAGCCATGGAGTATTAAAGGAAATAATAGCCTTAATTGCAAGGGGGACGGTTCTTTTTGAAGCAAATTAGAAGTACCAGGTGGGAAATTATATTTAGTAAGGACTATTCTTTTTAGGTAATTGTCCCAATAGAAAGAAACATGAAATGAATTCTTAAAGAATCAAATATGTGCCGAAATTAAAATATGCTTAATTTTAATATATCATTTTGAGTTCTTGCCTTAATTATCATTATATTTAATTTGACGAATCTTTTTTATTCAGGGACTTATTGGATGATCACTCCAATATGCCATAACAACGATCACGAATGATGTGTGTGTTACAAAATAAATGTGTACATGCATGATAAAAATAAACGCGTGCTAAAATAAAAAAATGCGAGTAAAATAAAACACGTAGGTTGCATCATTTAGTATGGATATCTTGGGTAGAAATAAATGAAGTTGGAATCGGAAAGACTTGTTTTTGCTTGTATCTATGTAAGTCTCACTTTAGAAATTCTCAGGTTTAAGCCTCATCAAATACTTGTTATGGGTTGTGTGCCCATTTATTTAGTCTTAGTATTTTATATACAACACTCAAGCATTTATCCCACCATAGTGGGGTTGGTCTTAGTATTATGTATATTTAATATTTTCCTTATCTTTAGTAATTTATGCTTATGCCATTACCAGGTCCTATATAAGGACACCTTGGGGTCTTGTAATAGGAAGCAATGAAAGATATTCTATTTCCCGTTATCTTGGAAGCTCTCTCTCTCTTGAGCACGCCCCGCTTAGGCAGCCGCGGTCAAGGATCCGTATTATCTCTGCCACCGTCATCTCCACCTTCAGCCACTCCTCCGACAACCTTCGAGTAGGCCCATATCAACTTGGTATCAGAGGGAATCTTTCCTCGGCTCGGCACTTTCGCACGTCATCGTTGCACGTCAACTTCCTCCTTCCTGCACCCCCTTGTTTCAGCGGCTACAACATTTCCTTCCCAAGAGTAAGCCGACTTCATCCTTCTTCCTCCACGCACGCGTGACGCCTCCCTCCTTTGCCTTCGACTGTTTTGGAACACCCAGCAGCCTCCTGCGGGATCGTCTCCCTCCTCTGACGATCAATCCTCCTGCACCAAGTTGTCGTGGAATCGTCTTCTCCATTCGTCTCACGCAATCGATCGCACGAGCTCCCTCGCCGACGGGATCGTCACACGCAATCACTGCCTCCATCGTCTCCATCTGAAGCCCCTCCATCTGACGTTGCTCCTTCTGTTCGCCCACTGCTTCCTCGATACCAGCATGGCAACATCCACACTCAACGATTTCGAACCCTGCGCTCTCCGTCTCGAACCCACTCCCCGTTCTTTCATATCTGCGAGCCGCCTGCACTTTCCATCAAGCAGCAGACTGCTGCACGCCTATTCTTTCTCGAGCCCATAACAACATGAAGACGTCTGGGAATTTTTCATTCCTTGCCTTAATTAGCGCAAGCCTTATTTAAAATTTCCAATGGTAGGCGACAGGTCAACAATTTTCAAATATTAGTTAACTTGTTAATTCATTCTTATTAGAATTAATTACTTGGTCAATTAATTATCATGGACCGCATACTTAGTGCCGTGGAGATAGTTGCCCTCCGTTCGATAGAGGAAATGATGAACTCCTTGGATGCATGGCTTTGGGATGCCAAAGCACGCCGTCAGGACGCCGACGCTAGTCGTTGGGACGACATGACCACGATCCTCCACAAGTTTGATGATTTGGCATCCGCCTTCCCACCAAAGTTTCCTCCTTCCCCGCCGCAGATTCCACTAGAGTGGTCGTCGTCCCCACCGCGGACCACAGAAGCTCCGTCGCTCTCCGCTGTTCGTGTCACGCCACCCTTGCCGCCAGTGGTCCTCGCACCACAGTTTACTTTCCCACCACCACCAGTCCCCGCAGATGTCACCTCGCCGCCTCTCTTGTCGGCCCTTGATTGTTGGCCTTTCCGGTCTTCTCGCAGTCTCTTCCACGGCCACTGCCCTACAGGCCCATACAGATCCATTTCTTTCGCCGACCGTCCCCAAGTCGAGGAGCTAGACAATCAAGCAACGCAAGCCTTGTTCGAGCTTGAGGACAAACTCGATTTGAAGACCGGGAAAGATGTTATGGGTTGCGTGCCCATTTATCTAGTCTTAGTATTTTATATATTTTAATATTTTCCTTGTCTTTAGTAATTTACGCGTATGTCATTATCGGGTCCTATATAAAGACACCTTGGGCTCTTGTAATAGGAAGCAATGAAAGATATTTTATTTCTCGTCTTTGAATGAGATTTTGGAAGCTCTCTCTCTCTCTCTCTCTCTCTCTCTCTCTTGAGCACGCCCCACTTAGGCATCTGCGGTCAAGGCTTCGTAGTATCTCCGCCACCGTCATCTCCACCTCCGGCCACTTCTCCGGCAACCTCCGAGTAGGCCCATATCAATATTCTGCTCACTTACAAGACAAAAAGGGATGGAATGGCGTTGTAAGAACTGATTATATTTGGACTGATAAACAGAATTTTTCTAGACTTCTACCTTAGCCACTACACTTGCCTTTCCCTATCAATTCCATGTCTTCCCCCTTGTCCCACTTTGTTCAAGAAGGTGATACTAATACATATATCAAACTGAATGCGTTGGTTCAGATTTGACTAGAAGGATTCCAGTGACAATGAAAGCGGTAAAGAAGACATGTCTTATAAGAGTGCTAATCACCCTCGAACGAGTTATAGGAGCTTTTTACTTTTTATTTCTACTTTCTCTTAGAAGGCCTCGATATTGCTCACATATTTACAGACGAGCAGTCTGGTATGGGGACCCGCGTGCTCCGCGAGTAAACTCGCCGCTCGTATCTCCGTGCTTGAGCGATAGAAGTACAGGCACTGGCACATTGAGTGTGGGAGATGTGAGCGGCGGACATACTATCGCACGGTGCACGAGGGTATCCCGTGGTAGACACCTCGTATAAATTATGTTTAAAATGAATCATGAATGTGGCCATGACAAACATAATAGTATAAACCTAGTCAAAACAATGTAGAAAAATTCACAGAAATTGTAGTTAGCCGTTGAATTCGTTTCAAATATAATAATATCATGTTTTTTTAATTATGAAATTCAAAAAGTGTATGTATTTTCTAATTGACACCCACACTCAAGTATATTTCCTGGTGTCGATCAATGGGCTTTATTTCATTCATAGATTTGGAAGTTGAGCTTTGCTTTGGAAATTTGTTCAAAACGAGTAGCGGAGAAAAAAAGAGGAGATTATTCCTACATTTTCAAATTGTCAGATTATATTACAGTTCAAAACCCAAACGTTAACTGGAAATTAAGAAACATATCTAATTCTTTAAATAATTGCTAAGGGGAAATTCATAATTTTGGGTTGTACAGACTTTAGCCACAATAACCCTACAACTCCTTTAACTTATAGTATTGATAAAAGTAAAGTAATAGTAAAAATTTCTGTAGTATAATATAGGGTATAATCAAAGAATGTAACATCATCATATACAGACAACACAGCGTATGCTAAAACACTGATATCCTTTTGGGTACATGAATAATCTAGGAGGACATCTTTAAAGGCATGTGGTGCAAGTGTTTCTTGATCTTGGAGAAGGTTGTCAAAATAAGGCCACCCAAAGATGCAAAGAGGGAGCGAATGTGGAAATTTGATAGGTAACGAGTACTATAAGGAGTTGTGTTCCCTAAAATAGACGACGAATTTATAAGATAGTAGACAACTATGAAGCACCGTTACTTCCTTGAGGGTCACGCCGGATACGTATTCGATACCGGTACTTACCCGATACTCACGGATACACCTGTTATTCTAGTTTGTAGATACACTTGGACTTGGTAGATTGTTCTGCATATTGCAACAAGAGTATGTTTTTCTGAAGTAAACAAAAGACTTCTGTGTGTTTTTTAGAAAAGAAAAATTGTGACCCAGAAATGCAACTAGCGATGCTTGTTTATTATAGGAACAAATGTACTTCAGATTTAAGTATCTTTTTTCGTTTAAACTATAAAGAATTTGATTTAAATTTTATTATTATTTTTTTACTATATATTTAAAGATTATGTTTCAAATTGGTACTGTTTCTACTTGTTCAACATGAAATTTCTATGTTTAATATTTTGCTAACTTGTTTCTAGACGAACCAGAAGTTGAAGATGCGTTAATCTCCAATAATGGGGAAGAAGAAGAAAACGACTGATAAACATCCTTAAATTTGAAATGATTATGAATATTTTTTGTTTGATAACTTCATGTTATATTGCATTAACTATGAATTTGTACTTAAATTGGTGATTTATGCAATTATGTTTGATATTTTATTATTTTGAGGACTTTTAATTACATTTGTGAGATTATACATATATATATTTATTATATTTAATACAACGTAACCCGCCGCACCCGTATCCTTATTTTTTAAATTTTGTCGCACCGCCGTACCCGATACGTATCGTACCCAGTACTCGTACCAGTGCTTCCTAGGTAGACAGTAACATAAGATCCTGTAGTAACTTCTAGGAACATTAGTATGATAAGAAGAAAGCAATTGCATTCAACAACACCAACTCGTTCATATTAACTGAAGATGGGTGGTAGTGGTAGGGGAAACATTAGCTTGGGTGGTAGAACTTTTATCTAGAACATAGTAATACAAACACCAGACTCATGTCTTAAGCCGATCTGTCTCTGTGTTTGCAAGTGATGTATCTTACAGTGAAAAGAAAAGAAGGTTATTGTGTATTTTAAAGATTTTGTAAGGTTGATTATGGACATATAGATAAGTTAAGTGCAAGGAGAACATAAGATAAGATAACCTTTGGGTCCAGATAAATTGTACTATTTAATACTCATTAGCTAATGTTAACTTGTTCTAGAGCAATGAATGTACTGTCAAAGAAAAGAATTGAAAATGACCACGCTAGTGGATAGATTAAATTAGGCAACGAAGCACAAGTTGTAATGTAGAAGCAATAAATATATCATGCTAAATAGTATGCATAATCTGATGAGTACATGATTGATGTTTAACAAATCATAACACGCATGTACAATATGCCCAATACGTCTACAACTAAGGCACCAAGGTCACCGTGTTAAGGTTTATATTATCAAAGTTTCTTTTACTCTTCGATTAATAAGGTAATGCAGAGGTACAAATCGATGCAAACTTATTTAATGATGGAGAAGAAATAGATTGCGGCTCTCAACGACGAGTGAGGATTACAATGAGGATAAACAATGTAGGTGTATGATCGTGAACCAGGAAAAGTAGCCATACTTAATTCCTCTTCGAGTCCTTAAACATTCTTTATTGTTCGATAATTCAAACACGAAGAAAGTTTAGTTTATTCAACGGGCTTCTTTTATGAACATCAACATACTTTGTCGAATTGGCTTCAAATGACTACTCTGATTCGATTGACTGGCTTCAGCGGGCTGCTTTAACGGACTAGATCGAATTTGCTTCGAAGAACTAGATTAGACTGGTTTCTTTATGCTTTCTACTATTGGATGAAATACTAGTTAAGCTATAGGGTGTCTTTCCTTTAGATGAATCTTCTTCGTGATGAATAGATGAAGCATGAACAGAGTGTTTTTGGGACAAAGACTAGACCTCTGCGATCAGATGAAACATGTGAAATAGTGAGCTTCTGAGACAAATTTAAGATCGACTTTGGATTATCTTCTCTACGATTAGATAGGAGCTATAGTTAGGTCTACGATTTACTTCGTACTACGATTGACTTCGGAATATGATAAGTTTCAGGCTACGATCAAAATGTATGAGGGGATTGCTTGGTAGAGGTAGAATACTAGTGTGCGAGAGGGAAAGGGTCGAGCACTCGACGCTAAAGATCGTTCTATGATATCATATTAAATTGGTTTACTTGCAATAGAGAAGAGTTTGTCTCTTGACAAGGGAGGTCGCGCCACATTGATCTTGTGGAAACTGTAGCATATTATGTTGTAGAAACTGTAGCGTATTATGTTGTGGAAACTATAGCATCTTATGTTGTGAAAATTGAGCATCATAGCTGTCCAAGATGGTTGTCCTAAGTCATGTTTTATTTTAAATAAGAGGGTAGGGTCAGCCGTCAAAGGTATTGCAAAATTTGGAGCCTTCTTTTCGGATTCCGGCGATCATCTCGCGGTGATGACTCTGTGAGACCCTAGGTGACGACTCCTAGGTATTTTTCACATCCCCTTTTGTATCCTCCCTCCACGACCGTTGATTTTCACTCCCCAAAACCCCACCGATCTTCCCCCACAACCACTCCACCCAGTATCCAGTAAAAGAGAAGGAATAAACCCTATTTTCCCTATTGTAATTTACGACCATACATGATCGGCAGCCAAAATCAGGACCCCATAACCACCCTCTATAGCAGCCCACCGAAACCCCATTCAGTATCACGTAATCTCCCTCTGCAGCAGTCACCAAAGCCCCCCTTTTAGGACCATGTATCCTCCTTCTACAACAGACCACTGAAGCCCCTTCAGGAAGCCTGACAGCTCCCAAGTAACCCCCTCCCCCCATCTGGGCCTTTCACCCCCCCTGCAGCCAGCCTCATTGAACAACCCAAATTTTCCCTTGCAAACTCCCTATCCATAAGCCCATGCCCCTCCCTGTTTACTCACGATGCAACCCTTCACCTGAGTCCTACAACTATCATCCAACCCATTCCAGTAAACCCACTCCCATTCAAAGCTCCCAGCTGCAAGATCCCACACCCTAGCCCATGCTCCTTAATCCCAGCCCCGAACCAACCCAACAACCCACACCTACAACCCCTCCTACCTCCACTAACAGACACCCTCCTTATGAAGCCCTAACCTCCATTCCACATTCATCGCCACCTCCGGACAGCAGTTGCCACTACTCGGACCACCGGATCTCCACTCTACGACAACATCCCCTTACTTCATGAGTATTATTTTGTATTGTGGATCTTGTTCTCTTTATTAATATATGGTGTTGTGATCTTTATACTAGCTTGGATATCTTGAATTGTGGGGTATTGTGCTAGATTATTTCTGATTTGTAGGACCAATTCACCGCGCGCTCTTGTTTTTTCCCTCCACGTGGAGGAAGGCCAAAATTTGCTTTGCCTAAAAGAAATAATTTTCCCTTGGCTAAAATTATATGCGTGCAATTTAATCATTTATTATTATGTCTTTAATTCGCCATCGGATCTTGCATTTTACTTATATTAGTTAAGGTGAGTAGAGTTATCTTCCCGCACGCACATTAGGGTTGCATTCTAGTACTCACACATCCTACTTCAGTTTGTGGTTAGTATTCTTTGTATTAGTTGGTGCCTAGTATTCTTTGTTGGCAATTTTGTTTATTGAAAAATTAATAAGCAAGTTGTTGTTAGTCGTTCCATTGTTAAAGTGAAGTATCGAATAATTTATCCTTTTGTTTTTATTGTTCTGTCTATGATCCTTACTCTGAGATCTTAGCGTTACTACATCCTCTGTAGTTTCTTTATTGCAGAAAATCATGCTTTTTCATGAGCACTAAACACTGAGATTGGTTGTCACTTCGCTCAAAATGAGTGAAAGATGAAAGATATTCCATTTACTCATGTACCATCATCTTCACAGTTGTCCGATATTCTAACCAAGGCTACTTCTGTTACGCTCGACGTCATTACCAGGTTATCCGATTACTGTGCACGTCGACCAAAGGAGAAGGCGGAGGAAGACCGGGCTGAACCATCCGGTTCAGCCCGCCAGTATTAATATAAGGAGCACCGGGGCTGAACCGCACCGGTTCAGCCCCTATGGGGGCCGGCCGGCCCTAGGGGTTGGGTGGGCATAAATACCCAACCCCTCCTTGGTTCATCATGAAAGACTATTAGTAAGGTATTTCCCTCTCTTCTCCCTCAAACCCTAACCCTAACCTCTAGTCTCCTCTAGTTTCCTCTAGTTTTTTCCCTTTCTCTAGATAGTTCATAACATTTGGTATCAGAGGATCTTCCCTCCAACCATGGTGACACGCACCGAAGCCGAGAATGCGCGCTTGACCACCATCGAAGAAAACTACGTCGCCTTGGTAGATTCGGTGGCCGGGATCGAAGAACGAGTCAAAACCTCTACGAAAAATCTGGAAGAACGCATGGATGGACGCATGGAGGAGATCAAGGCGTTGTTGATGCAGTCCTTGAAGGGGAAAGCGGTTTCGAGCAGCGATTCTGAGGCGGAGGCGTCACACCAGGCACCGCCGACTACCCACGGAGGGTTGGGGGGCTCGGGCGTGATCTTCCCTGGCGGGATCGGGACCGATCCGAGCCGCACGGAGCCAGCAGGCGCGGGATCAACCCCTGCCTGGATCGGGGCTCCGCACAACCAGGCGGTCTGGGCGTCGGGGCCGGAGGAGACCGACCACGTCCGGCCTGGGGGAGGCTACCCCCCCCCCCCGCCAGCCGCCGTCCAGGGCCGCTCAGCAGCGGCCGCATCCGGCTGTTCAGCCAGGTAGCGGGCCATGCGGCCCTTCTGCTGCCCAGGAGAGGGCCGGGACCGGGAGGCCCCAGCAGCCCCCTATCGACCACCGGGGGCTGTCGACGTCACTTTCGAAGGAGGAATGTGCCTCCTACCTACGCCACCGCACGCTGGAGGGCCGATGAGGTTCGGAAACGGCGAAACATGGCACGAGCAACCTCCTAGGCAGGGATTTCAAGGTGGAGGACAACAATGGGGCAGCGGCCAAGGGGGAGCGAATCTCCATGACCCTTACGGCCGACCACAGCACGGACCGGAGGCCAACGGGAGATATGAGAATATGCAACAACGACCGTACATGCCTCCGAAGAGAACTCGCATGAATTTCCCTAAATTCCGCGGCGGGGATGCTTTGGAATGGGTGCAGAAGGCGGAGTTGTTTTTCACTTACCAGGAGATTCCAGATGACCAGTGGGTACAGCTGGTGTCCTTCCATCTGGAAGACGACGCTTACCAGTGGATGAAGTGGTTTCTTAGGGGGGCGCATCTATGCACCTTGGGAGGAGTTTGTGGAGGCCTTCTCGGCTCGCTTTGGACCACAGGAGTATGAAGATGTAGAGGCAATGTTGCAGAAGCTGCGGCAGAAAGGGACAGTCACGGAATACAGGACAGAGTTTGAACGATTGGCCAATCGGGTCAATTGGGAGGAGAAGACGCTCCTCAGCTGTTTCATATCCGGCTTGCGAGATGAGTTGCGGGACGAGGTCCACGCCTATTTGCCACGAAGTCTGAGCCATGCAATCAGTATGCCAAGGATACAGGAGGAGAGATTCAACCGGCAGAGGACCCGTACAGTGGTGAGAGCTCCTGCGGTTGTACACCCTCCTCGGGGGGCTCCCCCGGCTGAGGGCGGGCCAACAGTGACAAGACTGACATGGCAGGAACTTCAGGCCAGGAAGGAGAAGGGGGTTATGCTTCAACTGCGATGAGAAGTACAACCGAGGGCACGCTTGCCAGAAGGTCCAGGTATTCATGCTGCAGGAGGAAGCAGAAGATGTTACTCGCACTGAAGAGGAGGGAGAGTTGGCTTTCGACGACTTTGGAGTATCCATCCAGGCCCTGGAGGGCGGTACCCCATCTCCGACCTTACACCTGGCTGGGAGGGTCGGCAGGGAGACGGTGGCGATCTTGATGGACAGCGGAAGCACTCACAACTTCATCCAACCCGGTGTGGCCCAGAAGACGGGGTGTCTCATAGATCGCAGCGCAGCTTTCCACGTCATGGTAGCGGATGGTCGTACACTGCAGTGCGAGGGCGTGATGAAAGGGGTGGAGCTCCAGATACAGGGGTACACGGGGCATATTGATGTTTACTTATTGTCGATCCGGGGTTCTGACATGGTGTTGGGCGTACCGTTGCTGCAGCAACTTCGGCGGGTGACCTTCGATTGGGACCAGATGGCTATAGAGTTCAGCCAGCACGGGAAGGGGTACTGCTTGGAAGACCTCAAGTTGTCTCAGGTAAAGGAGATCTCACCCCGCAGCGTGGAACGACTAGGGGCACCGGATAGTACGATGACCATCGTTACGACGAATAGAGCGGAGCCTACGGCTCCAACAGAGGTCTCGTCTCAGATGCAAGCCAGAGCCGACTTGTTCCAAGAGCCGCACGCTCTCCGCCTCCAGCTTGAGGACAAGCTGGTCCTTGATGGGGGAGGGAATGTTACGCCTGACGTCATTACCAGGTTATCCGATTACTGTGCACGTCGACCAAAGGAGAAGGCGGAGGAAGACCGGGTTGAACCATCCGGTTCAGCCCGCCAGTATTAATATAAGGAGCACCGGTGCTGAACCGCACCGGTTCAGCCCCTATGGGGGCCGGCCGGCCCTAGGGGTTGGGTGGGCATAAATACCCAACCCCTCCTCCTTGGTTCATCATGAAAGACTATTAGCAAGGTATTTCCCTCTCTTCTCCCTCAAACCCTAACCCTAATCTCTAGTCTCCTCTAGTTTCCTCTAGTTCTTTCCCTTTCTCTAGATAGTTCATAACAACTTCAAATACTGGCAAAGTTTGACTTTCCCCATACCTATGCGGCTATGCTGCAGCTTGAGAGAAGGGATGGTTATGGTTAGAATTCCTTTAATGATTGTATTTTATATCTATACTCTCACATACTTATACTCATATATAAGGTCCTTATGGGATGCTCAATAAACTCAACTTCTTATTCCTTCAAGTCCATACATGATCTGTTCTCCCTTGCCCCAACCATCATCAATTTTTTGAAAAATATATAATTATTTTTTTGGTACACTTTTCCTTTTTTTTTCCAAATGATTCATATAGTTTCCTTGCATGCTTCATTTGCTATGTCTTTCTGCATGATACCAAACTTATTTCCTACACCCAAACTTTGTTATAATTATCAGAGTTAGTGAAAAATAGCTTCCTTCTCATATGTTTTCAACATACTCTATTTATTTTATCCAATGCTATTGAGCATGTCATGTATGGTTCATTTAATTTCTCCTATTTTGCTGATACAGGCGAGCTAAAAGAATGGATTGTGCTTGAAGATGGAGAAAATGCTCCCAGAATACGAATAGCTCACACCATAACTTCAGTGAAGAATGAAGGTACAAGGAAACGACCTAGAGAACATCTAGGAAGCTGTATCTGGGAAGTAGGAGATCACGTTGATGGTTGGATACATGATAGGTAAGGAATATTTTTCATATATTTCTAGTTGTTTTGGGGGTACAATACCAATGCTCAGCATCTTGCAATACAAAACTGAAGGATTACTCACTTTAGTTTATCATTTGAGTGATATCACTTTGAAAGGTTGTAGGTAGTATTTTTTTGCCACCTGCAATAACTATTGGCTTTGTTTTTACTTGGAATCTTTGAAACACTTCACAGCTGCATGTATCTTCTTCTAGCTCTTCCATCTTTAGCTTTTCAAATACCTTCTAGCTGCATTGATAATTGTTATACATTTTTATTGGTTTAGTTTTTCTCATTGTGTTTGTATTTTCGTTTGATCTTCAATTTGTTTAAAAATCTTATTACTTCAACTCTCAGATGGTGGGAAGGGACAATCACTGAAAAAGGTTCAGGAGATGAAACGAAGCTGACTGTGCATTTTCCAGGTTATGCATCTATTTGGCATTGAATTTCATTTCTTTGAAGCATGCTATTGATTATTGTATTCAATCAATATTAGTGAATTTGGTCTCCTAATCATGATTACAACAACAACAACACTCAAGCCTTTATCCCACCATAGTGGGGTCGGCTATATGGATCCTTTGTTGTCATTGCGCTCTATCTTGAATCGTAGTCTCACTAATGCTTAAGTACATCATGCCTTTCCTTATAGCTTCATTCCAAGTCTTTTTTTGTCTATCCCTCCCTCGTTTAACATGCCTAGTGACTAAACTCTCACAACGCCTAACATGTGCCTCTAATTGTCTTCTATGTACATGTCCGAACCATCTTAAACGAGCTTCTCGCATCTTTTGTACAATTGGCGTCACTCCTGTCTTATCTCTGATACATTCATTCCTAATTTTATTCAGTCTCGTGTGACCACACATCCACCTAAGCATTCTCATCTCCGCAACTCCCATTATTTGCTCATGTACACCATTCACTGCCGAACACGCAGAACTGCAGAGCATTGCTAGCCTAATTGCAGCACGGTAAAACTTGCCTTTAAGTTTTAATGGTACTTTACGATCACATAAGATCCCAGACGTGCCTCTCCACTTCAACCAACCTGCTTGGATTCTATGTATCACATATTTATCTACACCTCCATCTTTTTGAATTATCGATCCCAGATATTTAAAGCACTCACTGCGTGAAATATCTTGGTCACTGACGGAGTCATCCGACCTTCTTGCACTACTAAATTTAAGCTTTATATACTCCATCTCTGTCCTGCTCAACCTAAAACCCTTCTTTTCTAAAGTGTCTCACCAAGATTCAAATTTCGCGTTTGCACCCTCGCGCGTCTCATCGACCAAAACAATATCATCTGCAAATAATAAACACCAAGGTATTGCTTGTTGGATATGTCCGGTGAGCTCATCTAAGATAAGGGTAACGAGATAAGGGCTTAAAGCTGGCCCTTGATGTAAGTCAACAACGATAGGGAATTCTTGTGTTAATTCTCCAGATGTCCTCATCCTTGTCACTGAATTTATATACATATCTTTGATTACTTCAATGTATGATACATTTACACCTTTCTTTTCTAAGACTCTCCACAAGACCTCTCTTGGAACCCTATCATGATTGACATTGAAAAATCAGCTTTGTTTCTAACACTATTCTTAATGATTTTGAAGCTCTGTCAAGCAAGGTTTCACATAGCTCTTGCAATTGCGATAGATTCTTGACATAGATATGTAAAGTAAAAGTAGGTAGCAGCGGAGAGAAATACATCCAGCCCAAAGGAAGCGATCAACAATTGTAGTATCGGATTGGAATGAATTTTAATTGAATTTTAAATAGAGATCACAAGAAATCTAAGATCTTATTAAAGAAAATCTCAAGTCCTGATCCAAAATTTTAAATTCATTTTAAAATTTAATCTCTGTTTTTATTTTGTCTCTTTTTCTAGATTTTTAAGATCAACCTACCTAAAGACAGTCAACTTGATGCAACTAACCATTTCTTAGAATAAACCACAACAAAAACCAAGGTTGTACCAAACAAATAATAAAACCGAACCACAAATGGCAGAAGAAATTAGAATATGATCATGAAATATTATCTAGATCTGATCAAACACAAATTCTCAAACTTTTGCTAATCTAAATGTGGTCATGATCCTAGATAGGTAATTAATATGGATGTGCCTTAAAGACATAACTTGACTCAAGTTTGTCGTGTTTACTCCCGCTGGTCAAATACGACGATTTGAACAGAATGATTACCATCCTTATTTTACTTTTAATGTATGTTATAGTTATAAGATTCATGCACCATCGGCAGGGCAGGTTGTCTGAGGAGAAAATTGCAGTCGACGATAACCGGATGAAGCAGGCGATGTAGAGCAGGTCGTCAGAATAGAGGGTGAGGTCGACGACGACCTAAGGGAAGCAGTCAGTTTCAGTGTGGTTGGTCGACGGTGGATGAGGAAGGAGTAGCTTGCGATCCAGGAAGCACGTCGTCAGGCCAAACTATCGATAGGAGTTCGTCCAGAGGTGATTGCCTGGGCCTCGTGCGTCGCTAGGGGGCAGATCCGGCGGACTTCTGTCGAGGTTGAAGGGGAGAAGAAATAGGGAGGTGCACGGTTCAGCAAGCAGCAATGTTCCGCTATAACAAAGGGAACAAAACCTAGTTTCGTTCCTCCGTCTTTACCCGACCGCTTTGTTTTTCTTTCAAAGAAACAAAAAGTAGCCACATTAATTTGTTTCCAAATTTTATTTCCTAAAGTTTTCTCCCCTTGATTTTTCATTAATTGAGAATAAACCTTTAAATCTTTTGATTTGAATTATTTTCGACTTAATCTTATGCATTCTTAATTAGTTAAAGCTTGTCATTGGATGCAACAAAGAGTGCATCACATGTAGTCGTCGATGAAGTGGACGAGGCAAGAGAACTTTGCGTCGATCGGGATTGGCGGCCTTGCGTGAACGATGAAACACTAGTTTTCTCTTCGTTGTGGAACTGTCTCTCCTAACCTCCAGCGCACGACCTGATTTTTACTGAGAGGGAGAAAAAAAGTGGTGACTGCATGAAGCTCCAGGGGCTATGGCTTTACTTACAATGCTCAGAATAAAGGGTATATTAACTAAACTGAGTGATCAGTCTAATCTTTTTAAATACTCTGAAGTACCGAATTAGGTTTTCAGAAATTACAAAAGTCTCATTGCCCTCTAAATCATGTTTTTCTCATCCCAGAAATATCTCACGATCCTCTAACTTTCCCTCAAAATTAAAATCATAGAATCCCTACTAAATGAAGATATTTTCATTATTAATTATCATGCAAAACTAGAATGTCGAGCATAATTTCCTCGATCGACAACGACGACGTCAAAACTAACACTGGTCAGACCTTGAATTTAAAATTATAAATTAGAATTAGAAGTTCGGTTGTCACATAACATGGCCTTTGCTCACACATGCCTTGATCCAATGTTATGACCATTGACACTTGGGTAATGTCGTGGAGCGTCTTTGCACCGTGCGACAACCCAGATCTATTGACGATTATGTGGATGAGTTCATCGAACTTGTCACCCATATGTTCGACCTTCCATTGAATCATTTTCTAGTGTACTTCATGTACAACCTCCATCCACACGCGCCTCCACACTCTTCATTTTACACTCAATTACTCAGTCCATGGAGACATTCCTCTTGTTTGTGGTCAACTTCTAAGCTCGGTCCTCGAACAATATTGTCCCTCCCATATTGCTACACCTCGCCATCCCCACTTGACTTGTAAAACCATCACCACTACTAGGACACCACCTTTTGACATACCACCACCCAATCACCGCCCACCCACCTTTTATCTATTACATTTGAAGCCTTCACTACCTCCCACCATTGCTCCTCGCGAACCCCTTACATGTTTTTTTCAACATGGAATGCAATGACCTCTGTTATTAGAAACTATACTAACCTACAAATGATTGCCCCCATGAAGGATTGCTAGGTACTCATTGGTGACTAAGATGAGGTTGCGATGATTGATTTTGACGTGTTGGCGATCCCTAATAATCTTCCCCTCGATCCATCAACAACGCTTCTTTGCTTAGACCTTCTATGCTTCTTCGTCAACAACATATTTGGACCTTGCACAATGAAGCTTTGTTTCTCCATCTTCACCGAGATTCTGATTATGGTCAGCATGGGTGCCAACTGTAACTCGTCGAGCAGCTTCTCGACCACCGGAATTGGGAACTTGTCTTTCACTGCTCGCGCATTCAACTCGCGGTAATCCACACAGAATCGCCACGAGTCATCCTTCTTATGGACCTACAAGACGGGAGCCGTGTTCGAAAAGAGGCAGATGTGGTGGTTCTGGCGTCGCAGAGGAGGAAGTCTCGTGGGGAAAACCATAATATTATTATACTCCTGCAGAAGAGCATCGAGGTCTGAGGGTGCAGCCGGTTCGGCCCGGGCGAAAAAAAAATTGGCGGTCGCCGAGCGACCCTGCCACACGGTAGGTTGTGGCCCACGACCCCATGTCATCGTAAGCTCATGAAAATCCCATAAAAGAGGGCCCAACGTGCAGAGCCACCGAACTCCTAAGACGGTCTCAAAGCCCCAGAAGGCAATCACAAAGAAAACCATGTGGGAATGGTAGCCCTCCGCCACAATAGGCACATCATGGCAAACCCACATGCAAGCCATTGTCATGTCGTTGGCCACCGACACGCAGAGACTATGACTAGGTGTCACTTGGAGATAAAGCTGCTGCGTGGTGAGGTTGCTGAGGAAACTGGGCGTGCTGTCCTATTCCATGAGAGCGATCAACTGCTGGCCCGCCACTGAGATTGGCAGCTGAATCGTGTACTTGGATGGGACCCGACATAGCGTGTATAGAAATCTCTGGGTCGTCAGGATCCTCTTCCGCTTTGCCCTCATCTGAGGGGTCATCCACCTCATGCCAGAAGAGGCGCTTGCATTGATGTCCCCGACTAAAAGCTTCATCACAGTTAAAACAGAGGCCCTTGGCCCGGCGGTCGGCCATCTCCTGCGTGGATAGTCGTCGAATGGTGGAAGGGCAGTCCCTCTCCTTGCCATTGCCGACTCCACTGCTAGTCGGGGGTGGGCCGAAACCCCGTGACGGTCCCTCGCCAAACATAGTTATTAAGGTGCGCGTCTGAGGTGTCGGGCGCACCGGGCCTCGCCTCTGCAAGGCAGAGGCGGGCAAGATGCCCCAGGCGCGCCTAGGTGCGCCTTGTTTCATCAACAACATTTATTACCTCAAAATTATCTTCATTGCACGAGACACTTGGATAATGACTTCATATCGGAGGTCCAATGCTGCAAAAATGTAACAAAGGGATTTATGTCACTACGAGACTAACAACAACACTCAAGCCTTTGTCCCACTATAGTCGGCTATACGGATCCTTTGTCGCCATTGTGCCCTATCTTTAGTCATAATCTCACTGATGCCTAAATACATCATGTCTTTCCTTATAGTTTCATTGAATTTGTCTTTTTTAAGTTGTCTAGTTCACTGAATTGGGGGCACAGTTATTTTCAAAATCTATTTTTTTAATGCTATTTATTTTGGGGGTATGATATATGCAATTTTAGTGTATTGATATAATGGTAGATTTATTTTATGTGTTTTTTGTGTTTAATAAGCTATATTTTATCTTTTTCATTTTTGCGCCTCACGTGCCTCATGCGCGCGCTTGCGCCTAGGCTCCAGGACCCCTTTGCGCCTCGGTGCGCTTTGCACTTTTAATAACGTGGTTGCCAGAGCGACATCCCAGATATGTACGATCCATCAACATGCGTTTCTCACAAACGCGTGCTAAGCTCATGGCCGGCGTGAGGTATGGTGGAGACTGGAACTCGACATCCAAGCGTAGGTGTTGGTGGAGCCCGACAGTAAAGAAGGGCACCTTATGTGCCGTTGAAACAGAAGAGACACAGGCAAGTAGCACCTGGAACTGCTCGAGATAGTCATCGATGGACCCTGTCTGTTGGAGGGAGATGAAATCGCCAATGGGGTTCCCGTGAAGGGGAGGCCCGAAGTGGAGGTTGCAGTTATTCTTGAAGTCCTCCCACGAGAGGTGAGGCTTCTCCCTCTGTAACTGGGAGAACCATAACTGGGTGGAACCCATGAGCTGGAAGGAGGCCACACCAATCCAATCCTCCAAAGGCGTGCGCTAGTTTGCTTAAAACTACTCGCAAAGGGTGAGCCAAGTCACGGGGTCCTCGCGACCATCAAAAATCGGAAAGTCCATCTTCACAAAACGCCGGAGGCTGCCTCCTTCGGAACGAGGTGGAGGAGAATCGTGGTCCGCCTGGGAGGAGCCCGACGCAGCGCGCGGTGGCGTTGGGTGGTCATCTGGGCGAAGGGCCTCAATGAGGGCCCTATTGTTCGCTACTATCATCTGGTTAAAAGATTCCAAAATTTGGGCCAAGTTGAGGCCGTCGGGGTTTCCGTCATCCATCGGTGTCGTTCGAGTTGAGGGAGAGACGATAGGGGGCATGAGCAAGTGGCTCGTGTTGTCTGCGAGGAGTGGAAAACCGGCCGAAGAAGCTCCCAAAAGGACCGGATGGGTCACGCGAGGACTGCTCGGCGTGGAAGCAAGCGGAAATCCCGTCACGGGGTCGGTGCGCGCGCCATGCGGATTGTTGATGGCAGCTGGAGGGCGAGGGGTTCACGCTAGGGCGTCGTCGGCAGAACACGGGCACAACTGCTGAGCGGCGGAGGAAGCCTCTGATACCAAGTTGGTACGGGCCATTTTTTGCGAGCGCGTTCGAGGACAATCGACGAGGAAGTCCCGTATGAAATTGAAGTGACTCTTCTTGGAGCCTCTCGGCCCTATCTCGCAGGTGAGAAGATACGTCCGGAAGAGCTATTGAGGATGGCGTGCGATGGAGGCGGGGTTTTTCAGCTAGGTTGGCGGGCATGGTTTTTTCACGAGAGAGAAAGAGAGAAAGGGTTAAAGAGAATTAGAGAGAGAGAGATTTTGAGATAATACTTTTCGTGCCCTTCACCAAAACCCACCCCACCCCTATAACCGGTTGGGTCCAACCAAAACCAAGTTCACATGCAACTTCGTATAACTAAAATAGTGGAAACATAAAATAAAACATAGCATAACTAAGCATTGGATTCCTTGTGCGTCGTCGTGCGGCGCTTGTAAGTTATCCTCCAACGTGAGTCCGTAACACCATCATGGACGATCACGATTCTCCGATCATGTTCGTTGATCCGCATAAAATGGACGGCTCCGATTGTCGTGTAGGCCGATGTGTGTCGCGATCCCCATCACATAGTCTACGGTATATCCTCAAATCGAATGATTTCATTATCGACCCAATAGGTGTAGGTGGCCAACTGGCCATGTTGGAACACAATTTATTCATGGAATTCAAATCCAACAAGATAAATCAGATGATCGATGCTTTGTCCCATCAATCCAAGCCACCCACCCTCACGGCCATCTCCTAACCCTTGTGTGAAAATGCAGATTCCATCTTGCAGACTCCCATCTTTGTGCCAATAGATGGCACTGGGACCAACCCCACTGCTCACCCTGTCTTTTCTCTTGTTGTGGTCCTTCTACATCTTGTCATTAAGGCCATTTAGTCATTTTGACTACCTCACTATACAATCCCTCCCTCTTGTACGAAATCCACTTCATCTTGTCAGTAAGGTCATCTAGTCATTTTGACTACCTCAGCATACAATCCCTCCCTCTTGTACAAAATCCACTTCACACCTTCTACGAGTCTGCCAGTGCTTTCTGCACTTACCGGCAGCTTGCTTCTTTGCTCCATTGACACGATATGCTCTGAAATGTTTTAACAATTTATAGTGTCATTACCCGCTAATGTACGAAGTACAACACTACCTTCCTAGCATGTGTTGTATAAATAACCATTACAAAGGACATTTTCATGGATTTTCATTAAAGATCTCAAAGTCCAAACTTGACCGCATCTTTGTCGTCATGGAATGTTTTTCGAAGTACGGTCATTTCATTCCCCTACGCCATCTCTTCACAGGTCAGACTGTCACAAGAACCTTCATCCATGAGGTCGTGCACCTGCGACTTCCCGCACTTTATTGTGAGCAACATGGATTGTTACGAATGTGCTCGTTTACGAGACGTCATGGAGGGTCTACACGCGGAGGAAGATGATGACGGGTCCATCTGAAGGAGAGATTGAAGACGCTCCTATGGCATGATTATCTTAGTTATATTCGCTTATGTTGTATGCTTTAAATATAGCACCGTACTTTTGTTATCCGCACCCCGCACCTATAAGGGGTTGTGTTGTATTCTTTTTCATTATCTTTGGATGAATGTGATTTAGGGTTGATCCCTAGTGGTCTCTCTCAATCTCTTTCCCTCTTTCTCTCTCTACCGTAATATGGATCCAGTTTTCATGAGAATTTTTTGATAGGTTTTGTTCAAACTACAGGGTAGCAGCCCACAGATAAGCTGAGCACATGAAATCATACGGACACTAACAGCCAGATGAAGATCCTTAATGGCAGACTGAAGACCTACCTTCATTGTTTTGCATTGAAGAAACCTGAAAATGGTCACATAGTTAGATTGAGTGGAATATTCTTCACTTCCTTCCACACATTAGACCACACTGCCCCCATAGCACATCCTTTGCTATTACATTTATCAAGTGAATACCAGCTTGAGAGCTTGACCTGCCAGCTCCAGGAGCTGGATGAGATGTTTATCCAACCAAAATTCCACCTCCACCAAGCCCAACAACGAATCACAACTACTTCCAACAAAGCCGCCATCAGTTGCAGTTCAATGCCCGCGACAATGTGTTCATGAAACTTCTCCTGCATCGCCGAGTTACCGTTACCACTCACGTCTACTTGAAACTATTGACCCATTACTATGGCCTCTTCGGTTTTGTGGGTTGCATCGAAGAGGTAGCCTACTGTCTTCAATTCTCACCATAGAGCCGCATTCACCCTGTTTTCCACGTATTCAAACTCAAATTTATGACTGTGGAGCATACCGTTGAAGTCAATATTCCTTTTGATCTTGCAGTCAATTCCATTCCACAGTATCCAACGTCCATTCTGGAACACCAGGAGGTACACGGTGGCTTTGACAACCCTTTCTTTGTCTTGGCACTGGATGTAAGCTAATTTGTAAGCATGTTGAAGGATCTGCGTATTCTATCAGCTGAGAGTTCTCTTGGATTTGTGAGCAGTTCTCTTGGATTGATGCTAATAAAAAAGCTTGGCTTTTGACATGTACTCCCATTCTCCTCTTAGACAAATAAGATCTAAGTCTTTTACCAAGTCTGAGACTACTGGCCTCCTTATATAATTATCATGGGAGGCAACAATGTGGCAGCACTATGAAGTGAATGGATTCTGGGTGTAATTGTGGCCAAAGAATTGTTTCCAGATAAATAATGCACTATTTATGGTATATCTAATAAATAAATTTCTATGTTGTAAAAGCAGTTTTTTTATTGTATGGAACTAATCCATGCATGATCCATAAGAGGATAAGTTGTTCCTCCTTTTTTCTTTGTAGCAATTATTATCTTTTAGAAACGAGCAATAATAGAAGTACAAGCATGCAATAGTTTATTGCTTTGAGCCGTTGGGATTATTAGGCTGTTAAACTCCTTTCACAGTGAAATTTATTTTTTCAATACATGATAAGAAATTTCAACTATACTCGCAGATAGGGGTGATACACAAGTTGTTCACACTTGGAATCTTCGTCCATCACTTATCTGGAAGGATGGCCAATGGATGGAGCGGTCTCATGCAAAGGGGAAGTCATTTAGACCACATGAGGTCTACATTTTATTTGATTATCTGATTTTTATGACACTTTTTCTTCTCAACCGCTTTGATTTAGTAATTAGCATGTGTTATGGTTTCTGTCACAGGGTGATACTCCTCAGGAGAAACGACAAAAAATAGGCAGGCTTGAATCAAATATTTATTCGGAATTTGATGTTACTGGGACTAGTAAACTTTCCAATAATATTATGATTGAAGATTCCAGGAAACCTGACGATTCAAGATCACTGTTTTTATCTTCCAATGATAGAATTTTTACTGTTGGAAGGAATCCAAGTGAACAGATTACTTCTAATGCGCTTAAACAAAAACGGACTGGCTTGCAGAAAGAGGGGTCAAGGGTGGTTTTTGGAGTTCCAAGACCTGGAAAGAAGAGAAAATTTATGGAGGTTAGCAAGCATTATGTTGCAAACAAGTCTGAGAAAATAAGAGAAGGCAACGATTCCATCAAATTTGCAAAATATTTGATGCCGCAGGCATCCCGCCAATCTAGGAATACTTCAAAAGTTGATAATAAAGGAAGGAAGGCTGTTCAAATTAAACCTAGAGGTGGTGTTAAACCTGTGAATTCTCAGAGCTTTCAAACTAGAAGTGTAGCTGTTAAGGAGAAGGCATCGGTTACCTCATCAAATGAGGAAAGTACTCGTCTGTATCATAAAGATGTCATGTCTAGTTTTAAAGGCATTAAAGATAGCATGGACAAGATGGATTCATTCAAATTCAGTTCTATTTCGAACCAAACAGAGAAAAATAATGTTTCAGCTATGGAATCGGAGAACTCTGTGCAACCTGCACCTCCTACGCTGTCCAAAAAAAAGAGCACTATAGGTTCTGAGATGGATTTAACTGTGAAACCAACATCTTCTACAGATAGGGCATCCTCTGTTGAGGATAAAGTTCTTGGAAATCCTGGAAAGGTGGTGCATGAAGTTATGGAACCCCGTAGATCAAACCGTAGGATTCAGCCAACATCAAGGGTAAGTTTGTTCTATTTCAGCTACAAAAATAATTGTTCAGCTTGCTACTGCTTTCACAAAATTTTAGACATCACTTGAAACTGGTCTAAATTGATTATTGAAATGTTTACAGTAAATCCTGTTTTTAAAATTCTGTCGTTTCAGGTATCATGTTTTTTAGGGAAATTGGTGTTGTGTTGCTTCTGTAGATGGCTCATGCAATTGGTTGCTTTCCCAGAAATTAGTTCATTTTCTTGTGTTCATCAATAGGTGCTGGCATATTACAGTATTATTTAGCAGCATACGAAAGTTGTTGAGACTGCAGCCATGGAAGGATGGCGTTAGAGAAGGGAGAGCGATAAGTTTATTGTAACTGTCCCCAACCCGTTATGCAGAGGGATTAAACTAAACAAACTGGTAAAACAATGCCTTAAATTTATCTAAGATTAGTTAACATTTCCGGGTGTAATTTCCATTCATTAGTTTGTATGCTTGAAGCAGGTTTAGAGTATGGAGATGGGGTTCAGGCACAACTTGAGTTTATGTGAAAACTCAGTTGGAGTAGATTCGTGAGCTTAAAGAAGGAAAAAATATTTATGGATTGCTAAGATTAACCTGCTAATATATGGTGACAGCGACTCAATATCATTATTCACTCATAAGGCTTGCTCAATGTCAGGCATCATCAATCCATTATCTCATTCAAGGAGATGACATACTTAGAGTACCTCAATATATGATGAGTCACCAATATTTTATAAAGAAACATCATAGAAATCATATGTTACTAAATGATGTTTGAATTTGATACTTGGATTACTTGGGAACTTATGTAACCAGTAGAATCTTATGTTGCACATAATTAGACACTGTTAGCATTATTAGAATTTTATATGGTGTGCTATTAGCAATTTTGTATCTCCTTTTTCCCCTCTATATATAGAGGTGTTTCTTATTCAATGATATATGCTTTTTCCGTAACTTGTTCAACATGGTATCAGAGGGATAACCTAATCGCACGCCTCGCCTCCGCCTCGCTTCCGTCTCGTCCTCCAGCGACTCGCCTCTGCCTCGCCAGCGCTCAGCCCTTCGCCCGACAGCGCTCAGCCCTTCGCCCGACTCGCCTCTGCCCGACAGCGCTTCGCCTGTTAGCGCTCGCCAGCGCTCCTCCGTCGGCGCTCGACAGCGCTTCGCCCGTCAGCGCTCTACAGCGCTCCGTCCGGCGAGTCTTTCTCCAGCGCTCCGTCCGGCGAGTCTTTCTCCAGCGCTTCTCCTGCGTTCTTCTGCCCTCCTTAATGGCGCCGGTATAAGTTTCTTTTTTCCGGCGCCACCTTTCTTGTGATGCTTGAATGGCTGAAACTATCCACCTCTTGATGCCCTAATTTTTTTTGGGGGCTTTCTTTCTTTCCGGATTTCTATTCCGGTTCTGTTTCTCTTCCGGATTTCTATTCCGGCTTGCCATGGGATCTAGTGGAATGGATTCACCCACTCTTTCTACCGGTGTTACCCCGGATCCTCCCTCTACCGGTGTTGCCCCGGCTCTATCTAGTGGTCCTTCTTCTTCGGTTTTTTACCGTGGCACCTCCGATCACAATACCTCTCAGATCACTACTATTCGGCTCGATGAATCCAATTACCTCTCATGGTCCCGTTCCATCACCCTGGCGCTCAAAAGTCGGCGTCTCTTTGGCTATGTCTCCGGCCATATGAAGGAACCTGTTAGGACTTCTCCTGAATGGCAGCAGTGGGAGTCCGAGAATTCCTTGGTTATGTCCTGGCTCATCAACTCCATGCAAGAGTCCATTGCCCGCAACTATCTCTTTCTTGATAGTGCTGCTGATATTTGGCGTCGTGCGGAGTCCACCTACTCCCGTCGTGGCAATGCTGCTCAGATCTTTCAGCTACGCCGCCGGATTAGCTTACTCCGACAGGGTGACCGACCTCCTTCAGCATATTACTTGGAGTTCACGCAGCTTTACCAGGAGTATGATCACTTTGATCCCCTTGTCTTCGTTAGTCCTATTGACGAGGTGATGGTTCGGACCAGGGATGATCGCAATCGCATATTTGAGTTTCTTCATGGATTGCATCGCGACTTCGATCAGATCAGTGTTCAGATTCTCGGGCGACCGTTGATTCCTTCTCTTTCTGAGGTCTACAGCCTCGTGCAGCAGGAGTTTGATCGTCGTCAGACTCTCCTACCTGATCCTGTGCCAGAGGGCTCTGCCCTGGCTGCTTCTACCCCATCTCTTCTTGGCACTCGTCCATTCCGTGATCCCAAGTTGAGGAGCTCAGATAAGGATCATCTTGTATGTGATTATTGTGGCAAGACTCGCCATACTCGGGATACCTGCTTCAAGATCCATGGGTTCCCTACCCCAAGAGGGGGTGCTTCGCTTCGTGGTGGTCGTGGTTCTGGACGCTCCTCGGGTCGTCAAGCTACTCCCCGTGCGGCCCATCTTACTGATGCATCTCCTGGATACTCTGGTACTGATGCCTGTGCCCCACCGGGTGGCTTCTCGGCAGAAGAGATGCTAGCTCTGAGACGCATGATGCAGGGTCTTTCTACGGAGCCTTCTGCCTCTTCCTCCTACGCTCATACAGGTCTGCCAGGTGCTCATTCTGCTGTTTCTTCCTCCACCCAATGGGTCATTGACTCTGGGGCCACGGATCATATGACCGGGTCCTCTACAGGTTTTGTTTCCTATACTCCTCTTTCTGGGCGTGATAAGGTGAGTATTGCAGATGGTTCCCTTTCCTCCATTGCTGGAAAGGGAACAATACCCTGCTCCTCCCTCACCTTGTCTTCTGTCCTTCACGTGCCTACCTTTACTCGTAATCTTCTTTCCATTAGTCATTTGACCAACTCCATGAATTGCTCTGTGACCTTTCTTCCGTCTTCTTGTGTGTTTCAGGACCTGACGACGGGGAAGGTGATTGGCTCTGGTAGCATGGTGAATGGTCTCTATGTGCTTGACTCTGGCGGCGCTGAGTCTTCCCCTCTAGCTCTTCATTCCAGCACTGTTCACCCTCTGTACTCCTGGCATTGTCGCCTGGGACACCCATCTCTTTCTGTTATGAAACTGTTATTTCCTGTTTTTCCTGCTACTATTTTGGAGTCTTTTGTGTGTGATGTCTGTAGTGTCAACAAACATCATCGTACATCATTTAGACATGTATCTTTGCCAAGTTCTATTCCATTTGCTGTTATTCATACTGATATCTGGGGCCCATGTTTGCTCCCCTCTATTTCTGGTTGTACGTGGTTTATTACTTTCATTGATTGCTTCTCGCGCACAACATGGTTATATTTGATACGTCGCAAAAGTGATGCGTTCTCCGTTTTTCGTCAATTCCATGCCATGATCATCACCCAATTTCAGTCCAAAATTCAAATTCTTCGCAGTGACAATGGCCGGGAATACATGGATTCTCAATTTGAGCGCTACCTGGCTGACCACGGTATCTTACACCAGACTACCTGTGCGTATTCCCCTGCTCAAAATGGCGTTGCTGAGCGGAAAAATCGCCACTTGTTGGAGGTTGCTCGCTGCCTCTTGTCCACAATGCATCTCCCAAAATTCTATTGGGGAGATTCGGTTCTCACTGCTGCTTACCTCATCAACCGTATGCCCTCACGTGTCCTCGGGAACTCTACCCCTCTGGACACGCTGGGGGTGACTCCCACCCACCTTCCTCCTAAAGTGTTTGGCTGTGTTTGCTTTGTTCACATACATCACCCTCGTCCATCCAAGCTTGATCCGCGTGCCCTCAAGTGTGTATTTATTGGGTACTCTCCTACGCAAAAGGGTTACAAGTGTTTTCATCCACCTACGAGAAAGGTGTTTGTTAGCATGGATGTCACTTTTCGTGAATCCGAATCGTATTACCCTTTGTCCTCTTCCTCCTCATCGGGTGTTCCCTCCGTCTCCTTGCCTATACCTCCACCGTATCCCTCACTTCAGGGGGAGACTTTACCAAAGGAAGTGAGTCCTGCTATTCCAGTGGAGGTGGGCTCTTTTCCTCTGTCTCCTCCTGTCTCTCTGGACTCTTCCTCCGCTATGCCTCCACCTCCGACTCTGCAGGTCTATACTCGGCGTGCAAAGGGGACAAGCACACAAGAGCCTGCTATGTTACCAGAACAGTCAGTGGATCCTGACTCGGGGCCTTCTGAGTTACCGATTGCCCTTCGAAAAGGTATTCGGTCTTGTACCCGCCATCCTCTCTCTAATTATGTATCTTATGATTCTCTATCTACCTCCTATAAGGCCTTTGTCTCCTCTCTTGCTACTTCTTCTATACCTGTGTCATGGCAACAGGCTCTTGAGGTTCCTGTGTGGCGTGAGGCGATGATTGAGGAAATGAAGGCTCTGGAGAAGAACCATACATGGGATCTAGTCCCTCTTCCCTATGGAAAGAAACCTGTTGGGTGCAAGTGGGTGTTCTCTGTGAAACAGAATCCACAAGGGATTGTTGAGAGATGCAAGGCACGGTTGGTTGCAAGGGGTTATACCCAAACCCAGGGCATTGATTATCAGGAGACATTTGCCCCGGTTGCTAAAATGAATACCATCAGGGTATTGGTTTCCGTTGCTGCTTGCAAAAATTGGGACCTTCTGCAGCTTGATGTGAAGAATGCCTTTCTCCATGGTGACTTGGAAGAGGAGGTCTATATGTCGATTCCTTCAGGTCTCACTCCGGCTGGTGCTTCAGGGAAAGTTTGTAGATTGTTGAAGGCCCTATATGGACTAAAGCAGTCCCCAAGAGCATGGTTTGGCCGGTTCCACAAGGCGATGGTGTCGTTTGGATATTCTCAGAGCAATGCTGACCATACGCTGTTCATCAGACGTAGGCTTGGGAAAATCACTGTTCTTATTGTGTATGTTGATGACATTGTCATAACTGGTGATGATCATGAAGAAATTCAGAATCTAAAGCTGAAACTTGCCAAAGAGTTTGAGGTCAAGGATCTAGGAAAACTCAAGTACTTCTTGGGAATTGAAGTTGCTAGATCAAAGCAGGGGATCTTTCTCTCTCAGCAGAAAT
Source organism: Dactylorhiza incarnata (assembly GCA_033032865.1). Classification (NCBI taxonomy): domain Eukaryota; kingdom Viridiplantae; phylum Streptophyta; class Magnoliopsida; order Asparagales; family Orchidaceae; genus Dactylorhiza; species Dactylorhiza incarnata. Next base: position 6,541,262 of record JAWHQI010000109.1, on the reverse strand, counting down.
ACACGTTAGATCTTCTCGAGAAGATGGGGATGAGCGGATGCAGACCGGCTGATACTCCGATTGAGGCGAATCACCGATTGGGGCGTGATGATGGAGTGGAGGTTGAGGACATTTCAGGGTTTCAAAGGTTAGTTGGGAGGCTGATATATCTTTCTCATACTCGCCCGGATATCTCCTATGCTGTGAGTGTTGTGAGTCAGTACATGCATGCTCCAAAGACACGGCACATGGATGCTGCTCTCAGAATTCTTCGGTACCTCAAGTCCTCACTAGGAAGGGGAATCCTTTTCTCCCCGAGTACTGATCTCAAGATTGAAGTTTATACTGATGCCGATTGGGCCGGGTCAGTGGATGATAGGCGATCCACTTCTGGATACTGCTCCTTTGTTGGAGGTAACCTTGTCACTTGGAGGAGCAAGAAGCAACAGGTTGTGGCACGGTCTAGTGCCGAGGCTGAGTTTAGAGCTATGGCTCATGGGGTCTGTGAAGGCTTATGGCTTCGGGCCTTATTGAGCGACCTTGGACTTGTTGAGGAAGGACCCATCCGCCTCTACTGTGACAACAAGTCTGCCATTAGTATCGCTCATAACCCGGTTCAACATGACCGGACAAAACACATTGAGGTGGATCGACACTTTATCAAGGAAAATATTGAAAAAGGAATCATTTGTACTCCTTTTGTGCCTTCCAACGGGCAACTTGCCGACATTCTCACCAAAGGGTTGAGTACGAATTCCTTTGACCAGATAGTGAACAAGTTGGGCATGTTTAATATCACACGCCCAACTTGAGGGGGAGTGTTAGCATTATTAGAATTTTATATGGTGTGCTATTAGCAATTTTGTATCTCCTTTTTCCCCTCTATATATAGAGGTGTTTCTTATTCAATGATATATGCTTTTTCCGTAACTTGTTCAACAGACACAAAACTAGATGCAACCGATAAATTAAAGTAAATTAGAAAAACTTAAAATATATGACTTATAAATAAATAAAAAACTAAAAAAGTGTTGTGTTTTTCCAAACAAAAATAATCATCTACATAGGGTCTGTCACAAATAAAACAATAGAATCATATTCATAGTAAGCTAGGGCAACAAACATATAATAGGAAGTTAGGAGTAGGCTAGAGAGGAAGAGAAGTACAAAGGTAATAAAAAACTAAAAAAGTGTCGTGTTTTTCCAAGCAAAAATAATCATCTACATAGGGTCCGACACAAATAAAACAATAGAATCATATTCATAGTAAGCTAGGGCAACAAACATATAATAGGAAGTTAGGAGTAGGCTAGAGAAGAAGAGAAGTACAAAGGTAATAGTAATAAGGCACGATAAATCAATAATAGAGCAAATGAGCAACACAACAATAGTACATCCAAAAGCCAGGCCCCGGGATAGAGCAACTAATACAGTCATAGAACAACATTAACACTAGCAATAGGGAATAATAAATTAATAGTAATAATCTAGTAGAGCAAGTGAATAATTCGGCAACACTAAATCAGAATCCATCTCTGTCCAATAGAGCAACTAGTAGAAGCATAATAACACAAACAAAGCAATAATAGTATTAACAAAGCAACAGTGACAAAAAGAGAGAAACAATAACAAACTATCAGCAATAGAACAAACCAAAACCCCATAGAAATTGTAATATAGACTTTTAACTAACATAACTACAAAGTTGTAGCAACAGAAATCAGAAAGCTAAAAGTTAATAGTCGAGAGAAACTAAAGGGGCTTATGGCTTCAGTAATGTTACTTCAACTAACAGTCGACAGGGACCGAGGAACTGAATTCAGAAGCTAGAAATTTAAGAAATAATAGTTGGGAGGAACCGAGGATTCTGGCTTTAGTTCTGTTACGTCAACTAACAATCTAGAAGAACTGTGGTCTGTGGAACATCAGACAAAAAAATAAGATAGAGAAATCGAGAACTAGGGTTGTTGGGATAGGACATAAACTTACAAGAGCCCAGAAATCATCAATACATTCACGACGAATTTCATGTGTCAGTGTTGAAGAAGTAACCTACCTACTCAAAAAATTTGTGCAGAATTTGACAACTGTTGTTCTTCGTGTTATTATCGATAGTGATAAGTTCGTTGAATTGAAAAAGCCATATATCGCCAATCCATCCATAGAGGTTACCAGAGCAGGGTATTAATAGTAAGATTATTAAAAAAATACAGTTTGTTAAACTACGGATAGAAAGAGAAGTAGACAGGGAAAACCGGAGTAGAATCCACAGAAGCAAGAACAAATCACCGATGTTAGAGCCTTGGAGGGGAAGAGAATCTTTAAGCTAGAAGCCGGAAGCGAGAGTGTAATCAGGAAGTCGTCGTTAATGACAGGAAGAGAGCAAGAAGCCAGAATATTATAGATTAGGGGCTCATTTGGCGGGGCGGATCCCGCGCGGTCGCATGCACCGCCCCACGCGTCCGCACGACGGGATCCGTGTTACGAACGAAGTTCTAAAAGAGGGAGAAAAGAGGGAGAAAACTAATGACGGCTAGAGAAGATTAGAGTTAGGAAGAAGAAGAGAGAGAATACCTTGATCATCAATTGCATAACAACCCAAAGAGGGGGTCCGGGTATATTTATACCGGACCCCGAACCGGCCAGCCCCAATGGGGCTGAACCGAAATCGGTTCAGCCCCCCTATGGCCGAATTCAGTAAGAGGGGGCTGAACCGCTTGGTTCAGCCCCGTTGTCGCCTTCGCCGTGCCCTTGCCTTCGCTTGTAATGACGCCCAAATAGACGGGCCTCGTCCGGGGGCGTAACATTCCCCTCCTCATCAAGAACCAGCTTGTCCCCAAGCTGGTAGTCGGGGTAAAGCTCCCAAAACTCCAGCAGGTCCACCCAAGTATTGTGCTCGGGAGAAAGATCCTTCCATTTGACCAATAGCTCTGGACAGTACGTCGTGCCTCAGCGCTTCCACTTGACCACTAGAATATCCTCAAGAATCGGGCGCAGCTCGCCCCCAGTAGTAGCTTCAGGCAACACCGAGCTCGCCTGAACAGCATCGCCAATCTTCCGTTTCAGCAGGGAGACGTGAAAGGTGGGGTGAATCCTCGACCCCTCTGGTAAAGACAGAGTTTAAGCGACGGGTCCGACCCGCCGAGTGATCCGGAAGGGACCATAGTAACGGGGGTGACAACTTCTGGTTCGTCCGCTGGGCGACGGACAGCTGCCTATAGGGACGAAGTTTGAGAAAAACCTCAACCCCCACCTGAAACTCCCGCTCCGTCCGATGCCTATCTGCCTGAGTCTTCATCCGATCTTGGACTGCCCGCAGATTCTCCCGCAAGGTGGCTAGCGTGCGGTCACGATCGCGGAGTGCGCGGTCAACGGCGGCTACCGCGGTGCTACCCGGCTCATAACTGCTCAGAGAAGGCGGCGGCCGGCCGTAAACCACCTCAAATGGGGTTAGCTTGCTCGCGGAGTGATAGGACGTGTTGAAGCAGTACTCAGCCCAATGTAGCCAACTCGTCCAGGTACAGGGCTCCTCCATAACGAAGCAACGGAGATATGTCTCCACGCTCCGATTCACGACCTCCATCTGGCCGTCCGTCTGTGGGTGGTGAGCTGTGCTGAAGCGCAAAGAAGTCCCCTAGCGGAAAAGCTCCCGCCAAAAATTGCCAACAAAAGTAGGGTCCCGATCCGAGATAATCGCCCGAGGAATGCCATGTAAGCGCACAATCTCGCGAACAAACAAAGTAGCCACGGACTCCCCAGTGTACGGATGGCTCAACGCAATGAAGTGACAGTACTTGGACAACTTGTCCACAACCACCAGAATAACCGATTTTCCCTTCGAGCGAGGTAGCCCGTCAATAAAATCCATGGAGACCGTATCCCAGACCTGGTGCGGAATCTCTAGGGGGGTAAGGAGCCCGGCAGGAGAAGTGGTCTCGTACTTCTGTCGCTGACAAACATCACATTGGCGAACAAACGCCTGTATATCCTTCCGCATGCCCTTCCAAAATACATTGGCCCTAACCCGCTGCAAAGTGCGGAGAACCCCAGCGTGGCCCCCCGTCGGCGTTGAGTGGAACTCGTGCATCATCACCGTCCGCCAAGCGGACTGAGAGGGTATGACCACCCGTCCGTGGTAGTAGAGACGATCCTGTTGCAAATGATAGCCGGGGGTGGTCGTCCGGTCGGAACGCAAATCCTCCAGAATAACTCGTAACTCAGGATCCCGCAGCACCTCCTCCTGAATCTCATCCAAGGACTCTAGCCGCGGTACAGATATGCTGGCCAACGCTCCCTCAGGCAACCTGGAAAGAGCATCCGCAACCAGATTGTCTTTTCCTTGCCGATAAACAATCTCGTAGTCGTACCCCAAAAGTTTGGTCACCCATTTCTGTTGAAGAGGGGAAGAGACCCGTTGTTCCAAGAAGTGCTTCAAGCTCTGGTGGTCTGTCCTGATTTTGAAATGACGGTCCAGCAGGTATGGCCGCCACAGTGCCACTGCATGAATAATGGCCAACATCTCCTTCTCATAAGCCGATAGGCCCAACGTCCTGGGAGCCAAGGCTTTGCCGTAAAAAGCAATCGGCCGCCCCTCCTGCATCAAGACGGCTCCCAGCCCTACTCCGGAGGCGTCCGTCTCCACGACGAACTCCTTGGTGAAATCCGGAAGTGCCAGGACCGGGGTAGTCGTCACCGCCTGCTTGAGCGCCTGAAAAGCCGCCTCTGCCTCATCATGCCAAGAAAAGGCATCCTTCTGTAAGAGCTGTGTCATTGGCCGAGCGATTTTCCCATAGTCACGAACGAAGCGCCTGTAGTAGCCTGTGAGGCCCAAGAAGCCCCGTAAGGCCCGAATGGTCTGAGGCTGTGGCCACGATACCATACTAGCAATCTTCTTCGGGTCCGCCTTAACCCCTTCCACGGAGACCAGATGGCCTAAATATTCAACCTCTTCCTGTCCAAAAGAGCACTTCGACCGTTAGCAAATAACTGGTGTTTACGTAGGATGGAGAATACCTGAGCAACATGGTCCACGTGCTCCTCCCAAGTCCGACTGTAGATCAGAATGTCATCGAAGAAAATCAGCACGAAGCGGCGAAGAAGCTCTCGGAAGATCTCATTCATATTGGCCTGGAAGGTGGATGGACCACCGGTCAACCCGTTGGCCATCACTAGGAACTCGTAGTGACCATCATGAGTCCTGAAAGCCGTCTTGTGGATGTCGTCCTCCTTCATCAGAATCTGGTAGTAGCCGGACCGCAAGTCCAGTTTAGTATACCGGGTCGCACCATGTAACTCATCCAACAACTCCTCTATCAGTGGAATCGGAAACTTATCCTTCAGCGTAATACTGTTGAGGGCCCGGTAGTCAACACATAACCTCCATGACCATCCTTCTTCTTGAATAGGATGATGGGTGCCGAGAAAGAACTCGTACTGGGTCGGATGATGCCAGCATCGAGCATCTCCCGAACACTGCGCTCGATCTCTGCCTTCTGCATGTGTGGATATCGGTAAGGTCGAACATTTGTCGGTTCTGCTCCAGTCTTGAGCACAATCTGATGATCACGGAACCGTGATGGCGGAAGTGTATGCGGCTCCTGGAAGATATCGGCATACTCTTCAATCAACGGCTGCAACTGGAGAGGTACCTCCCATTGCCCCGTCTCGTCTGACCTCACCCCAAGAAGAACGGCCATCAAGCTCCCTGTGTCTCCAAGCTGTTGTAGGCTGCGAAGGCCAATTTCCTTCACCGGTGCTGTCGTGATACCCTTCAAGCAAAACTGTCGCCCACCTTGCAGAAACTCCATCGTCATCTGATCCCAATCAAAAGTAACCCTCCGCAGTTGTCGTAGCCACTGAACCCCTAGAACCATGTCTGACCCCCGAATGGGTAAGAGGTAGATATCTGTGCGGCCCACGTAGCCTTGCATCCGCAACTCCACTCCCCGCAGAACGCCCTGGCACTGTAACTTGCTGCCATCTGCTACCATGACCTGGAAGGCAGCCCCAGTATCCACTACGTGCCCCACCCTCTGAGCAACCTCCGGATGAATGAAATTGTGAGTGCTCCCGCTGTCCACCAGGATGGTCACCCGCTCCCGTCGGACCCTCCCCCCGAGCCGCATAGTGAGCGGTGGGGGACTGCACCCCTCCATGGCATGCAGCGAGACACCAAGCTCCGTCAGGTCCAAGTCCCCTTCCAGATCCGGCTCCTCCGAACTCAACTCGTCCTCCTCCTGGTGTAGCATAAACACTTGGACCTTCTGACATTTGTGACCCGGCGTAAATTTCTCATCGCAGTTGAAACAAAATCCCTTCTCCTTCCGCGCCTGCAGCTCGCCCCATGAAAGACGTGTCACCGTCGGTTTCCCGACTCCCACCGGCTCCTTCCGGCCCGGTGCCGGCGTGGTAGCAGGCCTCACTGAGTTGCGGGTCCGCTGCCTGTTGAACCGCTCCTCGTGGATGCGGGCTAAGCTAATGGCGTGGTTCAGACTCCGTGGCATGTAAGCATGAATCTCATCCCGCAAATGTTCCTTCAAGCCCGACACAAAACAGCTCTGAAGTGTCTTCTCCTCCCAGCGTACTTGGTTTGCCAATTTCTCAAACTCTGTCAGGTATTCTGTTACCGTCCCCTTCTGTCGCAGCTTCTGCAGAGTCGCCTCGACATTCTCGTACTCCAAAGGCCCGAACCGAGCCGTAAATCCCTCCACAAAATCCGTCCATGGCACATAATCTCTGTCTCTGAGGAACCACTGAGTCCACTGGAATGCATCACCCTCCAGATGGAAGGACGCCAATTGCACCCACTGCGCCTCCGGAACATCCTGATAATTAAAGAACAACTCGGCCTTGTGAATCCACTCCAACGCGTCCCCTCCGTGAAAACTTGGAAAATTCATACGCTTTAATTTCGGAGGGAGATACGCCCTTGGTGCGCCTTGTCCCCGCCAGCCTTGGTCATAACCCGCACCCGCGTGGACTTGGTGTTGTCCGACCCACGGTGCTCCCGGTCCCACATGGCCGTCGTGTCCAACCGGCCTAGGGTTCGGTAGGAGTCCCCCCATGCCTCCCGGAGGGAACCCCATCGCAGCCGCACGGCCAAACGCAGGCACGTTGCCGCCTCCCGTCTCCCCGAGCCCTCCAAATGGCGGCCCGAACTCGCCGTGGCCCGTACGCCCCTGTCCGACCCCGCCGTAGCCGGATCGGCCCCACCCGCCCGATCGGCTTCCGTCGGCCTCGCCCAAGCCGCCTGGCGGCTGCATCGACCCCGTCCAGGGGTTACGCCCCTGTCCTGCTCCTCCTTGAAAGCCCGGCGAAATTTCCGGGTGAGATCCGGAGTTATCGGATCCCGGATGCACGGATCCACCGTTCTCGTCGGCCGCCGGCGCTTTTCCTCTCAGATTTTGCACCAAGAGTGCTTTGATTTCGTCCATGCGAGCGTTCATGCGTTCTTCCATCGATGTCTTCATGTGTTCCAATGAATCGGACAACCCCGCAAAATTTTCCTCTAGGGTTTCCAACCGCGAGATTTCCTCTTGCGTGCGAGTGGTAACCATGGCCGAGGAGAACCTCTGATACCAAATGTTATGAACGAAGTTCTAAAAGAGGGAGAAAAGAGCGAGAAAACTAATGATAGCTAGAGAAGATTAGGGTTAGGAAGAAGAAGAGAGAGAATACCTTGATCATCAATTGCATAACAACCCAAAGAGGGGGTCCGGGTACATTTATACCGGACCCCGGACCGGCCAGCAAGGGGGCCGGCCGGCCCCAAGCCCCCCTATGGACGAATTCAGTAAGAGGGGGCTGAACCGCTTGGTCAGCCCCGTTGTCGCCTTCGCCGTGCCCTTGCCTTCGCTTGTAATGACGCCCAAATAGACGGGCCTCGTCCGGGGGCGTAACAATCCGCCCCGCCCCTAAAAATCCGCGGATTTCATCCGCGCCGCAGCAGCCGCGGTGGCGGTTGCCACCCATGCGGATTTTATCCGTGGGAAAAAGCTCTGCCAAACCAGCCCTAGGTCGAGGAGAAAGGGTATGTAGAACTTGTTGAACTTAATACGTTTATATATAACATAAATATATAGTAAGTAATAACGAATTAACAAATAAATGATATAAAAATTTACTGTGCCTGGTTTCTTTTGAAAAACGCCATTTTCCTTTAAAATGTCAGTGTCATTGTGTTCCCCCAAAGCCAACTTTGTTGGCTAACATGTACAAGTGTGCATGTATTGATATATATAGAGAGAGAAAGAGAGAGAGAGCAATGTTATTAACACGCTATATCATAACACACTAAATCTCGTTATACACTGTCATATTATATTAGCAACCCAAAGAATTCTAACTTCACACCAATTGTATATCCGCACACTACCAAAAAGATCAAAAAAAGTTATAAATAAATTGTTTATTTATATACCAGATGGTGTCTGTGATGCCGTCGGCGGATTTCTGGTTAAGAAAGGATTCACATGCCAGATCATGGCTCCCGAAGATCTTCATATTTTCTTTGGTTTTCTACAGTGAACATCACCCAGAGTGTAACGTCCCAGGCCCCGGTCTTAACATCGGGACAACGTCCACCAAGAGCTTCGCACTGGCGACGTACCGGGTTGCAGCCCAAGCACCCCAAAGCCTCTCTGCGCATATTTCTCAACAACGGCGCATTGTTGATAAACTCCTTATCAAGGGGGTTGTAGGTTCGAGACCCGGCCTTAACAATGCGCCGCTGCTGAGAAATAGGCGCGGAGAGACTTTGGGGTGCTTGGGCTGCATCCCGGTACGTCGCCAGTGTGAGGATCTCGGTGGATGTTGTCCCCAAGGTAAGACCGGGGCCTGGGACATTACAAAAAAAAGTGTTTTTTTTTGTAACGTCCCAGGCCCCGGTCTTACAATCGGGACAATGTCCACCGAGAGCCTTGCACTTTTTTTGTAACGTCCCAGGCCCCGGTCTTACCATCGGGACAACGTCCACCGAGATCCTCGCACTGGCGACGTACCGGGCTGCAACTCAAGCACCCCAAAGTCTCTCCGCTCCTATTTCTCAGCAGCGGCGCATTGTTGAGGCCGGGTCTCGAACCCGCAACCCCTTAATAAGGAGTTTTCAAATCACTATTCATCACCAACTGAGCTGCACAGAGAGGCTTTGGGGTGCTTGGGCTGTAGCCCGGTACGTCGCCAGTGCGAGGCTCTCGGTTGACGTTGTCCCGATGGTAAGACCTGGGCCTAGGACGTTACAAAAAAAGTGCACATTTTTTGTAACGTCCCAGGCCCCGGTCTTACCATCAACGTCCACCGAGAGCCTCGCACTGGCGACGTACCGGGTTGCAGCCCAAGCACCCCAAAGCCTCTCCGCGCCTATTTCTCAGCAACAGCGCATTGGTGAGGCCGTGTCTCGAACCCGCAACCCCCTTGATAAGAAGTTTTCAAACCACTCATCACCAACTGAGTTGCAACACAATTGGTGATGAGTGGTTTGAAAACTCCTTATCAAGGGGGTTGTGGGTTCGAGACCCGGCCTCAACAATGCGCCGCTGCTGAGAAATAGGCGCGGAGAGGCTTTGGGGTGCTTGAGATGCAGCCCGGTACGTCGCCAGTGTGAGACTCTCAGTGGACGTTGTCCCGATGGTAAGACCGGGGCCTGGGACGTTACATAGAGGATCTCCATCCCTTAAACTAGTCTCTTTGGAGTCATAAATCACAGATTGAATCAGATGTATGAGAGTGTGGATGTCCCGACAGAGGAGAGCGATCCGACGTTAATTGTGCACGAGAGAGAGACCGTAAGGCAGGAGACTGTGAAGAACGTGATGATGCAATGGAGCTCAGATTCGATCAGCGACATGGTGTTGGATTCCGTTCTTGCCCTGATCTTGAACGTAAACAGGGAAGGTCCGAAGGTGATGTCGGCGGCAGAGGAGGAGAAAGAAAGGATGGTGCAGAAGGTCGTGTGCTCTTTGATGGTGTCGTTAGATAACTCGGAGTTACTTTTCTATATCATTTCAAGTGCACACTGGAGGGGAGAAGAATGGTTAGTAAAATCTGCGTCGCGCGAGCTCTGCTAGAGCAGTGGAACTGTCGCCGGAAGTAGAAGTTGAGTCGCCCAATCTTTTGTCGTTGCCAAATGTAGCAGTTGCGCCACGCGATCAAATGATGTCGCTGGAGGAGAAGAGCAGTCGGGAACCTGGCGGAAGGGAAGAATCGTGAGCGAGGAATCGCGGGTTAGGGATGGAGTGCGTGTATAAGAATAGGATATTAAAAATCTTGGGTTATTTGGTATTTTTAGGGGTGCTTATATCTAAACATACATAGAGAGAGAGAGAGAGAAATCATTCAATATTCCAAATAGTTATGGTCAGCTTTGTGGATCCTTCTATACATCATTCCTAGGAAGTTATTATATCTTTTTTACATTTCTTATTTATGTATGTATTATATGCAATTTCTACATTATTAACCTTTTAGTATTTTATTTTCCACCATTCAAATCTATGATAAACATAATTATGACAAATAAAAATCCATTAGTATTGATTGTTATGATATACCTCTTAATTGGCTAGCCACAGCATAACATACAAGAGACTAATGAAAGTGACGAAAGTTCATGGTCATTGGGGAGGTTATATATTATTTCATGCTTACAATGACAAGTAGGCATGATAACGGGGATTTTGAAAGTGACGAAAGTCCAATGTTAAGTTGGCTAGCCACAACAATGAAAAGTAGGCATGATAACAGTGAAAAGTAGGCATGATAACAGGGATTTTGATTGACTAAGGAGAAAGAATTGTGGGAGACAATTGAAGAATAAAAATTGCTTATTTACTATAGACTAATGAAAGTGACGAAAGTCCATGGTCATTGGGGAGGTTATATATTATTTCATGATGGACGTGTTACCTGTATAAGATCCATGTAAAGGCCTTCTTTCCTCTTGTATAGATTAGTCCCACATCTTGAATTGGTGTTGAGATGCGACTCCTCCATTCTATAAATATATGTAAAAAAAAATACTTGTATTAAGTGTTTTTATGAGAAATAATGAAATATTGGAATTTTATGTTCTCCTTTTTCTACATGGTATCAGAGCCACTCGATTTCTCGAATCGTACTTTTGACGATTAAGCTCATGCTCTTGTGGATTTGGTTTTTTTCTTCCACCCTTGGTTTTATTTCAGGTACTCGTCGGGTACTCGTTGCCTACTTCAGGTACTCGCTCCTTTTCTGCGCCCGGACGCCGTCTCAAATAAGCCAGCCCACCCTGTCTTTAATTGGCTAGTCGGAAGCCCTATGAACTCGATGTCTATTCTAAGTATTCACCGACCACCTCCTGCTCGGGCGCTCGTCTCCTTATACATGTTTTGATGTTCCCAATCGCCATGGGCGTCGCAGCAACTCTGCTTCCTGAGCTCGCGTCGAGATTCTGTTTCTAAAATTGTTGCCTCTCGACTTACAACACTCAGAGCCTCTTAGTTTCTGAACTCGCAGCTTCTCTGCTTGCCGACTTCTGGAGTTGCGAGAGCTTGCATCCTCAGGACTCGCCGCCCCTGCTTACGAAGGCACTGTGCTTCCGCCTCTGCTCTCGTTGAAATTGTCGCTTCCTGCTTCTGTTGAACACGCGTACTCCTACCTCATCGTTCACTGGCCTTGACAACTTCTTCTCATGTATTTGCAGACGCCGACACCAGCTTCTCGGTACTCAACTCTCACGACCTTCATGAATTCGGCGTCCTCGCCTCTCTCGTCAACGGACTCGATGCTTCCTCCACCCTGGAACTCGCAACTCATTGATTATTATACTCGTTGCCTCCCTTTGCTCGTGCTCCTCGATTGTTCTCGCATCTTGAGCGTCCCTGCGACTTGAGTTCGTGGTCTCTCTACTCCATAACTCGCCTAGACTACCTCTAACCTTCTGATGTGAAGGCGCTTCATCCTCCATAAAACATGAATAGTGTATTCGCAGCCCTCTCCCACCTGAATCTGCTGCTCCTTCCAGTTGCAAGGCTCGCTGCCTTTTCGGTCTTCTCTGACTTGATTTTGAGCTCGCATGAGTTCGTTTGCTGCTTGAGCTTGCGGCCTCCTCCCTGCTTCTAAAACCGCTGCTTCTCGCATTCAGAGCTCGTGTGGAACTCTCCGCTCACTCATGGTGCTGCTCTTGCCATCCTTGGCCCTCCATAACTCCAATTTTCGACGACTTTCCTGATTCCCTCCCTCGCCGACCACACAACATGTGACTGCCTGTCGATTAATCTTGTTGAATCCCTACACTAGAACTCACTGGACCCTTCTCTAGGCACTCGCCCAACTCACAACTTCAGCTTACCCGCTTGAGTGTGCCAAGAACTTGCAACCCACATGAGGACTCCTGCTTTGCTTTACCACGTTGTTGAAGCTCGGCCTCCATCTACTGGGTACGTGATGACCGCATCTATTCCCGCACTAAAATTGATACCATGCGGCAGGAACTCCGTCAACTGCGGGAACTAGTTACTCGCAATCCTAGCTCTGTTGCGTCCTCCTTTCATGGTGGTCTATCTTGTTTTCCTCCTGTCTCCTCCTAGATTGTGGACTCCGAAGCTACAAATCACATTACTCCGCAGAAAGCCTCTCGGTAGACGGATACTACTACTACTACCCTTAAATTTATAACTATTTCAAATGGCACCACCACCCATGTTTGCTGACTCGTGGATGTTCTTCTGACACCATCTATTACTCTACGTTCTGTACTCCATGTCTCTAACTCAAAATTCAATCTTCTCTCTGTCAGTCGACTTATTCATGATCATGACTGCTCCATCATTTTTATATTTTCTTCTTTTGTGATGCAGGATTGACGGACGCGGGGTATTATTGATACCGGCCGGCTGTCAAATGGGCTCTATACTCTGGACCTTCCCACCTCAGCTTTATCCTCTTTTACTTTTGTTGATTAGCTCGGCTGCTGAGCTATACTCCTCTTCCTGTACTCTGGAAGGCTCTTCCTGATTTTCTGAATTTACATGTGAATCTTCTATTTACGGGAAACAACATCGTTCTACCTTCTCCCCTAGTTCTGCTCGCTGCTCTGCTCCATTTATTTTAGTTCACTCGGATATTTGAGGTTTGTATAACTGCGAGTTTGTCTGGATATCGTTATTATTTGACTTTTATTTATGATCATTCTCGCGTCACATGAGTTTATTTACTACGTGATCGCTTTGAATTACTGAGTTGCTTTCACTTCTTCATCCCTGAAACTCACACTCAAATTTTGAGCGCCATTAAAATTCTTCGAACACATGGTGTTTATTGTTTGCGGATGATATCGTTTTGGTCGATGAGACGCGCGAGGGTGCAAACGCGAAACTTGAATCTCGGCGAGTCACTTTAGAGAAGAAGGGTTTTAGGTTAAGCAGGGCAAAGACGGAGTATATGGAGCTTAAATTTAGCAGTGCAAGAAGGACGGATAACTTCGTTATTAAATTCGGTGATCAAGATATTTTCCGCAGTAAGTGCTTTAAATATCTTGGATCGATAATTCAAAAAGATGGAGGTGTTGATAAAGATGTGATACATAAAATCCAAGCAGGTTGGTTGAAGTGGACAGGCGCGTCAGGGATCTTATGTGATCGAAAGTACCATTAGAACTTAGACTTCATTTGGTTGAGCGGTTGCGGTTGTAAAATGAGCTGTTGTAAATGCAGGTTTGTAAATGGAGCTGTTGGAAACTTGTTGCTGGAAATGGAGTTCTGTTTGGTTATTTTGTGTTTGCAGAGCTGTTCAAAACAGAGAATCGTTTGGCAAAACTGCGGTGGCGTTTCGTAAATATTTTTTATTATAAATTTTTTTATTAGATATTTTTTTTAAATTATTTTTGAAGACTATATGTAGATTTATTTTGGAAATAATTATTTGGAAAGAAATACTTGTAAACCTCAAACATACAGGAACTATGCAAACACATACAGGAACTCAAAAAACGTTCAAGCTCGGTGTAGTTGATCGGCAATGGAGTCACGCAATGCCACCATCTCATCCACCCCTACTCGAATCCCTCTAACATGATCTCCACTTGAGCTTTCATTGCTCTGTCTTGTTCTTCTCTGAAGGCCCGACGGGTAAATGAAATGCTTGTCTTCATCACAAGCACGAAAATGATTGTCTGAGCGGGATGGGTGTCTGCGAATATAATTATGCAAAGTCATTGTCGCTATCACAATGTCTCGTTGCTTTGTGAAACTGTATGGCGGCATATCTCTAAGTATTTTCCACTTATTTTTCCATACTCCGAATGAACGTTCTATGACGCTGCGCAAGGACAAATGAGTCTGGTTGAATATTTCCCGGCGCCCTTGTATAGGCCTATTGCCCCTTCTAAAATCTGGTAAATGATACCGTGTACCTGAATACGGTTTTAGAAAATCACGTTGTAGTGGATATCCGGCATCTACTACGTAATATTTGCCTGCAAAATTATACAGTGCAATCTATGTGTGAGTAATAGCGATCATAACTAATAATCTTACAATTTTTTTTAAAAAAGAGGTCTCAAGAAGTGATAGACTAACCAGGTTGCGGGTACGGGAAATTGTAACTGGGGTCCATAAGAGCACGCTGAAATATACGGCTATCATGAGTAGAGCCCTCCTAACCTGCTAAAGCGAAGGTGAAAGACATGTTGAAATCACAAACCGCCATAACATTCTGCGTTGTTGTGCCATGGCGGCCAATGTTGGATGCATGTTGATCAGCAGGAACTCGAGCATCCACATGTGTTCCATCAATAGCTCCAACATAGTCTTTAAAGAACGACATGTATCGAGCGTCATTCAATATTTGGGGAGGAATATAATTGAAAAGGTGGTCTACAGGGGTGATGACATCAGAAGATAATCTCTTTATAGCCGTGATACCCTTTGCAAAAAATCTACTTATAGTTTCTGTAGAGTGTTGGAATCGTTCGCCTGCAATTTGCATTGGTATATTATGGCCTAAAATATGCAATGTAACTGCAAACACTTCTCGTGGTAGAGTTCTCCTGGATCCTTGCAATCTTGGTGAATAGGAATCCTACCAGCACACCAGCACACCAAGGATGTTCTATGATAATCCTACTATACATATTACATAAAATCCAGTGTTTTATAAGCATACCAGCACACATTGATCATTACTTTCTAGCAATAATTAAATGATTTTAAAAAATCTGTTTTTTTAAAGCATACTGTCAGATAACCTGTAATGGTCGCCGGTGAACAACCTCTCAGACAACCTCTAATCGTCGCGGCGAGAGGTGAAATCCAAGAAGAAGGGGGAGATGGAAGGACTCACGTTGAACAAGAATGAAGAAAGCCATCAAGAAAGAAGAACGTGGGAAAATACGGCGACCATTACAGGGGGAGATGGAAGAGCTAGGGCTTCGCGGCGACGGGATGAACAAGAAAGCAGAAGGAGGGAAGGGCTTACAGTGGAGTGGGGAAGATGCGGCGGAATGGATTCCTCTCGCGGCGACGGGAGAGACGCGGAGGTCGCGATAGCTGTGCTTCCCTAGCGCTGCGCCTCTTTCTTTCCTCCTCCAAACGCGATAAACGGAGCTCGGTAGGGAGGTTTTGGCCCGCACGATTTTGAAGCCGCGATAAACACGGGCGGTGGGAAAAAAGGCGGATAAACAAATAGGCTACGATGCCGTGCGTTTCGTTTTATCAAAACGCAACGCCCAAAAACGCTGCGCCAAATGGACCCTTAAAGGCAAGTTTTACCGTACTGCAATTAGACCAGCAAAGCTCTATGGTTCTGAGTGTTTGGCAGTGAATTGTGTACGTGAGCAAAAAATGGGAGTTGCGGTAATGAGAATGCTTAGGTGGATGTGTGAACACACGAGACTGGATAAAATTAGGAACGAATGGATCAGGGATAAGACAGGAGTGGCACCAATTGCAGAGAAGATGCGAGAAGCTCGACGAAGATGGTTTGGACACGTACAAAGGAGACCATTGAAAGCACATGGTAGGCGTTGTGAGAGTTTAGTCACTAAGCATGTTAAACGGGGGAGGGGTAGACCAATAAAGATTTGGAATGAGACTATAAGGAAAGACATGATGTACTTAGGCATTAGTGAGATTATGACTAAAGATAGGGCATAATGGCGACATAGGATCCATATAGCCCCCCACCCCACTATAGTGAGATAAAGGCTTGAGTGTTGTTATTAAAATTCTGCAAACAGATAATGCTCGTGAATATACCAGTTACGATTTTCAAGACACGTGCGATACTTTGGGCATTATCCACCAAGTGTCATGTGCCTATACCCCACAACAAAACGGTGTGGCCGATCGGAAGAACCGCCGCCTTCTTGAGGTTGCCAACTCTTTTATGTTTCAAATGCAGATTCACAAGCATTATTGGCACTTCGCTATTACCACTGCGTGCTATTTAATTAATCGCACGCCGTCGACCGTCTTCGACTTTGCTACTCCCTTCTCCATCTTGTTCCCCTCCACACCTCCTTTCCCCCTACCTCCTCGTGTTTTCGGGTGTGCCTACTTTGTCCATCATCTTGGCCCTCCATTGGACAAGCTGCCCCTCGTACTACAAAATATATCGTTGTTAGGTACTCCCGCACACAGAAAGGTTATGTGTGTTACTCTCTCATTGATGGGAAAGTGGTCACATCCATTGATATCCCCTTCCTCGAGGATCAACCCTTCTACTCCTCGACTCCTCTTGATACCCCTCCACATGCTATCTCGCGTCCTAACGTCCCTATCCACCACGCCACTCCTTCCATGCTCCCTACACCACCTCCTATGCTCCCAACTTCTCGCCGTGTGTACACTAGTTGTCGTCCTCAGTTTGATGCCTTGAGACAGTTTCCTCCTACTGATGACGCTTCATGGCCAGTTGATCGACCTACGACTCTCTCCCAGTATGCAGTCCCTTCTACCGCTCAGCCTCTCTCATTATGTCTCCTTTCATCGCTTATTCCCTGCCCTTCACAGGTTTGCAAGACGTGCTTCAGTATCCTAGGTAGCGGGTCGCAATGGATGAGGTAATGGCTGCCCTTTGGGCCAATCAGATCGGGACATTGTTCCCCTTTCTCCTTGTCATTCTCGTATGAGATGTAAATGGGTCTTCATTGTGAAGCATCGTCCTGATAGGATAGTTGAGCTCCTCAAAGCCCGTCTTGTGGCTCGCCGTTTTTCTCAACAATATGGTCTCGCCTATGAAGAGACGCTCTCTCCCGTCGCTAAGCTGAAGCGGGTGATCTCCTTGGTCGTCCATCGTCATTGGCAGTTGTATCAACTTGACATAAAGAATATCTTCCTTAATGGCGATCTCGTTGAAACTATCTACATGCAGCAACCTCCTGGTTATGAAACCACAAGGGATTCTCTTTTTCTCCACCTCAAGAAACCCCTTTACGATCTCAAGCAGCCCCCTCGGGCTTGGTTTTATAAGTTCAGTCAAGTCGTTCGGGATTCTGACTTACACTCAGACTTCGGTACACTTCTCCTTATTTACTTGTCACTGCCCAACATACACCGCGATACTTCTCGTATATGTTGATGATATTCTCATCGCGGGCGATGATCTGAACGATATCTCTATGATCAAGAAGCACGTTGGCCTCACATTTTCTGACCAAAGATTTTAGCATCCTTTGATATTTCTTGGGTATCAAGGTAGCTTGTCGACCAGATCGACTCGTCTTGACTCAACGGAAGTATTGTCCTTCTTCAAGATGCAGGCTACTGAGGATGCAAGTCTGCTAACACACCAATGGATGCCACCCACAAGCTTTGTGCTCTTGCATCCGACTCTGATATGATTCTCCCTAATCCGGACTATTATCATTAGGCCTGAAAATGAAAAACCGAAACTGCAACACCGCACCGATTCCAAACCGCACCGATTGGTTTGGTTGTGGTGCGGTTTTGGTTATTGAAAAACGCATGGTTTGCGGTGCGGTTCGGTTTTTGCCTTGACAAAACCAAATAAACCGCACGCACCGTAATGATTATAATATTATTTTAATTTTTATATCTTATAATATATTTTCCAAATTAATTAATATATATTATAATATATCTTATAATTATATAATATATTATATTAATATATCTTAATCTAACTGAGTAGTGAGTACCGGCTCTACCTGAAGTGAACCCGTGGGGTGCTAAAATATTGAAATCAAAGTATCTTTATCTTATAATTTTTGTTCCTGGCACTGGTTTGAATTTCTTGAGCTGAATGTCATGGTTATATAATGTTACCCAGACCTTGATGTCCTAATATAGCTTAATAGATTCACTATTTTCACATACTATAGAAAAATGTACATGTATCTTATGATCAAATCGTTGATAGTAATTGGACAAATAGTATCGTTATTGAAGTGATGATCCAGTCCTTGGAAGTTATGGTTGTCACCAAAATCTAAGAGAATACCATGTGTTAGAAAATTTTGAGGGGATACCATTATTGGGTATAAAATGTAAGTAGTCCATGTACTCTTTGATAAGTTTTGGTAACTGTGCAAAAACCGAAACTGCACCGCAAAAATCGACTTCAAACCGCACCAATGTCAAACCGCACCGCACGGTTTGGATGCGGTGCGGTTTTGTTCGGTTCAAAACCGACCCTCTTTGGTGCGGTTGCGATTTGGGCTCAAACCACCCCAAACTGCACCAGTTTCACCCTTAATTATCATTGTCTTGTTTGCAAGCTTATCTATCTAATTGTCACACGACCCGATATATCTTTTGTTGTTGGGTGGTTAGCCGCTTCATGCATGCTCCTTGAATGTTCCACCTCCTGGCTCTCGAACGAATCGTTCGATATCTGAAGAATGCTCTGGGGATAAGGGCTTGTGTATGCCCTTTTCTCTATCATTAATTGGTTATTCTGATGTAGATTGTGTTGGTTCCTTCGATGATTGTCGGTCTACGAATGGCTACTGCATATATTTTGGAGGACACCTGGTCACTTGGTCAAGCAAAAAGCAAACAGTTGTGGCACGTTCTTCGTCGGAGGTGGAGTATCATTCAATGGCGTCTGTTGTTTCTGATTTCACATGGTTGGAAAGTCTTCTTAGTGATTTTGGTGTAAAACTCTCATCTCTGGTCATTCTCTACTGCGATAGTCAAGCCGACATCCATATCGCTAGAATCCCGTTTTTTTTGAATGTACCAAACATATCGAAGTCGATTGTCTTTTCATCCGTGAAAAAGTTCAACTTCGCAAATTTGATTTGAGACATGTACCCGTTGCCGAGCAAGTTTCTGACATTCTCACCAATGTCTCACCACGCCCACTATACCGAAAGTTTGTTTCCAAGCTTGGCACCTACATTTTGTATGCTCCAGCTTGCGGGAGAGTATAGAAGGTCCATGTAGAGACCCAACTAAAGGCCCTCTTTTTCTCTTGTAAAAAAACACTTGTATTAAGTCCCACTTTTTGAATTGGAATTAAGATGTGACTCCTCCATCCTATAAATATATGTAAAAAAAACACTTGTATTAAGTGTTTTTATGAGAAGTAATAAAGTATTGGAATTTTATATCCTCCTTTTCTACGTTAACAATAGGAATGAGGTTCAGATGGTAGTTAATAGAAAGCTTGTGGGAAAATGATATTAATTGGTGGCGACTTAAGTGGTCATATAAGGGAAATAAATGTGTTTTAGAGATTGAAAATTAAATACCATTTATCCTTATACTGAATAAGTGCATGTTAGAACACTTGCTAAGGTCATGTAAACGTAAAACACTAACTTTTGGCGATATTATTTTTATAATAGATTGGGTACTGAGGAAAAAAAATTGAAATACATAGAATAGCTTATATGAGATAAGGGATCCTGAGAGCTTGATCATATTAGATGCACTATAAGGGAGGATAATAGTATCTCTGTAAAGATAAAGAGATTAAGGAAAGTTGAGAATTCTACTTTGAGAGTTTATTAAATATGAGCTTAAGAAAGTATTTTGGAAGATTCTGGTGAACAAATAATGATATATATCCTAGATTGAGCTAGAAATAGCGAACGGAATTAGCTCCAAAGAATATGCATAAAGGGAATGTTGTTGGTTCAAATAAGATAACCTGTTGATATTTGGAGTTGGGTATATCGCAATTATTTTGTTAACATCTCCTCAATAAAATTTTAAATATTAAGATGATCAAAATGATTGGAGGGAGGAAGCATTTTTGGTGCAAGTATTTTGAACCAAGAGGTATTGAGATTGTGCTAATTATAGGGAAATTAAACTTAGAGTCGGATTTTATAACTATTGAATGTGCTTATGAAGCATAGGTGATGATCAATCACTTGTTATTTAAGATATTTATTGGATTGACATATCTAGGATCGTCAAATGGCCGATCAGAGCCCACAACTACGATCGGCTAGGATTTTCCTATTTTTTATGTTTTTTTAGGCTTATTTTGAGAGTTAGGTTAAGTTATCTGATTGAACGATCTAGACTGTCAGATACACTTAACCTAAACTCCCCCTCTCTATATACATCCCTATCAAGTAAGGGCAAAGACATTGAATGATTGGGAGAGAATAAACATTACATTTTGTCTCGTCTAAGAGGAGCGCATGGTGATGAAGTCGTTCGCCTGATCTCGTCCACTGTGTGGTGCCGACTCCACAGTCCCTCCTTGCTGCCACAGCAAATCCCGCCGCCCTCAACCGTCTCTGCACCCAGCAAGTCTCTTTCGACCTTCCCCCGCCCCTATCTCCTTCATGTTTTTCCTTTCCCCACCTCGTCGATCTTGCCACCTTCACATAACCCCACCCCATCTAAACCCGACACTGCTAGTCTTCCCTACTCTTGCCAGACTCATCCCCGCCATTACATGCTCCAAGTGAGTACTCCCAAGCACCCCCTTCTCCAGCCGACTACTCCTAAGCAAGCTTGTAGATGTCAGATGTCAGAATCATGTCGGTTTGGGTTTTTTATGTCGGATGTTGGATTGCGGGGATATATCGGGGACATTTCAAAATGTCGGAATATAATATTATATATATCTATACTATATTATAAAGAAATATGGTTTTAGGTTCCATGGCAAGGTAATTAGGCAAGGTAAAAAAGACATAGGAAGAATCTCCACCATTGATCTCATCATGATGGGCTGCGAATAGCCATAACAATCAAAACCTCATTCCTCCCTCCCCCCCAAAATCCTGTGCACCCCCTCCCCTCCTTCCCGCCGCCCCTTTTGGGCTGCCGCCGACAGCGGAGCCGCCGACTGGCCGGAGTGAGACCATCGGCAGGCTCGCCGGACCCCGGCGAACCTGTCAGGGGTAGTCCGGCGGGGCTCCGTCAGGGCCACCACCGGCGGTGGCCCTGCCCGTGAGGCCCAGATCTGGTCCTCACGGACAGGGCCACCGTCGGCGGTGGCCCTGCCGGTGCGCCGTCGGAACACCCCCAGCAGGTTCGTCGGGGTCCGGCGAACCTGCAGGTGGTGTCAGGGCCGGCCGCCGACGAAAATAAATAATGTGAGGGCGGCGGCGGGACTGTCGGGATTTTGGTTTAAAAAAAATCGTTTATTTTTTAAATCTTTAAATAAATATATATATATAATTAGTTAAATATATATATATATATACTTGGTAAAAAAATTTTGTTAAAATAAATTTATAATTAAATCTTAAATAATAATAAAAAATTAGATAATGTATTTATCATAAATATTAAGAACATTTCGGGGCTGGCAAAGCCCGCCGATTGCACTCACGTAGGGTCGGAGGCCCGTGTCGTTCGACTCGTATATATATATTATATCATAATATATTTTTTTAATTAGATGGTAATTATTTTATCTAATTAAGTTTAAACTAAAATTCATATGAGAAAATTAAACTACTAACAAGTGTTTAATCAATTTATAATAAATAAGAAATGTTGCATACCTTCAATCATGTAATACAACATCACAAAATCATATTAAAGTATTAAATATTTAAACTAGAAAGTATAGTCGTACCTCAGCTTATTACCAAAATGTTAATGCTTCATAAAATCTGTTACTCTTATATAAATCTACAATATTGTTTTCCTAAAATCAATGAACGAACATTTGAGTAAGAAGTAAGAATTATATTAAAGAATAAAGATTAATGAACATGACGGAAAGAATTAACTTAATACAACTCACCTAAATAACATCATGATTCTTCATCAGTTGGGTAGAGCTCGGAAGTGTAAAACACTAGTGCATCATCATCAATGTCCTCTTCAAAATTCTCATCCACATCCCTCTCCGACATATGTCGTTTTCCTTTCGCTTTTGTCGTACATGTCTGTTTTAATGTCGGCCTTGCACTTCTCCTAGAACTCACATCAGCATCAACCATGTCACCAATCTGAGTCCAAGTCAACCCTTCTCCAGGAAACACTTCGTCATCATCATCTCCAACATCATCAGGAGGACCCGCTAACCACTCAGCAACTTTTCCTTCCTCAATACTCTTTGCAGACAATGGGTCTCGAGATGGATCATAATATTTAGACTTTAGCTTAGAATTGAATTTCAAAAATACGAGAAAATTCAATCTTTTGCTTTCTAGTCTATTCCTCTTCTTGGAATGAATCTAAATATGATATAAATATTAAAAATTGTTTTCATCTTAAAATATTATTAAATATCATTTTAAAATATATATTTACAAGTAAATTACCATCTCAAAAGTGCTCCAATTTCTTTCGCATCCGAGGGAACTAGTTGTCAAACTCAAGATTCTCATGGCCATTTTTCTCAAATTTGGAGTTTCAATTTCATAGAACTTTCACCAATGAGTTTATGGAAAAATAACAAATCATTAGTAGTTTAGTAAAAAAATAGTCTAACAATTGTTTCGTGAAAATATACATGTATTAAACCCTGGCAGTACTCTTTACCTCTTTGCTATGCCCCGGGAAAATGCTCATTGCTCTAGCTGATAAACTTCAACCTCGGCAGTAATGGCATCTTGCATAGGAATGTCATTAGAGTACATTCTAGTGAGGCAGTCAATAAACCCATCCATGAACTTTGGGTCTCCATCTATCTCTTCCATATTTGGGAAGTAGAAAAGGGGATTTAGTAAATAGCTTGTTAGATGTAGAGGGTTGCTCATCTTAATCTCTACTCTTTTATCTATCAACTTCCATATGGGAAGACATTTACTCTCCTTAAACTCATGAGCAGCAGCAACCTCCTCTCTAGCCTTCTTCATATCACCATACAACCATCCCATTGAAGGTGTGTCCCCATCAGCTCTTCTGAGGACTTTCACCAATGGGGCAAATACAAGAATAGCAAACTCAACATTTAGCCAAAAAGTCCCACCCAAAACTGTAGTTGTAGCCTACAACTCAAGAGGATAGATAGATGATAAGTAACAGATTAATTATATTCATAGATTAAAGGTAATACAGTACTAAGATACATGTTTGCCCGCCTCACTACCGGATAATTTGGTAGCATCCCACTTTGCTGATGTAAAATCTCCCGCAACTGCCTATTTTTCTCATGGATGCTCTGTAACGAAAGAAATGTTGTAGCAAACCTGGTCACTCCAAGGCGCACAAGATCATGGGACTCCAAGTCTTTTGTGGTCTCCCTAAACATGTCAAGGGAGATAGTATGACCATATATAAACACTGACAATTGACGTCTCATTGCAATTGCATTTTTGATTTGCTTTAATCTAGTAATGTCCTGGAGAAGCAAATTGATTGTGTGTGCAGCGCATGAAATCCAAAAGAGCCTTGGCCTCTTCAAAGCCATCAACCTTAATGCCGACATGTTATTGGATGCATTATCTGTCACCACTTGTATTATATTCTCCTCTCTTGGGCCATCTGGGTTGGCAATCGCCTCATCCACAATCAAAAATAAATTTCTCATCATGTTTGGATGAGGACACATTCTTGGATAGCCAAAATGCCACCCCAGCAATAGTGTGCACCACTATATTCATGATGCTTCTCTCCTTTCTATATGTCAATACATCTGTAAGAATGTTGCAACCATGCACCCTACATGTTTTAGTGAATGTACTTGCATCTCATTCGTCCGTTGAACCTCCATCTTCAAGAATTTCTCCCTCATCTCATATGGGGTTGGCCCCTTCTTCCAAATCATTTCTTATACTCTCAGGTTTCACAATGAGTGATAGTTAAGAGTTTTTTTGCTACCTTGTTGTTGTTACCACAAATACTAGCGATCATCGGGAGAAGCACCACCCATATGATGAATTTTATAATGAGCCCCCCGTTGAGCTTCTTAGAGAGACACATGATAAGCTTTTTTTTGTTTGAAGATAGTTGACACACCCCCAGAGTAACACACTGGAGTCAATGTCTCTGGCATTCTTTCAGGCGTTTGTCTCACCTACAATGAGTTTTCTATCTACCGCCCGATGAGTCTTTTGATGAGTCACATTTTCTGGGAGACATTTGACGCATTATGAGTTCGTACATTTGTATCGATATCTTATGCGGTCATTTGGGTATTCATCGCACACCGACGATTATTTCTACATCCAACTGAAAGAACCTCCGTATAAGCTACTCATTTTTATGGACCTCCATTTATATGGAGTCCATGATTAGTTCGTTTGTCTTATTGATTATTTATTATTTGCATCTATTACATGGTTGGAATGTCATACTCCGGCATAAAGTTATATTAAATAATGTAACTTTTAAAACTTGTGTTGAGAATCACATGAGAAAGCGAATGTTCAAAGAAAGATGATTGGGTGATGATTAACACATTACTTGAGAGGTTCTCATTAAGGACAACTATGAATCTGAGTGTTAGATGAATTAGTCCATACATTGTCATGGGAAAGATGAGTCAAATTTTATGAGCTCGATACCCTCGGAATATGGGAATTTATCATGTAAATGATGTAGAGTATTTGATTCTATATGAAGAATATGGGCTTACATCATTTGTGGGGCCCTCGGCAAATTTGGCGAACGACGGCTTTCAGTGGACGCTACACCTTCCAGGAGCTGTGGGATTGAGACGTCTAAATTTGTACAATTTTTTTCATTTTTGCCTCGCCTCCACTGGAAGCATGACAGTCTCCATTAGCGAAGATGAATGCTTTTGAGCGAGAGAGAATGATGCGGATCAATCATGCGTTATTTGAGATATTTATTGCGGCAACAGTTTTAGGATTGTCAGATGTACGATCAGACCCGCGATTGCGCAATCGGCTCGATTTTTCCTATTTTTATGTATTTTTTATTTTGTTAGGCTTATTTTAAGAATTAAGTTAAGCTATCTTATTGACAATCTAGGCCGTCATATATGTAAACCCGTAATTCATCGAGATCAGAAATGCATGAGGACAATACAGAAGACTTCCCCCACCTGGGCGAGTACAGAAGACCTCCCCCACCTGGGCGAGTACAGAAGACCTCCCCCACCTGGGCGAGTACAGAAGACCTCCCCCACCTGGGCGAGTACAGAAGACCTCCCCCACCTGGGCGAGTACAGATTTTCACCCCGTCAAAAGGCGGGAGCCTCTATTTGCAGCCCATTTCAGAAGGCGGGAGCAGCTATTCGCAGTCCATTTGGATTTGCCTATAAATAGGACCCCAAGGCACAAGTAGAAGGTACCTTCACCCCCCCCCCCCCCCCTATGGTGGGCGAGTACCTTGTCTGCCTCTCTTGTGCCAAGCTCAACATTGGCTTTAGGAGGGGAAGTTCCTATAGACTTCCGGGTATGTGGCGGGACCTCCTCGCTGCAGCACACGGGTCTTGTTTATAGGCAGGTTGGAGTGGTTTTGTATGTTATCTAGTTTCTTATCACCTTGTCTCGCGTGGGTCGATCACTAAACAAGTAGCCTTTGACCACCCCCAAGTCTCGAACAGTTGGACCGGTATCCGGGTTCCAACATTTTTGGTGCGATGAGCGTGGACTGTGACCAGAGTAAGAAACTTTAGTGGGAGACCTCACGATGAGCCATGATAAGAAGGGTGCTAGGCGAGTTCCAACTAAGATGAGTACTAGTTCAGGCGATATCCGGCTAGGCGAGTTCTGCTCGCATGTATTCTACTCGCGAGATGCGAGGCGACTAGGAGAGAGGTACTCAACTCGCAAATATTCTGCCCGCAAGCGTCCTACTCGCGAGATGCGAGGTGGCCAGGAGAGAGGTATTCTACTCGCAGATATTCTGCTCGCATGTGTTCAACTCGCAGATATTCTGCTCGCATGTGTTCTACTCGCAGATATTCTGCTCGCATGTGTTCTACTCGCAGATATTCTACTCGTATGTGTTCTACTCGCAGATATTCTGCTCGCATGTATCCTACTCGCATGTGCGAGGCGACCAGATATTCTGCTCGCATGTATCCTACTCGCAGGTGCAAGGCGACTAGATATTCTGCTCGCAGGTGTCCTACTCGCAGGTGCGAGGCGACCAGATATTCTGCTCGCAGGTGTTCTACTCGCAGATATTCTGCTCGCTGGTGTTCTACTCGCAAGGTGCGAGGCGACCCAAGGTAGGTGACCTCCTCTAGGGAAACTTAAGGCCAGGCGAGAAGAAATTAAGCTCGGTGAGGAGTGATTTCAGGCGAGTTGGAGCATAAGGGTCATAAGGTCAAAGGTGACACTTGTTTGCCCTCGTTTTCACCTCTTTTTATTGCTAACACATTTTCATACATAGAGCATATTAATACTCATGGGTGCTTTGGTAAAACCCATGAATACTTTCATTTGATTTGCAAGCAGTGCTAACTTTGACGTTTTGACCGCGATGACAACCGTCATAGAGGGATCCATATGATATGGTCATGGTAGAGTGTATATTATGCAAGTCCATACCCGTGGAGGATTCTCCTTAATTCCGCGAGTTCAACTCGCGAGGTCATCGCTTCATCAGCTGAATCGAATGTCCACTCAAAGGAGTATGATGTCTTCAGGGGAGATTTAGGATGTGTGATCTCACTTCTCCCCTTGGAACTTTTGGTCGAGCAACGAGATGACGTCTCGGGTTCAGTGCGTCATCCTAAGTCCAAGCCTCTGCATTGCCGACCGAGATCAGCTCCCCCCTTGCATGTTGGCCGATCTGCCCCTCGAGTGCTGACTCTCTTTGCCCGTGCACTAGTTACGAGGGGAGAGAATGAAACTACATTTTGAGGTACTCTAATGAGTTGATGTCCTCGAGCAGAGTGTTGTCGTAGACCAGGTCACTGCATGAGCTCCTCTCCTGCATACCGACTACTTGCCCCTCGAGTGAGTTCTATATCCTCGAGCAGAGTGTTGTCGTAGACCAGGTCACTGCACGAGCTCCTCTCCTGCACACCGACTACTTGCCCCCTTGAGTGAGTTCTATATCCTCGAACAGAGTGTTGTCGTAGACCAGGTCACTGCACGAGCTCCTCTTCTGCATACAGGCTACTTGCCCCCTCGAGCAAGTTAATGTCCTCGAGCAGAGTGTTGTCGTAGACCATATCACTGCACGAGCTCCTCTCCTGCATATCGACTACTTGCCCCCTCGAGTGAGTTCTATATCCTCGAGCAGAGTGTTGCCCTAGACCAGGTCACTGCACGAGCTCCTCTCCTGCACACCGACTACTTGCCCCTCGAGTGAGTTCTATATCCTCGAGCAGAGTGTTGTCGTAGACCAGGTCACTGCACGAGCTCCTCTCCTGCATACCGGCTACTTGCCCCCTCGAGTGAGTTAATGTCCTCGAGCAGAGTGGTTCCGTAGACCAGGTCACTGCACGAGCTCCTCTCCTGCATACCGACTACTTGCCCCCTCGAGTGAGTTCTATATCCTCGAGCAGAGTGTTGTCGTAGACCAGGTCACTGCACGAGCTCCTCTCCTGCATACCGACTACTTGCCCCCTCGAGCGAGTTAATGTCCTCGAACAGAGTGTTGTCGTAGACCAGGTCACTGCACGAGCTCCTCTCCTGCATACCGGCTACTTGCCCCCTCGAGCGAGTTAATGTCCTCGAGCAGAATGTTGTCGTAGACCAGGTCACTGCACGAGCTCCTCTCCTGCATACCGGCTACTTGCCCCCTCGAGCGAGTCTATGTCCTCGAGCAGAGTGTTGTCGTAGTCTGATTCACTGCAAGAGCTCCTCTTCTGCACACCGACTACTTGCTCCCTCGAGTGAGTTCTAAGTCCTCGAGTAGAGAGTTGCCACCTAGTCGACGCTAAGAGCCTAAAATATTTGGCACCTCCTCCAGTTGATCTCGCACGTCTAGCGAATGGCCTGGAAGGTGTCCAATCTTCTCCCCCTCCAGTTGAGCTCGCTCGTCTAGCAAATGGCCTTGAGGGTGTCTAATCTTCTCCACCTTCAGTTGAGCCTCGCTCCATGAAGGTGTCGACTCTTCTACACCTCCAGTTGAGCTCGCTCGTCTAGCGAATGGCCTGGAGGGTGTCAAATCTTCTTCACCTCCAGTTGAGCCTCGCTCCTGGAGGGTGTCGACTCTTCTCCACCTCCAGTTGAGCTCGCCCGTCTAGCGAATGGCCTGGAGGGTGTCTAATCTTCTCCACCTCCAGTTGAGCCTTGCTCCTGGAGGGTGTCGAATCTTCTACACCTTCAGTTGAGCTCGCTCGTCTAGCGAATGGCCTGGAAGGTGTCGAATCTTCTCCACCTCCAGTTGAGCTTGCTCGTCTAGCGAATGGCCTGGAGGGTGTCGAATCTTCTACACCTCCAGTTGAGCTCGCTCGTCTAGCGAATGGCCTGGAAGGTGTCGACTCTTCTCCACCTCCAGTTGAGCTCGCTCGTTTAGCGAATGGCCTGGAAGGTGTCGACTCTTCTCCACCTCCAGTTGAGCTCGCTCGTCTAGCGAATGGCCTGGAAGGTGTCGAATCTTCTCCACCTCCAGTTGAGGTCGCTCGTCTAGCGAATGGCCTGGAGAGTGTCGAATCTTCTACACCTCCAGTTGAGCTCGCTCGTCTAGCGAATGGCCTGAAAGGTGTCGACTCTTCTCCACCTCCAGTTGAGCTTGCTCGTCTAGCGAATGGCCTGGAGGGTGTCGAATCTTCTCCACCTCCAGTTGAGCTCGCTCGTTTAGCGAATGGACTGGAAAGCGTCGAATCTTCTCCACCTCCAGTTGAGCTCGCTCGTCTAGCGAATGGCCTGGAGGGTGTCGAATCTTCTACACCTCCAGTTGAGCTCGCTCGTCTAGCGAATGGCCTGGATGGTGTCGAATCTTCTACACCTCCAGTTGAGCTCGCTCGTCTAGCGAATGGCCTGGAAGGTGTCGACTCTTCTCCACCTCCAGTTGAGCTCGCTCGTCTAACGAATGACCTGGAGGGTGTCGAATCTTCTTCACCTTCAGTTGAGCCTCGTTCCTGGAGGGTGTAGAATCTTCTACACCTCCAGTTGAGCTCGCTCGTCCAGCGAATGGCCTGGAAGGTGTCGACTCTTCTCCACCTCCAGTTGAGCTCGCTCGTCTAGCGAATGACCTGGAAGGTGTCCAATCTTCTCCACCTCCAGTTGAGCTCGCTCGTCTAGCGAATGACCTGCAGGGTGTCGAATCTTCTACACCTCCAGTTGAGCTCGCTCGTCTAGCGAATGGCCTGAAAGATGTCGAATCTTCTCCACCTCCAGTTGAGCCTCGCTCCTGGAAGGTGTCGACTCTTCTCTACCTTCAGTTGAGCCTTGCTCCTGGAGGGTATCGACTATTCTCCATCTATTTTTGTTGAATTTGCTCAGCTAGCGAAGGGCTTGAGAGGGATACTGAGTGACATGTCATCTAGTGCCCATCTCTCCGAACCACGGGTCCTACATTGTTTTTCCGAGCTCGTATCGAGCCCGAAAAAAGCGGGGATTGTGTATGACCCGTAATTCATCGAGATCAGAAATGCATGAGGACAATGCTGAAGACTTCCCCCACCTGGGCGAGTACAGAAGACCTCCCCCGCCTGGGCGAGTACAGAAAACCTCCCCCACCTGGGCGAGTACAGAAAACCTCCCCCACCTGGGCGAGTACAGAAGACCTCCCCCACCTGGGCGAGTACAAAAGACCTCCCCCACCTGGGCGAGTACAGAAGACCTCCCCCACCTATGCGAGTGTAGAAGACCTCGCCCACCTGGGGCGAGTACAGATTTTCACCCCGTCAAAAGGCGGGAGCCGCTATCTGCAGCCCATTTCAAAAGGCGGGAGCAGCTATTCGCAGTCTATTTGGATTTGCCTATAAATAGGACCCCAAAGCACAAGTAGAAGACACCTTCACCCCCCCCCCCCCCCCCCTATGGTGGGCGAGTACCTTGCATTCCTCTCTTGTGCCAAGCTCAGCATTGGCTTTAGGAGAGGAAGTTCCTATAGACTTCCGGGTATGTGGCGGGACCTTCTCGCTGCAGCACGCGGGTCTTGTTTATAGGCGGGTTGGAGTGGTTTTGTATGTTATCTAGTTTCTTATCACCTTGTCTCGCGTGGGTCGATCACTAAACGAGTAGTCTTTGGCCACCCCCAAGTCTCGAACAGTTGGACCGGTATCCGAGTTCCAACAATATACATTTAGCCTAGACTACCCACTCCTTACATATATCCTATCAAGTTCAGGGCAACAAGCATTGAATGATTGGGTGAACATAAATATCATGTTTGGTCAATTTGGTCCCGACTGAGAGGAGCACACGGTGCTGAAATTGTTTACCCGATCCTGTTCGCCCTATGGTTCCCTCATGACAGGTCCTGCTCACCGCCACCACGATCCCATCCAACCACATCCCCAAACTTCTTCCAGCACCCCAACCATCTTCCCTCCACTCATAATATCCCATACAACCTTCCACCCACAGCCTCGTGTGTTTTCCCAACAACCTCCTCTACTCAACGGACTCATGATTCTCTTCCTCCACTACCGATGTCGATGTGTGGGTGACTTTCTATTGTTTCTTTCATTTCTCGAATCGTATGAATGTGCTTTTATTCCTAGTGAAATTTCACTTTTAATACATTGGACTCTTTTAATTTTATCTTGTGTGTTCTCTTCAATCTGTACTTAATTTTAGTTGTGATCAAATATGCAAGTTTTAAATTTTGTTATTTAATTACTTGAACGTCGAAATCATTTGCATGGTGAACCGTGGACATCACATTAAGGTTTATGGTTAACTATCATTAGTTCATCAGATTGCGTTCGTGCATTTAGTCGCACCTTTAATTTTGTCGCCCCCTAGTGTCATTCACATTGATCTCGTGGTTTTTTGCATCCATCTAGGATTAGGGCATCGCGCGCCCGTCACATGCAAATCTTCATTCGCGAATAGATTTAGAAAACTATATCATTTCATGGCATCTAGTTGTTTCATGCTCGAAAGTTATCTATGGAAGCGGCTTATATGTTAAGTGAGAACAATGGAAAAAAGGTGATTGCACAGTGTTACGATGTTGCATCCGCCGAAGCACGCAACCTTGCAAGAGCCATGGGAGCGCGTATGGAAGCCGCCGTGATATTTCTTCGTGTACTTATTATTATTAGTTAATTAATTAATATTGATTAATTAAATATTAATTAATATTAATTAACTTAATTAAAGTATTTTGTAATGATTTTGTCCTCCCTCATCTATATAAGGGGGAGGGGTGTGTTGGTTAGGCATCTTGAATGTATTAGGGTTTTGGGCTCTCATTTGAGAGAGAGATCTTAGGAGGAACCAGCCTCCTAGATCTTGGCCGGCGTCCGCGCCGGATTGTATCCGTTTTCCCGTTTCTTCTTCGTTTAATGCAAGCATGTCTCGCTCTTTATTCGAAGCCGTAACAATGGTCCGACCTGCCGCCCCCGTCCGCGTGTTCAAAGCCGCCGAGGATCATGTCGCAATGGAACACCGCCTCACGTGCCTCGACAGCGGATTCTCCGCCCTCAATCGTCGCCTGGACGAGCGCACCACCGCCCTCAACGCAGTGTATGCCTCCCTGCAGGCTCTGTTACAAAGCCAGGCTGAACGACCACCAAAAGCACCGCTCCAACAACGGTCGATCCACTCCAGCTTCACTTCCGCTCCAACCCGACCAACTCCAACAACATCCCTCACCGGCCTGCGCCCGTCTCTAGCACCGCTCACGGTGGCAACAACGGTCGCCCGACCTTCCAGCGTCGTCGTACGGCCGTTCCTGGCAGCGGCGAACCAAAGCCACACGTTCAACGTTGTCTTCTGTCGGATCCCGCACTCATCGACTACGGCAGCATCCTTGCCGCTCTCCGCAACAACGACGACGCCTGCACGCGCCGTTCGCACGCCTCGAACGACTCGACCCGCTCGGACCGGTGCCCTAATGTCGCAGACAGCTCTGTCTCCTTTTTTTAATTCTCCACTCCCTAGCTCTTGCATCTACAAGCCCCACCATACTTTTTCTTTTTGTCTCCAACATATCATTTTCTCTATCCGCACCTCACTTCACCCCCTCTTTAGAGGACAACAATAGCCCACCGTCGTTCCCTTCAACGACACCCGCTGCTGACATTGTGCGGGACCCCGACAAAACGTTTAGCCTTGACCTTGGGGACAAGGTCAATTTTCAAGGGCGGCCTATTGTTACGATGTTGCATCCGCCGAAGCACGCAACCTTACAAGAGCCATGGGAGCGCGTATGGAAGCCGCCGTGATATTTCTTCGTGTACTTATTATTATTAGTTAATTAATTAATATTGATTAATTAAATATTAATTAATATTAACTAACTTAATTAAAGTATTTTGTAATGATTTTGTCCTCCCTCATCTATATAAGGGGGAGGGGTGTGTTGGTTAGGCATCTTGAATGTATTAGGGTTTTGGGCTCTCATTTGAGAGAGAGATCTTAGGAGGAACCCGCCTCCTAGATCTTGGCCGGCGTCCGCGCCGGATTGTATCCGTTTTCCCGTTTCTTCTTCGTTTAATGCAAGCATGTCTCACTCTTTATTCGAAGCCGTAACACACAGGCTCCGTTTGGTCCAGTGAATTTGTACAAAAACACAAACGTCATAGAATGTATGTTTGGTATGACAAGGGTTATGACCGCTACCAAGAAAAGAACTAGTTTGGAACATGAAGTGAATGAAGTTTCTTAGGCGACGTCGGGTGCTTACGAACGACAGTTCATAACCACCGCGTTCACGACCGCTATCGCCGTGTCAAACGGAGCCAAAGAAAGACAAGTATTGATTTGGCGTTCATTTTGAAATAAAAAATTATTTCAGAGTATGATGAATCTCTTCGAGGGATGAATGAGTTCCAACTTCTTAGACCAAGGGGAATTCACGCTTTGGTTCTGGGCATTCTTTTATGAAATACCGTTCAAGTTCTAAGTATGATAAGTAATATATATTTTTTGAATTAGTTAATAGTGCCTACAGACAGTGCGAGAGGCTTCTCCGGAACATTCTTCTGGCCCTAGAACTGTTTTATTAGTTTTTGATCATTTGAAATGTTGTTTGCCCCCATCTTTATGCATTTTCTTACTGGTTCTTTGATTGTGTGCTTATATCTAGATTGAATAAAGTTCATCAGGTCCAAAAGAATAAAAAATTTCACCTTTGGTTGTGTGCTTATCTAGAATGAACTAAGTCTATCCAGATATCGAATTCTCTATCTGTTTTGACTGCATTCTGCATTTTTTTCCCTCCAAACCGAATACTATGGTGTTCCTTAACTTATTCGTGCTTCATCTACAGTTACTCGAGGGCCTCCAAAGCTCTCTAGTCATTTCAAAGATGCCCAGCGTCTCCCATGATAGGAAGCCTCCAAGAGGCGGATCTTCAAAAGGTAAAGCTTCTTCGTCATAGAT
Organism: Dactylorhiza incarnata; assembly: GCA_033032865.1. Classification (NCBI taxonomy): domain Eukaryota; kingdom Viridiplantae; phylum Streptophyta; class Magnoliopsida; order Asparagales; family Orchidaceae; genus Dactylorhiza; species Dactylorhiza incarnata. The sequence continues at coordinate 6,507,550 of JAWHQI010000109.1, read as the reverse complement.
ATAAAAAATTTCTCCCATAACTATTGCAGCCCTTGAAATATACTATTTGATTTTTCTTCAGGAAACGCGCACGGTTGAAAGTACACGAGCTCTGAGTGTTGTTTAAGAACTGCCTGAATCGATGTACATACGACGACTATGTTTATCCTTTGCTAGGGTCTGTACATTATCACAGATGCACGAGAAGTGGGTTCGAAGTTTTCCTCTCAAATTATCAGTTGTAAATTGTCATAGTTAAAAAAAAGATATACCCCTCTCTTGATTTTGAGTTACCATGACTCAAAACCAGGTCTTATGTTGGAATTTATTTTAATACCGCCGACGAACTCTCTGTTCGCACGGGTATGCATTCTAGTGCCCCGCGAAGATTCTTCGAGATGCAACCTGTTTAGGGTTCCTAATGTTCTTTTTTCCAGGATATTTTATGCAGAAGGTTAGGTTATGAGAAAGACGGTTTTCTTTAAAGCAGCTTCTAGAAATTTCCTAGGGGTAAGATATCAAGCTGCCCTTCCTGGAGATTGATCTGTTACTGATACTTCTAGTACCAGGCTTGTTGGTGATTATTATCTCAGGAGCTGTCCAACTTAGTCATTTTTGCACTACAGTTGTCATCTTGAATTGGCAATAATTGATTTTCGCTTCCAATTTCTGAATGTTAATTGCATTGCACTTTTTTATGTAACTAGTTGAAAGTGCATCAGTCTGGCCATGCATTGTATGCAGTGGTAACAATATTTTTGGTCATAACATTTTGTCTATTTATGCATGTTGTTCTTATGTTGTAAGGTAAGGTTTGCCTACATTTCACCCTTGTGGCGGGACCCTTCTCGGACCCTCGCTGCGCGGGGATGCCTTGTGCACTGGGCTGCCCTTTTATTATGCATGTTCATATGTTGTTGCGTCCTGGTCATCACCATGCCCATTTAGACTAAATTGTTGGTGCGAGTAACGCACCTGTGATCACGGTGCGGAACCTTCGATCCCGCCGTCTATTTCCGGTAGCACGGTTTTTTGCGCGTGATTGATCTAAAATACGGTTCTGAGTGTTGGGCATTTAATGGTGTACGTGAGCAAAAATGGGAGTTGCGGAGATGAGAATGCTTAGGTGGATGTGTAGTCACACGAGACTGGATAAAATTAGGAATGAATGTATTAGGGATAAGATAGGAGTGGCGCCAATTGTAGAGAAGATGTGAAGCTTGTTTAAGATGGTTCAGACATCTACATAGGAGATCATTAGAGGCACCTGTTAGGTGTTGTGAGAGTTTAGTCACTAGACATGTTAAACGGGGGAGGCGTAGACCAAAAAGACTTGGAATGAAACTATGAGGAAAGACATGATGTACATGGGCATTAGTGAGACTTATTAAAGATAGGGTGTAATGGTGACAAAGGATCCATATAGCCGACCCCACTATGGTGGGATAAAGGCTTGAGTGTTGTTGTTGATTGATCTAAAATACAATCAGTATTTAATACGATGGACGTATATTTTCACAGATCATCTCCGTCATTGAAATACGATCGAGATGCGTGCAACCAAGTATCTCTCATGTGTTTAATAGTGATCACTTTTCAACGATTATGTAGCTTCCCACGCGCAATACTTAACCATGGCAGAGTTGAACGTAGTAATGTGTTAGCAATGGTGGTGCATGCAGATTAGTTGTCTGGATGTTTGTTTTAGGCAAACAATTGAAGGCTTTTAACAAACAAAAAAATCCAGTCTAAATGTCTAGGTCTTCTTTTCATACCCTAAAGTTTCTACAAAAAATCAAAATGTGATGGTCTCGTACGTTTTCTCCCTCCGCTCATCCTGGGCATCCAGAGCTGATATGGTATGTTGACCTTCCCACCTCCTGGTCGCAAAACGTTGTTCGTAGTAGAGTGCACGTGTCAGCACTCCATGCTGGTCATGGATACAGACAGCCAAAGGCGGGATTGGAGTGAGCTATGGAGTTGTTCGTGAGGCGGAGAGTTGTTGTTGCGAGAAAGTAGTACGTGAAGAAGTGTGATGAGATTGGAGTGAGCTATGGAGTTGTTCATGAGGTAAGATGGTTGTTTTTGTTGCGAAAAACGTATACCGGTACGTGAAGAAGTTTGATGGCCAACATTTGTCGAGGATAGTCCCATGTGCCGACTAAGATGCAAATGAGTTTGGTTTCTTTGAGAAATTGGTGAGGTTTGTGGCAAATGTTAGTTATATATCTTGAATTTAATTCATATTATTTCAAAAGGAGTTGTGAAGAGTTTTTGAGGGTTCTGTTGCCGAGTCAGCAGAAGGGATCAAGGGGCAGCATCCCTTACATGTTGCTGTGAGTACCTTAAGAAGAAAGGTAAACATCTAGATGTTGTTTCAAAGGACATATTTGCTACCTTTAGTATTTGTTCATGCACATTCAACCAATGGATATGAGATTCTAGTTGCTCTTTTCATGTGCTTTTTTCTAAAAAAAATCTAAATGCATGTTAAGTGAGCGCACCGCCGGAGTCATTTGGTCACTGCCTTGTCAGAGCTAGATAGGAGAAACAAACTCGCCCTTAGTGGTGATTGTTTTCTTGTACATGGAGCCAGCCTTGGCTTCTGATTTATTGTCTTGTAATTCTGTTCTTGGTTTTCATCTTTTTTTTTTCTCTTTACTTTAGCAATTAAAAAATTTATATAATCGGTTAAATGGAGAAAAGCCTAACTATGGTTTGACAATTGAGTCTCCGTTTGGCGCGGCGGTGGCGGTCGTGTACGCGGTGATTATGTTCTGTCAGCGTTACGTTGGCTGGAAGCGCGTTGGAAGGCCGCCAGCCTCCCAAACGGGAAAAATTTGTCGGTACGCTCGCCGCATCCTCTATGTGAGGGGTATAAATCCATTAAAATTCAGGCTAATGACCATGTAAAATATGAGTATTTTCCCCAACGTATACAATTTTACCCCATATCACCCATAAATCAAGTAAAGCAAATCCACGAGAAAAATAGCATGTATTGCGAATCAAGATTTATTTGACACGAAAACACGAACGAGATGAACTGAAAACCTATTACATGGAACAACTGACCCAACAGCACACGCATTGCACGACCCGATAGGCATGTGGCGGTATGGCCCACATGCATAATTACATTTATTTGTGACCGCATAACAGAACCAAATTAACTAAAATAAAGAGCAACTAATTACGCAAACTAATCACAATTAAGGATAATCCTGGTTGGTGACCGGCTGATAAGTTCCGATGAAGATATCGCCATAGATGAGCCCCGCGAGTCCACCGCCGATGAGCGGACCGATCCAGTACACCCAGTTCCCGGCGAAATTTCCGGCTGCGACGGCCGGGCCGAAGGAGCGGGCCGGGTTCATGGATCCCCCGCTGAACGGCCCGGCGGCGAGGATGTTTGCCCCGACGATGAAGCCGATGGCGATGGGGGCGATGGTGCCGAGCGAGCCTTTCTTAGGGTCGGCGGCGGTGGCGTAGACGGTGTAGACCAGGGCGAAGGTGATGATGATCTCCATCACTAAGCCCTCGAGCTCATTCATGCCGGCGGCGACGCCGTGGGTTGGGACGGCCTTGCCTCCGGTGACGAACTTGAGGAGGAGGGAAGCGACGATGGAGCCCGATAGCTGCGCTATCCAGTAGAAGAAACCGGTGAGGATTGTAATGTGACCGCCGACGGCGAGGCCGAATGTGACGGCCGGGTTCAGGTGGCCGCCGGAGATGTTGGCTGCCATGGAGACGCCGGCGAAGAGGGCCAGCGCGTGGGCCAACGCCACCGCCACGAGGCCGGACGGGTCTAGCGCTGAGTCCGCCGTCAGTTTGTCTATCATGGACTCATGGAGAGTTGGGTGTTACGAAAAAAAAAGTCAAATGGACAAAAGTATTCAATAAATAAATTAAATTAAATGGACAAAAGTTTGTCTGCTAGTTTTATAATTCTAATATTTTATTTTTCACTAAATATATGAAAAGGTTATATTGTATATGTCAGTGTTATAGGTTTAAATATATCATGCATGTAATATTGAGAAGATGTGGGATATTGATTATTCTAAGATATAACTGCTACGGCCAAGCCTTAGGCTCCGTTTTGCACTGCGGCAGCGGTCATGAATGCGGTGGTTATGAACTGTCATTTATGAACGTCCAACCTCACTTAAGGAATTTCATCCATTTTACGTTCAAAACTACTTTTCTCTTCTCGTCCGGCCGCGTCATACCCAAGCCAGTATAGTGCTCTGACGCGACGACGGTCTCACCTACGCAGCCCACGGATGGCAGTCATATCGGGGGACTTCAATCGTATGCTTTGAGGATGTTAGATGCGGGAGCGTCATCGCGTCGGGACACTGTTACGACAGGGCACTGGCCGAAGATGAGGCCCCAAGCACTCTCTCGATAGTTTACAAATATGAATTGCCCGCAATCTTAAATGCTAAGATTATTAAAAAAAATAAAGGAGAAAATAAAACAGAACAACGCGATCAATTGAAACTCGGATCTTTATAAACTTCTATTAAAAACATTAGATGAGTAAATTATAAAATAAACTTCAGCGAAGAACTAACGGTAACGGTATCGCTAACCACAGTTATTAGAGAGATTTAGGCTTCGTCCGGCGCAGTGGTGGCGATCGTGAACGCGGTGGTCATGAACTTCGTGAACGCCCGACCTCACCTAAAAAATTTCATGCATTTTATGCACAAAACTAGTCTATTTTCTTGGTAGCGGTCATAACCCTTTGTGTTTTTGTCCAAACTCACCGGAGCAAATAAGCCGCGCCAAACGAAACCTTAGGCGCCAACCAAACGAAACCAAAATGATGTCATAATAATTAAGGAATATATATATAGAGAGAGAGAGAGAGTGGGGCTCTCACTGTAAGAGATGGCGGAGCCAACTCCGGCGAACACGAAGAGGAGGGTGGCGATGAACTCGGCGAGGTAAGCTTTGACCGAGTTGACGCTGAAGGATTCTCCGGCGCTTCCGATCGCTAACTTAACCATTTTTAAGATGAAATTGAAGAAGAAGAAGAAGAAGAAGAAGAGGAAGAAGAGAATATTGTTTCAAATTAAAGGCTCTGCTTTTAATCTGCTTGCCTTCGTTTCTCTCCAATTGAGCCGCCTTAAATAGCGTGAGAATTATTTGGATTGTCTTTTAATTACAAATATACCCTCGGAATTATACCAATTACAAAAGTATGGTCTAATTTTTTTTATTTATAATAGTGCAATATATATATATATATATATAATTGAACACATACATATTCGTTTCTCTTTAGTCTACCCACCATTTTTTGCGTGTAAGTAGTCCAAACTCATTGTCTCGTTGAGAGAAATCTAAATCCATTATTCACTGTGCAAAATTCTTAGGGGAGGCCGGTCCCCAGCCCACCCCCTAGACCCACACTTACCGCTTGATAATCGTCAAATATGCAACCGTTCAGTCGCAGTTGGGGCCAAAATAAATATGAGCAATGCGCGGAGGCGGCGCCCCCGGCTGTTGCTCGCTTTGCCCTCGCATAGAAAAACATGTACACGTGTGCAATATGCCCTATCTTGTAAGCATTTTCCTATGCGTGAGGACATCAAGCAACAATCGGGTTATGTTCGCCTCCGCACATTGCGCGCCGCGGCGCTGGGGACACGAGCCGGGCATGGGGAAACCCAGTGCCAGACTGCTAGTAATATATGTATAATACATTTTGAGCAATGTTATACGCAGACCTGTTTTGGCAGGCCGCATTTTGTATAAAAAAAAACTCATTTTCTTTTTTCAACATGCAGGTCATGGATGGCGACCATCTCATTTGAGTAGATAAAGCCACGTTGTGCGAGAGTGACAATCGATAAACGTAACAAATCATTTATAGCCAGACAAATTAAGGTTTCTTTACCCCTTTAATGAACACCTTAAAGGTGGTCCTGCCAAGTTTCTTGTTTGGCGAGTACTTGAAGAGAACTCGCGAACACCTGTCACTCTCTGCACAAGAGAACTTAAAACAGGTATAAAACAAACTAAAACGCGAGTACCTGAAGAGAACTCGCGAACACCTGCTAATCTCTGCACAAGAGAACTTAAAACAGGTATAAAACCAACTAAAACGCGAGTACCTGAAGAGACCTCGCGAGCACCTGCTAATCTCTGCAAAAGAGAATTCAAAGTAGGTATGAAATATAATATAACGCGAGTACCTAAAGAGAACTCGCGAACACCTGCTAATCTCTGCACAAGAGAACTTAAAACAGGTGTAAAGCCAAAACAGGTGCCCGCGTCCATCTTTGTTGCCGCGATTCCGCAGCCGCCCGCGACCATCTCCGCCGCCTCCTTCGGCGACCATCTCGCCGCGGCTAACATCTAAAGGGTTTCCTCCGGATTAAGACATCAAGCTTCAGATTTAACGGCAAAATAAAAGTATTTCAGCTGCTGCAGGAAACAACGCCCAACACCAATTTTGAGAAAAAAATAATTGGCCTACATATATTAAATTTGGCCTGCATGAAATAATTTGTGGCTGCATATATCCACGTCCTGCAGCCAAAACAGGTCTGCGCATAACATTGCTCGGCATTTTTTAAGGATTAATTTTGCCACCCCTATCTTTAAAAATTAAGCTAAGTTGGCTTTCATGGAGTTGCTGGGCTGGGCCACAGAGCGGGCCCCATAAAAAATATTTCGTATAATTGGCTGTAAATATTGTTACAATAAAGTTGGGCGGTGATTAGTGGTCACAAGATGACGTGGGCGGGCTTATTTGTCAAAGATTTATTGGTCGCCGACCAACCATCTTGTTTAGTATTAGTTTGCCTAATTGTTCCTAATGATAGGGTTATGACAATAATACTATAATACCATTGGTTAACATTTTCTTACATGGGTATCGGTGGGTGTTATGGTTTGGGATGCCACGTGTGAATTGAATAAAGAAATGAGGAAGGTGACAAAAGTGGGTGGTTTATTGGGTTCACATGTTCATGTTAGAAATATTCCTCTCCAAATAATTAATTAATGAGATTAATACAAACTAAATACTTAAAAGGAACAATGCTATACTTATTCTATATTTAAAATGGGCAATGTATTAACATGGGCACCATACATATATTAATATTTTAATTTTGTGCTTAATTAAATATATTTGTTTTAGTTTAATGTATTATCAGGGGCGGTGATAAAATTAGCAGCATCCAATAGGAGTATGAGAGCCTCGGATTAAGAAATGAGCTTGTCGGGACCCTGATAGGTCCCCTCCCGAGGATACGATAGCTCTGCATTATTATGGCTTCTCCTTTATTACGCTTGGAGGCTCGCTAATTGACTCCGAGGGAATGCATGCAAGAGAGTTGCATGACTTCAAGCCTCCTCCCTCTTGATTAGCTTCCTTTTATGTTCTTTATTTACTTTTAGAAGAGTTAGGTTTTGTTGAAAAATTTATTATTTTATGTACTTTTCGTTTAGTTTTTTGATGTTCGGTGTTTGGGTTCTTTATCAATCGTTGAGAAAAGTTCAAAACGATTTGAAGAAATCAAATTAGTTGGAGGGGAATTCTTCTTGAGAGGATGAATCATCTTTTGATACACCATGTCAAATCATTTTACTTTATATGGACCTTATTTTCTTATTTGTTACGTTTGAAAGAAATATAGAGAGAAACTACAAAGTACAAACATATGTGCACGTTCGCTCGCTCACACACCAAAACGAATTCGGATGTGAATTTGAATTTGAATTTGGGGAATAATTGAATTGAATTGAATTGTTAGTTTTGATCAAAATAGTTTTATAATCACTACAAGAAAATTGGGCTTTAGTGACCAAAATTTAGTGCCGAAATATATTTCGCCAGTGAATATTCTTTTAGTAACCGAATTAATATGGTCACTGAAACTACTTTTAGTAACCGAATTAATTTGGTTACTGAATATTCTTTTAGTGACCAAATTAATTTGGTCGGTGAATTTTTTTATGACCAAATTAATTTGGTCACTAAATGTCTACAATTTTCATTGCGCGATCATCGTTTGTTGATGACTTTGTGACGAAATTAATTTGGTCACTAAATGTCTACAATGGCTTTGGTGATGACTTTGTGACGAAATAAATTTCATCACTAAATGTTATAAGTGACCAAAATCTAGCATTTAGTAACAAACATTTTCATCTCTAAAAATAAGTTTTCTTGTAGTGAATATTCTATTTTACTTTAGGTTAGCCGATTTTTCTTGATCATTGACCATTTCCATTGCCCGATCATCGTTTGTTCCTAATGACCGATCACCGTTCTTTTCATCGATCACTGATCGCTCATTATAGTCAATCGTCAACCGTCTTTTTACAACCATTCAACAACCACTGATCGACGATCGTGGGCCGGATCTTTATTATGTTCTTGTGTGTTCTCTTTCCTTCTTTTATTGGCCTTAATATCGTGTTGGTTGGAGTTCTTATAATCATCTTTTAATTAATATTTAGAAGTTGGATTATTTTATTATTTCAGATATTAATTATATTTAATTTTATAGTCGTTAATGTTTAATGCAAGCTTTTCAGAACCGGACCGGACCGGCCGGTTCAACCGGTCGGACCGCCGACCGGTCCCCCGGGCGGTCCGGGCAGTGTGTTAAAACCGGCTCCGCCGAGAACCGGGTAGGAACCGGCGAACCGGGCGGTTTGACCGGTGAACCGGCGAACCGAGCGGTTATTGAACAACCGGGCGGCTTAAAAATCAACCTTTGATCCATGATCGGACGGTGCAGGCATACTAGAGATTCTTTTTCTTTGGCATTTTAACCTAATCGATCATAAGTTACATGCGGTTGTAACTCATCTTCCCCCAAACTGCCACTGGAACCGAAGGCCGTCTGTTCCTTGCGACGGCAACGGCGAGCCCTATCCTCACGGCGACAGCGCTATCCTCACGACGACGGCGACGGTGCATCCTCGCGCGACGGCGAGCAGGACTAGCAGGCATTCTGTTCCTCTTCCTTGCGACGGAGACGGCTATACATTCTCATCCTCGAGCAGGTATTCTTCCTCACATAGCAGGCATACTGTTTCTACTTTCTTAGGCATACTGTTTCTGCTTTCTTGAATTTCTTATAGCTGTTGTCCTAATATGATCTCCTCTGGAGATCAAATTTGATCTCAATTTGATCTCCTAGAGATCAAATTTGATCTCCTGGAGATTACCCGGAGCCCGGACTCCGGACCCAAAAATCATGTGGTTTTTGTAATCTCCAGGAGAGATCAAATTTGATCTCCTGGAGATCAAATTTGATCTCCAGAGGAGATCATATTTGATCTCCTAGAGATCATAATTTTGAGATCAGAATGATCTCCAGGAGATCAAATTTGATCTCCAGATGATCTTTTAGGCTATAATATTAATATGTGATAAATTGGGTCTTATATATTGGCTTTAGTTTGGTGGATTTTTGGTGTCTTTGGGGACTTCATATGACATATGGTGTCCAAATCCAGCATGCTTGCTGATTTAGAAAATCCTAGGCTCTACTTTGTTGATCTCATTATGCCTTGCACTAAGTTATGACTTTATATGGTTGTCAATTCCCAAGTTTTTTCAAGTTTTGCTCCAAAATTTACTGTGTTATAGATGACATCTCGGAAGGGGAACACAAACCCTAGATGGGAAAAGTGAATGACTTCTATTTGTCTCCCTTTCCTCTTTATTTTCAGAATGTCTATTTCAAAGAACTTCGCACTTATATTTCATATTTATTTTATATCAGAAAATGGAAGCTCCTTCCGAGCCATCTGATTCTAATGTCTCTTTACAAGCTGTTCGTGAGAAAAATGATCCTGCTTGGAATCATTTTACTCTCATCCAGAGTTCCGATGGAAAAAAAGTGAAGCACTATAGATGTTTACATTGCGGCATGGTTTATAAGGGAGGAGGAATTAATAGAATGAAACAACATCTAGCTTGAGTGAAGAGAAATATTGCTGCTTGTAAGAAGATTTCTCATGACATTAGGAATCAAATGCAAGAGAACCTAAAAGAGATTAGTACCAAGAAGCAAGTAGAAGAAGAATCACTAGATAGTGTAAATCCATATGGTGATCATGTGAGCGATGATCGAACATCTTCTTTCCCTAAGTCACAACATTCTGGAACACAAGAAAAAGGAAAAAAGAAAGCTTGATCAAGTTGATAATTTCTTCGCTCCTAGAACATTTGTAGGCTCACAACCATCTATAAAGAGCGTCTTGGCCTCAAAAGAGATGGTACACCGTGCTGACATGACTAGCTAGATGGTTCTATGATAGTTGTATACCTTTTAATGCATTAAATTCCTGCATGACAAAAAGCAATTGATGCAATAGCTGCAATTGGTTCTGGTTATAAGCTTCCTTCATATCATATGATAAGAACTAATCTATTGAGAGATTGCAAGGAGGAATGTCGGCTTCTTATAGACTCTTATAGAGAGAGTTGGAAAGGAACCGGATGTACATTAATGGCAGATGGTTGGACGGATAAAAGGAGCAGAACTTTGATTAATTTCTTAGTTTATTCACCACGCGGTGTCTCATTTTATAAGTCAGTGGATGCATCTGATGTTACAAAAGATGTTATAACTCTTTGCATGTTATTTTCAGAAGTAGTTGAATGGATAGGTCCATCAAGTGTTGTGCAAATTGTTACTGATAACGCCGCGAACTACAAGAAGGCAGGAGAGTTACTGCATGAAAAATATGGCAACATTTATTGGTCTCCATGTGCAGCCCATTGTTTAAATTTAGTTTTAAAGGATCTTGGGAACTTGAGTCATGTTAGTGAAATTACCAAAAAGGCTTCAAAAGTAATAATTTTTGTTTATAATCATATCTTTGTTTTATCTTGGTTGAGGAAAAGGGAAGGCTGGAAGGAAATTGTTCGTCCTGGAATGACACGGTTTGCTACTACATTTATTACTTTGAAGAGTATATATGAGCACAAACATGATTTGCAAGCTTTAGTAACTAGCTGTACAACCCCCATATCCATCGAGTGAGGCTCAGCGTGGAGAGCCGCCGAGACGTGTTGACTAGACCCAAGGGGTCTCAAGACCTTTGGGTATCGCCCGGCGAACCCCCGTAGCTCTCACCAGAAGAAGAGTAAGAGGCGAGAGGGGGAGGGGCGGGTGCCCCCCCTCTCGCCATCGCCCAGCTAGGGATGATAGGGGAGGGGCGGGTGCCCCCCTCTCGCCCGCGCCAAAGTAGGGGCGAGAGGGGAGGGGCGGGTGCCCTCCCCCCCCCCCCCCCCCCCCCCTCTCGCCCGCGCCCAAGTAGGGGCGAGAGGGGAGGGGCGGGTGCCCCCCTCTTGCCCGCGCCCAGGTAGGGGCGAGAGGGGAGGGGCGGGTGCCCCCCCTCTCTCCCGCGCCCAGGTAGGGGCGAGAGGGGAGGGGCGGGTGCCCCCCCTCTCGCCCGCGCCCAAGTAGGGGCGAGAGGGGAGGGGCGGGTGCCCCCCTCTCGCCTGCGCCCAGGTAGGGGCGAGAGGGGAGGGGCGGGTGCCCCCCCTCTCGCCCGCGCCCAGGTAGGGGCGAGAGGGGAGGGGCGGGTGCCCCACCTCTCGCCCGCGCCCAAGTAGGGGCGAGAGGGGAGGGGCGGGTGCCCCCCCTCTCGCTCGCGCCCAGGTAGGGGCGAGAGGGGAGGGGCGGGTGCCCCCCCTCTCGCCCGCGCCCACGTAGGGGCGAGAGGGGAGGGGCGGGTGCCCCCCCTCTCGCCCGCGCCCAAGTAGGGGCGAGAGGGGAGGGGCGGGTGCCCCCCCTCTCGCCCGCGTCCAAGTAGGGGCGAGAGGGGAGGGGCGGGTGCCCCCCCTCTCGCCCTCGCCCAGCTAGGGGCGAGAGGGGAGGGGCGGGTGCCCCCCCTCTCTCGCCCGCGCCCAGCTAGGGGCGAGTGGAGGAGGGGCGGCGACCCCCTCTCTCGCCCTCTACCCTGGTAAAGGGGAGGATCCTTGGTCTCGCCCCACCCCAGCAAGGAGGCTCGCCGAGCTCCGCGAGGTAACCCCTCTCGCCCAGTTCCAGAGGGGGGGGGGGGGGGGGTTGGTCTGCGTTTAGTATCCCAGAACAGTGGGATTTGGCTATTTGCAGTCCAGTTTTGGCTATTCGCAGTCCAGATCCGGGGGTATTTTGGTAATCTGGCAGATCAGTTTTTGGCTATTTGCAGCCCAACTTGGAAAACCTATAAATAGACCCTAAGGGGCACCAAAGGAGAGAGGACTTCTAGATTTCCAAATTTCGGATCTTTTCCTTCCCTTAGAGCTCTCCTTTGGTGCTTCTGGTTCAGCATTGGCTAGGGAGGGGAAGATCTCTCAGGTCTTCCGGGTGTGAGGTGGGACCTCCTCGCTGTAGCCTAGGGTCCGTTTCCAAGTCCAAGTGCTCTTGCCTAGAGAGTTGGCTCGAGAGAAGTAGGTGTGAGACCACCCCTTTTTGGGGACCCCGAACTCCACGGAGACCGAGTAGTCGGTTTCAACATTTTTGGTGCGGTGAGCGTGGAGAGTGGTCAGCACAGAAGTTCTTGAACCAAATCTCATGGCAGGAGACCTCGGAGGAGGAGACGATGAGGGGTCTCACATCCCAAGTGAGGTGGTAGGAAGGGGAGAGTTCATGGCGGCCATCAAGGGTATCATGGAGCTGCTCCAAGGCATCACCAGGGGAGGTGACTGCTCGGCTCCCTCCCCCCAGACACCGCCTTCTGGGTCGCAAGGAGTGCTCGCCCAGGGGGGGTCAGGAGGGGTTGCCCCAGGGGGTCGGCCAGGCAAGGAACCAATGACTGAGAATGGAGAGCGGGACCTCGCCGGGCGAGTGCTTTTTCCTAGCCCGGTGAGTGGGGTCTCGCTCGGAGCAGGGGTCGCGCGAGTGGAGCTCGCGAAGCCGGTGAGTGGGGGGTCACCCTTTAGCGAGCTGATCATCTCGGCTCCCATCCCGGAAGGCTTCAAGGAGCCCAACATGACTTTTTATACCGGGAAGGATGATCCCGTCCAGCACCTGCAGTGGTTCGAGGACACCGTCTCCATCAGGCCCATGAAGAGGAAGAAGAATGCTGAGTCCATTTTCCTGATCAAGCAGAGGCACGAGGAGACGTTGGCCCAGTACATGGACAGATTCCAGGAGGAGGTCCAGAACATCCAGGAGGTGTCAGGGTATGCCCTCCAGATGGCTTTCACCGTAGGGCTACGAGAGAGCCTCTTCAAGATGCGCCTAACTATGTCAAGTTGGGGCTACCCTGTAGAACCGGAAACCCTCCCTTGTCCTTTGAGGACCTGATGGAAAAAGCTGCAAAGGAGATAGCCACCGAGGCGGCGAACCCGGGGCTGGCAAAGAAATTGGCAAAGTTGGTAGAGGCCGAGCCAAGAGAGCAAGGTGGCCCCAGGCAGCAGGAAGGAAGGAGGAGGGAAGAGCAGAGAGGTCAAGGGTACCAGGGACCCCAGGGGGGTCCGGAGCAAGGGAGGGGTCTCGCCCAAGGAGGGGGAAACTTCTACGGAGGCCAAGGGAGGCCCAACCCTCCTCCTTGGAGGCAGGCCCCTAGGCAGCTCCTACCCCCACCAGCTCAAGCTATGGCGATTCGAAGAGGAGGAGGAGTCGAAGCAAGAGACATCCCAGCCCGTAGGAGAAGGGGGGGAAGGGCGGTGTCGTACTGCGACTACCACCAAGCAGAGGGGCATGCAACAACTACCTGCCCAGAATTCTTGGAGGTGAGAGAGGCGAGAGGTCAGACACAACAGCAGCCGCCGGTGCGGATTGAAGAAGTTCCACCTGGAGCAGTAGTGGACGACGACATCTGCGAGGACCGAACTGACATAGGAGCCAAAGGACGGGTCGCGGTGATCCACGGGGGGGGGGTAGGGATCGAGGCCACTCGTAAGGCAAGCCTCCACGTCATATTTCGACGCAGCGTCGCTTCAACGTCACAGGACCCACCTCCCGAGGAGAAAATCACTTTCTCAAGCAGGGACATGCCAGATCACGAGGATCCATTCTGTGATGCGCTAGTCATTCAGACAGCCATCGAAGGTTACACTGTCTCTCGGATCCTCGTTGACAACGGGAGCTCTGTCAACGTCATTTTCAAGAAGGCATTTGACGAGTTGAAGGTGGAGTCAAGGAGGGTGCTGGCCTCAGATGGGCCCTTGTTCGGATTCTCCGGAGAAAGGAAAGAGGTGGAGGGTGGAGTTGGACTCCAAGTGACGATGGGGGGAGGCTCAAGGAACTGTCGGTTCGTCATAGTTGACGCTCCTAGTAGTTATAATGCCATCTTCGGAAGACCCCTCATCAGCGCCTTCCGATGTGTACCATCGTCCTTCCACCAGTGCCTCAAGTTCAACACTAGAGGATTCCAAGTCAGGATCCGCGGAGACCCCAGGATGGCGAGGCACTGCTACGTCACAGCCGTCAACAGCATCTCTTGGCAAGCAGGGGCGGAGGAGATGGAGAAGATCATGGAGAGCATGAGCAGGATGGGAGTGGCAGGAGAAGCAGAGGAATGATCATCTCGCGCAAGCAGCCTGAGAAGCGAGTGCCATGAGGGGGGGGTATGTTGAGTTTATTTTTGTTTTTTGTTTTTGTCGCTTTCCTTTGTAGCAAATTCTACCCCTCGCTGGTTGGGCCAGGAGGTTTTGACAAGGGAAATCCCCCCATTAGATGGATGAAGTTATTTTGCTTATATGAGAAGTAAGTTCAACGCCGAGATGTCCTCCTCACTCCAGGCTCTCACTAGCTGGGTGGGTCGAATAATCCTCGGAAGGAAGAGCTTGCCATCGAGATGTCCTCCTCACTCCAGGCTCTCACTAGCTGGGTGGGTCGAATGATCCTCGGATGGGTAAGTTCAACGCCGGGATGTCCTCCTCACTCCAGGCTCTCACTAGCTGGGTGGGTCGAATGATCCTCGGAAGGAAGAGCTTGCCATCGAGATGTCCTCCTCACTCCAGGCTCTCACTAGCTGGGTGGGTCGAATGATCCTCGGATGGGTAAGTTCAACGCCGAGATGTCCTCCTCACTCCAGGCTCTCACTAGCTGGGTGGGTCGAATGATCCTCGGAAGGAAGAGCTTGCCATCGAGATGTCCTCCTCACTCCAGGCTCTCACTAGCTGGGTGGGTCGAATGATCCTCGGATGGGTAAGTTCAACGCCGGGATGTCCTCCTCACTCCAGGCTCTCACTAGCTGGGTGGGTCGAATTATCCTCGGAAGGAAGAGCTTGCCATCGAGATGTCCTCCTCACTCCAGGCTCTCACTAGCTGGGTGGGTCGAATGATCCTCGGATGGGTAAGTTCAACGCCGAGATGTCCTCCTCACTCCAGGCTCTCACTAGCTGGGTGGGTCGAATGATCCTCGGAAGGAAAAGCTTGCCATCGAGATGTCCCCCTCACTCCAGGCTCTCACTAGCTGGGTGGGTCGAATGATTCTCGGATGGGTAAGTTCAACGCCGAGATGTCCTCCTCACTCCAGGCTCTCACTAGCTGGGTGGGTCGAATGATCCTCGGATGGGTAAGTTCAACGCCGAGATGTCCTCCTCACTCCAGGCTCTCACTAGCTGGGTGGGTCGAATGATCCTCGGAAGGAAGAGCTTGCCATCGAGATGTCCTCCTCACTCCAGGCTATCACTAGCTGGGTGGGTCGAATGATCCTCGGATGGGTAAGTTCAACGCCGAGATGTCCTCCTCACTCCAGGCTCTCACTAGCTGGGTGGGTCGAATGATCCTCGGAAGGAAGAGCTTGTCATCGAGATGTCCTCCTCACTCCAGGCTCTCACTAGCTGGGTGGGTCGAATGATCCTCGGATGGGTAAGTTCAATGCCGAGATGTCCTCCTCACTCCAGGCTCTCACTAGCTGGGTGGGTCGAATGATCCTCGGAAGGAAAAGCTTGCCATCGAGATGTCCTCCTCACTCCAGGCTCTCACTAGCTGGGTGGGTCGAATGATCCTCGGATGGGTAAGTTCAACGCCGAGATGTCCTCCTCACTCTAGGCTCTCACTAGCTGGGTGGGTCGAATGATCCTCAGAAGGAAAAGCTTGCCATCGAGATGTCCTCCTCACTCCAGGCTCTCACTAGCTGGGTGGGTCGAATGATCCTCGGATGGGTAAGTTCAACGCCGAGATGTCCTCCTCACTCTAGGCTCTCACTAACTGGGTGGGTCGAATGATCCTCGGATGGGTAAGTTCAACGCCGAGATGTCCTCCTCACTCCAGGCTCTCACTAGCTGGGTGGGTCGAATGATCCTCGGAAGGAAGAGCTTGCCATCGAGATGTCCTCCTCACTCCAGGCTCTCACTAGCTGGGTGGGTCGAATGATCCTCGGATGGGTAAGTTCAACGCCGAGATGTCCTCCTCACTCCAGGCTCTCACTAGCTGGGTGGGTCGAATGATCCTCGGGAGCGAGGTTCTGCCCCCCCTCGATGGATATTTGGGCTTGGACTTTTCTTTCCGAGGTTGTGCCAACCTCGCAAAGAGCGGGGATTGTGTACAACCCCCATATCCATCGAGTGAGGCCCAGCGTGGAGAGCCGCCGAGACGTGTCGACTAGACCCAAGGGGTCTCAAGACCTTTGGGTATCGCCCGGCGAACCCCCGTATCTCTCACCAGAAGAAGAGTAAGAGGCGAGAGGGGGAGGGGCGGGTGCCCCCCCTCTCGCCCTCGCCCAGCTAGGGACGATAGGGGAGGGGCGGGTGCCCCCCTCTCGCCCGCGCCCAAGTAGGGGCGAGAGGGGCCCCCTCTCGCCCGCGCCCAAGTAGGGGCGAGAGGGGAGGGGCGGGTGCCCCCCCTCTCGCCCGCGCCCAAGTAGGGGCGAGAGGGGAGGGGCGGGTGCCCGCCTCTCGCCCACGCCCAGGTAGGGGCGAGAGGGGAGGGGAGGGTGCCCCCCCTCTCGCCCGCGCCCAGGTAGGGGCGAGAGGGGAGGGGCGGGTGCCCCCCCCCCCCTCTCGCCCGCGCCCAAGTAGGGGCGAGAGGGGAGGGGAGGGTGCCCCCCTCTCGCCCGCGCCCAGGTAGGGGCGAGAGGGGAGGGGCGGGTGCCCCCCCTCTCGCCCGCGCCCAGGTAGGGGCGAGAGGGGAGGGGCGGGTGCCCCCCCTCTCGCCCGCGCCCAGGTAGGGGCGAGAGGGGAGGGGCGGGTTCCCCCCCTCTCGCCCGCGCCCAAGTAGGGGCGAGAGGGGAGGGGCGGGTGCCCCCCCTCTCGCCCGCGCCCAGGTAGGGGCGAGAGGGGCGGGTGCCCCCCCCTCTCGCCCGCGCCCAAGTAGGGGCGAGAGGGGAGGGGCGGGTGCCCCCCCTCTCGCCCTCGCCCAGCTAGGGGCGAGAGGGGAGGGGCGGGTGCCCCCCCTCTCTCGCCCGCGCCCAGCTAGGGGCGAGTGGAGGAGGGGCGGCGACCCCCTCTCTCGCCCTCTACCCTGGTAAGGGGGAGGATCCTTGGTCTCGCCCCACCCCAGCAAGGAGGCTCGCCGAGCTCCGCGAGGTAACCCCTCTCGCCCAGTTCCAGAGGGGGGGGGGGGGGGGGGGGGTTGGTCTGCGTTTAGTATCCCAGAACAGCGGGATTTGGCTATTTGCAGTCCAGTTTTGGCTTTTCGCAGTCCAGATCCGGGGGTATTTTGGTAATCTGGCAGATCAGTTTTTGGCTATTTGCAGCCCAACTTGGAAAACCTATAAATAGACCCTAAGGGGCACCAAAGGAGAGAGGACTTCTAGATTTCCAAATTTCGGATCTTCTCCTTCCCTTAGAGCTCTCCTTTGGTGCTTCTGGTTCAGCATTGGCTAGGGAGGGGAAGATCTCTCAGGTCTTCCGGGTTCAACACTAGCAAGTATTATACTGATTCAAAGATTGCAAAATCAAGCAAAGGAAAAGAGGCTGTGAATATCATTTTAGATAATCAATTCTGGAATATGTGTTTGGTAATGACAAAGGTCGCAGGCCCACTAATAAGATTATTACGAATTGTTGATTCTGATGAGAAACCATCACTTGGCTATGTCTATGATGGCATGTATCGAGCAAGAAAAGCAATTAAATACATATTCAAAAATGTCAAAAGATTGTATAAGTCATATACAATTATTATCAAAGATAGTGGGATCGCCAACTTCGTCAAAGACTTCATTCTGCAGCGTACTTTTTGAACCCGACATTCCAATATGAACAAGTTAATTATTGTCATAAGCCTGAAGTTGTGCAAGGCTTAATTGAGCTTATTGGAAACAAAGAAATTTGCAGTAAATCATCAATTGCGATGAATGAAGTAAGGGTATATCAAGACCAATTAGAAAGCTTTGGAAAGCCCCTCGCAATCAAAATGGCAAAAGAAATGCAACCTGGTGAGTATAAGTACAAAGTTAATATGCATTTTAAGTTTCAATTTATAAGTCATAAGTTTTAACTTTTTTTTCATCTCCAAGATGAATGGTGGAGAATGTTTGGTTCAAGTGCTCCTCAACTACAAAAATTGGCTATTTGCATTCTTAGTCAAACTTCATCGTCATCAGGCTGTGAAAGAAACTGGAGCGTCTTTGAGCAAATCCATACAAACCGAAGGAATCAACTAGAGCATCAAAGACTCAATTATCTGATTTATGTTCGTTACAATCTAAATATGAGGGATCAGTATGAATATTTAATCATTACTTGACAAAGTTCAATTTTAACATTTTGACTTTGTTGTACTTCCTAATGTTTTATTTGATGACTTGATTAATGCATTACTCATTTTCATGTAGGGTGTACTTCAAGAAAAAAATATGATCCTCTTGATTATACCAGTATTGATTCGATGGATTTCTGGGTAGTTGAGGAAGAGTCATCCCCGGAACTTAATTATAATGAATTAGAAAATGAAATATATGAGGAATATGTTATACCTGTTGATGGAGAAGCTCAACCAAGTTCTCATCAAAATGAACAAATAAATGGTAAGTTTGTATGTATGTTACTAATTTGTGTTAATAATTACGAATTAATATGTATGGTACTAATATACTATGATGTAATTATTATTTTTTGTAGATGAGGAGTGTGCTCAGAATACTCTTGATGATGCAGATCTTGAAGCCTTTGGAGGGGATGCTTTTACTGGATATGATTTTAATGATATATAATATATTGATATACAATGATTTCACTTTGCAAACTTTATGGTTGATGGCTTTTTAAAATCTATGAAGTATTAACAAGTCAACTTGACAACATGTTTTAAATTGATATGTTTTGTAAGACTTATCATTTTTATGAGTTTAGGTTAAGGTTAAAAACTTCATATATCACATTTTAATATTTGTTACTTATATTAGTGTTCAACACTTTATATATTATATGTTTAATTTGTATATTCTAGTCACTAATGTCAAAACGGTTCAACCGCGGTTCAACCCCGGTTCAACCGGTTAAACCTTGAACCTCTCCCAAGACCGGTTCAATGTCCGGTTCGGTTCTGAAAAGCTTGGTTTAATGATTATATTAAGCTCGTATATTTTCAGAAGTCTTATATATACATAATTGTTTCTCTGAATTTTTTGATTAAGTTCTAATATGAACATGATTATTACTTTATATTCACTCCAGTAAACATTATGTGAATAGTAAATATTGCATAACATTTTTATTTGTATGAGTTTATAGATTTTACCTATATAATTATTTTTATCAAAATGTTATTAAATAAGTAGTCTTTATATTATTAAATAAATACTAGCAACACTATATATTGTGTTCTTATACATTGTGTCCAACAAAATCATGTACCTCTTTATTTATTGTGAAGCACCACACCTTATCATTTTCATGTCAAATAGCATCATTTGATTCTTCTCAGTGTTGATCGATATCCAAAGTTTCTTATTTGTATGTACAACAACGTACAATCATGTCCATTCCCAGCCAACCGTGTAATCTTCTTCCACGCACAACTTTGCTCGGACTTCCACCGGAGCCATGCAAAACACGACGTCCAACCTGTTAGAATACAGTAATCTAGCCTCTCTTGTCTTTTGTTATTTGCCTGACATATATATAACAGTTTATATATATATATATATATATTCGTATCTTTTTGCTGTTTATTTAAGTTATCTTTTATATGTCAAACTCTGTCTGGCGTGCACTGTAGCCGCCTGCCTTATTTCCCGTATACTGTTTTATATGCTGGAAGAACCAAGCTGAAGAGAGTGAGCTCTTCTCGAATCTTTCTCTCCTCCATCTTCTTCTTCTTTCCCTTGTTTCTTCTTCCTGTATCAAGTTTAGTAGAAGCCAAATGCTATCATGATATCAGAGCTAAAGACTCGCGCCATCAGAAGATCCAATGTAGCATCTCAAATCATTTTGTGATTCCTTTTTTGGTTCTTTCATCACATGGCGGCATCGGGATCACAGACGTTCTTATACTCGCAAACAGGGATACCAATCTTCGAAGGAGAATCATATGACTACTGGAGCAAACAAATGAAGATTTTCTTTGTTTCCCAAGGACTATGGGATCTAGTCCAAGATGGGTACAACATTCCCACGGCATCTACTTCGACAGCAAAAGCTCTAGTGAAGACTAAAGCTTCAGAGGAGAAAAAGGCATCAGTAGAGACGGAAGAAGCATCAAAAGCCAAACTTGCCATGGAAAATCAGAGAAGAGATGCAAAAGCACTCCTCTATATCCAACATGGAGTTGGCCGATCCATTCTACCTCTCATCATCGATGCAGAAACAACAAAAGAATTGTGGGATATACTAAGAGAGGAGTATAGAGGAAATGAACGTGTCATCTCTATCAAGCTTACCATTCTCTGGAGAGAGTTTGATACCAGCGCCATGAAGGAAAAAGAATCAGTGCAGCAGTACATTTCAAGAACATCCTTGCTGGTAAACCAAATCAAAACTTATGGAGATGATCTCCCAGAGAAATGAGTTGTTTCTCATATCCTTGGCAGCTTAACTCCTGGGTTTGAGCATGTGGTAGCTGCCATTCAAGAAGCCAAGGACACTAGCAAAATTTCTGTCACATAGCTGATGGGGTCTTTGCAGGTTCATGAAGCTAGAATGAAAAGTAAAGAAATATAGTTAGAACAAGCTTTTCAGAGTAGATTATCGATCTCACCTGCTAAGCACAACACCACTGGTTGGAATCAACACACCAAAGAGAAGATGCCTGAAGAAAAGAACACATGGAGTCATCACAATAAAGACAAAGGATCTGAACAGGGATCCAGACCCTATTGTAAAATCTGCAACAAAACAACACACTATGTTTCTCAAAATGCAAAAAATGCAAAAACCCAAACCATCTGCAAAGGGACTGCTGGCATCGGGACCACAGACCAAGAGAAGAAGCCAACTTCTCTAATAACCCAAACTTTATTCTACTCAAGCATGAAATCCACCTCACCAGAATCAGAAGTGTGGTTCCTTGACAGTGATTGTTCGAACCATATGTCCAACAACAAGGGCGCTTTTGTTCAACTTGATGAATCAGAAAAATTTGAAGTCATTATGGGGGATGGAAACGTCAGGACTATAGAAGGAAAGGGTGTGGTGGCTATGAAATTGCACAATGGTGAAATAAATCACATCCAGGAAATGCAATATGTCCCTAGCCTATCTCAAAATCTCTTGAGTGTGGGGCAATTGTTGAAGAGAGGCTACAAACTGGTGTTTGACAGAGATGAGTGCAGTATTGAAGATAATAGAACACATCAAACAATCACCATAATAAAGATGTCGACCAACAAGACTTTTCCTCTCAACATGCAACTCAGCCCAACTGAACACTCCCTAGCCAATACTGCCAGAAGCTTAGAGGGCACAATGTTGTGGCATTACAGGTGTGGGCATCTTAACTTTGGAGATTTGAAGAAGTTGAAAGGAATTGTAAGTGGAATTCAAGGGGAAATTCATGATGCTGAATTTTGTGAGACGTGTGCTGTGTCCAAAATCCACAGAAGCCCCTTCCCAAAACAAAGCCTCTGGAGAGCCAATGCTCCTCTCGACCTCATACATGCTGACCTCTGGGGGCCGAATTTTTCCCCAACTTGGTCAGGAAATAAGTATTATCTCCTACTAGTTGATGACTACACTCGTATGATGTGGATATTTTCATCACTCAGAAATCAGAAGCATTCTCAATGTTCCAGAAATTCAAAACTGCAGTCGAAAATGAGTCAAACATACAGATAAAATCTCTCCGTACAGACAGAGGAGGTGAGTTTACTAGCAAGGAATTTGTTGCCTACTGTGAGTCTCAAGGAATTAATCGACAACTCACTGTACCTCAGATCCCTCAACAGAATGGGGTCGTAGAACGCAGATATCGGACCATTGTCGAGATGGGAAGGAGTATGCTTCATCAGAAAAAACTCCCAAAGCAGTTCTGGGGGGAGGCAATGAATACAGACGTCTATACTCTAAATCGAGCACCCACAAAAGCCTTGTAAAACTCAACACCATATGAAGCTTGGTATGGCATCCAACCAAATCTTCAGAACTTGAGAGTTTTTGGCAGCATTGTTTATGTTATACCTGCAAATGTGACAAGAGACAAGCTCGCTGCAAAAGGAGAAAAACGTATCTTTATGAAAGGGGTATAGATTATTTCATCCTCTAACTCAAAAACTGGTAATAAGCATAGATGTGGTTTTTGATGAACAAGGGTGCTGGGAAGGGTGGAATACTAATGAGGATCAGAGTTCGATTTTCACCACTACTTTGGAGGATGTTGTGGATGAATCTGGAGCAGCACCTATTAATGATCAGGCTTTGCATCTCAGTCCACAGCTGCCCAGTCCAAAGGTCTCTGATGATCTCCCTCTGGATTCCAGGTTAGACTCATCATCTCCTCGTAAATTTAGATATATTTCCGACATATATGAATCCTGCAATGTGGCACTGTTGTGTAATGAACCTACAAAATTTGCTGAGGTCGTTGCTCAGCCCCAATGGGTTAAGGCAATGGATGAGGAAATTGCTGTGATACATAAGAACAACACATGGAAACTAATGTCAAAACCACAAAACAAACCGATAATTGGTCTAAAATGGGTATACAAGGTCAAACTGAACGAGAAAGGGGATGTCGAAAAACACAATGCCCGTCTGGTGGCGAAAGGCTACTCGTAGAAACCTGGGAGAGATTTTATAGAAACGTTTGCGTCATTAGCCAGAATGGAAACAATCCGAATGCTGTTTGCTTTTGCCACTTAACGCAGCCTCAAGATTCACCAGTTAGATGTTAAATCCGTCTTCCTAAATGGCGATATCCAAGAGGAAGTATTTGTTCACCAGCCAGAGGGTTACACTGTCACAGGGAGTGAGGAGAAGGTGTACAAGCTAAGGAAATCCTTATATGTTCTCAGGCAGGCACCTCGGGCCTGGAACGATCTGATTGATACTTACCTGAAGAAAAATGACTACACAAGAAGTCTCAATGAAGCATCTCTCTATGTCAGGCACTTCTCTCAAGTAAATTTTGTGATTGTTTGCATCTATGTTGATGATCTTCTTGTTACTGGATCGTCTCAGCCCTTGATTGATGAGTTCAAAGCCATTATGAAACAAGAATTCAAAATGAGTGACATTGGCACCATGAAATACTTCTTGGGACTACAGATCATGCAACTGCCAGATGCGATCTTTCTTCATCAGCAGAAGTATGTCACGGAACTATTGTTAAGACACAGCATGCAGGATTGCAAACCCACATCCACTTCTATGGCAACAGGAGATAAATACCGGAAAGATGATGGTGAGGAGAAGGTGAATGGAGAAATCTATCGAAGCATTGTCGGGGCCCTTATCTATCTTGTTGAAACCAATAAATTGGCCTCTCGAGGAGTTCGGGCCCTCAACAAGTTGAGGGGTGACCAACACTTACTCCTCCCAAGGGAGAGCTCTAGGCTAAGAGGCTAAGGAACTAGAATAAGGCCAAGGGCTTAGCGAGGAGGTCTCACCACACACCCGGAAGATCTTAGAGCGCTTCCCTTCCCAAGCCAATGCTAAACTTGAGCACCCTTGGAGGCTTTCTCCACCCAACAAAAGAACATAGGGGAAGAGAAGGCTAAGAGAGAAATCTAGAGAGAACTGCCTCCAAATGGTGCCCTTTGGTCCTATTTATAGGATTTTGAACTTGGTCTGCCAATAACCACAATCTGACCTACAAGATTACAAAAATACCCCCGAATTTGGCCTGTGAATAGCCAAATCTCGTTGTTCCGAGGTGCTATACGCAGCCCAGAATGCCTTCCCGGGGCCGGGCGAGAGGGGGCTGACCTCCTCCCCTGCTCGCCCCCCTCACTGGGGCGGGGGCGAGACCAGGAGGCAGCCAGCCTCGGGTCTCGCCCCCCTTGCTGGGGTGAGGGCGAGAGGGGGGCAGGCCGCCACTCCTCCTCTCTCCCCCTAGCTGGGGCGGGGCGAGCGAGTCCTGCGGCTCCTCCCCTCACCCCCTAACTGGGGCGGGGCGAGAGGGGCCTGGGGCTCCTCCTCTCGCCCCCTAACTGGGGCGAGGAGAGAGAGGCATGCGGCTCCTCCTCTCTCCCCCTAGCTGGGGCGAGAGGGGCCTGCGGCTCCTCCTCTCGCCCCCTAATTGGGGCGGGGCAAGATGGGCCTGCGACTCCTCCTCTCGCCCCCTAACTGGGGCGGGGCGAGAGGGGCCTGCGGCTCCTCCTCTCTCCCCCTAACTGGGGCGGGGCGAGAGGGGCTTGCGGCTCCTCCCCTCGCCCCCTACCTGGGGCGGGGCGAGATGGGCCTGCAGCTCCTCCCCTCGCCCCCTAACTGGGGCAGGGCGAGAGGGGCTTGCGGATCCTCCCCTCGCCCCTTAATTGGGGCGGGGCGAGAGGGGCCTGCGGCTCCTCCCCTCGCCCCCTACCTGGGGCGCGGCGAGAGGGGCCTGCGGATCCTCCTCTCACCCCCTAACTGGGGCGGGGCGAGCTAGGAGCATGCCTCCCTCCTGAGCTCGCCCCCTTGTTGGGGCGGGGCGAGCTGGGAGGACACCTTCCTCCTGAGCTCGCCCCCTTGCTGGAGCTAGGCGAGCTGGGAGGGCGCCTCCCTCCTGAGCTCGCCCCCTTGCTGGGGCGGGGCGAGCTGGAAGCTCCCGCCTCCACCGCTCGCCCACCTCTCTTCCTGTCATTGATCTTGCTGGAGAACAATGTCTGAAAAGACTATTTGGTCCCCGGGAGCCTACTCGGCGAATACAGGGTTGTACATATCTAACCAACAGCAGACCTGTTATCGAACATGCGGTGGGCATTGTATCCAGGTACGCTAGTGAACCAAGCACATCACATATGAGAGCTGTTAAAAGAATCCTAAGGTACCTGCAGGGGACTAAGAATTTCAGACTGATGTTAAAAAGAACAACAAAAGGGGATGATCGAATCACAGGTTACTCAGACAGCGACTGGGCAGGAAGTGTCGACGACCGCAAAAGCACTAGCGGATTCCTGTTTCAGTTGGGGCAAATGACGATTTCATGGAGCTCCAGGAAGCAGAAGAGCGTAGCTCTTTCTTCCGCTGAGGCGGAGTATATGGCGATAGGCGAAGCGGCAAAGGAGGGGGTTTGGCTCAATCGTCTGCTAACCACTCTGAAACAGGAACAAATTCGTGTTATTACAGTCATGGTCGACAGCACCTCCGCAATTTCCATTAGCAAAAACCCAGTTCTCCATAGTCGCACCAAGCATATTCAAATCAAGCATCATTTCGTCAGAGAACTTATCGAAGATGGAGAGCTGGATGTTCAACACTGCAATACCAAGGATCAACTCGCGGATGGTATGACAAAGGCTCTCTCCTCAGAGAAATTTCAGGTGTTTAACAGAGCCATCGGGGTGATCAGCAGCGCTGAAGCTAACGAGGAAGATTTCGCCCGCAACCAAGCATCTTCGAACGGGCTACGCCCGTTCTCGATGCCGCGCTGCGGGCTTCGCCCGCAACCAAGCGGGTTTCGCCCTCTTGGCATTCAAGAGGGTTTCGCCCGCAAATGAATATGTCTGCGTCTGCAAGCATATTCTGCGTGGCGGCGACATTAGGAGAAGCTTATTGTTTTCAGGCATAGGTGTTTGTATGTTGCGTGACATCTTAGAGTACATTGAAAATTCTACGAATCAACAAAAAAGACATTAATACGATGATAACAGGATTGAGACAGCAAAAAAAATTGTATTATATCCTGAAATTACAGCAGCATTGAAATAAAACTCGTTCAATGTATTCTAAATAATACAACTCATGGAATTGCTGTAAAAAAAACTCGTTCAATGTATTCTAAATAAAGCTCAGATCAAATCATTGATCAAGTGAAAGGCTTGAAAATTCCAGGACTCTTCCATCTTCATTATTAAAAACAACTAAATATTAGGTGAATTTATTAAAAAACAACTAAAATTCGAATAAGATAAAAAAAAACTTAAGTACAATTGCATTAAGAATTTATTAAAAACCAACTAAATAAGATCGGCAAAGAACTCACTCAAGCACAACAACCTGAAATTTTTCGGATCGAAAAGAGGGGTTAGGTTACTACCTCGAACCCCAAAAATCCACTAAACGGGAAAAGCTTACCACTAGAACGAAGATCTCGCCGAGGGCTTTCCGAATCTACTCTCCAGACGCGATTCCGACTACAACAGCCCTAGAAATCGCCGGCTGGAAGCTCCACGACACGCCGCTCTCGCTCTCTCGCCCGATAGAACTCTTGGTCGGCCGAAAGGGGAAGGAGGTGAAAAAAGATATAACCTAAGCTTTCGATCTTCAACGCTTAAAAATATATACATATTCATAATAATAATAATTAACGTATTATTATATATATAGCTTAAATTGCTCGCCGAGAACAAGGCAACTCTTCGAATTCAAGGAATTCGTCGAACGCAACCTCCAGTTCGTCGAACGCAGCCTCCAGTTCGTCGAACGCAGCCTCCAATTCGTCGAACGCAACCTCTAGTTCGTCGAACGCCGCCTCCAGGAATTCGTCGAACACAGCCTCCAGTTCGTCGAACGCAGCCTCCAGTTCGTCGAACGCAACCTCGAGAAATTAAGATCTTAATAACTACACAAAAATCTTCTTTATAGCTCGAAACGACGTGAAATCTCGCACGCTTGATCTAAATTACATACTTTAACTAGGCTAAGGCCCAAAACTAAACCTGACGAGCAGACGTAACACCCAAACATCAAAATTACGTCACAGCGGCTACGCAAAATAATTAACGAAAAGCAGGGGCTTTACAATCGGCGCCAGAGACGCTCCCGTACGAACACCGCGGTCGCAATAGCCAGCTGCCTACGCGTCTGATCGACCTGGGCTGGAGTGAATTAAAGGAGGGTTGGCACCGTCGATGACTCCCCTCCGGTTGGGTGGCGGAGCTCCACTATCTCGGACTCGGCTTCGGCGAGGCGAGTACCAAGGTAATCAACTTGATGCTATGATGCGGCCAGCTGCTCATCCAAGGCAGACACCCGCATCACTAGCGCCACCGTGGTTTCCTGAAAAATGAAGTGTTAGCTGATGTAGTTGGTAGGCGAGCAGGATAAAGGCGAGTAAGATCTCATACCTCAGGAGGAGGAGCCTCCTTAGACTTGAGCGCAGCCAGCTCCTTTTCCACTTCAGCTAGCTTCTTCTCCAGCTCCTTATAGGCGACATCCAGATCGCGAAGCCGCCTGTTCGATTGGAGCCCCCGCCGCGCGGTCTGGTGAACCAGCTCGGCAGTGCATAGGGCGGAGCGGCTGTTGAGATTGACCAGCTCGCGGATATGAGCCTCCGTGAGGACCTCGACATCCTCGCGCCCATACAACCCGAAGAGGAGGTTGTATGCGCGGCCGCTGGCCTCCTCGAAATTTTCCCAGGAAGGGAGAAGCGAGCTCACCAAAACCCTGTTCGCCTCTGGGTCACATATCAACAGGGGATTGCCTTTGGAGTCCTCGCTCCTCATCCCCAGCCCGAAATTTGTATGGATCGAGGGGTCTGGAGGCGAACTCGCCGGAGGGTGAGAGGTGGAGCTCCCCGTCTTGTGCTTCTTACGTCTCGGCTCGCTTGTCGAGGCGGCTTCAGGGTCGACTCGACCCTTGCCCTTATCTGCTGCCGGAGGCGTCCCGCTGTCCACTGAAACCACAACCCGGAGGCGTCCCGCTGCATGTCCCGTGTTTAGCAATAATCGATTTACTTGAATAACTACTTAAATAATTCGACCGGGCAGGCGGACAGCAGGCAATAGTGAAATTACGCCAAAATTTCGACCTGTGCACGTGTCCGGGTGTGCCTTTAACTGGGTCCGCCCCTAGCTACTACAAGTGTTGTGTATGTGGTCTCCATAAAAACAACATTAGCATGTCTTTGTGAATACTCTCATTAGCTTATGAGAATATCTTTTAGCCACTAGTCCAACATACCCAATATAAAAAAAATGCACGAGCAGTTGAAAGAAGAAATAAAATAATAGTATAAGATAATAAATTTAAGATATAGAGCAGATTTGTACCACACGTAATTCGTCGAGATCAGAAAGGCCTAAGGAGACGCCTATTCGCACACCTCGCTAGGTGAGTAGGGGCGAGCAGAGGTGAGCATGGGGCGAGCAGGGGCGAGCAGAGGCGAGCTTGGGCGAGTACCTCGCGAGTATGGGCGAGTAGCCCTTGTAACTCGCGATCTTAGGCAGTATACTCGCCTGTCCCCCCCCCCCCCCCCCCCCCCCCCCCCCCCCCCCCCCCCCCAGGATTTCTCTATAAATAGACCCCCAGGGGTACTAGAAATGACACTTTTTGGAAGTGGTCGAGGTCCCCCCAAGCTGGATACTCGCCAAGTCCATGCCCGTCTAGTACCTCGCCCAGCTTTTGGTTGCGGAAGGGAAGTTTCTCCCAAACTTCCGGGTATGTGGTGGGACCTCCCTGCTGGAGCACCTGGGGTGTGCTTATAGTCATTTCCTCTCTCCTATTTTAGCTATCCGAGCCGTGGAGTTGGGCCGCAGGATCAGTAACCTCGGACTGCATTGATCCGAATTTTAGAGCCGGGATTTTCCTGGCTTCAACAAGATCATCTAGGTAACATAAAAAATTTATTGAGGTTACTCAAATCTAGGTACATTTTCTACTCCAGCCCTTAGTAGAAAATCACTAAACAATGTTCTCGAAATAATAACTGAATCTTTTGATAAACAAACTTTTAGAATCACTATGTCTTTTGATAAAGAGACTTTTAGAATCACTAAGACTTTGTTTGGTTGGGCATTTCGCCTCCTCCGTTTGGAGCAAACATCGCCGGATGGCTGGAGCACCCACCGGACAGAGAAAAGGGCGCCTAAATGGAGCGTTTCCAACCCCGCCTCCCCCTCGGTTCCAATGTTCCGTTTGAACCCGCCGGCTGCATCCGCCACCGCCGAACCAAATGAAGCATAAATACTTTGGAGAGAGATTCTTAAAATTCCAATTTACTTTTCAGGTAAACCAATAATCTTTATCAAAGTGTGTTGGCCTTCTTCGCGGATCCGGATCCTCTCCAATCCATTTCATATCTAATGGACAAGATAAGTCTAAAGATATCTAGTGATATAGATTTTTTTGATTAAAAAAATTTATTGAAGAATGAAAAAATGATGACCCCATCAAATCAACAATCATTCATTGAACCGTGAAATGAATCTCCTTCGTTTCGCCAGAAATGATCCTGATTGCTTCTTTGCCGCCCGAAGTTCACAAATCAGTTATGCCACGTGTCCATCCTAAATATTAGGAAAAAGAAAATCCTTGTTAAGCGCCCAAAGTTCATCTCCCCCAATTTTCACCCATAAAGAAATTCCACTGTGTGTGAGTGGCACTCTTTAAACTCGGCTTAAAACCGACTAAAAATGGCAGCACGCGCGATGCTGTCTGCTGGCTGTCCCCTCTTTCCCCGGCCGCCTCCTATTCGTGCTCCGCCGGGGAACTCCCCTGTCGCCAATGTCCCTCGCCAATGATCCTGGCACCTCTATATAGGCACGGCCATGACCAATGTCAGCGGCAGAAGAAGAAATGGAAATCGCGTATTTCTTTAGGGGGAGGAAGAGGACGGAGCGAAGCGGGGGACGAGCCAAACTAGCTGAAAAGCGGGACGAGCGCTTTGAGATCCCCGTGATCCCGCCGGCGATCCAGCCACCCAAGACGCCCGCCGAGCCCATAGGGTTCCTCTCCCGCTCGTGGACCCTCTCCGCCTGCGAGATATCACGAGCCCTCCTCTCCGTCAACAGGAAGCGCGGGGTTACTATCGACGACCGCCTCCGCGACTTCATCGTTCCCGACGCAGTCCGCCTCCACCCCGTAAGATTGTACCCGATACTCAACTCTCTTGTTATATAAGTTTGCCGATTAATTTAATTGGCAGGGCGATGGTACGGCCATAGGCAAGTGGCTCCTTCGTAAGGGGAGAGCGAGGAGCAAGGAGAAGGCGAGAATGACGAGGGCGGGCATCCACGCGGCGGTGTCAGTGGCTGGGGTGGCCGCGGCGGTGGCTGCCGAGGTCGCCGGGATGAGCTCGGAGAGCCAGGGGTCGAAGATCGCCGCTGCCTTGGCTTCTGCCACCGAGCTGCTCGCTTCACACTGCGTGGAGATCGCTGAGATCGCCGGGGCCGGGCACGAGCAGGTAATCGATGCCATACGGTCGGCCGTCGACTTCAAGACATCCGGCGATCTGATGACTCTCACGGCGGCGGCCGCGACAGGTCAGATTTGAAACCCCTTTTTTTGTAAATGCAATTCGCCTGCAATTCATCGTCTCTGTACATTACCATACAAAAAAAAAAACCAATACAGCATTGCGCGGAGTTGCGGCGTTGAAGCAGAGGGCTCAGAGAGAAGCAAGAAGCAACATCGCCGCCGTCATACCGTGCGAGAAGCGAACCTGCGACGGCTCGGAAATCTGGTGCAAGGAAGGTGATCTTCTGAAAAGAAACAGAAATGGTAAAACTTCTAATTGCATCTATCAGAACCCCCCTTTTTTTGTTCCATTGCCATTAATCTTACAATCTGCAGGAACATCGCACTGCAAGCGCGTGAACCTTTACATAAACAACAAGTCGCAGGTGATTGTTAAGATCAAAAGCAAGCACATAGGAGGCGCTCTCTCAAAGAAGAACAAAAGTGAGTTGAATTCCGCAATAACTTCTCAGCAAAGACATTTTTTTAGTGGTGATGATCGGGGAAGATGATACGGTAATCTTTGATTGTTCAGGTGTTGTTTACAGT
Organism: Dactylorhiza incarnata; assembly: GCA_033032865.1. Taxonomy (NCBI): domain Eukaryota; kingdom Viridiplantae; phylum Streptophyta; class Magnoliopsida; order Asparagales; family Orchidaceae; genus Dactylorhiza; species Dactylorhiza incarnata. The sequence continues at coordinate 6,476,397 of JAWHQI010000109.1, read as the reverse complement.
GTAGAAGATGAAGAATTTGCATGGCCTGGAACGGAGAAGAAGGGTGGAGAAAATGGAGCGTGTTTTGGCTTGAGAACAGCAGGTGGGAACTTATTAGTGTTTCAGTGTTCGGACAGCTTAAGCAGGCAGAAATGGGTGAGTGCGGTAAAGAACCTTCTCCAGCAAGTCAGTCGAAGTGGTGGGGACGATGATGTGGACAGGTCTATGGAACCACTTAGGATCAGTTAATTTTTATTTATTTATTTGAAGATTGCTTTAATTTAAGGATCAACTAATAATAAGGCGAAGGGTTGGGTTTGTAATATATTATTATTATTACAGTATTTTAATATTGTTCGATAAGATATAAGCATGGTGAATGAAATATGATATATGCCAATGAGGTAAAATAGTAATTTGGTATGCCAATGAGGTCAGGGTTTTTGGCAATTTGCATCCATGAAATTCAGGTTTTTTGTACTTTGCACCCCGAATCTGTAAAATTTGGCATTTTGCACCCCTAATTATCTATTTCTGACACTTTGCACCACATACCGAAATTTCAAGGGTATTTAGGTCAGGGCAGCACCAAAAATGCTCATTCAAGAGTATTTAGGTCCGGTTAGCACCAAAAATGCTCATTCAATGGTATTTAAGTCTGGGCAGCATCAATAATTTGGGGTGCAAAGTGCCAGAATGAGTATTTTTGGTGCTGCTCGGACCTAAATGCCCTTGAAATTTTCGCTTGTGCGTGCAAAATGCCAATTTTAAAGATTCGGGGTGCAAAGTGTCAAAAAATCATATTTCAAGGGGTGCAAAGTGCCAAAAAAACAACAACGAGGTAAAATAGTAATTTTGGTTTAACATTAAGTTGAATTTTTGTCTTGATATGGAAAAAGATCCTTTCCATTTCACTCCAAATGGATAGTATTCATTTTGCGGTCAAAATTTTATCTAAGTTGATCCGACGGGTTCAGTAATTCCAACCTATTTTATTTTTCACGTCTCTAAAAAATTTCACACCCTTTGATAAAATGAAAAGAGATCTAAATCATGAAATGAACAAATGGAGGAGAATCAAATGGAGAGAATCATGATCCACAACATATGCATGTTGTATGTGCTAAACAACATTTTGTCTCAGTACTTTATATTAGTATCTCTTTATAGCATTGAGACTAAAAAAAATATTTATCATATTTTAAAATGTAAGAAAATAGATGTTTGCAAATAAAATTTTTGGAATATGAATTATGGTGTTTTTATGATCATTTTAAGCATCAATTTGTCTACATTCTGGTGATCTTTGAAAAAAAATATGATCAGATTTTTTTATCAAAATAAAAATATTCTTATCAGATTTTTCAGATATCATCAGAACGCGGTCAAATTGATACTTAAAGTGATTGTAAGAATAGCATAGTTCACCCTATGTATTTTTTATTGTAAAAATCGACTTGTGATTTATAGCAAAAAAATAAGTGTAAAGCATGTAGTGGTTTTTATGCATCCAAGACCGTGCGCATGACACGGTTCATTTGGCATGGCGTTTTTGCTCCTCTGAGTTTAGATAAAACGTCACCGCCGTAAAATTTGTACTACGTGACAATGCTTATGACCGCCAGCAAGGAAAAAGGACTAATTCTGAACATAAAAATGGTTGGACCTCCATAGGTGAGGTCAATTGTTCAAGAACGATGATTTATAACCGCCGTGTTCATGGCCGCCGCCAATCGTGACAAACTAGCCCTTGAAATATATCAAGCCATGTTAGCCAATTCTTTCTTTACAAAGAAAATACCCCCAAGAGGTGTTGCTCATTATTTGTATGTAATGCTTTTATAATTAGGGAGAGTTCTACTATTACAACCTAACAACTTGAATAACATACTAAACTTTTGGCTCGGTTTGGTACTCACTTTTCCTTTAGTTTCATTCTAATCGAGCCGGCTCTTGAGTGTTTAGTAATAATCGTTTCCTATCATTTTAATTCGGCCGACTTAAAAGGGGGTTTTCCCCCTTTTTGGAAAGGACTTAGAAAGCTCAATTTTCCTTTTCAAAACGATCGATTTGACATATTTTTTGATAGGGGCTCGTATAATGGACTCTTATTTATAAGCCGCAATGGTAGCAAATATTTCCAAAAGCGCTTCCCCCACCAGTTTGGCAGGGAATCCAGGGAAATAAAGCTAGAGTTGCCATCCGGAGCCACGCCAAGAATGGCAACGGGACCGTCTCCCATCTTGAAGCCGACCCGCGCAACCGCGCCACCTCACGGGGCGCGGACGAGCCGCGCACTCGCAAGGGGTGCGGCCAACCCCGGGGTGCGGCCTTGCCGCCACACCCCCATGGGGTGCGGCTTGGCCGCACCCCCATGGGGTGCGGCTTGGCCGCACCCCCTTGGGGCGGGGTGCGGCCCTGCCGCACCCCCTTGGGGCGGGGTGCGGCCCTGCCGCACCCCCCTAGGGTGGGGTGCGGCATGGCCGCACCCCCTTTGGGGTGCGGCCCGGCCGCACCCCCTCGGGTAGGGTGGGGCCTGGCCGCGTCTCCCGGGAGCGCGTCCCGTCCGCTTCCCTCTCTGCGGGGGAGGGTGACCGTTTCCTCCCCTCCTTCCCCCCCTTTCTGACAGGGGAACTCACGGGGCGCCTCTTCGAGCGAGCTCCTCGCCAGGAACGACGAACCCCGTTTTCCTTCTCGGATCGCGACCAATCGCCTCTCCGTTCGCTCAGAATGCTCCCGCGCTCATTGCGCGCTCAGAACGCCTCTCCGTTCGCTCAGAACGCTCACGTGTTCATTACGCGCTCAGAGCACCCCCTCGCTCGTTGCGCGCTCAGAACACTTCTAAGCGCGCACTTCTCACTTTTTGTCTTTCAGGCGTCTCACTTTTTGTCTTTCAGGCATCTCACTTTTTGTCTTTCCGGCTTCTCACTTTTTGGGTTTCCGGCTTCTCACTTTTCAGGAACAGTCGGTCGCCTTTTTCGCCTCCAACAGAACTGCCCGAGCTGCCCAAGCTGCCCGAAGGGCAAGGTGGTCATTTACGAAAAGTGGCGATCTGTGTGCCCAAAACCGGAAAATATGATTCGTCCACCGAGCATTTATGGAAACTGCCAACGACAAAATTACCGACTACCCCCGGCCAAAGCTATAAAAAGGGGCCTGTGGGTTCATTTGAAGGGACCTTGACTTCTGGACCTGGGAGAGCTCCTTGCAGACTTTTGCGGAATTCTCCTTCGGTGCTTGAAGATTTCCTTTCCGGACTTGAAGATTTCCTTCATCCCGAAAGGCGACGCAGCAGCTCACTTTTGTTCCCCGGAGCAGCTCACTTTTGTTCCCCGGAGCAGCTCACTTTTGTTCCCCGGAGCAGCTCACTTTTGTTCCCAGGAGCAGCTTACTTTTGTTCCCCGGAGCAGCTCACTTTTGTTCCCAGGAGCAGCTCATTTTTGTTCCCCGGAGCAGCTCACTTTTGTTCCCAGGAGCAGCTCATTTTTGTTCCCCGGAGCAGCTCACTTTTGTTCTCCACCTTTCTCAGAAGGAGAAAAGGACTTAGTTTTTTCCAAGAGGCGGCCTGTCGCCTTCGGATCTCTCTACTACTGTAACGAGTTGCGGCCTGTCGCACTCGAGTTCTAAGTCTCACTTTGTAACCCCCCTGAAGATAGTGGAATTTGGTCGGCACAGCTCCGACCACGTGGTTTTTTACCCTTTCCGGGTTTTCCACGCTAAAAAGTCCCAGTGCAATCAACGAATCTCTAATTGACTGTTTGCGCGCTTAGTTCGCTCACGAGCTAAGGTGGTTCAAGTGAACCGGTCTACCAAGAGCCCTAAGCGTTCTGCAACAGTTTGGCGTCGTCTGTGGGAATGGATTCCCAAAATCTAAGCAAAGAATTTCCGAGCGCAATACCCGCTTCGCCGGAATTCTCGGAACCAGCAAGAGTGGACACCTCCCCTGAACTATCCGACGCATACAGCTCCTCAATTCCAGAGAGCCCGGTGAAAGGAGCGCTCATCGCTGCACCCATCCGGCCCCCTTGGCCCGGATCGACTGGCAAACCGACCCCTCCCGCAGGAGGGCAGGATCTGAACAATGACAAATATCAACAAAAGCGATCTCCACTGTCAAAGACAATTTTGGCATACCCAGTTCCGCCATGGCTAAAGTTCCTGCACTATAAGGAGTTCCACGGAGTAGAAGACCCCTACGAGCACATTAACCATTTCTTGGTAACAATGGGGATGCACGGACTTCCCGATCAGATCAGATGCAAGATCTTCACCAAGACACTGCGCGGAGACGCTCTCCGCTGGTATCAAGCCCTGCCAAGCGGAGCGGTACACAACTTCACCGAGTTGTCCCAACTGTTCGTCGAGCAGCACGAGATACACTCAACAAAGGTCCAAGAGGAAGAAAAGCCTGGTACAAGTGAACCACCCCTCCTAGGGGAGGAAGAGCGGAACGAGCAATCGGAGAAAATCGGCACAAATTTTGACCAAGAGCGCCCCTGCGCATGGATGGACTTCATCTTGGACGCAAGCATAGGGAGTCCCCCCTGTGAGCTGAGGAAAGCATTGATAACTCACCGCATCTCATTCAACGTTCTATTCCTAGCAGCAATAGTTCGGCTCAAGCTCCTAAGCGGGAACCTCAAGCTTAGGGCCAGCGAAGCAGAGCTCCCTGATGGAACTACGGTACCTACCGTAGGAATCATCACCCTCCCCGTCCAAGTAGGGGCGCACGCAGAACCAGTCCAGTACGATGTACAGTTCGTCGTCGCCGAAGCAGACTCCCCCTACGACGCAATATTCGGGAGCCTCCTACTGGACGCCATGGAGCACGACGTTTCCATGTCCCGACGCATGACCAGCAAAGGAAATATCCTCAGGAGCGCGATGCATGGTTTCGACACACCCGCCTCCAGGCTCCCCTGGATCAACAGCAACCCGTCGCCGAAATCGAAGTCCGAGAAGCAGGGTGCACGGGAAGGCCAAGTGACTCCTGCAGTAATTGGAAAAGACAAACTTCGGACGCTGACAGGCTCGCCGCCCTTCGATACAAGCCGCAAGAGAAAGGGGCAGCAGCAGCAGCTCGAGGAAGCCGAACTGCCCGCTCAGAATCAAGCAGACCACCTCCGAGAGCCAGCAAGTCAAGGCTCCCGGAGCTTCACCCCACTGAATACACCACGCGAGCGCATATTGTCCGTAATCTGTAATAACAAGATCATCCACTGGCCCAGAAAGCTCTCCTTGCTCAGGGGAGATCAATCCCAGTTTTGCCACTTCCACAAAGGCCGAGGGCACCGAACGGAGCAATGTACCCGACTGAAAGATGAAATCGAACGCCTTGTCCAATTAGGATACCTGGAGACCTTCCGCGCAGAGACACAGGAAAAGGCCATCGAGGGTCAACCGCCGGGCCACTATCGCCCCCCAAGCTGAACGGCCGAAAAGACTCGAGCAAGTGCAACGCAAACGAAGCTCAACGCTATCTTCTCCCTCAATAAAGTCTGTCTCAGAAACTTGTTAACCCCGGGATCGCAAGATTACACTTGCGCATGTATCAGTATTCATTTTCTAATAAAATTCTACTTGCTCCAATCCATTCTGCTGCAGGTACCGCTTCGGGGCCCTGCCCCGGGGACTCTGCACCGCCGTCGATTGAAGGTTCGCCCTTCTCCTCCGCCGTCGAGTCCCGGTGTCGTGGAGGCCTGCCCCCCCTGCGTTCACCCTCGGTTTGAATACACCCGCTATTCACCGGCCAAAGCCGCGAGCACAGACTCGTGCACCAAAGCCGCGGGCGCAGAACCGCGCAAAAAAGTCGCGAGCAAAGGCTCGTGCACTAAAGCCGCGAGCACAGACTCGTGCACCAAAGCCGCGAGCACAGACTCGTGCACCAAAGCCGCGGGCACAGAACCGCGCAAAAAAATTGCGAGCAAAGGCTCGTGCACCAAAGCCGCGGGCACAGAACCGTGCAAAAAAGTCGCGAGCAAAGGCTCGTGCACGAAAGCCGCGAGCACAGACTCGTGCACCAAAGCCGCGAGCACAGACTCGTGCACCAAAGCCGCGAGCACAGACTCGTGCAAGAAAGCCGCAGGCACAGACTTGCGCATACTAACTCTTTATATATATATATATGCATCTGCAAGCCGCGGGCTCCGTCTCGTGCGAAACTCATTTTGAAAACAAACAAACAAACTATGCAGGTGCCAACAACCAGATTAACAGGATCACGCAAAGAAGTGAATACGATAAACACGATAACCGCGTCAGCTCAACGTTGCGCACAAAACAGACAAAAATACAGAAAGCGGAAAAGCAAAATGCAAACAAACCAACTCAGAACGACGCACAAACAGACAATGGCATGGAAAGCAAGGAAACAGAAGACAATCAACGTCAATCCTCGGTTGCGTCCGAACACTCATCCTCCGAAAGGTCTCCTGCTCCAAGACCAGCGGTATCGCACCCGAACTTCCTCCCCACCAGGCACAGAGTCTTCTGAATACCGCGCTGGAAGGCGACTTCGCGCTCGTCCTCCAACAAGGGCTCGACCTCCTTCGTCATGACCTCGGCACGGATCTCCTCCGCCATCTGGAACCGCTCCTCGACAAAAGCAAGAGAATCTCGGAACTCGGCCACTCCGGCCGCCTTGGCATCCTCAAGGCTGCACTCGACCGACGACAGCCGCTCCACCTCGCTCCGCAGAAAACCCAGCTCCCCCTCCATACGAAACATCTCCCCCTGAGCCTCAGACAACTGACGATGCGCATCCTGGGCAAGCGCCTTGTCTCCACCATACGCCTCCTGCAGCTTCTCAACCTCAGATCGGGAAGAAGAGAGGTCGGCCTCCAGCTGCTTGGCGCGGGACAGATCACGATCCCTCCTCTTCTGTAAAGCAGGCATGTCCCTCTTCATCACGCTCAGCTCCTCCTGGAGGGAGATGTAGTTGTCCTTGAGGCCCACGTAACAGTCGTTCCACGTGAGAGCAACATTGGTCAGAACGTTCGCCTGCAAACACGAAGGAAGCAATCAGGAAACATAAACAATGAAAGCAAAGACAAGTCAAGACCCAAGAAAGGAGAGATTCACTTACTGCAGAAGTCATCGCCTGGAGGGACGAGGAAACTCGCCTCAACGGTGGATAAGGAGGAGGTGGAGGCAAGTCTCCCTGCGCAACCTGCTCAGCAGTAGGGGAGGCCAGAATCTCGACCTCCGGGTCGGAAGCAATCGGCTCCCCCCGACGGCGGCTCGGACCGGCTTCATGATCGTGGCTCCTAGGCTCCGGCGGAGCAGAACACGAACCAGGAGTTCCATTCCTGAAAACAATCTTTCTCTTCCTTCCACGCTCTAAGGGAACAGCGGCCTCCCGCTCGGCATCCCAAGAAAGCCCCGCCGAGAGTAGTCGGCTCTCCTCCACGCAGCTGTGAATACAGAACAGAGCCTTCGACAGGCCCTCCCGACCAGGGAAACCGGGAATGGGAAGGAACTCGTCTTCCCGCCCGGTCAGCCGACGGCAACGACCAGGGAGCGCTCTCCAAAGCTCCGGCAGCTCCCAGCGATTACGGACATACCCATAGAGGGTGTTTCCGTGACGGTAATCTGCCTTCTCGCCAAAGCGGAACCAGCTCTTGTTACTACGGACCTCGATACGACCACCCGAGTCGGTGGCAACCTCGCACCAGTCCTTGAAAAGATCGAGTGAAAAACGCGCGCTGTGCTCCCGGAAGAAGACAATCAGCCCCATGATGTTCGCCATCCCAGCAGGCGTAAACTGTGTAATTGGGACACCACAGAACCAGAGTATCTCAAGAACTTCATCGGATGGAGGAATACGGAACCCAGACTTCAAGCAGCTCTCGGAAAGAGTCATAAAACCAGTAGGCGGATTCTGAGCGCGCTCCTCCACCCCCGGAATCTTCACCTCAGTATTAGGCGGCAATTCAAACCGTTTGCGCCATATCCCGATTCGCGCACCATCAAGAGAAGAACGCAGGCGCATCGGCCTCGAGTGGCCGCCCCGCTTCGAAGCCTGAAAAAGAAATGTATATGAACGCAGGCGCTAAGATAGACAAATAAAACGACCGAAGCGGGGCGAACCATACCGCCAGCCAAGAGCGCGCGAATTCACGCACCATCTGTATAAACAAAAATAGTGCGCAAACTCCGAGCACGCACGAGAGCCGAGCGACACGCGCTCGCCGCCGGCTTCGCTCAAGAACGCGTGCAGGCACCCGCCGTACGCAGGCACCACGCGTAGGAACCAGCCCCGCGCGGGCACCACGCGCGGGCACCGACCGCGCGCAGCGGCCGCCCGCGGACGCCGGTGCCGCGTGCGGGCGCCAGCCGCGCACCGGCACCGCGCGCGGGCACCGCGCGCGGGCACCGACCGCGCGCAGCGGCCGCACGCCGACGCCGCGCGCGGGCGCCAGCCGCGCGCCGGCACCGCGCGCGGGCACCGGCCGCGCGCGGGCACCGACCGCGCACCGGCCGCGCGCGGGCACCGACCGCGCACCGGCCGCGCGCGGGCACCGACCGCGCACCGGCCGCGCACAGCCGCCGCGCACGGGCACCCGCCGAGGCCACCGCGCGCGGGTACCGGCCGCACGCCGACCTCGCCCGAGCGCCGACCGCGCGCAAGCACAAGCCGCGCGGGTCCCCCGCCAGCCCTGGGCCGCGCACAAGCGCACGCACGGACGCCGCTCGGGCGGCGACCGCCCGACCCCCCGGCCGTCGTTCCCGTTTTTCCCTCCAAGTCATTTTTTCAAAAAATAGAAAACTTACCTCCGGCATCGTCCGTTACGCCACGCAAAGATTCAAAAACCCTCGCACTCCTTCACAAGTTCTGGACTCCGACGGTTTTGGGGGGCTTATGATAAGGGCTCGTATAATGGACTCTTATTTATAAGCCGCAATGGCAGCAAATATTTCCAAAAGCGCTTCCCCCACCAGTTTGGCAGGGAATCCAGGGAAATAAAGCTAGAGTTGCCATCCGGAGCCACGGCAAGAATGGCAATGGGACCGCCTCCCATCTTGAAGCCGACACGCGCAACCGCGCCACCTCACGGGGCGCGGCCGAGCCGCGCACCCGCAAGGGGTGCGGCCAACCCCGGGGTGCGGCCTTGCCGCCACACCCCCATGGGGTGCAGCTTGACCGCACCCCCTTAGGGTGCGGCTTGGCCGCACCCCCATGGGGTGCGGCTTGGCCGCACCCCCTTAGGGCGGGGTGCGGCCCTGCCGCACCCCCCTCGGGGCGGGGTGCGGCCCTGCCGCACCCCCCTCGGGGCGGGGTGCGGCCCGGCCACACCCCCTCGGGTGGGGTGCGGCATGGTCGCACCCCCTTTGGGGTGCGGCCCGGCCGCACCCCCCCTTGGGTGCGGCCCGGCCGCACCCCCCCTTGGGTGCGGCCCGGCCGCACCCCCTCGGGTAGGGTGGGGCCTGGCCGCGTCTCCCGGGAGCGCGTCCCGTCCGCTTCCCTCTCTCCGGGGGAGGGTGACCGTTTCCTCCCCCTCCTTCCCCCCTTTCTGACAGGGGAACTCACGGGGCGCCTCTTCGGGCGAGCTCCTCGCCAGGAACGACGAACCCCGTTTTCCTTCTCGGATCGCGACCAATCGCCTCTCCGTTCGCTCAGAATGCTCCTGCGCTCATTGCGCGCTCAGAATGCCTCTCCGTTCGCTCAGAACGCTCACGTGTTCATTACGCGCTCAGAGCACCCCCTCGCTCGTTGCGTGCTCAGAACACTTCTAAGCGCGCACTTCTCACTTTTTGTCTTTCAGGCGTCTCACTTTATGTCTTTCAGGCGTCTCACTTTTTTTCTTTCCGGCTTCTCACTTTTTGGGTTTCCGTCTTCTCACTTTTCAGGAACAGTCGGTCGCCTTTTTCGCCTCCAACAGAACTGCCCGAGTCGCCCAAGCTGCCCGAAGGGCAAGGTGGTCATTTACGAAAAATGGCGATCCGTGTGCCCAAAACCGGAAAATATGATTCGTCCACCGAGCATTTATGGAAACTGCCAACGACAAAATTACCGGACTACCCCCGACCAAAGCTATAAAAAGGGGCCTGGGGGTTCATTTGAAGGGACCTTGACTTCTGGACCTAGGAGAGCTCCTTGCAGACTTTTGCGGAATTCTCCTTCGGTGCTTGAAGATTTCCTTTCCGGACTTGAAGATTTTCTTCATCCTGAAAGGCGACGCAGCAGCTCACTTTTGTTCCCCGGAGCAGCTCACTTTTGTTCCCCGGAGCAGCTCACTTTTGTTCCCAGGAGCAGCTCACTTTTGTTCCCCGGAGCAGCTCACTTTTGTTCTCCACCTTTCTCAGAAGGAGAAAAGGACTTAGTTTTTTCCAAGAGGCGGCCTATCGCCTTCAGATCTCTCTATCTCTCTACTATTGTAACGAGTTGCGGCCTGTCGCACTCGAGTTCTAAGTCTCACTTTGTAACCCCCCTGAAGATAGTGGAATTTGGTCGGCACAGCTCCGACCACGTGGTTTTTTACCCTTTCCGGGTTTTCCACGCTAAAAAGTCCCAGTGCAATCAACAAATCTCTAATTGACTGTTTGCACGCTTAGTTCGCTCACGAGCTAAGGTGGTTCAAGTGAACCGGTCTACCAAGAGCCCTAAGCGTTCCGCAACATTTTTTATTGATTTTAACTTTTTTTTAATTTCATTTAATCAATTGAAGTTGTATATAAAATAAAATTATGTCTATAAATTTGTAAGAAATTTCACATATGATGGGGTTCCCCTAAAAGTGTTCGGTTTGAGTCAGACCGAGTGTTTCTCATCGCGGCCTCGACCGGACCTGCAGGGACGCTCCAGCTTTTATGGCCGGTCTTAGGCTTCATTTGGTTCCGCATTTAGGAGCTGCGTTTTGAGGAAACGCTGTCGCACGGCGGCAAAACAAACGGAACGGTGGCTTCGTTTGCCGCATTTCGCCCCACAACAAGGAGGAAAACCAGCGCCGCCACTCCATTTACACCCCCGCCTCCGTGCCTCCAGTTCGAAAGCGGCGTTTACGTCACCCCTTTCCGCCTGCCACCGTCGCGCCAAATAAATCCGTAATCCCGCTGCTAAGCAGCTTCGCGCTTCCGCTCCCGCTCCTGCATGCTCTACAGGGAGTTCTCCCGCTAGCCCCTGTTCTGCCAGAAGCGCTCCCGCTCTCCCCTGCTCCGCAGGAAGCTCTCTCGCTAACTCCTGATCCGCGGGAAGCGCTCTCGTGCTCCCGCTCGCGTCTGCTCCATAGGAAGCGCTCTCGTGCTCTCGCTCTGTGGGGAGGTGCTCTCGTGCTCTCGCTCGCTCCTGCTCTGTGAGAGGCGCTCCTGCTCCGCGAGAGGCGCTCCCGCTCGCTCCTGCTCCGCGGGAAGCGCCCTCGTGCTCCCGCTCGCGCCTGCTCCGCAGGAAGTGCTCCTGCTCGCCCCTGTTCCGCAGGAAGCGTTCCCGCTCTCCCCTGCTCCGCAGGAAGCGTTCCCGCTCTCCGGCTCCGCGGGGAGGCGTTCCCGCTCTCCCCTACTTCGCAGGATGCGCTCTCGTGCTCCCGCTCCGCGGGGAGGCATTCCCACTCTCCCCTGCTTCGCAGGAGGCACTCTTGTGCTCCTGCTCGCGCCTGCTTCGCAGGAAGCACTCTTGTTCTCCCGCTCCGCGGGGAGGTGCTCTCGTGCTCTCGCTCGCTCCTGCTCCGCAAGAGGTGCTCCCGCTTGCTCCTGCTCCGCGGGAAGCACTCTCATGCTCCCACTAGCGCCTGCTCCGCAGGAAGTGCTCCCGCTCGCTCCTGGTCCGCGGGAAGTGCTCCCTCTCTCCCCTACTCCGTAGGAAGCGCTCTCGTGCTCCCGCTCCGCGGGGAGGCGCTCCCTCTCTCCCCTACTCCGCAGGAGGCACTCTCGTGCTCCCGCTCTCTCCTGCTCCGCGAGAGGCGCTCCCACTTGCTCATGCTCCGCGGGAAGCGCTCTCGTGCTCCCGCTCGCGCCTGCTCCGCGGGAAGCGCTCTCGTGCTCCCGCTCGCGCTTGCTCCGCAGGAAGTGCTCTCGCTCGCCCCTGTTCTGTGGGAAGCGCTCCATGTCTCCCCTGCTACGCAGGAGGTGCTCTTGTGTTCCCGCTCGCTCCTGCTCCACATAGAGCGCTCTCACTCCATAGAGAGCTCTTCCACTCCCGCCCGCTCCGTAGAGAGCGTGTCTGCCTGCTCCGTAAGAGCTCTTCCACTCGCCCCTGCTCTGCGGAAGGTGTTCTCGTGCTCCCGCTCGCTCCTGCTCCGCAGAAAGCTCTTCAGCTCCGCCGAGAGCGCTTACGCTCCCACCGGCTCCGTAAGAGTGTTTCTGCTCACCCTGCTCTGCTAAAGGCGCTCTCGCGCTCCCACTTGCTCCTGCTCCACAGAGGGCGATCTCGCTCCATAGAGAGCGCTTCCGCTCTCGCCCGCTCCGCAAGAGTGCTTCCGCTCTCCCCTGTTACGCGTGAGGTGTTCCCGCGCTCCCGCTCGCTCCTGGTGCGCAGAAAGCTCTTCCGCTCCGCCGAGAGCGGTTACGCTCTCCCCGACTCTGTAAGAGTGTTTATGCTCACCCTGCACCGCGAGAGGCGCTCCAACTTGCTCATGCTATGCAGAGGGCGCTCTCACTCCGTCGAGAGTGCTTCCGCTCTCGCCCGCTCCGCAAGAGTGCTTCCGCTCGCTCCAGCTCCCCAGAAAGCACTCTCCTGCCCCCGTTCGCCCCTGCTCCATGGGAAGCGCTCCCGCTCTCCTATGGTCAGCAAGAAGCGCTCTCGCTTATGCCAATTCCTCGGAGCGCACCGCTACCATCCCTCGCCGACGGTGATCGCCGGCCACCACTACCCCAAGGAGGCTGTCCAGGCTGCCCAGCGTGACTGAGGGGAAAACTCGTCATAATCTCACAGTTGACGATCTGTGTGCCCTGAATCGGACATTCTCATTCGCTTGTCCAAGAATCAGCATGACGCAGTTACTAGAGTGCCCTCTTCAAAACCTATAAAAGGAGGGTCAAGCCTCCATTTGAAGACACTTTTTGGGCACTGGGAGAAGGAGCCCTTGAGTTTTCTGGCGAAGACTCTTTGAAGGTCTTCATCAACTGAAAGTGCACAGTGTGCCTCTGAGAATCCTCTAGAGGGGGTGAATAGAGATTTAAATTTATTTCTATTCTATTTGTGCAAGTACAATAAAACCTAAGCATTATGCTTCATCAAGATAAATGCCAGAATAAATAACTGCAGTTAAGTAATGAAAGAAAAACAGTAAATGAAATCTAAGCTATGAGGAACAACACAGAAAATTGACAATCTAGAAGACACATAATTTTTTATTGAGGTTTCCCAAAATGTGGGTACTCCCCTCTTCTACCACCTGGTAGGGATGCACCATTGTGCCTGAGTCTTTTGGTAAGGAGACTCTTAGAACCACTGATCTTTTGACAAGGAGATCATGAACCACCAGATCTTTTGATAAGGAGATCTTGAACCACCAGATCTTTTGATAAGAAGGTCTTGAACCACTGAATCCTTTGAAGAGGGATTAACTCTTTTACAGAAGAGAATTAGAAAGAGAAAGTAAGAAGAGAAGGGTTGTTGGAATTCTGTTATCAGAATTCTTATGAAAGGCTGTATGAAGAACAGCCTCTTGAGTCTTTCACTGGATCTGCTCTTGATTAACTCCTACTTATGATAGTGATGAATTGCAGGAGCTCTAGTTGTCAGATCCTTGTTCTTCTCTTCCTAAAGAACTCTGGATGATATATGATAGTGTTGAGAAGCAGCCTTCAGTTGTTCTGTTGTTCCGGAGAGAGCAACTCTTTCTTCTCTTTTCTGTTCTCTGTTAGGGCTCCTGAGGGAGGAAGAAGAAGAGGGAGCCCTAGAGAGAAGATGATGGTCGATTATAATGAATGTCCTGTTTATCACTTTCTTCTCTGCCCTTTTATTGTCTTTCTTCAATTTGAATATTTGTTTCCCTTTCTGGTAAGACCTGAAAAGGTATTCTGCACTGGACAATCTCTTTCTTTCCTTCTTTAATTCCCGACCCGTTTACCAACATTAAGCATGTTTCCAAGAAACCTTTTCTCTGTCCTTGTTAATTCTTAATTCCATTTGTGGCAATTAAGAAGCCATTGGGGAACGGTCTTGAGAGAGGTGGGCCATGAGAGAGGGTCCAAAATGACAGCTGAAAAGGTTTCCCTTTTCAGACTGTATTCGACGTAGCGTCGAATTCACTTCCTCTCTTATCGACGTAACCGTCAAGTTGAAAGGCATGACTCTAAACTTCATTATCTGCGTCGAGATGAAGTCGACGTTGCGTCGATTTTAGATGACTTCGACAAGTATTCCCTTCTGCGTCGAGTTGAGGTAGAAGCTGCGCCGACTTCTCAAGTTACTTTGATATGTCCATGACCTTTACGTCGATATCTATTCGACGTAACGTCGACTTGAGTTACTTCGACAGAATGGCTGAACCACTTGGACTTCTAGTAGAGTAGCGTCGATATGGACTCGATGTTGCATCGAATTCTATTCGACGCAAATGTTAACTTTGTCCCAATTTTGCTTCTCTTGACTTGGTCTTGACACCCTAGGTTGAGTGTGATATCCTAAGATATCTAATGACCAGATTACCCTCATCACTATACAATGGGTAATTCAATCCTAAAAGATAAAATCACTTTTAGTGAATTTGTTAAGTTAAATCAAATAGGTTTTTCCCAACAATCTCCCCTTATTTATCTTAACAAATTTTACAGTTTGTTCAAAGTGATTTTACACATTTCTTTGCATAAAACAAAAATACATACATTCAAGACAGTATAGACATATGAAAGATACAAACTGAAATCATAACCCATGTTATTCAATTGTCAAGAAGTATATCAATCACCATATCTGTTTTCTAGGAAGTGTAGAACTTAACAAAGTATCTGATCCTCGCCGCTCCTTCTCAGGAGTTCTTCTTTTTCTTGAGAATACTTTTACTTTCCTTTGGGCAATGTTCAGAGGCTCATCATCTTCTGTAGTAGCATCTTTGGGAAGCTCTCCCTGAATCTCTTCAGCTTGATGGGCAGCTTCATGAGCTATCTTAGCTACCTCATCTAGCATATTGTCATTCTGAGGTTTCTCCTGATCAGCTGTTGTACTTACAGCTTCCATTTCTATATCCAAGTTCCTTTGAACATCAGGGGCAGGCTCCCCCTGAATTACTGGAAGCTCCCCCTGATTTGCTGCTTCTACTCTTTCTTACTCATTCTGCTTTTCTAGAGCAGACCCCCCTAAACTATTGCATCTATTTGCTCATCATTCAATTGTTCTTAGAGCTCCCCTTGAACTGCAGGCTCCCCCTGGATCTGTGCATCTTGAAAGGTGATCACTTTGTCAGGAGCAGGCTCATTATTAACATCCCATTTATCATGTCCACTCTTATCAAGGACAAGTCTTTCTTCCTCCAATATGTTCTCCCCCTTCTTGACCTTGCTGGCCAGAGAGGTTAAGAACTCTTTTGTAACCATGGAGGAAGACACAAACTCTTTGAGACCTTGGAGGGATCTTTTTGAGTCTAATAACTCAGCCTCCATCTGAGAGTACTTTCTATCAAATTTTCTTGCCTGGGAGGCCACCAGGTCAGCAAATGTAGAAGAGGCAAGGGCCACAGCCTTGGAGATGACTTGCTCAAGTTCAACTGGTGGAATGGGAGATGTAGAAAGAGGAAGTGATGAAGGAAGTTTTTCTTGGATAGGGGAGAGAGCCTGATAAGTCTCAGGAGAGATATGAAGAGGTGGTGGAGGTGGAGCAAATTAATAATCTGGGATGATAATGGATGGTAGTTGATGGGAGAATTGAGGAAGTGGCCCAGGAGCTGAAGTGGATGGGAAGGAATGAGGTATTTGAGGAGATGGCTCTGGGGCTGAGGAGGATTGGTGTTGTTGTTGTTGCTGTTGTTGTTGAGATGTTGGAATGTCTTCCTGAGGGGGGTCTGGAACTTCCCTTTCTGAATCTTGAGGAGGAGGAGAGGGAGGAGGTGAAGGTGGAGCTTGACCAGGCTTCACAATTTGCCTGGTCCACTTGGAAAAGATTCCAATGTTAATCCTTTTCCCAGGAGGAATGGACACTCCTTTGGATTTGCAGATGATTGAATAATGTTGGAGGAGCATTTGGCTTATTATTCTAATGTAAGCATTTTCTTTATGAGCATACTTATGCCCAATCATTTTCAACAGCCACCTTCCCAAATGTATCCTTTTCTTGAGGACCAGGACTCCTATTATTTGCACATGCTGCTTTGGTATAGCATCATGCGTAGATATTTTGCAGAGCAGCACCTTTCCCACAATGTCAGTCAGGAATCTGTATTCTGTTGGAGCTTGTGTTCCATATCTCTTAGTTTGAGAATAACAAATCACACTTTGTATTTGATCTTGTATTTTTGTGTGTTTAGAGTATGCAGGAACTATAGGTGCAATACTCCATAGGTATAAAACAGATTGGAGATGATTCTCTAAAATATGTGCTAACGCTCGCGTTAGTAGTTAACGCCCAGCGTTATCAACCGCTGAGAAGAAAACCGCCGAGACGAAAACCGCTGAGAAGGAAACAGCGTTCGACGAATGGAACCTGCGTTCGACGAACTCTGAAGGTGCTCGACGAAATCTGAAGGAAGCTGCGTTCGACGAACAAGGAGTTCCGTTCGACAAAATTTCCTGCGCTCGACGAACTTGCGCTCGACAAGCTGCGTTCGACGAACGAGGAGTTCTGCTCGACGAAATTACCTGCGCTCGACGAACTTGTGCTCGACAAGCTGTGTTCGACGAACGAGGAGTTCTGTTCGACGAACTGAGCCTGTGCTCGACGACATTGCGCCCGACAACTGCGTTCGACGAACTTGAAGTTCCGTTCGACGAAATTGATTCCGTTCGACGAAAGATTGTTCTGTCACGATCCTGACGGTTGCGGTTTTCCGTTCGACGAAGGGTGCGTTCGATGAAGGCGTGTTCGACGAAATCAATCCCGTTCGATGAAATTTGGTTCTGTCACGCTTCCGATGGTTTGCACGACTTCAGCAACTGCCAGACATGATGCTTAACACTGGCGTTAACGCTAACGCCAGGCGTTAGCTCCCGTGTCTATTTAAAGACCTGATTTTATTGTTCAAGAGAGCTTTTTTCTGGAAGCCTTCACTCCAATCTTCTGAGAGAGCATTTCATCCCCAAATTCAGAGAGAACTCCCAACACCACCATTGAGGAACAAGAGTGAGAAGGAGATTTGCAACGGTCAGTTTGAAGAAGGACGCTCGCTTCAACTCCGATGATGATCAAACCGTGTCTTCAACATCTCCTTCAGCACTCTTCAATATAGAGAGTCTTTTATTCTGATTTGTATCTTTATCTTTTCATTTACTTGTAACCGTAGTGAAATCGTCGTCTTACGTGTGGCGACTAGGTCCTTGTGCGGCTTAGGGGGTAATTCACCGTCTTGTGGGTGACGACTAGGTCAAGGGTAGATCTAGGGGGTGGCTAGAGGCCTTATCTGGGGATAGATAGGCTATAGCCAACCGGTCCTTGGGAGAAGGACCGGTGAAAGAACAAAAAAGAGATTTTCAACTTGTCGCCTCAATTTCAAGCGTTATTGAAATATTATCCTTGTAATCATTTTGTGATATATAAAATTCTTTTTCAGTATATCTACTTTTCTGGATTTGTATTTCATTTGAGATTGTGCAAGTAAAATCACTTTATTTATTTCTGCCAAAATATTTTCTGGAGGGATAACGCTAGGCGTTAACTAGTCAACGCCAGACGTTAACAACAGTGCTAAAAAGTTTTTTGTTTCATTAAAATCTGTCAGTTTATCTTAAAAACAGTAAACCCCTTATTCACCCCCTCCCCCCTCTAAGGGCGCCATCAGATCCAACACTTGGTATCAGAGGATAGGTTATTCCAAAACGGTCTTACAACCGGTAATAATGGCGCATCACGACCATGCTTTTTTGGAGGGTCAAAGGATAAGTAGACCTCCACTATTTACTAGAACTGATTATAATTATTGGAAAACTAGAATGCGTTGTTTTTTAACTGCTTTAGATAATGACGTTTGGGTTATGGTAGAACAAAGTTATTCTCCACCAACATTTGTTGTTGGAGAAGTCACTATGGAAAAACCTAGAGATAGATGGGATGACAATGATAAGTTGAGATGTAAGAATAACGCTAAAGCAATGAATGCGTTGTTTTGTGCTTTGGATAGAATGAAATTTAATAGAACTTGTGCTTGCGAAATAGCTTATGATATTTGGAATCTTTTAGAAATTACTCATGAAGGCACTTCGCAGGTGAAGGATTCAAAGCTCTTCCAACTTGAATCCGAGTATGAGAAATTTCGTATGGAGACGGATGAAGACGTGGATTCTATGTACACAAGGTTCACCAAAATCGTCAACGACTCAAAAGTGCTTGGAAAGGTGTTCTCCAACGGCGACTTGGTGAGAAAATTCTAAGGTCTCTCCCTCCGAAGTTCAATCCAAAGGTGACGGTTATCTCGGAGTCACACGACTTGAAAAAGCTCCAAATTGAGAGCCTTATTGGGAACCTCAAGACCCATGAGGTTGAACTCAAAATTCAACAACAAGAGTACAACTTGGAGCCAAAGAAGAAGAGTTTGTCCTTAAAGTCAAAAAAGGAGGCAAATGGAGATGATGATGAAGAGGACGAGGAGAGCCTTTTTGTGAAGAAATTCAAAAGGTTTATGAAGAATCCGGAAAGGAGAAACAGCTTCCGGAAATACTTCATCAAAAAGGGATCTTCATCAAAGAAAGAGAGAGGTAGCGACGAGGACGATGATGAACGACCACCACCGGAGTGCTACCATTGTAGAAAGACCAGACATATTCCGAGTAAGTGCCCAAAATATCTGAAAGAGCGTAAAGAAAAAGGGCACAAGGGAAATGAGAAGAAGAAGGTACTAAAAGCGGCTACATGGGATGACTCCTCCTCTGAGGATTCAAGTGGCTCATCCACTAGCGATGAAGAAGAGGCAAATATTTGCCTTATGGGAAAAAGTAACAAGACATCCGAGGATGAAAGCAGTGTCCAAAGCGACACTGAGGTAACTCTCCCTACTTCTTATGATGATTTATATGTTGAGTATTTACAAACTTGCAAATTCTTTGATAAAAGTTTAAAAGATATTGATCTTCTAAATTCTGAAAATGAACTTTTATTAAAAGAAAATAAAAAATTATCTAAACAATTGGGGAAAGAAAAGGTATCTTGCCAAGAGTGCAATCACTCTTTGGCAAGAGTGAAAGAACATGAAGAAGCTCTAAATCTCACTCCACTATTGAACTTCTTACTAAGGAGAATGGAGATTTGGAAAGAACTTTAAAAACCTCTCTTTCTCAAATAGAGGATGGGAAGAAGAGTTTTGCGAATCGGTGCGTTATGTTGGTAACGGAAAACACCGCTCTCAAAGCTCGTATTCATGATTTAAATTTGGCTATTAAGAAGTTTGGAGTTGGGCAAAGATCTCTGGACATGATCTTGGCCAACCAATGCCATGGAAGTGCCAAATATGGCCTTGGATATAGCTCTGGAAGCTATCGCCAGACATTAAACCCCTAACGCCGGCGTTAGCTGCAATTCCAGAAACATTAATTCTGGTAATAATAATTTCAAAAACTTAAATGTTACCTCATATTCTAGCAAGAGTTTACCCAAAACTTCAAAAAGGGTCTCATCCCCTTTTATAGCGTGTGATAAATGTCATTTATTTGGACACACCTCAAACTCTTATAAGAAAGAGAATCGCAATGCTATAAAGCAAATCTGGGTGCCTAAGGTTTCCACCTATTCTATGGGAGGAACCTCTTGGGTATCCGGATCTTTACTCTCATCTCCTTTTTAGGTATGTTGGCAGGCTAAGGACAAAAAGGACGTGTGGTATTTGGACTCGGGCTGCTCCAAACACATGACGGAAAATAAAGCAAAGTTCCTTCGCCTTGAGATGAAGAAAGGAGGGATGGTGACATTTGGTGACAACGGTAAAGGAAGGATATCATGGGCATCGGTACAGTGGGTAACAATTCTTTCTCAATCTCAAATGTTTTATATGTAGATGGTTTAAAACATAATCTAATTTCAATTGGTCAATTATGTGATAAGGGTTTAAATGTATTATTTGAATCATCTACAAATCTTTGTAAAATTATAAATTCTAAAACAAATGATGTCGTACTCACCGCACCTAGGATGCATAATGTTTATATGATTATTTTTAATGATCTTTCAAATTCTTCTTTAAAATGTTTTATTTCTAAAAATGAAGAATTAGAACTTTGGCATAGGCGCCTTGGTCACTCTAGCACCAAGCTTATTTTGAAATTATCAAAAGATAAATTAATTAAGGGATTACCTATGTTTAATGAAAATTTATCTTCTCTTTGTACGCCTTGCCAAAAAGAAAAATTTTCAAAAAATTCTTTTAAGAGAAAAAATGTAATTTCCACCACTAGACCTCTTCAATTAATTTATATGGATTTATTTGGACCGGTTAACACTTCTAGTCTAGGAGGTAGAAAATATACGTTTGTAATAATTGATGATTTCTCTAGATTTTGTTGGACATTATTTCTATCTTCCAAATCCGATGCATTCCTTGAATTTACTAAACTATGCATTCGTATTCAAAATGAACTTGATTTAAAGATTAAATGCATACGTTCGGATCATGGAGGAGAATTTGAAAATGATAGATTTTCTTCTTTTTGTGATGATTTAGGAATTAAACATGAATTTTCCGCTCCTCACACCCCACAACAAAATGGTGTAGTGGAGAGGAAAAATAGAACCCTTCAAGAGCTAGCACGCACTATGCTTTGTGAATATGGGTTGTCTAAATCATTTTGGGCCGAAGCGGTTAATACTTCATGTTATATCATTAATCGTGTCATGCTTCGTCCTATTTTAAAATTGACACCTTATGAGCTTTACTTTAAAAGAAAACCTAATGTATCTTATTTTCATGTGTTTGGTTGTAAATGTTTCATTTTAAACACTAAAGATACACTAGGAAAATTTGATGAAAAATGCGATGAGGGAATTTTCATTGGTTACTCTTCAACTAGCAAGGCTTATAGAATATATAATAGAAGAACTAAAGTAGCTGAAGAGTCTATACATGTAAGATTTGATGAGTTTGTTCCTTGTGTAGATTCTAATCATACAGGAAATGAAGACGAACCTATTTCCCCTTTGGAGCATGAGGATGATGAATCACTTGGAGAAAAAGAAGAAGAAAAAGAAGAAGAACAAGATGAGAAAGAAAATGAGATAATAGAATATGTTCCTCCAAGCGTGTTGCAGTTTACTAAGGATCATCCAAAGGAGCTTGTGATAGGAGAACCATCAAAAGGGGTAAGTACTCGTTCTTCTTTACATGAGTCTTTTTCAAACCTTTGTTTTATATCCGAAATAGAACCAAAAAATGTTTCAACCGCTTTAAATGATGAATTTTGGTTTATAGCTATGAATGATGAATTAAATCAATTTGAACGTAACAAGGTTTGGAATTTAGTAGAGAAGCCATCTAATCATCCGGTTATAGGAGTCAAATGGATTTTCAAAAATAAATTAGATGGTAACTCTAGGATAACAAGGAATAAAGCAAGACTTGTTGCATAAGGTTATTCACAAATCGAAGGGGTAGATTTTGATGAAACTTTTGCACCCGTTGCTCGCCTAGAATCAATTAGAATATTTCTTGCATTTGCGAGTTTTAAAAGATTTAAATTATTTCAAATGGATGTTAAAAGTGCATTTCTAAATGGGATTATAAAAGAAGAAGTTTATGTAGAACAACCCCCGGTTTTGTGAATGAAAAAATTCCTAATCATGTGTATAAGTTAGAAAAAGCGCTTTATGGATTAAAGCAAGCGCCACGTGCTTGGTATGATAGATTGACATTATTTTTGATAAAGCACTGTTATAAAATGGGAAGTGCGGATAATACACTCTTCGTTAAGCATGTAGATCATGATTTGATTATATTGCAAATTTATGTTGATGATATCATTTTTGGAGCCACTAATGAAGAGTTATGTAATGAAGTAATTTTAGTGATGAAAAATGAATTTGAAATGAGCTTGGTAGGAGAACTCACTTATTTTCTAGGATTTTAAATCTCACAAAAACAAGATGGTATATTTATTTGTCAAACTAAATATGTTTATGATATTCTTAAAAGATTTGGATTTGAAAACCTAAAGCAGGCCAATAGTCCTATGAGTGCATCACTAAAGTTAGAAAAAGATGAAGCCGGTATTTCAATAGATCAAACATTATATAGAGGAATGATAGGCTTATTGCTTTACTTAAGCGCATCTAGACCCGATATTATGTTTTCTGTTTGCTTATGTGCTAGATTTCAAGCTAACCCAAAAGAATCACATTTAAAAGCGGTTAAACGTATTTTTAGATATCTAATCGGAACATCTAGATTAGGCTTATAGTATCCTCATAATAATTGTTTTATTCTACACGGTTTTTCTGATTCGGACTATGTGGAATGTTCATTAGATCGTAAAAGCACTAGTGGCACGTGTCATTTTATAGGCCCTTCACTTATATCATGGTCGAGTAGGAAACAAAATTCTGTTGCCCTCTCCACCATCGAGGCCGAATATATTGCACTAGGTAGTTGTTGTGCATAAGCATTATGGATGACCCAAACGTTAGAAGACTTTGGTGTTTATCTAAATAACATTGAATTAAAGTGTGACAACAAGAGCGCTATAGATCTTACAAACAATTATGCACATCATTCTAGATCTAAACATATAGATGTCTGACATCATTTCATTCATATTAAGAAAGAACATGTTAAAATTAGCTTTATAGGGACGGAATCACAACTTGCCGACATTTTTACCAAACCTCTACCTTATGCAAGTTTTCACATGCTTAGGTTAGAATTAGGTGTCTTAGAAATATCACTTTGACCCTTATAAAGAGCTATCAAATTATTTTATGTACTTTGATATTTTTTTCTCTTTAAAAAAAATAAAATTCAATAAATATTTAAAAACTATGGGAAAACCACCAAAAATCCGCTAAAAAGGCCATCATATCAACTCCATAATGTCTGAAATTTCAACTGTATGAAGGCCTATTTATATTACAAATGTATCATGAAAAATATTTTTCAAAAAGTCAAAAATTGGTGTTCTGTCTCGGCTTTAAGAAGTTAACGCCTGGCGTTAGCTTCTATGCTCAGAAATTTTTTTTTGTGTGTTATTACAACTATGTTGGTATTTTGGTGTTTTCTTTCAAAACTTAAAAACAAAAAAAAACACTATAAGCTTAAATGTTGATTTCAAGGATGATTATATAGATATTGATTCAAGATTATTTACAATGTTTAATTTAAACTTTCAAGTTTCATTAAAAACATTGTTTTGATTTAATCATGCCTTCAAAATTAATTATCTTCAAATGTGCAAAGAGTTTGAGAATAGATAACATATGTCGAAATGCTTTTACATGCCTCTAAGTATGAGTAAAGTTTTTATCCTTGATAATGATTTTCTCACTTACACTTTTTGGTTAATATACATGTGTTTTTAAATCTTATTTTTATATGGTTGTGTAGCATAAGAACTTATTTTGAATTTCATAAACAGTTTACCTACACAACATTGAATTCTTTATTTTTTCATGCACTTGTATTTAGAGAAATGTGGTAAATAAAATTCAAAACAAAATATAAACTATGTTTGCTAAACAACTGAATTTGGAGTCCCTTGTCACTAAGTCTAAAAAGCAACAAATGAATTACAAGGATAACTCCACCAAGCACTACTTGAACCTCCATATAAGTCTTAATGAGCATTGTGAGGTTGAGCACCTTGGAAAGAATTGTAAAGTGTCTCGTGCAAACAAAATTTTCACCACTTTTCTTTTAAAAAAAAAATTTAGTGCATTGAAATTTGTGAAAGTAAAGTTGTTTTTGTTCAATTCAACTTATGCTCTTACATTACATAGTTTTATGTGGTATGATTTCAACACTTGTATACTTTATCAAAACACATTTATTGTACACATCATTATCAATTATAATACTTCCACTCATGAGAATTGGACTTAAAGCTTACCTACATTGTTCTCTACAATCATGAGTAAATGCACTAGATAGCAAAGCATGATCTTTACAATGTTTATGATTACTTGAAATGCAAATTATTTTATATTGTAAACCTATCTTCCATTGATATTATATATTCTTGCTTGTTAACTTTAAATATTCCAAATTTCAAATGTATTTGCAACTTGTGTATTTCAATCAAAACATCTACTTATTTGATTTACAACGCTTATTATGTTTTATTCTTACAAATTTTTAACGATGTTCAAATATTTCTTTTGCTGTGTTCACTTTCAAAAAGTTGCAATTATCTCTACAGAGTGCAGACAAAATTTTTTTTAATACTCATCCCTATCTCCTTTTGATTATAACAAAAGGGGGAGAAGAGACTAACTTCAAGAAATAACTTAGAGAAATCTATTATTTAGGGGGAGTACATTATGATATGTATTCATGTAGGGGGAGTGTCCACATAGGGGGAGTATGCATGATTATCACGCTCATCATATACTATAAACACTACACTATTTTTATTTCTTATTAGTGGATTTGTTATTATCAAAAGGGGGAGATTGTTGGAGCTTGTGTTCCATATCTCTTAGTTTGAGAATAACAAATCACACTTTGTATTTGATCTTGTATTTTTGTGTGTTTAGAGTATGCAAGAACTATAGGTGCAATACTCCATAGGTATAAAACAGATTGGAGATGATTATCTGGCATATGTGCTAACGCTCGCGTTAGTAGTTAACGCCCAGCGTTATCAACCGCTGAGAAGAAAACCGCTGAGACGAAAATCGTTGAGAAGGAAACTGCGTTCGACGAATGGAACCTGCGTTCGACGAACTCTGAAGACGCTCAAAGAAATCTGAAGGAAGCTGCGTTCGACGAACAAGGAGTTCCGTTCGACGAAATTTCCTGCGCTCGACGAACTTGCGCTCGACAAGCTGCGTTCGACGAACGAGGAGTTCTGCTCGACGAAATTTCCTGCGCTCGACGAACTTGCGCTCGACAAGCTGCGTTCGACGAACGAGGAGTTCCGTTCGACGAACTGAGCCTGCGCTCGACGACATTGCGCCCGACAACTGCGTTCGACGAACTTGAAGTTCCGTTCGACGAAATTGATTCCGTTCGACGAAAGTTTGTTCTGTCACGATCCTGACGGTTGTGGTTTTTCCGTTCGACGAAGGGTACGTTCGACGAAGGCGTGTTCGACGAAATTTGGTTATATCATGCTTTCGACGGTTTCCACGACTTCAGCAACTGCCAGACACGATGCTTAACGCTGGCGTTAACGCTAACGCCAGGCGTTAGCTCCCGTGTCTATTTAAAGACCTGATTTTGTTGTTCAAGGGAGCTTTTTTCTGGAAGCCTTTACTCCAATCTTCTGAGAGCATTTCATCCCCGAATTCAGAGAGAACTCCCAACACCACCATTGAGGAACAAGAGTGAGAAGGAGATTTGCAATGGTCAATTTGAAGAAGGATGCTCGCTTCAACTCCGATGATGATCAAAGTGTGTCTTCAACATCTCCTTCAGCACTCTTCAATATAGGGAGTCTTTTATTCTGATTTGTATCTTTATCTTTTCATTTACTTGTAACCGTAGTGAAATCGCCGCCTTGCGTGTGGCGACTAGGTCCTTGTGCGGGTTAGGGGGTAATTCGCCGCCTTGTGCGTGGCGACTAGGTCAAGGGTAGATCTAGGGGGTGGCTAGAGGCCTTATCTGGGAATAGATGGGCTATAGCCAACCGGTCCTTGGGAGAAGGACCGATGAAGGAACAAAAAAGAGATTTTCAACTTGTCGCCTCAATTTCAAGCGTTATTGAAATATTATCCTTGTAATCATTTTGTGATATATAAAATTCCTTGTCAGTATATCTAATTTTCTGGATTTGTATTTCATTTGAGATTGTGCAAGTAAAATCACTTTGTTTATTTCTGCCAAAATATTTTCTGGAGGGATAACGCTAGACGTTAACTAGTCAATGATAGGTGTTAGCAACAGTGCTAAAAAGTTTTCGATTCATTAAAATCTGTCAGTTTATCTTAGAAACAGTAAACCCCTTATTTACCCCCCCCCCCCCCCCTAAGGGCGCCATCAGATCCAACATATTCTTCTCCCAAATCAATCTTCTTGAGATTGATTGCTTTCTCCTTATGGAACTGCATAATCTCTAAAGCTTTCTTAGTCTCTTCCCCTTTCAGCTCATCAGAGTCACTCCCAGTTGGAAGATCAAAAGTCTGACACATCAATTCCTCTGTGATGTGAATGTCTGTCTCAGGAACTTTCTCATTAAGGGAGCCATCTTCTCCTATCTGTACCGACTCCTTAAATTTTGTTAGTTCTATATCGAGTATCTTGCTCCCGGTGGATATTAGTTTAGTTAACCTAGCATCCTGAAACAAGCCCAAAATGTTTTTGAAATTGTCATCCGCTGCGCTGAAGGAGTCAATGTCCACATCGAAACTAGAATTAATCTTGGGAGGTGCCATTTGATTGGATGTACCTGCACAGAAAGAGAAAAATGAGAGAGAGAGCATGAGAGAGCTGAAGAGCAAGAGAGTAAGAAGAGAGGAATTCGAAAGCGCAAATGTTTCGACGCAGAGATTGCTTAAAGCAGATGAATCACCGCAACTTAGGGTTTAGGTCGACGCACCGTCGATAAAACCTATTAATTGGCGCGCAAAGCTGTGTCGGGATTGCTTCTAGAAGTAATTCTGCGCATACTGTTATATCGACGTTGCGTCGACTTGTACTCGACGTAGCTTCGAGATTGTTCAGTAGGACATGAGTCGACGTGGTCATGTCGACGTTACGTTGATTTGCAATCGACACAACTTTGACTTTAGCCAGAGCCCAATGAGACAACGCTTGCGTCGATAGAAACTTGACGTTGCATCGAGATCTATTCAAATTTCCTACTCTGAGTGCTTCTCAATGTTGGCGTCGAGTAGAAGTCGATGGTACGTCGACTTCTATTCGACGCAACTCTGAATGAACAGATCTATTTTCTTTGGAAAGTTCTTGCTGTTTTTCCCAGCAATTTTATTTATTGAAAAAGGATTATAATATTAATTTTTATAAGCTGCAAGGAAAGAACAAGGAAAGATCAAGGCAGAAGTCACTCCCTTAAATGAAGTTTGTTCCTTATCCTTGACCTACTTCTTCCTTCCCACTCTATTTTATCTTGAGTGGGACCCTTCCTAACCATGCACAAGTAATTTAAACATTAGAAGGAACCTAGGTTACCTTGAGCTCTTTGCTTTTACCATTGTAGGGTTCAATGAAAGAATAGAAGGGTCTTTCATGATACCCTTTGGGATGATAGGGAATGGATTTCCCAAACCCCTTATCTTGATGCTTGAAATGAGTATAAAATGTATCCAAATAAAGAAGATCAGCAGAATGTTTGATTATCCTAGGTTTTGCTTTAGCCTTTTGGTTGATGGTATTTGACTTCTCTACATGATTCTTGCCTAGAGGTTTTTCCTTTTCATTCAGATTTACCTTATTAGATTTGTCTATCCTATCTGGATGATTGTTATCTTTACTCTTAGATGATGCACTCTTCTCACTTGGTTGATACTCACTAGGTCTAACAAATGACACTAGATTTTTCCAGACAGGTTTCTTAGGTGCTTCTATGCTAGTGGAGGGCTCTGCTCCTAATTCTAGGTAATTAAATCTCATAGATATATTTTCAGTGATGTCTTTGAGCTTCTGAATCCTCCCATTGAGTGAGTCCTCAAAGGCCTTTGCCTTTGGTAGCTCTTCTTTTAAGTTTATATTTTCTTCTCTAAGTTTAATCAATTCTAACTTTTTATTGTTAATTTCATTTGTTAAGTCTTGATTTCTTAGGTAGATTTCATTCTTTTTAATGTTCTCTAAATCAGTCCTAGCAATGTCTAATTCCGAGCTAAAATAAAATTCATCAAAAACAGATGATCAATGTAGAGATCTTTAAAACATGATTTAAAATCTTCCGAGCTAAAATAAAATTCATCAAAAACAGATACCTGATCATCTTCATCATCTGATGACATCCCCAGTGCCATCATGCAGGTTACTACTGCTGCTTCTTCATCATCACCCTCAGATGATGAGGAGCTTAATTCTGCTTCTGAATCACTCTAAATTTCAACAATGAAGCCCTTGATCTTCTTCTTGTCCTTTTCTCTGAAGGACTTATTCTTCTTCTTCTTCTCCTCTTTGCTGATGCTTCTTTCCCTTTGCTCTTGTGGGCTCAAGAGCAATGTGCCCTGGTTTGTTGCAGGTATAGCAAATAATCTCCTTCCTTGGAGTTTTATCATACTTGGGTCTTGAATATCTTTCTCTTCTCCTTGAGCCTTCAGTCTTGACCACTTCTTGAATCTCCTTGCCAGCAGACTGAACATTTCATCTTCATGAGTAGAGGGCTCTCCTTCAGTAGCTTTCAGAGCTAGGGACCTTTGGACAGGAGCTGGAGAAATCTCCATGTCTTCAACCTCATCCATGTTCTTCAGAAGCATCTCAGCAACAAATTCTTCATTAGTGAATGCTGAATCTGCCATACATATCAGCAACAAATTCTTCAGCTTTCTTTTGAAAGTTCTCATACTGGGATATGAAAAGAGATTTTCTGTCCTTTCTTTCATCAGCACTCCCTTCCACCATTGTGGTGAGTGAGTCACATATTTCTTTTGCTGATTGGCATTGAGCCACCTTCTAGAAAATGTCATCTGACATTGTGGATACCAGAATATTCATGGCCTTGGCATCACATGCCTTGACCTTCTTCTCAGCCTCTGTCCATTCTTTTCTTGGGACAGCCTCAGTTGTTGAGGTTTCTCCTTCCTTTTGTCTGACTGGAGCTGAAGGACCTGTGAGAAGAACATTATAGATGTCTTCATCAATTGAGTTCATATAAAGCCTTATTTTGGTCTTCCAGAGTGTGAACTTATTCAAGTTACACACTGGGGGTCTTGTGGAAGCATAATCTTTAGTACTCATTTTCTTTATAAAATATGTTTGTTAATAAAGAGAAAAGAGTGTAGGAGGTCTTTTTGATCAAGGTTTTAACCTTTAAATGATCAACCTCCCTATGATACCAATTGAAAGTGCACAGTGTGCCTCTGAGAATCCTCTAGAGGGGGTGAATAGAGATTTAAATTTATTTCTATTTTATTTGTGTAAGTACAATAAAACCTAAGTATTATATTTCACCAAGATAAATTCTAGAATAAATAACTGCAGTTAAGTAATGAAAAAAAAGCAGTAAATAAAATCTAAGTTATGAGGGACAGCATAGAAAATTGACAATACATAAGACACAGAATTTTTATAGAGGTTCCCCAAAATGTGGGTAGTCCCCTCTTCTACCACCTGGTAGGGATGCACCAATGTGCCTGAGTCTTTTGGTAAATAGACTCTTAGAACCACTGATCTTTTGACAAGGAGATCATGAACCACCAAATCTTTTGATAATGAGATCTTGAACCACCAGATCTTTTGATAAGGAGATCATGAACCACAGAATCCTTTGAAGAGGGATTAATAAAACTCTTTTATATAAGGGAATTAGAAAGAGAAAGTAAGAAGAGAAGGGTTGTTGGAATTCTATTTTCAGAATTCTTATGAAAGGTTGTATTAAGAACAACCTCTTGAGTCTTTCACTGGATCTGCTCTTGATTAACTCCTGCTTATGATAGTGATGAATTGCAGGAGCTCTAGTTGTCAGATCCTTGTTCTTCTCTTCCTAAAGAACCCTGGCTGCTATATGATAGTGTTGAGAAGCAGCCTTCAGTTGTTCTGTTGTTCAGGAGAGAGCAACTCTTTCTTCACTTTTCTGTTATCTGTTAGGGTTCCTGAGGGAGGAAGAAGAAGAGGGAGCCCTAGAGAGAAGATGATGGTCGATTGTAATGAATGCCCTGCTTGTCTCTTTCTTCTCTGCCTTTTTATTATCTTTCTTCAATTTGAATTTTTGTTTCCCTTTCTAGTAAGACCTGAAAAGGTATTCTGCACTGGACAATCTCTTTCTTTCCTTCTTTAATTCCCGGCCCGTTCACTAACATTAAGCATGTTTCCAAGAAACCTTTTCTCTGTCCTCTGTTAATTCTTAATTCCATTTGTGACAATTAAGAATCCGTTGGGGAACGGTCTTGAGAGAGGTGGGCCATGAGAGAGGGTCCAAAATGACAGCCCTTTTCAGACTGTATTCGACGTAGCTTCGAATTCACTTCCTCTCTTATCGACGTAACCGTCAAGTTGAAAGGCATGACTTTGAACTTCATTATCTACGTCGAGATGAAGTCGACGTTGCGTCGATTTTAGATGACTTCGACAGATATTCCCTTCTGCGTCGAGTTGAGGTAGAAGCTGCGTCGACTTCTCAAGTTACTTTGACAGGTGCATGACCTCTACGTCGATATCTATTCGACGTAACGTCGACTTGAGTTACGTCGACAGAAGGGTTGAACCACTTGGACTTCTAGTAGAGTAGCGTCGATATGGACTCGATGTGTAACACCCCAAAAATCGTAGTTTGTCGAAGTAGGCGGAATGATAGTGCGGCGCTCGAAGTAGGCCGAATTTTCCCTACCTGCTCCTCGCGCACGACCAGTGACCTCTTCTTCGCGCACGACCAGTGATCGTGTGCATGATCGTGCGTTAATTGAGAGGAAATATGGTCGGCTGCAAAGCTACGCGCACGACCAGAGGTTCTTCGCGCACGACCAGTGACCGTGCGCCTGTGAACGTGCGCACTATTTATTCTGCTCCGCGAAAATGAACGGAGAAGATGATCCGCCCGTTCAAAATTCTTGGAATTTGATCCAACGGCTGTGATGAATGGCTGGAGGGTATTGGGGCTTTTGAGAGGGGTTCTATCCTCATAATATCAAGGCTCTTCTCTCTCTTAGGCTAGAGAAAGAAGAAGGAGGCAAGGAAGAAGAAAAGGAGATCCCGCCATTGACGGAGCTCCGGAGCTCCGTTTCGCGAGCCGTTTCCAGATCTGGAGAGTGCAGCCCGGTGCGACCCTTTCCCTCCGTGTGAAATCTCAGATCCATGGCTAAGAAGAACGCTTCTAGGGTAACGATTCTTCCTCCCGATATTTGGACATGTCAATTGTCCTCTCTTTCATTTCTCTATGCTTGCATGAGGAATGCCTTTCACCAAATGGGTGAAGTGTAGGATTTCCTCAAGTTCTTCGGAACTCCGGGTAGATTGTGTTCGTCCCCGGCATATTGCATGTAGAAAATCCGGTAGTCGTGCGGATTTAGGCATTGTGTGTGAAGCCTATTCGTGGTCGTGAGCCCGAGTCGGTGATGCTTGATTTGCGACGTTGCATTTAGGTTAAGCCTAGAATGCGTTCCGGAGAATGACTCCGTGATATATGCGATTGTATTGCGGGATTTAAGCGTAGGCGTCTTGTGAAGATCCTAACGAAAGCCCCATGCTTTGCGAATGGTTGAATGCAAACCTTCACCACTAGAATTGTTGAGGAGTGGTCTTGTACCTCCTTTTTGGTTACGTGTAAAGCCTAAGTCCTCTTGTAGGCTTGGGTGTTGCAACTTATGTTTTGTGTAGCACTAACAAGTGCTAAACCCTTACGGGCCGAGGTGAAGTCGTACCCGCGGCGTGCGATAGATCGCGATGATTAGAGCACAGGCAAAGCTAAACCGAACCCATTTCCACGCAGATCGGTAAGAGGTCCCTACCTCATGGAAGCCGTGTGATCATGGGAGAGGTCGTGGAAGGTGATTTACCTAGACCGACCAAAAGCTCTTTTCCCCACCTAAGGCGATGACCCTTACGGTGGAGTGTTTTGTGGAATTGATGTTGTTAGCCTCATGTGGTTGTTTAGGCGGTTGTGGGGAACCTTCGGGTGAACCCAACCAACATCATGTGCATACCTAGGTTCCCTCTTTTTTTATGCTCAACCTAGAAGATTGATTGTGCTTGAAACCTCACCTTGTGTAGTTGCACTTTCTTTATATTAGTACTTGTGCTAGTATGGCTTGCTTGTAGGGTAGAAGCTCCGCCACCCCGGGAAAGGGGTGGGGTCGTTATAATTTGGTCAGCTGTGCTGACCGTTACTTTGTTTGTCACCGCTTGGTGGAATGTTCTTATGCAGGTGCAGGTGAGCCTAGTGGGAAATAGCGGGCGGTGGCCCTTTTGCTGAGTTGGCCCTTGAAGGTCAGCCTCCCTTTTCTGCTTTCTCATGTAGTGTCGGCCTGCGTGCCGAAGTATGTTCTGAGTTTTGTACATTCGTGAATGTAAGGCCTTAAGGCCGTAACTCTATTTTATGGTTTCATTCCTATGATAGTGGACAGTTCTAAATGAAATGTTAAATCATTATGCTTCCGCTAGTGTTTAGTTTACTCTGTTGTAGTTCTTTATGTTTATCACATTTTAACTCCTAGCTAGTGTGGTTTGTATGACGTGGGGTCCCGGTCGGACCTACTGTTATACTATTCGTACTGGCAGGGTGTTACAATTTGGTATCAGACTTAAGGCGTCGATCCGTAGTTTAACGAATTCGGAACGAATTCCTTTTAAGGGGTGGTGTGCACGGGATGTGCATTCACCTAAAACGACAAAAACTAATAAGAATGTCCACTTAGGAATGGAAAAACATACTTGTTTGCGGAACCTGAGCGTTCCACGATGGTTGTTTGCTATGTTTTCAGTCACTAAATTGTGTCTTACACGATTATAGGTAACAAGGAGTGGTGCGGGGCCGTCTCAACCCCGTAACACTGCTGAAAGTAGTGGGTCGGCTGAAGTGTCAACGACTACTCCTCCTGCTGAGATGATCAGGTTAATCGCAGAAGCTGTTTTCGCGATGATCAATGCTCAACCGCAAAGGCTTGCACAACCTGCTACGCCTAATACAGATGCGGCCCCGATGATCGAACCTGCAGTGGAACCTGCGGTGGAACCGAGGGTTGAGACCCCTGTGCCAGTGGCTGCAGTGGAACCTGCGGTGGTGCAAAGGGTGGAGCGTCCTGTAGAGCGTGTAGCCATTGCGCGAGCGCGTGATCAACAACTGCAACACTTTCTAAGCTTCCACCCTCCAACTTTCTCTGGGACCGGATCCCCAACGGAGGCGGAGGACTGGCTGTCAATGGTTAGAAAAACTCTAAAGGCGACAGCAACAGAAGAAGCTATGATGGTCACTTTAGCCACCTTCCTCCTTAACGGAGAGGCAGAGCGTTGGTGGGCCGAACAGGAAGTGCACAAGTTTGGAGGCAAGGAGATTACCGAGATCACGATAGCGGAGTTCTCAAAGTCATTTTTTCAAAGGTATATTCCTTCTGCCCAACGCATTGCGTTGTAGAACCAGTTTCTGAAGTTAACTCAAGGCGACAGCTCAGTGGATGAGTACTTGCACGAGTTCACTAAACTGGGTCGTTATGCGGGGCCTATGATGGAAGATGAAGAGACAAAGACGAACAAGTTCTATGAAGGTCTTCGGGACGAGTTGAGGCTGCTCCTTGCAGGCCCAATGACGTTAGGTTTCCATGTGATGGTCCATACTGCCAGATCCCTAGAGTTGGACATGAAGAGGGTACAAACAAAAATAGTGGCAAAGAAACCTGAGTTTCATGCGCCGGCCTCTCAGTCCAAGTCAGAGTTCAGAAAGAACAAAAGGAAGTTCAAACCGGCGGAGCAAACTCTCTCAAATGTTTCGGGAGCAACGACTGCGCGGGGTCCTATCACGTGTTTCACCTGCGGGAAGGTGGGACACAAGGCCGCGGTGTGTCGAAGTGGTCCCCCGAAGGCAGAGAACAGAGCGTTGGACTATGCTCATGCTGCGGAAAAGGGTAAAGCTGCGGAGTCTTCGGCTTCCCAGCACATTATTCCGACTCAGCCGAGAGTCTATTCGCTTGGCCAGCAAGAAGCTATACGACAGACTGATGTCGTCACAGGTACGAATTAGAAGCTAGTTTTTACAGCTATTTATATAATTCATACTGTTGTACGACTATGCTTTATTTGTGTACAATTAGGTTTTGTCCTAATTTTTAACTATCCGGCGAGAGCTCTATTTGATACGGGTGCATCGCACTCTTTTCTGTTCGAGGACTTCGTGGTGCGAATCAGAGTGCCGTCTACCTTGGTAGAGGATAGATTGGAAGTAGTTCTACCCAATGGATCTCGCATGAGTGCGGATAGGAAGAGCCGTGTGAAGGTGCGGATCGGAAATCAGGATTTCGATTTGGAAGCATCGTTATTACCGTTAGCTGAATTTGATGTGATCTTCGGCATGGACTGGCTCTCGGAGCAGCGAGCATGCATAGATTGCAATTCAAAGGAGATCACTCTGGGAAAGAACACCGAAGGAGAAACCACATTCGCCGGTATGAGAGGAGCGAGCAAGACGCTGATGTCTGCTCTCCAAGTGGTTAAGGCGGTGAGAAAAGGCCCGAGTTATTCTTCACTTTGTTGGAGGCTTCGGAACCAAAACCCAGGTTGTGTGATGTCCCGGTTGTAGCGGAGCACGCCGACGTGTTTCCTAACGAACTCCCTGGGACTCCGCCTCAGCGAGAGATTGATTTCTGTATCGAGTTGGTGCCAGGTGCCAAACCTGTGGCCCGCTCACCGTACAGGATAGCGCCAAAGGAATTGGCAGAGCTGAGGGTCCAATTGCAAGAGCTGCTAGAGCAAGGCTACGTACGTCCAAGTTCATCGCCTTGGAGTGCACCGGTCCTCTTTGTGAAAAAGAAGGACGGGAGCTTGCATCTATGTATCGATTATCGAGAGCTAAACAAATTGACCGAGAAGAACCGATATCCGATTCCAAGAATCGATGATTTATTCGACCAACTGGTTGGGTCGACGGTATACTCCAAACTGGACCAAAGGTCTGGTTATTACCAACTGCGGATAAGGGAATGTGATATTCCAAAGACAGCGTTCAGTACCCGCTTTGGGCACTATGAGTTCACGGTGATGTCGTTCGGTCTGTCTAATGCACCGTCGGTATTCATGGACTTAATGAACATGACGTTTCGAGAGTATTTGGATGAATTTGTGATCGTCTTCATCGACGACATTTTGGTATACTCTCAGTCGAAAGAGGAGCATGTAGGGCATCTGCACGCAGTTCTGAGCACCTTGAGGAGGAGTCAATTATATGTCAAGTTCTCCAAGTGCGAGTTTTGGCTACCGTCAGTAGCATTCCTTGGTCATGTCGTTAGTGGAGAAGGAATTGCAGTTGATCCGTCGAAGATAGAAGCGATCCGAGCGTGGCCTTTGTTTAAAAACGTAGCGGGAGTCCGAAGTTTCTTAGGACTTGCCGGCTATTATAGGCGCTTTGTGAAAAACTTCTCGAGGATTGCACTCCCTCTCACTAAAGTGACTAGGAAAGATCATAAGTTCGTTTGGTCGCCCGAGTGCGCACGAGCTTTTGAAGAGCTGAAGAGCCGTCTGACCACGGCGCCCATTCTATGCTCGCCATGTGGTACGGAAGGCTACGAAATTTATAGCGACGCCTCGGGGAGTGGCTTGGGTTGTGTCCTAGTGCAGTTCGGAAAGGTAATTGCCTACGGCTCCCGACAATTGAAGGTTCATGAGAGGAATTACCCGGTCCATGATTTGGAGATAGCGGTCGTGGTATTTGCTCTCAAACTTTGGAGGCATTATTTGTATGGCGTGAAGATCGACATCTTTACCGACCACAAGAGCCTCAAGTACCTGTTGGATCAAAGGGAGTTGAATATGCGTCAGAGGAGGTGGATGGAGTTTCTGGGGGACTACACCTTCGACATCAAATATACTCCTGGAAAGGGAAATGTAGTTGCGGACGCGTTGAGTCGTCGGGCTCCCGCTCAAGCAAATTGAATTTTGATGCACGATGAGCGTCTAATCCGCGAACTGGAAGAAATGGAGATCATTTGCGTTGATAGAAGAGCGTCCACTTCAGCATGCTTGAACTGGACGGAGGTTCAATACGACCTTGCCGACCGAGTTCGACAAGCATTGGAGCTGGATGAGAGCATGAAACGCTATAAAGCGAAAATCGTGGATGGGTTAGACGCTGATTTCTTCTTCGAAGATGGCCTTATGTGGAAAGAGGGCAGATTGTGCGTCCCAAACATTGGTACTCTACGGGCGGAGTTGATGTACGAGGCTCATCATACCAAGTACTTGATGTAACGACCATAAAAACTTATGCTACTTTTGAAAGCCCCGATGATGATAAAAGGCAAGGCAGTTACGTTTTATTTTTCTTTTAGTTTGTTTTACTTTCGAATATTTTTCGCGTTTTGTTTTGGTTTCGTTTCATTTTTGGATACATACTGTTGCGGTTACTTAAATAGTCCACTATATGGTTTGCTCCGTGTTGGCTGGCCAAAAGGCTTGGATATTGGGTTTCTTTGGGCTGGCAAAAGGCTTGGAAATATTTGAGTTGGACTTGGATTTGGTTAGCTTGGTTGGGTCTGTGTTTTAATTATTTGGCATTGGCATGTTGGCTGGACATCGGCTGGGCTTGCTGTTAAACAGGTTGGACTTGGACTTTTGGCTCTGTTGTTATTACTTGAGCGGCACCTCCTTGCCGCTGAACTCCTGTTCCGCCTCTTTGCCGCTCCCGATATCGCAGATGGCGTCAATTGGGGGCTCTGCCGCTTCCGTCGAACCGCTCTTAGCGGGTATAAATCGCAGTCGACCCCCCCCTTCGATCTCACGCACTCCCCTCTGTGCTATTACTCCTTCTTCCCCTACCTCCTCTCAGTTCTGCCGTTGCTCTGTGCCGTCACTTTAGGGCTGCCGATTGTTGCTGCCCCTGGTTCTGCTCTTCTCTTACTGTCGCTGGTTTAGGGCTGCCGACCGCCGACTGTGGTGGTGTGCGTGCTGTCCGATAAAAACGCTGCTTGTCTGCCGGCCGCCGACAGGAACCCTTGACCTTCTTCTGTGCTGGTATCTCCTTCCCTCTTCTCTCTTGGACTGGCAGTGGGATTATTGCTACTTCTTCCCTATTAATTTGCTATGAGTATTACTGTTATGGGTTGTCTTGGACTTGAAAGTCTACAGGAATTGCTCACTTACTCATTCTCACTAATTTTGCAAAAGTTTCTCACTGAGTTTGTGCAGGAATTACACTCACTATTTTCACAGGTTTTACACTAATTTCTCACTGGTTTTGAGCAGTAGTTCCACTCTCTTTTTCACTGATTTTGCACTAGTTTCGCACTGAAATTTATAGGATCTTCTCCCGTAATTTGGGCATCAACATCATTATGTTTTAACTGATTTTTAAAGAGGAGTTTTGAGATAGTTTTGGGACTGATTTTGGGTCCGTTTTGGGACTGATTTTGGGACTGCTTTTGGGACAGATTTACGTTGTTTTCTCGCTGCTTTTGTCACTATATTGTAGCCTTGCTGGACACTACATTACGAGGACGGGAAGTCCATTGGAGAGAACTGGTTTTAGAACATTTCGAGGCATAGTTAGTTGTTCAGCAAGGGATACAATTCGAACCTATGTTGCTATTTTTCTCGCACTTTGTTTTCGATTTATAGGTTCCTTAGTTCGCTATTTATGTTACGATGAAGAATTGTGAAGCAACCGACTAAAGAAGTATATGTTCTAGTTTCCAAGACCCAGAAAGTCAGGGATGGCTTCTCAGTCAAATCGTGGCAATACGAACAAAGGGACCGGAAAGGCGGTGGTGAGTATTCTATCTCTTGGAATTTTATCTATTCAAGTAATTTCAGTATTTCAGCTTATTTTATTATAAGAAGACTGCCTGTGCACTTGAATTATAAATGATGGAATCGCTAATCGAACATGGGCAAGGGAAAAACACTTATAGCGATACATATTCTGAGGGGAATTTATCTTAATAACAAATCATATTTAAAAGCTGGCATGGGGAAATACGAGGGCTTCGAATCCGGTGACGTGGAGGCATCCACTGAGGATTCACCAGTAGGGGTGAGCCTACAATTATGCCCTTCGGGGGTGTGGCCAATTCAAGATTTGCATTACCCAAGTATTTCCCAAGAAATGGAACCTAAACTAAAGGGGGCTTTTTAAGAAAAGATTATATATTAATATAACTGCATTTTTGTTTCCATGTATGCATATTGATATAACTCCTTGTTGCCTGTATACACAGTTTCACGAGATGCTGTCTCACTTAGTCATGTTTATGACTAACCCGTTGTGGATTTACTTTTTAGGTAACAGGTGCACCTCCAGTTGCGTCTCAGAGGCCTACACCAGATGAGTTAGATCAGGTATGGCTCAAAATGTACAAGGCACTTGAAGAAGGATCGGAAAGTCATCTTCGTGACTGTAACGAAAATTATTGTGTCTTTTTAGAACGTTTTGGAAGTTTGTAAAAGTGTAATTTGTAACTCAGATGAAATAAAATAAATTGTTATGTTTGTACTGTGATCTCTTATTGATACTGAACCGATCATTTTGGGAGGCCCAGAAAGAAGGGTCTTCACAAATGGTATCAGAGCCAGGTTTGTTTCAATAAGTAGGAAGCAGTATCAAGACATAACACAAACCTTACACTATAACGTAAATTAATACTCGTTTTGTTTATAGGAACCTGTTCACGTCTATTCCAGTCGCCGTGGTCGACGTCCTCAGGAGACTCAAGCAGATCCCGATCATCAAGAAATGACCCGATCAGAAGCAAGTGATAATGGTCATCAAAACCGTAGACGTCCTTCCGATTTCGTGTTATCCATCGTAGAGGCCTTGAAATTGGTCTTCCCAACCTTAACGACATTAGGACCAACTCTTCCACAAGAAGCTCCGAATCCCCCACAACAACCTCAACAATACCCAATGAATCCTCCCCTGAATATTCGTCCAACAGTGGCAGCACCGACGCCCCAATACCGACAAGTGGACTACGACCTCAAACAGTTTATGGAATTAAAACCACCATCTTTCGTAGGAGGTCTGACTCCCTTGGAAACAGAAGACTGGATACTTCGTATCGAAACCATCTTCCAAGTCATGCGATGCCCGGAAGATCGAAAAGTTGAATTCGCGTCTTTCTTACTAGAAGGCGCAGCAAAATGCTGGTGGAACAACATCGTCACTACCAAGTTTGGTCGACGTAGAGTGGTGACTTGGGAACTCTTTCTTCACGAATTCACTAACTGGTTTGTGTCGCGGTCAGAGAAGCGAGTTCTGCACGATCGATTTCTACGACTCGTTCAGGGAACAAAGACAGTTTTAGAATATGAAACAGAATTCGCAAAATTAGCATATTATGCCGATTCTCTCGTTACAACCGAAGAAGATCGTTGTCTACAGTTTCAACAAGGATTACAAGATGACATCCGCAATCTCATCGTACCCCTCGATATTCTCGATTACGGAAAGTTAGTCGAGCGAGCACGATTAGTTGAAATTGATCAAGGAAAATCGCAAAGGAATCGGGAGAGTGGGAAGAGAAAAGTCACGGAGACTCCAACCCAGGTTGAAACGCAGAGTAAAGATACAAAATTTCTTCAGACTGGTCCATCAAGTAGTACCACATCTCAAGCCACCGCAAACAAATGTACGAAATGCAATAGATATCATCGCGGTGAGTGCTTGATTGGCGCTTGTTACTATTGTCGTGAGCCAGGGCACACAAAGAAGAATTGCCCAAAATTGCGAATGAAAGAACTCAATTCTCAGCCTCCTCTCCAACGACAGCTATATAATTTGATTGCTGAGTCTTTCGCATCAGCATCAACTCCTGCATCCGTACCTCCCCCAGCACCTGCTCCTGTTCAGACTTCTGCTCCTCCTTCAGATGTCCCCGAAGAACGTCAAATTCAGCCCCGAGCGTTCAACTTAGAGCCCTATCGGCGAAAGTAGACGTATGCCTTTATGTTTCAAGATTTTCGAGGACGAAAATCTGTGTAAGGAGGGATGAATTGTAACGACCATAAAAACTTATGCTACTTTTGAAAGCCCCGATGATGATAAAAGGCAAGGCAGTTACGTTTTATTTTTCTTTTAGTTTGTTTTACTTTCGAATATTTTTCGCGTTTTGTTTTGGTTTCGTTTCATTTTTGGATACATACTGTTGCGGTTACTTAAATAGTCCACTATATGGTTTGCTCCGTGTTGGCTGGCCAAAAGGCTTGGATATTGGGTTTCTTTGGGCTGGCAAAAGGCTTGGAAATATTTGAGTTGGACTTGGATTTGGTTAGCTTGGTTGGGTCTGTGTTTTAATTATTTGGCATTGGCATGTTGGCTGGACATCGGCTGGGCTTGCTGTTAAACAGGTTGGACTTGGACTTTTGGCTCTGTTGTTATTACTTGAGCGGCACCTCCTTGCCGCTGAACTCCTGTTCCGCCTCTTTGCCGCTCCCGATATCGCAGATGGCGTCAATTGGGGGCTCTGCCGCTTCCGTCGAACCGCTCTTAGCGGGTATAAATCGCAGTCGACCCCCCCCCCCCCCTTCGATCTCACGCACTCCCCTCTGTGCTATTACTCCTTCTTCCCCTACCTCCTCTCAGTTCTGCCGTTGCTCTGTGCCGTCACTTTAGGGCTGCCGATTGTTGCTGCCCCTGGTTCTGCTCTTCTCTTACTGTCGCTGGTTTAGGGCTGCCGACCGCCGACTGTGGTGGTGTGCGTGCTGTCCGATAAAAACGCTGCTTGTCTGCCGGCCGCCGACAGGAACCCTTGACCTTCTTCTGTGCTGGTATCTCCTTCCCTCTTCTCTCTTGGACTGGCAGTGGGATTATTGCTACTTCTTCCCTATTAATTTGCTATGAGTATTACTGTTATGGGTTGTCTTGGACTTGAAAGTCTACAGGAATTGCTCACTTACTCATTCTCACTAATTTTGCAAAAGTTTCTCACTGAGTTTGTGCAGGAATTACACTCACTATTTTCACAGGTTTTACACTAATTTCTCACTGGTTTTGAGCAGTAGTTCCACTCTCTTTTTCACTGATTTTGCACTAGTTTCGCACTGAAATTTATAGGATCTTCTCCCGTAATTTGGGCATCAACATCATTATGTTTTAACTGATTTTTAAAGAGGAGTTTTGAGATAGTTTTGGGACTGATTTTGGGTCCGTTTTGGGACTGATTTTGGGACTGCTTTTGGGACAGATTTACGTTGTTTTCTCGCTGCTTTTGTCACTATATTGTAGCCTTGCTGGACACTACATTACGAGGACGGGAAGTCCATTGGAGAGAACTGGTTTTAGAACATTTCGAGGCATAGTTAGTTGTTCAGCAAGGGATACAATTCGAACCTATGTTGCTATTTTTCTCGCACTTTGTTTTCGATTTATAGGTTCCTTAGTTCGCTATTTATGTTACGATGAAGAATTGTGAAGCAACCGACTAAAGAAGTATATGTTCTAGTGGTTTCCAAGACCCAGAAAGTCAGGGATGGCTTCTCAGTCAAATCGTGGCAATACGAACAAAGGGACCGGAAAGGCGGTGGTGAGTATTCTATCTCTTGGAATTTTATCTATTCAAGTAATTTCAGTATTTCAGCTTATTTTATTATAAGAAGACTGCCTGTGCACTTGAATTATAAATGATGGAATCGCTAATCGAACATGGGCAAGGGAAAAACACTTATAGCGATACATATTCTGAGGGGAATTTATCTTAATAACAAATCATATTTAAAAGCTGGCATGGGGAAATACGAGGGCTTCGAATCCGGTGACGTGGAGGCATCCACTGAGGATTCACCAGTAGGGGTGAGCCTACAATTATGCCCTTCGGGGGTGTGGCCAATTCAAGATTTGCATTACCCAAGTATTTCCCAAGAAATGGAACCTAAACTAAAGGGGGCTTTTTAAGAAAAGATTATATATTAATATAACTGCATTTTTGTTTCCATGTATGCATATTGATATAACTCCTTGTTGCCTGTATACACAGTTTCACGAGATGCTGTCTCACTTAGTCATGTTTATGACTAACCCGTTGTGGATTTACTTTTTAGGTAACAGGTGCACCTCCAGTTGCGTCTCAGAGGCCTACACCAGATGAGTTAGATCAGGTATGGCTCAAAATGTACAAGGCACTTGAAGAAGGATCGGAAAGTCATCTTCGTGACTGTAACGAAAATTATTGTGTCTTTTTAGAACGTTTTGGAAGTTTGTAAAAGTGTAATTTGTAACTCAGATGAAATAAAATAAATTGTTATGTTTGTACTGTGATCTCTTATTGATACTGAACCGATCATTTTGGGAGGCCCAGAAAGAAGGGTCTTCACACTTGATCCACCCTAGGAGCACGAAAATGTACATGGACATGAAGAAACTTTTCTGGTGGCCGGGTATGAAGAAGGACATTGCCCTCTACGTGGTCAAGTGTAATACTTGCGCGTTGGTGAAGGCGGAATGTCAACGTCCCGGTGGATTTTTGAAGTCCTTGCCGATTCTGGAATGGAAGTTTGATGATATTTCGATGGATTTCGTGCACGGATTGCCGAGATCACAACATGGAAACGACGCCATCTGGGTGATCGTGGACAGACTGACAAAGGTATCACACTTCATTCCGAACCGGAAGGATGATTCTGTAGAAAAGCTGGCAAAGTTGTACGTGGATAACATCGTACGGTTGCACGGGATTCCCCGTAGCATCGTCAGTGATCGTGATGGGCGGTTCACATCTAATGATTGGAAGCTGATTCATCAACTATTGGGTACCAAGCTGAAGTTTAGCACAGCCTTCCACCCGCAAACGGATGGACAGACCGAAAGGACCAATAGGACGATGGAAGACATGCTGAGGATGCGCGCCCTGGATTTCGGAAAGAGATGGGAGGACCATCTCTTTATGATCGAATTTGTTTACAACAACAGCTACCAAGCGAGTATAAAGATGGCCCCTTTCGAGGCTCTTTATGGTAGGAAATGTCGCACACCGTTGTCTTGGGCTGAAACGGGCGACACTAAGTTGTTAAAACGCAAAGACGTGGATAAGGCGAATACATCGATCCGGGCTATTCGGGAGCGCTTGCTCATTGCCCAGGATCGGCAGGCAAAATATTACAACGCAAATCACTGAAACGTCGAGTTTTCCGTTGGCGACTGGGTCTATCTCAAGATCAAACCGTTCAAAGGAGTATCAAGGATCCGACGCTTGAAAAAGCTAAGTCTGAGGTACTTAGGACCGTTCGAGATCTTGGAGCGCATCGGTGAAGCTGCTTACCGGCTTGCTCTATCTTTGGAGTTGAGCGGGCTGCATGATGTATTCCACATCTCTGTGTTGCGAAAGGCTGTTAAAGAGCCTAATGTGGTTGTCGCTGTCAACGAAGTGTCGGTAGATGGTGGGCTAACGACGAAAGTCAAGCCCATTTGCATTGAAGACACTGAAGTGAAGCAGTTGCGGAACAAGTCCATATGGATGGTGAAAGTCCGTTGGAATAATTGCGGAAGAGAGGAACTCTCTTGGGAAAGAGAGCAAGCGATGCTCGCGGAGTACCCCGAGCTATTCCCCTCAGGTAATTTTAACTGTATTTACTATTACTACGGTTTTCGAAATTTCGGGACAAAATTCTTTTAAGGGAGGTGGAGTTGTAACACCCAAAAAATCGTAGTTTGTCGAAGTAGGCGGAATGGTAGTGCGGCGCTCGAAGTAGGCTGAATTTTCCCTACCTGCTCCTCGCGCACGACCAGTGGCCTCTTCTTCGCGCACGACCAGTGATCGTGCGCATGATCGTGCGTTAATTGAGAGGAAATGTGGTCGGCTGCAAAGCTACGCGCACGACCAGAGGTTCTTCGCGCACGACCAGTGACCGTGCGCCTGTGAACGTGCAC
Source organism: Dactylorhiza incarnata (assembly GCA_033032865.1). Taxonomy (NCBI): domain Eukaryota; kingdom Viridiplantae; phylum Streptophyta; class Magnoliopsida; order Asparagales; family Orchidaceae; genus Dactylorhiza; species Dactylorhiza incarnata. The sequence continues at coordinate 6,432,579 of JAWHQI010000109.1, read as the reverse complement.
ACTGTTTATTCTGCTCCGCGAAAATGAACGGAGAAGATGATCCGGCCGTTCAAAATTCTTGGAATTTGATCCAACGGATGTGATGAATGGCTGGAGGGTATTAGGGCTTTTGAGAGGGGTTCTATCCTCATAATATCAAGGCTCTTCTCTCTCCTAGGCTAGAGAAAGAAGAAGGAGGCAAGGAAGAAGTAGAGGAGATCCCGCCATTGACGGAGCTCCGGAGCTCCGTTTCGCGAGCCGTTTCCAGATCTGGAGAGTGCAGCCCGGTGCGATCCTTTCCCTCCGTGTGAAATCTCAGATCCATGGCTAAGAAGAACACTTCTAGGGTAACGATTCTTCCTCCCGATATTTGGACTTGTCAATTGTCCTCTCTTTCATTTCTCTATGCTTGCATGAGGAATCCCTTTCACCAAATGGGTGAAGTGTAGGATTTCCTCAAGTTCTTCGGAACTCCGGGTAGATTGTGTCCGTCCCCGGCATATTGCATGTAGAAAATCCGGTAGTCGTGCGGATTTAGGCATTGTGTGTGAAGCCTATTCGTGGCCGTGAGCCCGAGTCGATGATGCTTGATTTGCGACGTTGCATTTAGGTTAAGCCTAGAATGCGTGCCAGAGAATGACTCCGTGATATATGCGATAGTATTGCGGGATTTAAGCGTAGGCGTCTTGTGAAGATCCTAACGAAAGCCCCATGATTTGCGAATGGTTGAATGCAAACCTTCACCACTAGAATTGTTGAGGAGTGGTCTTGTACCTCCTTTTTGGTTACGTGTAAAGCCTAAGTCCTCTTGTAGGCTTGGGTGTTGTAACTTATGTTTTGTGTAGCACTAACAAGTGCTAAACCCTTACGGGCCGAGGTGAAGCCGTACTCGCGTCGTGCGATAGATCGCGACGATTAGAGAAAGGGCAAAGCTAAACCGAACCCGTTTCCATGCAGATCGGTAAGAGGTCCCTACCTCATGGAAGCCGTGTGATCATGAGAGAGGTCGTGGAAGGTGATTTACCTAGACCGACCAAAAGCTCTTTTCCCCACCTAAGGCGATGGCCCTTACGGTGGAGTGTTTTGCGGAATTGATGTTGTTAGCCTCATGCGGTTGTTTAGGCGGTTGTGGGTAACCTTCGGGTGAACCCAACCAACATCATGTGCATACCTAGGTTCCCTCCTTTTTTATGCTCAACCTAGAAGATTGATTGTGCTTGAAACCTCACCTTGTGTAGTTGCACTTTCTTTATATTAATACTTGTGCTAGTATGGCTTGCTTGCAGTGTAGAAGCTCCGCCACACCGGGAAAGGGGTGGGGTCGTTATAATTTGGTCAGCTGTGCTGATCGTTACTTTGTTTTCCACCGCTTGGTGGAATGTTCTTATGCAGGTGCAGGTGAGCCTAGTGGGAAATAGCGGGCGGTGACCCTTTTGCTGAGTTGGCCCTTGAAGGCCAGCCTCCCTTTTCTGCTTTCTCATGTAGTGCCGGCCTGCGTGCCGAAGTATGTTCTGAGTTTTGTACATTCGTGAATGTAAGGCCTTAAGGCCGTAACTCTATTTTATGGTTTCATTCCTATGATAGTGGACAGTTCTAAATGAAATGTTAAATCATTATGCTTCCGCTAGTGTTTAGTTTACTCTGTTGTAGTTCTTTCTGTTTATCACATTTTAACTCCTAGCTAGTGTGGTTTGTATGGCGTGGGGTCCCGACCGGACCTACTGTTATACTATTCGTACTGGCAGGGTGTTACACGATGTTGCATCGAATTCTATTCGACGCAAATGTTAACTTTGTCCCAATTTTGCTTCTCTTGACTTGGTCTTGACACACTAGGTTGAGTGTGATATCCTAAGACATCTAATGACCAGATTACCCTCATCACTATATAATGGGTAATTCAATCATAAAAGATAAAATCTCTTTTAGTGAATTTGTTAAGTTAAATCAAAGGGGTTTTTCCCAACATCAACCTTCAAGCTCCCCCTTGAAGATTTTCATCTGTGTTCTATCTCTCCTTCAGGGACATCGAGAGGGTCTCAGTTGGGCTCCAAACTCATCGGGAGGTCCCCCTTCGACATCTTTGATCTGTTCTGCTCCACAGCGTTCCGCTCCAGGCTGCTCTGCAATGCTCCGCACCAGCTGCTCCACAACGTTCCGCTCCAGGCTGCTCTGTAACGCTCCGCACCAGCTGCTCCACAACGTTCCGCTCCAGGCTGCTCCGCAACGCTCCACACAAGCTACTCCGCAGTGCTCCGCTCCAACTGCTCCACTCCATACAACATCATAGCGCACTGCTCCGGCTGCTTCGCAGTGCTCCGCTCCAGGCTGCTCCGCAGCACTCTGCTCTAGGTTGCTCCGTAACGCTTTGCTTAGGACTTGTGAGGACCCTGACCACAGCCTGGCACACCAACGCTGCCTTTCATCCCAGACCCTCACATGGGCCACAGCCCATGCCACTGCAACCCCTCTCCGCGCCTATTCGGCCACGGCGGGTTGTTGGAGACCCCAGCCTCCCTTTTACGAGAAATGGTCCAGTTAAGCGCCTCTACGAAGATTTCCCAGGAGGTCACCCATCCCAGAATTGCTCTCATCCGAGCACGCTTAACTATAGAGTTCTTTCACTTCTTATCACCAATTGAGGGCCTGAGACAAAAGGCAGCGCTGGTGCGTCAGGCTGTGGTCAGGGTCCTCACAGGACTGCTCGGACAAGTTCCACGCTTGAGGTGGGCCACGAGCACGCTTCACCGAGCTCGACTCCTAAGTATTTAGAGGACTTAGCATAATCTTTGTAATGAGCGGTGGTCTGTCACCCTCGAAAAACAATACCTTTTGTGACACACAAAACTAGTGGATCGTTTAGAACTGGGTCAGGCCCCGTGGTTTTTCCCCTTTCCGGGTTTTCCACGTAAAAAATCTCGTTGTCCACTGTTGGTTCTCACTTTTGATTGTTTGCTCGTTCGGCTCACTCCCGAGCTAAGACGATTCAGCTCGACCGGTCTAGAGGAGCATTGAACGACCCGCAACAATATATATAATACATAATTTTGTTTTAGAAAATTCCGAAAAAATCGGAACGGAATAAATAAAAGCTCCGTTGAAATTATTTTGAATATAATTTAAACTGTCACCGGAACGTAAGTTACCAAACAAAACATCACTTTTGAAAATACAGTTCATTATCTCTCATTCACACTACTCCCTTTTGAAAACAGAGTCTTTGTGTCATCGTCGATCTCTTGACATGCAAATTTATTGGCCAATGTAGGATATTTTTATAAGAGTTATACTCGTGGTGTATACCATTGCTCATGTTAAGGCAGTCAAATATAGTGGAAAGTATTTTGCATTATTCCTTAAAGGACTAGTCGCCTCCCTTGACCCCAATTGCCGCCCTCGCCGCTCGAGGCCCTAATCATCAGTCTCCGCTCGACAGACACTAACAGCTGAATCCCACCAAATAAAAATATGTTTCGTTCCCAAATTTGGGACGGGTTGGGTGAGTGTTTTACTCGCTTTGAGAATAGTTTGATTGAGCGAGTATTTTCTGATGATACCCAAGCTGATAAAAAACATTTCGTTCCCAAATTTGTGTGTGGGGGGGGGGGGGGGGGGGGGCATTATACTCGCTTGGAGACCAGTTTGATTGAACGAGCATCTTCTGTTGATATCCAAGCTGATAAAAATGTTTCGTTCCCAAATTTGGGTGCGTGTTGGGCGAACGTTATACTCGCTTGGAGAACAACTTGATTGAATGAGTATTTTCTGATTACATCCAAGCTCATATCTCATATGAGCATTTTTAATGGTTAAGACGAGCAAAAAATTCACGTGTGGCAATCTGAACTGCCCCGTCACCCGTCCCCAACTCCCCAATTCAGTGACAAAACCCCTAGATCACAATCCTCGTCTCCCTGGAGCACATGAAGCCGTTGGACTCGTGTCCTTCCAAATTCGATCCAAATTCTAAATCCTACGAAACCAACTACAAAACTGCGGGGGAGGCGGACAAGAGTGGGGAAACTTGAGAGGAATTTGATCTCGTTCTTGAGAAGGTCAAGATCGGTAGCCTCGTTGGTTTCAAATGAGCTGCCACGATGCTTCCGCTTCAGCAGAAGCAGTTACGACTGGGAGCCCTAGCACCTAATTGGTACCCCTTCACCCATGTCTCCCATCAAGAAAGCTTCCACCGTCCTTAGCAGTGACAACACTTAACACTTGGTCGGAGAACACTGAGAGAGGAGCAACAAAAGTAAAAGTATTGTAATCGAGCAAACACAGCTCTGACTTAGTCGTCAAAAACAACCGGCATGAGAACACGGAAAAGGGAGTAGAAGAATAAAGAAGTAAAAGAACAGTAGCAAAGCATCGGTAAATATGAAAATAAACAATGTAATAATGATGTAATCAAGTAAACACAACTCAGAGACTTAGGGTTTATTTGGTTGAGCGTTTCGCCGCTCCGTTTGGGGCAAACGCCGACGGAAGGCGGGTAAACAAATGAACCTCCGGCGGCGTTTGCTCCGTTTCCACCCGTCCGCCTTGAGAAACGCCCCAAAAAACTCCGTTTGGAGCAGCCACCTCCCCCCTCCAGTTCGAACACTCCGTTTCCATCCGCCGGATCAACCCGCCACCGCCGAACCAAATAAACCCTTAGGCTCTGTTCAACGCAGCGTTTTTGCTCCGGTGAGTTTGAACACAAATGTCATCGTCATAGAATGTATGTTTGGCATGCCAACAATTATGACCACCCAAAAAATAAAACTACTTTTGAACATAAAAGTAGATGAAGATCCTTAGGAGAGATTGGGTGTTCACGAAAGCCAGTTCATAACCACCATGTCACGACTGTTATCGTCGTGCCAAACAGAGCCTTAGTTTCTAAGACAAAATAGACAGTAGAAGAACACAGAGAAAGGAGGAGAAGAGTAGAGAAAAAGGAGAATGACAATATAAGAGTCTGTTGGGAAAAACCCTTATGATTTATCTAACAAATTATCTTGAAGTGATTTCACCAGTTAGATTGTATTACCCATATTGTATAGAAAGGGTAAAATAGTCATTAGATGTCCTAGGATGTCACACTCACCTTAGAGTGTCAAGACCAAGTTAAGATAATCGCAAATTCAGTTGAGTTAAAACTTGTGTCGAATAGTAGTCGACGCAACTTTGACTAGAAGTCGATGCAACTTCGACTAGAAGTCGATGCAACCCTGACTAAAAGTCGAAGCAACTCAGACTGACTATCGAAGTATCAAGTAAAGTCGACGAAACGTCGAAATGAACTCGACGCGGAAGGAAAAGTCTGTCGAAGCCATCTTCAAAGTCGACGTAACTTCGACTCCAATTCGACGCAGAAGATGAAGTTCAATTACAAGTCTTCAACTCGACGTATACGTTGATAAGTACTCGACGCAACGTCGACATCTGAGTTCAACCAGAGCTAAGAAGGAATTCGAAGCTACTTCTATAAGAACTCAGAGGTGCGTCAATATGATGAATAATGAAGTCGACACAGCGTCGAATACAGTCAGAAAAAATATTTTTTATGGTGTCTTGTCTAATGCCTTTTCAGAAGGCCTACAAAGCTGAAAACTGTTTTCTAACGACTCGTTTATTGCCAAGAATAGAATGTAGTATTCAAGAGAAACAACAATGAAATTCTTGACAGATATTCAAATCAGTCTTGACGGGTCGGGAACAGAAATAGAAGGAAATATTTATTATCCAATGAGCATTCCTTCTAAGGACAGTCTAGAAGAAGAAAGAAATTCAAACACAAAGAAGTAGAGAATAAGTATATTGAGGAAAAAAGAAACTATTATTCTCTCAGTTGACTTTCAGGGCCTTCTTCTTCCTCCTCCAGCCCTAAGATAGAATAGAAGAACAACTTCTCTGCACGGGAAAACAAAATAGCAAGCCTGTTGCTTCATCTTCTACATCATATAACAGCAAGCCAACAAAAGTGTAGAGAGGATCGGGATCAAAGCTCATACCCCTTGCAATCATCACTATCTTAAGCAATGAGTCATTATATTCAGATCCTGAAGTATATAGAAGCAACAACATCCAGAGAGATATCCACTGAAGGATTCTAACTGAAGAATCTTATTCTCTTCTTCCTCCTCTTCCAATGTTCTTATTTTGTAACTGTAAAGGAGTTTTAAGAATCCCTCTTCAAAGGATTCAGTGGTTCTAAGAGTCTCATTAGCAAAAGACTTAGTGGTTCTAAGAGTCTCCTTAACAAAATACTCAATGGTTCTGAGAGTCTCATTATCAAAAGACTCACGTACTGTTAGTGCAATCCTACCAAGGTGGTAGAAGAGTGGACTACCCACATTTTGGGGAACCGCTATAATATTTTTATGTCTTATGCATTGCTTTTCTGTGCTGTCCCAGTTGACTGTTTTTTGTTTCCTGTGATTTCTTTATTCTGTTTTGGTGTTGATGATTGCACAGTACTTAGTAGTTTTATTATGTGTGCATAATTAGTGTAAATAATTTTTTAAATTTCTATTCACCCCCTCTAGAGAATACTCATAGGCACACTGCGCACTTTCAGAGTACTAATAACAACAACAACACTCAAGCCTTTATCCCATCATAGTGGGGTCGGCTATATGGATTCTATGTCGCCATTGTGCCATATCTTTAATCATAGTCTCACTAATGTCTAAGTACATCACGTCTTTCCTTATAGTTTCATTCCAAGCCTTTTTTGGTCTACCCCTCCCCCATTTAACATGTCTAGCGACTAAACTCTTACAACGCCTAACAGGTGCCTCTAATAGTCTCCTATGCACATGCCCGAACCATCTTAAATGAGCTTCTCGCATCTTCTCTACAATTGGTGCCACTCCTGTCTTATCCCTGATACATTTATTCCTAATGTTGGAACCGAGAACTTGATTCACGGAGTTCGAATCCCAAAAAGGGTGTTGTTTGCCCTTACTTCTAACGAGCGAGAACTAACGACTGGGCACTCGGAACCGAGGGCACTCGCAATGCAACCTTATCCCCAAAACAGGCCCCTGAGCAGCAGTGAGGAGGTCCCGCCACAAACCCGAAAGATCTAAGGATCTTCCCTTCCAAACGAAGACTGAGCTCGGCACCTCAGAAAACCAGAGAGCAGGGAAGAAGAAGCTCTCTCTAGAAACCAAAATTTTTGGATCTTTTCTAAGGTGCATATGAGAGTCTATTTATAGGATTTTGAAAATGGTCTGCGGATAACGACCTCCACCTTTTGGTTTCTCCTATCCGCAACCCAAAATGATATGCGGATAGCGAAAACCCGCTGTTTGAAATTACTAGAGGCTGGCCATAAAAAATACTTGACGAGTGCTCCCCTTGGTGCACTCGCCCATGGAGCAGAATGCTCTTACAGAGCTGGGCACTCACACTCACTCGCCCTTACTACCAGAGACTAAGTAATCTGACAACGATGCATGGTTCATGCCTCTTTTCCTAGGACCGACGAGACCCTTATGAGTCACGAGATTCGCCCCTCAGTCCAAGCACACGAGCGAGTGTTGTATCTCGCAGGGAGGTACACTCTCTCCAACTCAGGTGCACTCGCCGACACCTGTGGGTCGACTCGACAAATACGGGGGGGTTATACACCTAATTTTATCAAGTCTCGTGTGACCACACATCCACCTAATTAAGGCTTCATTTGGTTGAGCGGTTGCGGTTGTAAAAGGAGATGTTGTAAATGCAGGTTTGTAAATGGAGCTGTTGGAAACTTGTTGCTGAAAATAGAGTTCTGTTTGGTTATTCTGTGTTTGCAGAGCTGTTCAAAACAGATAACTGTTTGGCAAAACTGCGGTGGCGTTTCGTAAAATTTTTTTATTTTAAAATTTTTTATTATAGATATTTTTAAATTATTTTCGAAGACTATTTGTAGATTTATTTTAGAAATAATTATTTGAAAATAATTATTTGGAAAGAAATACTTGTAAACCTCAAACATACATGAACTATGCAAACACATACATGAACTCATAAACACATACAGGAACTCAAAAAACTCTAAAATACACACACAACACACACACACATTCACATACACAATCATATACACACACACAAATACCTAACATGAATCAACACATAAACAATCACATACACTTAACACACAAAAAAAATACTTAACACACACACAACATACTCACACACATCCACATACACAATCACACACACACACACACACAACATACTCACACACACACACGCACAACACACACACACACAATCACATACACTTAACACACACACACAACACACACAAAAATACTTAACACACACACAACATACTCTCTCTCTCTCTCTCTCTCTCACACACACACACACACACACACACACACACACACACACACACACACACACATTCACACAACATACACTTAACACATACTCTCTCTCTCACACACACATTCACACAACATACACTTAACACATACTCTCTCTCTCACACACACAATCACATACACTTAACACACACACACATTCACACAACATACACTTAACACACACAAAAATACTTAACACACACACACACACACAAATATTTAACACACACATACACACACAACATACACACACACACACACACACACACAAATATTTAACACACACACACACACATACACACAAAAATACTTAACACACACATACACACACAACATACTCACACACATCCACATACACAATCTCACACACACACACACACACACAACACACTCACACAACACACAACACATACACACACACAAAAAAACTAACTTGAATTAACACAAACAATCACATAAGCACTACACTACACATTCACACAACACACTTAACACAAAAAAACTTAACACACACAAAAAACACTTTTACACAAAAAAATGCACAGAAATATCTGCATTGCAGGAAATTTGCGCAGAAGAAATTACTACCCGCGAAGAGGATGAGACGGAGACGAGCCCGGGCGAAGAGATTGCGCAGTCGGTGAAGATGATGCGTCGTAGAAGAAGCTGATGCAGTCGAAGAAGATGAGAGGCAGTCGGAGAAGATGATGCCAGCAGTCGGAACGCCGAATCTTTGATTCCATGCGGAGTCGTGTCGGAGAAGACTGCGGAGAAGATGAGGCGGCTGGATTCCTCCTCGCGGCGACGAGGGAGACGACGGAGGTAGCGTACCTGGTGCCCTTAGGGATGGCCTCTTCTCCTCCAAACGCGCTTAACTGGAGGTCTCGCACAGGATTTCGGCCCGCTAGAGGTTTGAGCAGCGATAAAACGCCGAGCGCTTCAGGCCGATAGCGGAAAAACAAATGGAAAAATACGTGCGGTGCATTTTAACAAAACGAAACGTACTCAAAACGCTAAAACAAATAAGACTTCATTTGTTTCGGCTTTTTCGCCAAGCGTTTGGAGCAAACGCCGCCGGACAGCGGACAACCAAATGGGCGCCGTCGGCATTTGCTCCGTTTGCACCCGCCGGAGAGAGGAAAAGCTACCCGAAACCTCCGTTTCGATCCCCGCCTCCCCCCCCCCCCCCCCCGGTCCCAAAGCTGCTTCTCCACCCGCTGTTTCCGCCCGCCACCGCCTAAACAAATAAAGCCTAAGCCCTAAATTGCAAATAAATAATTAATTATGCTGGAGGAACTAATGCTTGTGAGAATCAAGCACGCACTGGAAGACACCACCGCTGGAGGAGTAGTCACGAGAAGACCTAGGGCTCGGGAGGATCGCCAGATACACCGCTGGAGGAGTAGGCCAACACCGTTGGATTGCCGGTGAGGAGAGCCCTGCGTTTGCCGGAGGAAAAAGCGAGGAAGACACCGCATAGTGAAGAGTTGCGGGAGGGAGAAGCGTGAAAACGGCGAAAGCAGACCCAGCACAAACTCTTTTGAGGAGAGCGTGATTTTGAGAAACCGGACTAGATTTGGTTTTGAGAAATTGACAGAAGATTTGGTTTTAAGAAGAGTAGAAAACGGACCATACCCAATTCTGAGAAACGTGATTTTGAGAAGTTACTACCTGCGAAGAGGGAGAAGCGTGATTTTGAGAAAACAATAACGATTCCCTACTATAAAAACTGTCGAAACCCAATTCTTCTGTCAGTTTTCAGAAGTTTAGGCAAGCTCTCTCCTCATTCTCCAAGCAGCGACTCATTCTCGCTTCCGGATCCCGCACGAGCTCGCCGCTGCTGGTCCTCCTCTTCTTCTTCTCATCCTTCTTCTTCATCTTCGTTCTCCGCTTCTTGTTTTTTTTATTCGCGAAACAGTTGGGCTTGCTATATGAAGGCAAGAGTTTACAAATTAAAGCTCCCATGGAGCTAGACCTAGACTCCTTTCTTCCATCGCGTGGTGGCGAGCTCTATTCAGCAAGCAGCGACGAGAATGAGTCGTCTGACACTCATCGCCGCACCGTCGACGAAATCCTTGACGACTCGGATTCGGATTCCTCGCCTGATGTTCTGGCTTCCGCCTCCTATGTTCTGCCGGAAGGGGATAACAGAATCCCCAAGGGGGAAATGAGAGCTGGTTCCGATGCCGAGTACCAGTTGAGGGTCGAGGAAACCCTAGAAGAACCTTCCAGCAATTTCAAGTGGAGAAGAAGAACATTCGAACTATCCTCCTCTGTCTACCATTCTTCTTTGGGGTATGCAAGCTACTCCAATGATTACACGAATTCTTCTTCTTCCCACCTCTTCCCTTCTCTATTAAGCAGCGTGAGGCCTAAGGGAAAGCCCGGGGCGGCACTCGCGGCTGCTGTAGCTTCATCCCGGTCCATTCCAACTCCTCACGCTGCAGCGATCAAGTCTAAAAGAGCAAGCGATGAATCTATCCTAAAGATTCTGTTGCCCCAGAATTCGACAGAAGATGAAGATATGGAGGCCAGCTTGGTCCCAAAAGTATTGGCCGAGCCTGAATTTTCCTCGGTAGCCTCATCAAGTGGGAGGATGGGAGGAAATGAGGATGCTAGATCTTCCACTTTATCAAACCTAGATGTGGCAGCACAGGAACTACTTCAGGAAGAAGAGCTTTGTAATGGAAAAGAGCTGTCTTTGTCTGTTATTGATGATGACAAGTTTGAGAATATGGAAGAAGATTTTTCCTACCCTGTTAATGATGCCCAATCATCAGTGCAGTCTGAATTTAAGCAAGACTTGGAGGACCTTCCTTACTCTATGTTAGCTTCTCTTGACACTGATGTGGTTCTTAATATGAATGGTAATTTACTAGATGTAGAAGATGCCGATACCAATTCTAAAAATGTGTTCCCCATTAATGCGGCAGAGCTGGTAATTTTAGGAACTGAAGTTGATAGTTTTAATAACAACGTTTTGAGTGATGGAACAAGTTGTAGTAGTGGAGAAGGGAGCAGGATATTAAGTAAGATAGATAATCTGGTTGAGATAGTTAATGAGATGGGAAGCACAGATAAATCATGTGCACATCTGAAACCATTAGACCGGGCAGAAGAGCTTGAGAAGCGAAAAGCGTCATCTGGATTGCACTGGGAAGAGGGTGCAGCAGCTCAGCCAATGAGGCTGGAAGGCATTCGTAGAGGACCACCTGCCATTGGTTATTTGCAAATGGACTTGGACAACATGATTACTCGATCTGTTTCTTCACAAACGTTCAGGCATGATTATGGTTTACCACATGTACTGTCTGTGCATATAAATTTTATAGCTGTGGGCACATCAAAAGGCATCGTGCTCGTCTTTCCTTCCAAATATTCTCCTCACCATGCTGATAACATGGATGGAAAGGTGTGAGTTTTGTAACCATCTTTGTTTAAAATTTCATACTTGAACGTGACTTGAAGAATATTTTACAATAATCCGCCGAACAACTGAAATCAATATCTTTTGTATAAATAGAAAGGATGAGAAGAGAAATGATGCCATTTAGTTGCTCAAGAAAATTTATCATTGTTGGAAACTTAGCTCAAGGGAAAGCTTGATTTAAAGCAATGATATGTAGCATTGTGTTATGACCATAGTATTGTTAATGTCATTGTCAATTAATATTGTTTTCTTTGTGTGCACAATTGTTTTTTAATTACATGCATAGATCTTTTAATTTGTGAGTATTTTTGAAATTAGTCTGTCTGTTTGAACTTCCTTGCAAATATGTAAGAGCGAGCCATATTTATAATTTTATATGCAAATGTGTAGAACTCATCGCCCTCCTCTTCCTCCACCTTAGTTTTCTTTTTTAACCATGCACCTTGATAATGATATGATATTATATTTGATTCAAACAAGCTCAACTAGTATTCAACGTTAATTTGAACAAACATGAATAATTGAATTTAGGAGATGATTCTTTTATGAAGGATTATGAGGAGAATCCTATGTTTACACTTGATTTTCATGTGAGCGTAACTTTAGATTTTCCAATGATTGCAATAACATGGGTGTAAACAACCACAATCTATCCCTTTCCGAGACCTCAAAAACAATATATTGACACCTTTCAAACCTTCAACTCCTTGTAGACAAGGTCTCCACGAGAAACATCAATCCAAATTTTCCATGGATATTGATAGGTTATAACTAATCTACCAGTGGTTGCCAAAGAAAATCATAGGTTGGTCGAGGCCTATTGTTTGATTTACATTTGGTTTCCAAGTGGTGAAAGCAGTCGCAGGAGCAGGGCTTCCATTGGAAATGTAGAAACTAAGAAGGGGTTACCCAAGAAACATGAAGGAAGAATGGTTTTTAGAGGAAAATTCAATTTTCATTTTTTCCAGCAGACTCTTTAAATAGACAACCATATATTCAAAAACTAGAATGATTCATTCTCTCCATTAGGCTTGAGTGGCTCCTCCTTTCGGCAGTAAGGAATGTTCGACAATATTGACTAATTTCTAGGTTAATCAAATTTTAAATCCAAATTCAAAGCATGACTTGACATTACTAAATTATAAAAAGGGACACATTTAGAACATCTATTCAAAGACTGCATATTTTTGTGCAATATAATTTTGTGTCCACAAATAGTACAGACACACTTATATAACTTTTGTGACACATACACAACAACTCTGAACTAAGTGACGGATGAACATGATGAGCTGCACATATGCCTTAGGTTGGAATGTTAGTCTCATATGAGTACAAAAGAGATCCCTCTACCTAGCACTCTCTCCTTCCAGTGCTTCACAAGGTTCCATTGGAACCCTCCCCGGCTAATTACACGACATGACTTATAGAATATCATCTCATACAACCCCACACCCTCACTATTGTAACATAAAATAAAACAGTGAAATGGAAACAAACAACCTAAACTTCACTCAAGACAATACCCACTGGCTAGATGATATGCTGAATGAGAGATAAAAGATACTGTCATTAATTAATCCTTTTAAAATAGTACATCAATATTCATTACAATAATCAAAGCATCTATTATATAACTGACAATTGAAATTGCGTAATCGTACAAAAATTACCCGTTAACAATACATATGCAAGAAATCATAAGAATATGAACCATCACATGACATCATGATATTCCTAGCGTAAACAAATGAACCACAAATATTATGAAATGATGATGCTAGGATAGTAAGCCTAGATGATGATATACAATGATATGACATTCATGTTCAAAATAAGTTTGAATTCATGTTTCCAAACATAATTTATTAAACATGCATTGAGAAGTGATTTTCAACAATATTTTCATGGGACTAGAAAATATGAAACTTAACTAATATTCACATTTAAGATAAATAAGTAACATTCCTACAATCATGACAAAAGATGAAAGACATGCAATGATATATATAATCTAGCATTCACAAGATGAGATATGACAACATATCATAAATTAAACATAAAAGTGATAGAAGCCCTGGATTGAGACCTCGTTCGTGGTCGGGAGAGGTGGAAGTCGCAAAGGAGATTGGAGTTCCCCTTTTTAGATCTGCGGGAACTTTTGGTCGATGCACGAGGGGGAGAGTCGGTGATGGTAGGACTGTAGGAGGCGGCGTACGACTTGCGTGTTTCGGCTAGGGCACGAGAAATGGGCGAGCGGGAGATGGAGAAAAAGAGAGAGGGAGAGAAATGAGAGGGAGAGAAAAAGAAATACATGCTAATGCTTGCTTGCCTCATTTCGTCCCCCATTCCTTCCTAAGTAGGAAGGATAAAAAAATACAAGCCATACTACGTCCAAAATGTTAAAATGTGTGTACATGAAAATAAAGCAACAACAACGGACTATCAAAATAAAACAGAATATAGAAATAAACGATGGAAGATATTGAATGCGCCCTCCTCTAGTCCTCGCGCGTCGTCCTGTGACGACGATGGTAGGTGATGCTCCAACGCGGGTCCGTAACATTTCCCTCCCCGTTGAGATCAAGCTTGTCCTCAAACTTGTCATCGAGCTGTGGGGGAAGGTTCACCAAGGAAGCCGTGGGCGGTGGACTGCAAAGTTGTTTCAACTAGGAGATGTGGAAGACGTCATGAATGCGGACTTCTGGTGGGAGTTGAATGCGGTACACAACCTTCCCAATGCGCTGGAGGATCTCGAAGGGGCCATAGAACTTGGGACCCAACTTGTGATATGGGGTCCGGGCTGCCGAGGTTTGATGATATGGGCGGCGCCGAAGCCACACCAACTCCCCCAGGGCAATGGCTAGCTCGCGATGGCCCCGATTGTAAGCAGTCTCCATGCGCTTGGGCCTGAAGAAGGCGCTCCCGTGCGAGTGAGAGAATATGGTCCCGGTCCTGAAAGTCGCGGTCGATATCATCCATGCGGGATGTGCTAATCTCGTAGGACAATAGGTGGGGTGGGGGATCCCGGTCATAGATCAGGCGAAAAGGCATCGTCTGCAGTGGCAAATGGTAGGATGTATTGTAATAATATTCCACCCACTGGAGCCAGCAGACCTAATCCTTGGGTCGATCCTTGGTAATGCAACACAAGTACATTTTCACAGTGCGATTGACGACCTTCGTTTGGCCATCAGAATGTGGATGGTAGGCCGACTAGAAGGAAAGCTTGGTGCTGCAGAGAGTAAACATTTCCTCCAGAAGTTGCTCGTGACGACTTTATCCCGGTCCAAGACAATGCGCTCGGGAAGGTCATGGAGACGGAAAATCTTCGCGAAGAAGGCGTGGGCAACCCCCTCGACTGTCAATAGCATGCCCAGGGCGATGAAGTGCACCCCCTTCAAAAAAAAGTCGATCACTACCATGAGAATAAATTCCCGCGCGAAGTAGGCAAGCCCTCGATGAAGTCTATCGAGATGTCGGCCCAAATCTAGGTAAGAATTGGAAGTGGTTGAAGAAGACCGGCTGGAAGAAGATGCCCTGTCTCGTGGCGTTGGCACACTGTGCAGGTGACAATAAAATCTTGGACACTGCGCCGCAGGCCCTTCCAAAAGAAATCGGCGCAAATCCGCTGAAGGGTGTTGCAGAATCCTTCATGACCCAAGGTGTGGGTCGTCGCCACTATCTCAGAAATAAGGGGAGAGGAATGATCACTGGGGGTGGGCAGGGAGATGACGTATAGTAGCCCGTCCTCCTGGTCGTGGCGTGAGAGAGCATCGGCGGCATGGTTCAAGACACCGACCTTATACTCTACTCGGAAGTCAAAGCTCAAAAGTTTGCTCACCCAACATTATTGGGGAGCGGTGCTGAGAAGCTGCTCCAGTAGGTACTTGATGGTGAAATGGTCCGTACGGATTAGAAAAGGTCTCCCCCCATAAGTATGGCTGCCAGTGCTGCACCGCCTTGGCAAGGCCGTTCAACCTGAACTCATAAGCTGGTATCCTTGAGAGTGAGCCGCCGTCTTGCGACTGAAAAAGCCGTTCGGGTGGCCCGCCTGTTGTAGCACGGTGCCACAGCCCTGCCTCGATGCATCGCACTCGATGAGGAACTCCTACGTGAAGTCGAGCAAGTAGAGGACTGAGGCGGTGATCAAGGCTTGCTGGAGGGCCCGAAAGGCCTTGGTGGCTTGATCACTCTAAAGAAACTCATTCTTCAGTAGAGGGGCTCCGTAATTGTCATGTAGCCTTGAATGAAACTGTGGTAGTACCCTGTCAGTTCAAGAAAGCCATGCAACTCCCAAGGGGATTGAGGAATCGACCAGGCTGTCACCTCACGAATCTTTTCGGGGTCTGCAGAAACGTTGGTGTTGTACATCACATGACCTAAGTAGGTCACTCCGTCGGTCCCTAAGGAGCAATTAGTCCGCTTCACAAAAAGCTGATGTCAGCAGAGTAAACCGGGTTGCAAATGTTGCATGTGTTCTTCCCATGTCTTGCTATACAATAAAATATCGTCAAAGAAAACAAAAACATAACGACGGAGAAATATGTGGAATACCTCGTTCATAATGGCCTGGAAAGTAGACGGGGAATTGATGAGTCCGAAGGGCATCACCAGAAACTCAAAGTGCCCTGAGTGTGAAAGGTTGTCTTCCCCACGTCAGTTGGGGCCAAGTGCACTTGATGGTACCCCAAACAAAGGTCCATCTTGGAGAAGAATCTGGCGCCATGGAGCTCATCCAATGACTCCTCCACCATGGGAATCAGAAATTTGTCCTTCACAGCCTTAACATTCAACTCTTGATAATCAACGCAAAATCGCCAAGTGACGTCCTTCTTCTGGACCAATAGGGCAGGGGAGGAAAATGGCGAGATGCTATGGAGGATGATGTCTTGAGCATGACACTGCACTGGCACTCGATTTCGTTCTTCTGTCGGAAGGGGTAGCGATATGGCCGCACCACAACGGGGGCGGTGTTTGGGAGAAGGCAAATGCAGTGATCATGGCGACACGATGGAGGAAGTCCCTGTGGAGGAACCAATACATTCCAAACTCCCGCGGTAAGTGATTGAGGCTGTTGTGCAAGTTTTGGACGAAAGATAAGTAGAATGCTCGATGTGACTTCCCCGTCAAACAACCCTGCCAGACTGTCCATTCGCTTTCCTGATGCCATGTCACAGTGAGGCGATCAAAATCCCACGTCAGGGGGCCGAGGATGCACAACCTATGGACACCCTAGGCCACCTCGAAGCTCTAGAGAGCGATCACTAAGAGGTCCGCCGTGGAGCGGTACCCTTCCAACACGATTGACACAGCTCGGCAGATATCGGGACACTCTATAGTACTCCCATTGGCCACAATGACACTCAGGAGGGGGTGGCTCATCACTCTCAGATTGATCCGACTGGCGGTCTCCTCGCTAATGAAGTTGTGTGTACTCTTTGTGTCCAGGAGGGCGATCAAGAGATGATCATTAACAAGAATCAGGATCTAAATAGTCTCTCCGGAGTGGGGTCTGTCAATGCCATGGATGGAAATATCAGGGTCCCGAAGGTCATCCTTGTCCTCCTTAGATGGGTCGTCCACCTCCAAAAAGAACAGACGCTTGCATCTGTGGCCGCACTATTAGGGCTCATCGCAGTTGTAATAAAGGCCCTTAATGTTGCGATCCGCCATTTCTTGGGACGAGAGACGACGAATGGGAGGTGGGGGGATGGGGGTACTCTCCTACTCCTTAAGAGGTGGGTGACCGCAGATTGTGACGGTGGGTCGAAGCTACGGAAGGGGCCCTCCCCTCCACGTCGGCCGCTGTAAGGATGATCCATCAGTAGATATTTCTCGCAAAGGCGGTTGATACTCATAGTGGTGGTAAGATCGACAGGTGTCTGAAACTCCATGTCGAGGCGCAAACGCTCATGGAGTCCTGCCATAAATATGGGCACCTGATGTGACTGGGGCACGAAAGGAGCACGGGCCAGGAGAACTTGAAACCGCTCCAAATAATCATCGAGGGAGCTCGTCTGTTTGAGGGACACGAGGTCCAATGGGATTGACACCAAGAGGGGGTCCGAAGCGAAGGTTGCATCTACTCTTGAACTCTTCCCATGTCAGAAGGGATTTCTCTCGTTTCAACTGCGAATACCAGAACTGAGCGGAGCCCATCAAATGAAATGATGCGACATTGAGCCAGTCCTCCCACGGCGTGTGTTGATTCATAAAAAATGTTCACAGCGGGTTAGCCATGTCAAGAGGTCTTTGTGATCATCGAAAACCGGAAAGTAAATCTTGACGTAGCGGGGAGCACCGCTACCTTCGGGGCAGTGCAGAGGACAGGTCGGTTGGTAGGGGTACGATACATCCACACGAGAGGAGTCCGAGGGAAACGGAGAGGAACGATCGCTGTCGATGCGGGCCGTGAGGGTCTCCAGGGCATTCAAATGTTTTGTCATCAGTTTGTCGAACATCTCCATCACCTGGACAACAAAGACGTGGTGGCACTCCATGGAAGTTGATGGAGGCACAGAGGAAACATGGTGGGGAGTAGGAAGGTGGCCGGTGCTGCCTGGAAGGAGGGGCGAGGCCGGTAAAATGGATCCCAAGAGGAACCTGAGGGAAGTCTGGCAAAGTGGTGGAAGGACGAGTGTTAGTGTCGGGCGACTGGTGCAGAGAGCGCATAGACACAGCGGGTTCGAGCAGCGTTGGGAAGGCACGCGCGTTCTTGGGATCATGCAATTTGGCTGGCGTGGAACTCGAAGGTGGCGAGGAGGCCGCATCAGTTGCATGTGGCTCTGATACCAAGTTGATAGGAGCCTCAGATTGAGACCTCGTTCGTGGTCGAGAGAGATGGAAGTCGCGAAGGAGGTTGGAATTCCCCTTTTAGATCCGCGGGAACCTATGGTCGATGCACGAGGGGGGAGAGTCGGCGGACTGAAGGAGGCTGTGTGCGGCTTGCGTGTTTCGGCTAGAACACCGGAAAGGGGCGAGCGGAAAATCGAGTGGGAGAGAAATTAGAGAGAGAGAAAGAAATATCAGTTAATGCCTGCTTGCTTCATTTCATCCCCCATTCCTTTCTAAGTAGGAAGGAAAAAATACAAGTCATACTATGTCCAGAATATTAAAATGTGTGCACATGAAAATAAAAGCAACAATAACGGATTATTGAAAACCAAATATAGAAATAAACAATGCCTGATTTTGAATGCGCCCTCCTCTAGTCCCCGCGTGTCGTCCTGCGACGGCGATGGTAGGTGACGCTCCAATGTGGGTCCGTAGCAAAATTGTTTTCTATCAACAGAATATTTTTGAATAAACAATTTTAACTAGTCTAGTTTAGAAGTGAGAGCGTTGTTTTTAGAAATCAATAATTGATTAAGCTCTTTAGAAGTAAGAAACTCCTTTTCGTAAATTTTGATTTTCTCTTTAAACTCATTAAAATTAAAACAAGGTATAATATTATCTAATGTAGAGCTAGCAAGAAAATTTTACGAAATATCAGAAGTAGATATCAGATCAAACTTAGCTTTTAAATTTTATTTTCTAAAGGTAACATAGAATTAACATTTCTAAGTTTGTTAATTTTACGTTTAGCTTGATGAAGCGTACTGTTATGGGTGTGACGACGCCAGTTATCTTCGAGTTATCTTCGTATCTTAAATTTTATGTTATGTTATTTTTGTGGTGTTAATTCTAGCGTGTTGACCCATTGTCGTAAGCCCAAATGGGGGGCGTCGCGTGAACTTAAATAGTGCCCGGTTGGGCTTTGTTGGAAAGCAAGAAATTAGAACCAGAATTCTCTCTCTCTCTCTCTCTCTCTTATTTTCCCTCCTCCTCTCTCTCTCTAACCCCCACGGGAAAAGCCCGTGAGTCGGCTAGGGCTCCGATTCACCATCCCGCTCAACCCGACGCCGCCATCCTCTCCCTCGCGCGTTACCGGCCGCCGACCATAGCTCCTCCTCCTCTCACGAGGTCAAAGGGGAAGGGTCATAACAGTTTGGTATCAGAGCCTACCGCCGGCTCTTCTTCCGGCGTTTCCTCCGGCCGCCCAAACCGACGCCGCCCCTCCTGCGCGCCCGCCAGCCCCTCGAACGCCCTTCTTCCGGCCATCTCCGACCCCCACAGCCCCCCACCACCAGCTCCAGCGTCGTCTACCTCCGCTCCCTCGGCATCTTCTCCCATTCCCAGCCCCACAGCAGCAGCCCGGCGCCTCTCCTCCTCCGTCGGCCTACTCCCGGCACCTCCGGTTGTCGGTCCAGCCCTAGTCCAGATGGGGGACAGTACTCCCTCGCTCGCGGACGTCATGGCACTCTTCCAAACCATGTTTGCGACTCAGAACGCCAAAATGGACGCCCTCCACGCACGTCTGGATGCCCTACAAGGGGGGGCTTCTCCTCCGCCGCTGAACGCGGCTGATCACCCTTCGACAAGCCGCGTGGACTCCGCCACGCCTCCTGGAGCGGACTACCCCGCCAATGTTCGATCTTTCCGGATGGACTTCCCGATCTATGAGGGCCGTGAAGACCCTCTTCCTTGGCTCACACGCTGCGATATTTTCTTCGCAACCCACTGCACGCCGGAGGCAGAACGCATCGGAATCGCCTCTTTCCACTTACTTGGGCCAGCGCAATTGTGGTTCACCCAACTTCTGCGCGAACACCCCCACACTTCATGGGCGGACTTCAGTGCGGCCTGCACCTTAAGATTTGATCCTCCTCTACAAGGCAACCCACTTGGCGATTTGGTGAACCTCAAACAGGACGGCTCCATTGACACCTATCTTGAACAATTTCAACTTCTTCTCTCTAGGGCCACGTCAGTCCTACCGGAACAACAAGTGCACCTCTTCACTGCCGGCCTCCATGAGCGTTTACGTTGGGATGTGGAATTTCTGCTGCCACGTGATCTCAACACGGCTATGAGCCTCGCCAGGGCTTGTGAACGACGACTGCTATTAGATCGTCCACCTTTGGGACGTCGGGACTATCAGGGCTCTCACCCTCCTGCCAATTTACCCGCCAAGGCTTCACTCCGGGATGATCCTCCGCGACCTACTGTCCGCCGCCGTTTGTCTAGCGGGGAGATGGCCGCGCGTCGTGAGAAAGGCTTGTGCTACAACTGTGATGACCACTTTACACCGGGACATCGTTGCAAACGCTTATTCTGGCTCGAAGTAGATGATCCTCCCAGTGACGACAAGGCAAGGGACGAACGCACCGCAATACCATTTGATCCAGCTTGAGGACAAGCTGTCTTCCGGCGAGGGCGGCGATGTTATGGGCGTGACGACGCCAGTTATCTTCGTATCTTAAATTTTATGTTATGTTATTTTTGTGGTGTTAATTCTAGCGTGTTGACCCATTGTCGTAAGCCCAAATGGGGGGCGTCGCGTGAACTTAAATAGTGCCCGGTTGGGCTTTGTTGGAAAGCAAGAAATTAGAACCAGAATTCTCTCTCTCTCTTATTTTCCCTCCTCCTCTCTCTCTCTCTAACCCCCACGGGAAAAGCCCGTGAGTCGGCTGGGGCTCCGATTCACCATCCCGCTCAACCCGACGCCGCCATCCTCTCCCTCGCGCGTTACCGACCGCCGACCATAGCTCCTCCTCTCACGAGGTCAAAGGGGAAGGGTCATAACACGTACTAGATGTGAAATTAAATTTAGATTCTAAAATAGAATATTTCATTATACTTACATCACTATCATACGAAGTTACGAACTACATTTTGTCGAGTCGTCTGATACGGTGTCAATTTTCCTTTTTTTGATGTGCTCGTCATATTGCAGTCTGAGCAAGAATCTTCTTGAGTAATTGCACGAGCGTGTACATTCACGACGTCTGGTTATGCCTCTGATTCTTATATCCGTTTCGCATCTTCAAAAGGAGAATCATAAGTATTTTCAAGAAACTTCCAAATGTCATATGAAGTATGAAACGAATAAATAAGTTTAAAAATAGTTTTGTCAATGATACAAATTATACAATTCATGGCATTAACATTTAAAACACATTCATTTTTTTCAAACTCATTTAAATCATTTGTAGACTTAGAAATATAAATATTATCCTTTAAAATAGATGTTGCAATATACTTATTAATAGTCATAATCCACACATTTAGACTAATAGTGATAAGAAAAAAAAAATTCATTAGCTATTTCCATCTAGGGTAATTAATGTCGGTGAATAGTGGAGGATAAACATTGAACTATCATCACTATTCATTCGCATACGCATGGTTGCCATCTAAACTCTAGGATGTTAAGTCTAATATAAGAGACCTTTAATCTAATATCACATATTGGATCGCAAAGCAACCTTAAAGGGGTGGGGTGAATAAGGTTTAAGTCTAATGCAAAAGACCTTTACTCTGATATGATATCACTTGTTGGATCGCAAAGCAACCTTAAAGGGGTGGGGTGAATAAGGTTAAGTCTAATGCAAGAGACCTTTACTCTGATATCACTTGTTTGATCGCAAGACAACTTTAAAGGGGCGGGGTGAATAAGGTAATGTTAAATTAATATTTTTCTTCTCAAATCAATTAAACGTGCTTCGGAAATATAAAAACTTAGAGATGATTTGATTAAAATAAAATGAGGATCTTTTATTCATAAACAAGTTGATATAGGATTAGATCTTTTATGCAAATATTGAAGACGATGAATAATAAAAACTTTAGGTTTTCTATACGGGCTCGCATCTCGAACCAGTTGGCCTTAGCAAATCTACCACCAGATTTGCCTCAAGCCCCCTATACATAACCGTAAGTCTAGCCGTCAAACCAAGGTGAATTCATTCTCTCGATCTAACAAAGATCTAGTCGCTACAACCCACAACGAATTTAACACCCTAGATCTACCACGAGCTAGTTGCCATCTCAACGACGAATTAACCACGAGCAAAAGTTATACAAATGATAATAAAAAAGATAAGACAAGAACTGAAACAATAGTATAAAGGAAAACTCCTCTATAGAGGCCTTGATCTTGATGTCGTTTTGATGTAAAGGTTCGGTCTTTATTGCATAAGATGTTTCCTCTTCCTTGTGTACACGATCCTTGAACTTCTGTGCTTGATTAGAGTTTGATTGCATCAAGAACGCTTGGATCGTCGAGAGAAAACTTCAAGAATTTTTAGAGAAGGCTTCTTGATCACCTTTTAATGTTCTTCAATCTCCTTGCTTGGTTGTTCTTGATCTTCCTTGAAGAAATCTCTCTTGAATAAGTGAAGATGACCCCTTCACTCCCTCTTGACGGCTAGGGAGAACTCCTTCCAGGAACCATACAGATGAATTGTCGATTGCCAACCGGGAGAAGCGATATTTGATCACAAAGCGCCGATCTGAGAAGCGATCGTCGAAGCCTTCTAGAACCATGCATATGAATCGTCGATCACCGATCGGGAGAAGCGATCGCCGAACGGAGCTTAACGATTCCCGAACGTCGACCGGGAGTAGCGATCTCTGATTGCCGCCAGATATAACGATCGCCGACTAGGAGTAGCGATTGCGGACAGGGAGTAGCAATCGCCGATCGGGGGAAGCGATCGTCGACTGGAGCTAATGATCGTCGATCGCTGACCGGGAGTAGCGATCATTGATCGTCGACGGGAGCTAATGATCGCCGATTGTAATAACATTGGTTGGTAGCTGCTACCCATGGCGGTAATGTTCATTTTCTGACCATATCTTCGTTTCATTCGATCAAATCCTTATCACCAGTATCATCATAAATACATGTACCTGCACACTATGAAAAACTTGGAAATGGACATTAGAGGCTTATCAACATTTGTTATTCTCAAGCAAAGAGAGTGACAAACCATGTTCCAACACCTCATAGGGGATATAATACCCCCGCCACTAGTTCAGTAGTGCTCCCACCAAGGGCAAGGAGGGTGGCCTCACATTGTTCGTCAAACGTCTTGAGCACAGAGATGACAGAACACTGTGCAAAGGGACTTTGTTTTAACTACGACGAACCCTACACAATGGGACACATGTGCAAACACCTCTTTTGGCTGGAGGTGGATGACCCCTCCGACGAAGGTGAGGAAGAGGATGAGCCAGGGGACCCAAATATTTTACTACATGCCATTTGAGGCCTTAGTTGTGGACACACCTGCTATGTGCTCGCCGGAGGAGTGGCCGAGGGCGGAGATGATGGCGGCAGAGGGCACTTTGGAGCTGGAACTGCGACTGCCTAGGCGGGGCGTGCTCGTGAGGAGAGAGTTACCAAAATCTGATAAACAAGACAACGGAAAAAGAATACTTCTTGGATGCATTCCACTAGCTCAAGGGGTCTTAAATAAGATTACAATATTTGGACCTAAGTACCAAAATATCCTTCCATGAAATTAAATCATATACGCCAGACTCGTTGACATTTTTAATAAAAGACGTGACAATACATTAATAAAATACATAATTTACTCTCGTAATATATTTAGGGCAACTAGTTTATGCCCATAACATACCACCCCTCCTTGAAATCGAGCTTGCCCTCAAGCTCGAGTTTGGCCCGGTCGTGGCAATCCTCAGGTTCCTTAACTTCGCGTCAAAACAAACTCTTGTGGTGGAAGATCGGAGCGGATGTATCATTGGAAGTAGGGCGCATGGTGTGCGCACAGATGTCATGGCAGGGCGCGGTCACTGGCAGGAATGGCGTCAGAAGGGCCGGGCAAGACATGAGTCTATGGACGAGCAGAGAATGCTGGATGGAGGTGGCTGGCATGGGTGGCGGAGGAACAATCAATGAGTTCGATGGTTGTGCAGAGATCGAAAGACGAGAGAGCAGTTGTTGATGTTTGTGTGCAACGATTAGGTCGTCGAGTCTACCGAGGTTGGTGCTGACACAGTTTGCCATTGTCGAGGCATGAGAGGCCATCTTGGCCTCTCAATATTCATGTCGGGCCGCCTCAGACGCCATTAAAAAATGCAATTAATTACCAATAAAGTAAAATTTTTAATAATAATAATTAAAAAATAACAATTAATTAGAGAATTGATTAATCAATTAAAACAACTCATTCACATGGAGTTTACGTCGAGTGCAGGGCTCAAAAAAGGTCATGCCAGGAGGCTCGATATGAGCACGAGATGCCTGATGGGCTTGAGGAAGAAGATGAGAGTGAGCGCCTATTGCAAGATCCGCTTTGGTACGAAGACAACATCGCGAATGCGTGGGTTCTCGCAGCTTTGATGATGGAGGTCAATAGGTCATAATACTTCAAAAAGGTGCTAGTGTGGGCGGCTCGTTCACGTGGAGATCCCGCATAGACTGTGCGTTTCCGACAACCAAACAACAATATGTGGTCGACGTCGTGTCCGGTGGACGTAAAAAGGATTAGAAGAGGTCGAGCACATGCTGGCTCGACGCGGTCGGTTTTCTTCTGCAGATTACGCGACTTTGGTTGCCTCGACAGCAAGGCTTCCACCAGTGCTGAACGGAAACTGCAGAGGTGGCTTGAAATGGTGCCCTTTCGTGATGAAGAAGAGGACATTGTTGAAGATAACAACGACACAGAAAAGGCTTCAACAATTGTTGTTGTGCCAGTGGGGAGGAAGTTTGTGGTGCCAAAGGAAAAATAGCTCTGATACCAAGTTGTTATGCGCTCACTGAAGGAGTGGTCGGAGGCAGAGATGACAGCGACAGAGGGTACTGTGGAGCCGGAACCGCGGCTGCCTAGGCGGGGCGTGCTCATGAGGAGAGAGCTACCAAAATCACATAAACAAGACAAGGGAAAAGAGAATACTTCTTGATGCATTCCACTAGCCCAAGAGACCCTTAAATAAGATTACAACATTTGGACCTAAGTACCAAAATACCCTTACATGAAATAAAGTAACCTACGCCTCGATCACACTTTTAATAAAAGACATGACAAGATATTAATAAAATACATAATTTACTCCCGTAATATATCTAGGGCGACTAGCCCATGCCCCTAACAACACTATCCAATTGCTCATTACGAATGCGGGTCACCCAATTATGGCCCCCATTGACTCGGGGAGCAAGTACTGTTTTATCAGTGAACATGCTACATAATGTCTCCAGCAGGCTACGCCACTCCGCACCAACATCCACGTGTCTATGGACAATAGAAGTTAGTTAGACTGTCTGAGCATCTGTCTACCCTACGTATAGTGGTGGAAGGAAACTGCTCCCCGCGATTGCTCTCTGGGAAGTTGAAGCGGTGTTAGGCGTCACTTTGATTGTCGGACGATGCAGGTGCATCTGGGCTCGGAGACAGTGGAGTGGCAGTGTTGCATGCTCAAGATACCGCCAGGGACCTTTTGCTTGGAGGCGGGTCGCACCGATCAGGTGGACATGTCTCATTTGTTACAGGAGTTTGACGAGCCGATGTTACTACTCCGCGGTCTACCACCAACTCCGACTAGGCCACGAGTTCCCCTACTTCCATAGATTTCAGAACAGTTATCACGCGTGCCAGCATAGATGTTTCGCAGCAGGCACAACAACAACCTCTCTGAGGTTCTGGTACAGTGGAAGGATGAAGACGCATCCACGCCACCTGGGGAGGAGTACTCTGCCCTTCATGTCGTCTTCCCAACCCTTATGCTTGAAGACAATCACAACATGAGAGATGTTATGGATCATTGAGACATTACATATCAGTGACGCGGGAAGTCACAAGGAGTTTAAAAAGATGGACATGTATTTTTGTTTCGTATTTTTATATGCATCTTTACTCACACTTGTTTAAGCCTTGTGAAGGTCATTTTGGATATATTTTATGAACCTCGTTTGTCTTGATGCAAAACCCGCGCAAAACCCGATGCTCCCCTTTGGAACCCTCAGATAGGGTTACGCCTAACGACTCTCCTTTCGCCTCCCTACTTCACCTGACAATCCTCTTCCTCAGGTGCCAACCATAAGGTCCTTCGACTCGATAGAGGGGAACACCAATACACTCCGCGACTTCTCCCTCACTCAACCGTTCACAAGATCTCAATCCGGGGCTCATGGCAATTGCCTTCTCCAAGTTTCCTCGTTCCCCCAAAGCCTTTTATTTGCTAGTGAGTTCATTTATGGTTGTAAGATTTTCATTGATGCTCATGACAATTGTCTTCCTCGTTCCCTCAAAGCCTTTTATTTGCGAGTTCATTTATGGTTGTAAGATTTTCATTGATGAAATGTTGTATCAACTATCTATTTTTGTGGATATCTTCTTGTAATATTTGTGCCTAGTAATCTTGTGTTTTACAGTGTTTTTCTGCATAACATTGGCTATTGTGTACTATGTAATTTACACATCCACACTTTCTTTACTTTAAAATTTTACTTGCTTGTGGTTGTTGCAGTTTTATTCGTAAACTTTTCTTATTGCAAGTATAGCTATCAGATAGTTGCATACTTCATATAGTTAATCACGGGGTCGTCCTACCCATACACCTCTAAACCGGTCCCGCTTCAATTATTGTACTTGTTCAATCTTGTGCAGTCTCTTTAGCACATTTCTTCCCTTTTCTGCATGATTGGGTGATTAATAATTCTCTATTTTCTATGTCGATATTTATACATGTGCTTTATTTTTAAGCTAATATAAATTTTAGAATCTGAATACTCCCTCTCCCTATGCTTATTTTCTATGTTGCATACTTCATATAGTTCATTTATGGTTGTATTTGTACTCTTCATTTATGTGCATGCTCGTTTGTCTTGATGCAAAACCCGCGCAAAACCCGATGCTCCCCTTTGGAACCCTCAGATAGGGTTACGCCTAACGACTCTCCTTTCGCCTCCCTACTTCACCTGACAATCCTCTTCCTCAGGTGCCAACCATAAGGTCCTTCAACTCGATAGAGGGGAACACCAATACACTCCGCGACTTCTCCCTCACTCAACCGTTCACAAGATCTCAATCCGGGGCTCATGGCAATTGCCTTCTCCAAGTTTCCTCGTTCCCCCAAAGCCTTTTATTTGCTAGTGAGTTCATTTATGGTTGTAAGATTTTCATTGATGCTCATGACAATTGTCTTCCTCGTTCCCTCAAAGCCTTTTATTTGCGAGTTCATTTATGGTTGTAAGATTTTCATTGATGAAATGTTGTATCAACTATCTATTTTTGTGGATATCTTCTTGTAATATTTGTGCCTAGTAATCTTGTGTTTTACAGTGTTTTTCTGCATAACATTGGCTATTGTGTACTATGTAATTTACACATCCACACTTTCTTTACTTTAAAATTTTACTTGCTTGTGGTTGTTGCAGTTTTATTCGTAAACTTTTCTTATTGCAAGTATAGCTATCAGATAGTTGCATACTTCATATAGTTAATCACGGGGTCGTCCTACCCATACACCTCTAAACCGGTCCCGCTTCAATTATTGTACTTGTTCAATCTTGTGCAGTCTCTTTAGCACATTTCTTCCCTTTTCTGCATGATTGGGTGATTAATAATTCTCTATTTTCTATGTCGATATTTATACATGTGCTTTATTTTTAAGCTAATATAAATTTTAGAATCTGAATACTCCCTCTCCCTATGCTTATTTTCTATGTTGCATACTTCATATAGTTCATTTATGGTTGTATTTGTACTCTTCATTTATGTGCATGCTCATTTTCATGCCCCCCCCCCCCCCCCCCCCCCCCCCCCCCCCCCATACTTGTCATTCATGGCTTGCCAGGAAAAAATGGGAATATATAAATTTTTAAGGTGGATGTAGAGAAGCTTCCCAAAATGGCCACAGTTTCAAGTTTTTCACTTTTAAGGTTTTCTTCTTCTATAATGATTCTTTTTTAAATACTTCATTTCAGATGCTAATATTTGGTTCATCTAGTGAGAAAATCACAGTACCCGTGACTTCCATGTGCTTTAATCAACAAGGTGACCTGCTGCTAGTTGGTTACAACGATGGCCATCTGACTATATGGGATGTGCATAAAGGGATTTCTGCTAAAGTTATCACCGGAGAGCACAATGCACCAGTAACTCATACTTTATTTTTGGGGCAAGATTCACAAGTTTCACGCCAATTCAAAGCTGTTACAAGTGATTCCAAGGGGCTTGTTCTTCTACATACTTCCTCAGTGCTTCCTCTTCTCAACCATTTCTCCATTAAGACTCAGGTTTTACAAACATAATCCTGATTTATAATATAGCTACTCCTATTTTTCACATCTTTTTCAGCATCTGGGTGCCATAAAAAGTTGTTTGTTTGTTCGACAGTATCTTCTAGATGGTCAAAAAAATGGTACTGTATTGTGCGCATGCCCCATTGTGATAGATAATTCTCAAGATGTTGGTAGCACATTTGCTCAGGTATATCCATCAGTCCCTTCCAGTGGTCTAGGTAGTAAGGCTGGGGGCGTAGTTGGAGGTGACACTGGATGGAAGCTGTTCAATGGAAACTCATCTGTAGTTGAAGAAGGTGTTGTTGTTTTAGCCACTAACCAAAATGCTCTAGTGGTAAAGTCGCCATCTGATACTTGTGAACATTAGAAAGCAAGTTTTCATGCTAGTAAATTTTTTGAAATAAGAAAATCGTATAAAAATATTCAATGATGTGGCTTCTTTTAGGTAAAACTCAGTCCTACTGTGGAAATCTATGAGAACCTTTCCAGACCAGATGGAGTGAGGGAAGGTTCCATGCCTTATGCAGCATGGAAATGTATGGGGCATTCTCATGAATCCTCTACAGGTAATAATTCAATACAATTTTCTACATTGTTCTGCAATTTATATATTGATAAATGACTTAATCTGTATAAACATCATTTTAGATGTGTCAGATAAAGTTGCATGGCTTGCAATTGCATGGGATAGGAAAATTCAGATTGCCAGGTTAGTTAAATCAGAGATGAGAAAGCACAAAGAGTGGATCCTGGATAGCACGGCAATTGGTGTTGCATGGCTGGATGATCAGGTAATTAACTTAGGTCATAAGCTATCTTCTTCCATAATATCCTTGCCAACTCACGGTTCTTTCTTATCACAGATGTTGGTGGTTCTTACCATCCGAGGACAACTTTGCTTGTTTTCGAGAGATGGGGCAGAGCTTCATCGAACAAACCTTACCGTAGATTGCTCTAGCATGGATGGTTTCATCCTATTTCATACCCACTATATGAATACCTTTGGAAATCCAGAGAAGGCTTACCATACTTCAGTAGCTGTAAGAGGGGCTACAATCTACATTCTTGGACCTATGCATCTTATAATTTCTCGTCTTCTTCCCTGGAAGGAACGAATTCAGGTTCTTCAGAGGGCAGGTGACTGGATGGGTGCACTAGATATGGCAATGAAGCTTTATGATGGCCATGCACATGGAGTAATTGATCTCCCGAGATCAGTCGATACTATACGAGAGGCCATACTGCCTTATCTTGTTGAACTGATCATGTTATATGTTGATGAAGTATTCTCTTATATATCTGTAGCCTTTTACAGCCAAATAGATAAAGATGGCCTCAAGAAAGACCCTAGCATCAAAGACTGTACTGTGCGCCCAGATATGGAGGAGCAGTATGCTCGTGTTGGTGGTGTTGCTGTTGAATTTTGTGTTCACATAAAAAGGACTGACATACTGTTCGATGGAATCTTCTCTAAATTTGTTGCTGTTCATCATGAAGGTATATATTACAATTAATGTCTTACTAACGCACTGTTGTCTTTTGCTTTGTAAGTATATGATAGGTAACAGTTGGGCATTGGTAGAGGCTTTTTTCTGCTTAACATTGTTAATAATGATAGAAATACAACTAGAATTTTTTATGCGATTAAGTCAGAAAATATTTATTTTACATGTAAATGTGTTAGGAAATATATAATTGCATATATAACACTAACACTAGTGGCACAGCCGATTGAGTGTTTCCTAGCCTCAGTAGATAGGCCTACCAATCTACTTGGTGCTTGCTTCTATATTTGAATTATAAAATGAGCCATGGAACTGTTTTATTGGTGATTTTGATATCTATTAAAGGTAAGACAATAGAAAATAGACTTATATGATTTGGCATTTACAATGAAGGTTATTAAATGTACAAATTAGATGAGTAGGTAGAATTAGTGTCGAAGGATTAGATGAGAAAAGATGTAAACCTAAGATAACATGGATGAGTGTTGTTCAAGATGATTTTCATAATTTAGGTTTAACACCTTAGGCAGCAGTTGATATCACTAGATTCGGATGAGCGGAGAATGAGTTCATAAAACTAACCCCAAATAGTTGGGATAAAGCAATTGATATTAGATGATGGTGATCCTTTTTAAGTGTTGTAGACAGGCGCTAGTTGTCTCCTTAATGGTAATGACATATACTTTGGCAGAAACATGATTTCATGCTTCTTTTTTCCTTCTCTTTCTCTGTCTCTTCATCCATTGTCCTTCATGATTATTTTTTCATGCAAGGCTGGGTAAAAAAAAGGTAACACACACCTACTTTGGTGGAAGCATCATTGCGTACATCTTCTCTTCTCTTTCTCAGTCCCTTGATCCCATTTAACCTTCATGATTAAAATTCTATGCAGGGGCTGGGTGACAGAAAGAGTTTCAGCTACTTTGCCTTTCCTCATTCCATAACAACCATTCCACCTCTCTGTGTATGTTTGTGTGTGAGAGTGAGGCGTCATGTCTTCTCTTTCTATCCCTTGATCCATATGGCCATTATTAAAATTCCATGAATGTGCTGTGACGGGAGGTGCACCATATTCTTAGCTTCTTTCCTCATTCAGGCATCCATTTCAGTCTTTAGGAAAATGAATGAGAGAGAGAGAGAGAGGCGTCATGCATCATAACATTCTTTGAAATGAAACACATCAAGCCTACATGTTATTTAGGCCTTTGGCATTGATTAGTTTTTTTCCTAATGCTTCAACAATTTTAAACGTGTTAAATCTAGACTCTTTTCTTTTAGTATTATTTAGTCTTTGTATGTTTTTTAGCCTATGTAGGATGATCTAATATCTTGTCAGTTGCAGGAACTTTTTTGGAGATTTTAGAGCCATATATACTAAGAGATATGCTAGGATTTTTGCCTCCTGAGGTATTTTCTGCACATATTAAGTTCTTGTGATTTGTGAATATTTTATTCATTTTGTTTCAATTTGGCTTCTTTGATGTACTTTTCTGTTCAACTTTCAGATCATGCAAGCTTTGGTAGAGTA
The DNA here is from genome assembly GCA_033032865.1 of Dactylorhiza incarnata. Lineage (NCBI taxonomy): Eukaryota > Viridiplantae > Streptophyta > Magnoliopsida > Asparagales > Orchidaceae > Dactylorhiza > Dactylorhiza incarnata. The sequence continues at coordinate 6,400,691 of JAWHQI010000109.1, read as the reverse complement.
TTATAGTAGCAAAGGGTGGTTAGAGCGAGTTGAACAGTGTGTTCTTCACATGGACATATCTTCTTTGGACTTTAATCAGGTGATGTCTAGATGTGTTTGTTAAAACTTATCAGTATTTTAGCTATGCAATATAAAACATATAGTTGTAATTCTATTTTCCACTTTTTCAGTCTGTTTTTTTGTTCATGTACATGCATAGCTTACACTTTATATTCTTGATTTAGGTTGTGAAGTTATGCCGGGAACATGCATTGTATGGCGCACTGATTTATCTTTTCAATAGAGGTTTAAATGATTTTAAGGCACCGTTAGAGGAGCTCTTGTTGGCTTTACAAAATAAATCAAGTATGGATGTTGCTGCTATTGGGTATTCCATTATCTCTATTCTTTTTTCTTGTGAGGAAAGCTGTTATATTCCATATTTATGTTCCTGTTGATCTTAGAATATCTTTATCGTGCACTGATTGAAGCTTTAAGGTCCTCACTAATTAGATATACACACACACACACACACACAATTACACACACACACATATATATATAATCTCGAAAATCGGAACAATTTCTTAGATTGATCAAAAAAAAACGAGCCAATTTTTTTATTGGATCAAGTAAAAGAGCCAATACATTAGCCAAAAGTAACTTCATTATGTTGTATGATTTTGTGTCACTTATAGATCAGATCGATCTGACTCGAGTTCGGATCAAAATTGTTAATTGTAACAACAAGAACAACACTCAAGCCTTTATCCCACTATAGTGGGGTCGGCTATATGGATCCTTTGTCGCCATTGTGCCCTATCTTTAGTCATAATCTCACTAATGCCTAAGTGCATCATGTCTTTCCTTATTGTCTCATTCCAAGTCTTTATTGGTCTACCCCTCCCCCGTTTAACATGACTATTGACTAAACTCTCACAACGTCTAACAGGTGCCTCTAATGGTCTCCTTTGTACGTGTCCAAACCATCTTAGTCGAGCTTCTCGCATCTTCTCTACAATTGGTGTCACTCCTGTCTTATCCCTGATACATTCATTCCTAATTTTATCTAGTCTCGTGTGTCCACACATCCACCTAAGCATTCTCATCTCCGCAACTCCCATTGTTAATTGTAAGTATTATAAAAATATGTTAATTATGGCTGGGATCTACTAATATATGTGTCTTGTATGAGGTAGCAACGTTTGAATGCCAACCTAGTGGCCTATTCTCCATTTTAAAAAAGGCAAATCAAACAACTGAGATCAAATAGAAGATTCAGATGATATTTTAAGCTACACTATCAAATGGCTGAGATCTACTAGCTGTCTTAGAACTAATTGTAGCTGAGGTTTCAAACGTTTCATTTTAGTGACGCTCTCCCTGTGGATTGTGGTGGTGCTAAAGTTCTTCCATATTGCTTTCTTTTCTCTCCACTACTGAAACTTGTAAATTTTCAGTTCTCACTTCTCATAAAAGAGACTTGGGGTCCTTTTGGCATGACAATGGTGGTCGTGAACGCGGTGGTTATGAACCATCGTTCTTGAACGCCCAACCTCACTGTAGGAACTCTATCGACTTTTATGTTCAAAAATAGTTTTTTTTTCATGGTGGCGGTCATAACCGTTGTCATGCCAAATATATAGTTTATGACCATAGTTTTTTTGTACAAACTTACCGGAGCAAAAACGCCGCGCCAGTCCAAACCAAACGGACCCTTAGAAGTATTATTTCTCCTCTTCACACTTATGAGTCCTCAATTCTTCTCCTCTGATAGTTGTCCCCTCAAATTTTTTCTGTCTACACCAGTGTCCATCATTCTTTTCTATATTCCCATCAAGTCACTCTCACATTAAGTCATATTTTATATTTGATTTCCTGTTATCTATAGTTTTTATTTTAATTCTTGCAGGTATGGATATAATGTATGCTACTCTTCATTGCATCATTTATTTATTAGATGCTGCCTAGCACGGATCATGTTGTATTTATCTCTTTCTGAGGGAAAATGACATGATTGTGTTAAGAAGCGAGAAGAATGGGGAAGAGTTTACAAGAAAAATTTATAAATTACACTACGATTTTGAAAGACATTCTCACCAAACATACAATCGATGGTGGTTCCCTTACTCAGCACAATGCTTAATCAAAAATATAAATTTTGAGATTCCTTTTAACTACCAAGCGTTTTTATGTAGAAGTCTAAACATGCTAATACTACTACAAAAGATAAACTTAATAATTAATACATTTAAATAAACCCATCTAACATTGCAGTCGATTGTGCTAAGATGGCTGCTTCAGGTACTTCTCATACCATGGGGGATTCGTTGGAGAGTATAACAGAATGTTCATAGATTATTTAAGGCTTTTGATAGCCGCGTTCTTGGCACCTTAGAGTTTATTATTTTTAGTTTTTCTGCTCTCTGGTTGGAAACTCTGCTGTCCATCACTCTAGTATGATTATGTTGTATGGTATTCTCTTTTGCATCATCGATTCATTGTGTTACCGTCAGTCCTGGATTACGAAAAGTAATATTTAGTAGAATGGATCATGCATGCATTTACTCTCCTTTTGAGTGTAAATACATGCAAAGCTAAGAGTGATTAGAGACTTTTCTTGGATCATGTCAGTGCCAAAAAGCATTAAATTTGATTAACGTGACATTTCAACCTCAGTGATTTTGATCATTTATGGCTTTCAATAGCCTTTCTCTCCAGGCCTCTTGGAGCCTAGTTCTCAGTTTCCAATATCATAACGAATGTAGTATTGCATAAAACTCTCGGTTGTAGTTTGGGTATTTCTGTTGGATCTCGTTCAGCTTCTCACTAAAGTAAGAAACTGGATGACCCTTGCAACCTCAAATGCTTTGCTAAAGTCAGGGAGCCTCAATATGGGAGCCGTTGTCAATCTCTCCTAAAGCTTTCGTGGCCTCTTCGGTCCACTGAAAATCTCCCTTACGAAGGCAGCTCATAAACGGGGCCATGATCGTACTGGATCCCTTGATAAATTTCCTATAAAATGTGGCAAGTCCATGGAAGCTGCAGGCATCGTGTATAGTCGTAGGGGCGGGCCAATCACGAATTGATTGGACCTTGTCGATATCAACGAAAACTCCCGAGGTGGACACTATAAACCCAAGGAAATGCACTGACTTAGACTAAAGGAACATTATTCCGATTCACAAATAGCTTCTCCTTGCGGGATATTGAAGAGACTTGTAGGTTAGTAAGGTGGTCTGAGTGGGTGTGGCTTTAGATCAGAATGTCGTCAAAGTAGATGCCTAGGAACTTGCCCATGTAGGGTCGCAGAACCTGGGTCATGACTATTGAATGTGCTTGTGGCATTAGAGAGCCCAAATGACATGACCAACCACTCATATAGATCATCCTTGGTCTTCCACTTTCTCGGACCCGAATTTGGTGGTACTTACTATTGAGGTCGATCTTAGAGAAGATATGGGCCCTGACCATCGTATCGAGGTGGTCACCGAGTCGAGGAATGGGGAAGTGATACTTCACAGTGATCTTGTTGATAACCCTACTATCAATGCACAAGCGCCAATTGTGTTTTTTGGGGGTGAGAAGGGTAGTGACCGTGCAAGGACTCAAGACTCTCGCAAATGAACTGCTTCCTTAGTAACTCATTGATCTGTTACTTGAGCTCAAAGTGCTCATCGGGATTCATGCAATAATAGTGGGATTCGGCAATGAAGCGCCGAGAAAAGTTCAACGGCATGTTAATATCCCACAGTGGCGACAACTCATAAAGAAGCTCATTGGGATGATGTCAGAAAACTCATCCAGGATGCGACAAACATCTAGGTGTGGTTCAGGAGTGTCTGTAGGGCCCTCAGATGCCATAGTGATGGCTATTACATATTCGATGCCCGAATCGACGCTATCTCTCAAGAACTCACTACACCTCAAGATGTGTAGGGATCTCGAGGAGTTTGTTCTACTCGAAGTCTCAATCCGACCCTTGAATTTCTCCTTAGGTTGTGTGGGGGACAAAGTAATCTTACTACCCTTATGGTAGAATACACATATGTTTGACTGACCGAAACATGAGACATCGTGATCATAAATCCAGGGTGTCCCTCCCTAGTAACACGTGAGAGATATCCATCGGATGACATCACACCAAAGAAAATCCTTAAAGGAAGCAAGACAGATCGACACAAGGCACCACTGGGGGACTTGGATCGCAGCCGAACTAGATAACTCAGTAAGGGTGTGGGTGCGGCTCAGCCTTCAAGGCCCTTTTGGGCGACGATGTTCACGTAACTCCCATTATCTATGTCTAACTTGCAGGGGTCGCTTGCACTGAGGAAATACATGTAGAAGATAGTGGTGTGTGTCACCAGTTCTCATCTGCACGTGGGGTGTGCAGGAGGCGCATAATCATGCCCATCTCAAGTGATCTCTCAACATCACTCTTCCAAACTTCCTCGACGGTGGCTATAATCTCAAGTGCTTCACCAATGCTTCCTTCATTCAACATCCAGAGCATGTAATGTAGTGGATACTTAATATAATAAATATAGTGGATACTTAATTTATACTGAAGCATAAAAGATTACCTTGGATTAATAGTGGATACTTAAATTTATACTCAAGCATATAACAAATAAATATATCGTAGTAAATACTTAATATCCAATATGCGAAAAGATTACCTTGGATTTAGTGAATGGGCCATGTAATGTAGCGGCGTGCAACTCTTGGTCCATCGATCAACGAGGGCATCATAAATTGCCAGGGAAATGAGCTTCCAAATACGTCAACTTCTCATGCATATATATTTCAACATTCACATTTTCTATTTTTGAATCTCACATGTCATACGCTAAATGAAGGTTAGGTTTGTCTGTATCACAAACCCTAAGCATATCATATATAGGTCTTGTTATATCAAGGATCCTGTCAACATTATCCCACAATATCATTATAATTGATGTTTTTAACTTCTCAGGCCTTCTCAACATCATCTGCTCTATATAAAGTCCATTCGGGGGATCCGATCATATTAAGTAGACTTATCTTTTCAAGTTTAAACCTCTTCATCATCACTATAGTAGAAGCAAATTGAGTTTCAGCAATTACAAGCAACTTCAGTGAAACAAAAGAGTTATACATGTTTATCCTGTATTGTTGATTCATAATGAAATTCCTGATGGATTGAGCTTCATTAGACATTTGAGTAATTCATCCACATTGTTCTGTAACAGGCACAATGATCAGTATTATTAGCTGCACAAATAATTTTTTAATGCAAGATTTAGGGTTTGCACAACACAAGGTGTCAAAAAAATGTGAAAATCATGTCTCCACAATTGCTCCAGTTGCCTTACACTGGTACATTATCAGTGATAATCTATACAACATTTTCTGCACCAACTTCATTAATGACTTCAATCATCAGATTAACAATATAATGTCGATCTTTGTACTCTCTTGATGCATCAATTGCCTTAAAAAAATTGGACCAGCCTCAGAGACAGCCATAAAATTAATCTAAGGTCTTCTTTGAGGATCTATCAAACCATTGCATACTGAGCTGATCCCTTTTGGGGTCCAAGTATTTTTAATTGGTTGAAACATTCTAGTGATACTGACTTTTTCTTTTTGCAAAATGGTGATTCTAAGAGCAGTATATTTAGGAGGAACAAATACATCTAGATTGTGGTTAGTAGCAAATTTCTATGAGCTAATATAATATAGAGTCCTAGCTAGATGAAATGGCAACCCACCAGAGTAGAACGTGGTAGCAATATGACTTTTTAACACATCTCTAGCTTTATTTTTGAAAATCATATAAATAGGACCGCTTCTTTTTTCCAATTAATTGACTAGTCTGACTTGCATGAGAAAATGGTATTAACTTTGGATTCGGCTTGCATCGTTCTTCTGTTTCAAAAATCATTCTTTGAAGCTCTTTTAAATACTCTTGAGTCACTTTTGCACATACCCTTACACCATTTCCAGATATTTTCAATAAGTGACTCTTAACCCTAGAATACGAGCCATTGTAATCCACCTCACAAAAATTGTATTTCCATTTTTTTTATTCCCACCACCAACTTCTCTACTTTGAATAGTAGACACATAAGCCCAGAGCAGAGCCTGATCATCATTATTCACATCATTAAAAAAAATCTACTTGTTGCCGAGATAGAAGATGAACCAGTAACACTAACAGGAGACTGCGATTGAGACATAACTGGAACTGCGGATACCTAATAATAATTACAAAACAAGTTCAAGAAATCAAAGCATGAAATTAATATAGCATGATTGAAATCAAACCATGAAATTAATATAACATGAAATCAATGCATGAAATTAATATAACATGAAATTCTTACAAATATTGTTGCTATGATGAAGAAGACGGTCATAGGAGGCAAGAAACCTGAAGAAACAAAAACATAAATCAGTAATCGGGAGAATAAGACATAAATCAGACGTAATCGGAAGGAGTTGGAGGATGCTGGTTTAGGGTAGAAATCAGTAGAAGGAGGAGGTTAGTTTATGGTTGAAAGAAGAAGAAGAAATCAGAGTAATCGGAAGAAGGAGGAAGCTTGTTTATGGCAAAAAAAAGAAGAAGAAATCGGAAGAAGGAGGAGGAGGTTGATTTAGGGTATAAATAAGAAGAAGAAATAAGAAGTAATCAAGAGAAGAAGGATAAAGAGGAGAAAATTAGAAGGAGAAGAAGGCTAAAGAGGAGGAGGAGTCTGCTTTAGGGCAAAAAGAAGAAGAAGAAGCGGCTTACGATCTCCGGACGGGAAGAAGAAGCGGCTTACAATCTCCAGATAGGAAGAAGAAGCGGCTTATGATCCAGAGCGAGATCTCCAAATGAGAGAGGGGACGAGAGCTCCGGACAAGATTGTGAGCGAGGGCGGGATTGGGATCTCCGGGCGGAAATGGGACGAGATAAACCTAAAGACGCGTATCCGCTCGTCCGGTACGCGCACCCGTACCAACGCACCCGGTACGGGTATGCACCTAAATTAGGTGTGTCCTTGCTTCATAGGTGGTAACCTGTCTCGGACCTGACGAGCGAAGGTACTGCTCGTACTCTAATGCAGGCTGAAAGATCTGTTCTACAGTCTCAAGGCGATGCAGGATCAGCTCCATACGAATATCCGACCACAGGCTTGCCTGAATGCGGGACTTGGTAACGATGGTTTCCTCAATTATATCACTCCTCACCATAAACACATTGATGCATGTACTTGGCAACAGTGTCCCATGTAGCAGTGCATACAACTGATCGAGAAGCTGGTCATATATGAGGTGGGAAGGTATTTGTCCTTCATTTGCTTCTTCATATCATCCCATTGGGTGATGAGATAATAACCGTCTTTGTCAAGCGATCTTTCTAAATTCGTCCAAAAGGTCTTTTCCTGCCCATGCAACTTTATCTTGGCAAACTTTACACAATGCTTGTTGCTCATGTCATACCACTCGAAAGAATGATCCATATCTAATAACTTGTCATTAAAGGCCTTTGAGTTCAGGCGACTGTCGAAGACGGGAGCATCGTTGCAGATGTGTCGGGTAATGTCATCCTCGGTAGGTGGGCCGTCTCTGCAAGATTCCTGATAATTGACCGCTTCTACGACCACCACTCCCACGAGGAGAGGGTGTCGGCAGTGTACTGGTCGAAGTAATAATTAAATGGAGAGTTACCCCCCCCCCCCCCCCCCCCCCCCCCCCCCCCCAAGTATTGATCTCTCGAGGAACACGGATTGGTGGATTATCGAAATGAATATTCAGATATAAAGGTGTTATGGATCGTTGATTGGAGATTTGATTTCCTAAACTACACGTGCATGAAAATGAACTACGTTTCGGGAATGTGAGGGTCGCCGTCACCTTTTCGCAAGAACTCTTTATCAGGAGCAAGTGAGGGTCGTCTTCACCTCTTCGCACACACGCTTCGTCGAGAGCAAGTGAGGGTTGCCTTCACCTCTTCGCACAAACACAATCGCAGGAGAGCTTGAGGGTCGCCTTCACCTCTTCGCACAAACGCGTTCACAACACGAGCGCGAGCATTCAACGTCATCAACAAACATCGGATTGAGCACAAACACAATCATGTTTATCATTGAAGATTAAAGTGCTAGACAGGATTACAATAAATCTCAACAACAATCCATCATCAAACATATAGAGGAGAATCCAAACATAAGAAACCTAGAAGATCGAAGGATTAAGAAATAGATACAAACGAGGCCCGAGTTTATTCCTCGGATATGGGGGAGGTAGCAAAGCTTCCACACAGTCCTTGGTTGTCTTCCGGTGTCAATAGGAGGTTGTCACCCTCCTACAACATTACCCGTCTTCTCGGTTGCCCGCCACGTCCACGTCATGATCTCAATCCACCTTGCGGTGCGACTTCAAATGATGGATAGCCCTCTTCCTTTAGCTCCAGAATGATGGAAGAACTCTTAGTGGATGATTCCCACAGAAGGAGACGAAACATGAAGAAACGAGCTGAAATCCCAAAGGATTAGAATACCTTCGTCTGAAATCATATTTATAGGCCGTTAGATTTAATAATCGTGCACAGTCGGGCATCCGGTCGGGCGCGAAGAACTGGAATTTAGGCGTGAAAAGGAGTTGCCCTAGCAGCCGCAAAATGATCGTACGCTTTAAGCCGTGCACGGTCGTGCGAGCACAAATGTGCATTGGCTCAAATAGACTTTGGAATTTTGAGTTGCAGCAAATGTACAAGCACGGTCGTGCGAGAAGAAAAACGCATGGTCGTGCGAGAAGAAAAGCGCACGGTCGTGCGAAATCCATAAATGCAGACTAACCGTGCGTTTTGAACGCGCACGGTCGTGCATGAACAAATCACACGAGCAAGCTTGGAACTTTGGATTTGCAGGTATTTCGGGTGTGAACGCACACGGTCGTGCGGAATTGACCTCGCACAATCATGCGTTTCACAGCAAAGTTTCAAGGATGTGCCAAGAACTCCACAAGGCGACTACTACTTGCCACACATCAATTTACTGGTCATATTAATCATAAAACATCAGGAATCGAAAATAATGAGGGGGAGAGCTAATCTCTTCCAAACTAGCAATGCATGAAGGTTGGCCTAATTAGCTCCAATATGCTCTTATATAGACTTGATGAGTTCTAAGTGAAATGCAATGAAAACCTATCAATGCAAGAGCTTAACATTCGAAATATGAGCTAATAAGAGCCAAAAACACTATACTAAAATCACTCATCAATAATCATTGTAGTAGTCCTCCGGATCATAGTCATGGTGAGTGACTGAAGGGCCACAATCTGTACGACTCGGCTCGTAATAATCATCCTGATCATAGTCATGGCGAGCGGGCAGAGGACCGCGATCTCTATGACCCTGCGGCGTCTGGCAAGGTCCATGCTGAGGGGGTGCCTAACAGGAACGAGGTCGTGGCGACGCTCGAGAGTGTGTTTGGGATACCAGATCAAAGGAGGGGTGGGCTCCCGACGTGGAGCATCTCTATTGCGTAGCTTATGAGGAAGGGGAACATCTTTAGGATGTTGTTCAGGTTGTGGGGGATGTCAGGATCCCCATTTGGAAGGTTGTCCTATCCTGCTGTGATGGAGTATTCCTCGGGTTTTCTCGATTTTCAATCCTAACATTCATGTCAGCGATGCCGCGACGATCTTCCTCAGATTGATTTCCTAAGGTGTCAGAACGATCTAGCATAAGTCGTTGGAATTTTGCCGATGTTATGCCCCAATTTGAGCTAGTCTCCCTTTCGTCCGTGATGTTGGGGTTAGACTTAAATGGTCTAAAGAACCTACTACTACGTAGCATACAAATGGCTCAAACTTTGGGCTCTGATACAAAGTCTGACACATGGTAAACTATGAAGGTGGAATCTAGCAGTGAAATCCTAGGTGTGGTGCCAGGGAAGTAATCCCTATCTAATTCTAGGATGATGTATGCATTCAATGAGTGATCTGATATTCGATTGAAAATGACAATAAGAGATTAAAGCCGCGCAATTATCACAATGCAAAAATAAATAAATTAATTTATAAAGCAGACGAGTTTAAATGTGAATGAAGCGAATAAGCCCGACAAGAAGTAATCAATCACACGGCAGCTACACTCGCAAGTAGCAAACAACATCCAAAATCGTATAGGATTCTCAATCTATACAATAATGAAGTACAATAACAAGAAGCAACTAATACTCACAAGGATAGGGGAGCCGATAGAGAGGATGTGGAGATCCGGTGATCGTAGGATTAACTGTGGGGATCCGGAAGAATAATGGTGACTGTCCAGAACTGGTTCAGGTGTGTTTGGGTCTGTCTTGTGGAGGGGCATAGGGTTGGGGCTGTATGGGGTTGGCCGGTGGGATGTATGGTCAATGGAAGGGATTGGAGAAGTGATTGAGTCTGGGAAGGGGTGGTCGGAAGGCTGAGGCTGTGGGATTGAAGGGAGGAAATGGTCGGCTGGCCTTGGAATGGCTCAGAAGGGGATCGGCAGTGAAGGGCGAGGTCTGTAGCAGGGTCGGTAGGGAGAAAACAACAAAGACTGCTGTTTGGGGCGGGGTTTAGGTTGGCCGCCGGCTGGGAGAGGGGGTGATGATGGCTGTAAGGACGATGGAGAGGGGAGGCTAGCAGTGGGTATACAAAGAAAAAGGATATAAGCTCTAAGAGTCGTAACATTGCGGTTTCGTGAAGTCAGCACCATGAGATCGCCTGATTCCTTGGGAAGAAGCCTCCAAAATCTGCAATGTCCATGATGGCTGCCCCTACCCTCTTATTTATAATAAAACTGATTTGAACGACCATCCGTGGACGGCTGTGAATGGTGTTCGATCTCACTAAGTAATTCATAGATTTGGATTGTTGATCCGATCAAGATCTCCTATGTGAGTAGAAATAAGTAGGCCCCTGATGGAGGACTGCCCGCGATGGCGGACCACGGCGAGACCGGGATCGCCTGGTTGGAGCGGAACGACCCGCTATGGATCCAGCGGACCATTTAAGCCGCGCTCTCCTTATTAATTTGTGTTTGCGGGCTATTTTATTTGGTGTGCTGTTAGTTTTATTCCGCTCCTCTTAATATGTGAGGATGCATCTTTATTTGGTGTGTTGTTAGCTGTACCCTCCCCTCATAGTATAAGAGGGAGTTTTGTTGTTTTTGGATGCAGTTTTTGATCTATGAAATTAGGGTAATCCCCCTTGCTACCGCCGCCTCCCCTTTTTTCCGTGAGAAGAGTCCCGAACCGGAAGGTTCTCGCCCGCCGACCTCCCCTCCTCCGCGAGGTTGAGACTTAGGCCGGAAGGCCTCCGCTGTGTCTACGTCAGTTGGTATCAGAGGAGTGCGCTTGACTCCTACGCTCGTCCGCCCTTCCTCCGTCTCCCCGCTCTCGTCCGCGCGTTTTAATGGCGAACAACCCCCCTGCGAACGCCGACCTCTGGGCCGCCATCAACGCCATCACCACTCAATTGGCTACCATCACCGCAACCCTTGGCGAGCTACAGCCCGCCCGCACTCAGCATCCGCCCGACGCCGCTGCTCCGGCGGACCGTTTTTTTTGATCAACAGTTCCACCGTCGGCGCCACGCGCCACCCCCGCCGCCGGCTGGCCCCGGTTACGGGCCCATCTACTCAGATTCTAGCTCGGAGGAGGAGCCTCCCGATGCCACTAACCCTCTCCACGGAGGCGACCCGCAACCCTACAGAACCCAGGGCTATCGCCTACGGGCGGATATTCCCCATTTCCATGGCAACTTGGGCATTGAAGACTTCCTGGATTGGCTCTCGGAAGTGGAGCGTTTCTTCAAAATGGCGGAAGTCGATGACCATCGGCATGTGAAAATGATCGCTTACCGTCTCAAATCGGGCGCGGCCGTTTGGTGGGACCAATTACAACTCAACCGCAACCGCCAGGGCAAGGCTCGGGTGCGGGCTTGGCCTAAAATGAAGAAGTTATTGCGGAATCGTTTCCTCCCACCTGATTATGACCAACACCTGTTCCAGTTCTGCTAAAGTTGCTCCCAAGGCCAGCGGACTGTAACAGACTATTATCGAAGATCAGCCGCTTCGCGGACCGCAACGGGTTGACCGAGACGGACGGGCAGCGTGTCACCCGATTCCTACATGGGTTGCGTTCGTCCCTCCGGGAGAAAATTGGCCTGCATGTGTTGCGCACTGTTGAGGAAGCCTACAACATGGCCCTTAAGGCCGAGCAGTTGGAAAAGCTCCCAAGCCGTCTGAGTGGGCGCCGACCTTGGGTTGACACATCCACATCCAGTTCCCGTACGGAAGTTAACAAGGACTCCGCCCCCCGGACTCCGCCCCCCGGACTCCCGCCACTGCCCCGACCCCTCGCGGACGGCCACCCGATACCCATCCTCCCTTCAACTGCTTCAAATGTCAACAACCGGGTCACATCGCCGTCCGTTGCCCCCAGTTGCGCCAACCCGTCCATACCGTCTACCAGGACGCCGAGACAGATGGCCCAGAGGGCGCCGATGAAGTCGTGGATGGCTATGACGAGGACGGGGACTTTGCCGCTTGCGTGGTTCACCGACTGCTACACGCACCACGACTGGAAGAGCAGGCCCAACGCTGCAACGTTTTCAAGAGCTACTGCACCATTAAGGGGAAGATTTGTGATTTGTTGATCGACAACGGGAGTTGCGAGAACTTTGTCGCCTCACGTTTGGTCTCTTACCTGCAATTGCCGCAATTGCCTACGGAACCCCACCCGCACCCTTACTCCATCGGCTGGATTCAGTGAGGGCCATCGGTCCGTGTTACCCAGCGCTCCCACGTCCCGGTCAGCATTGGAAAACATTACATGACCGACGTTTGGTTCGATGTTGTGGAGATGGACGTGAGTCACCTCCTGTTTGGGCGACCGTGGCAATATGACACGAATGTGACGTACAAGGGCCGATAGAACACCTATTCCTTCGCTTGGGGCGCGAAGAAAATCCAAATCGTGGCCCGGATCGGCGGCAAACCCGAGACTAGCCCGGCCAACGGTAAGGGACCTGGTCTTTTGGTAATTCACTCGGACCCAGCCTCGCTCGACCGGGATGTGGCGGAGGCACAGGAGGTAGTGGCCCTCGTGCCATACAGTCTCTATGTCGTCGCCGAACTAGCCGCAGGTGACCCTCCGGAAGACGTGCACAAGTTACTGCATGAATTCAAGGCCATCACCACAGAGGACCTACCCGACCACCCCCTCCATTACGGGACATTCAACATCAAATTGATCTAATGTCGGGAGCGGGTCTCCCGAATCTCCCTCATTTCCACATGACTCCAAGGGAGCACCAAATCCTGCGCTAGAAGGTTGAAGAGCTTTTGCGGAAGGGATTCATTAGCGAAAGCCTTAGCACGTGTGGAGTGCCGGCGCTCCTGGTACCAAAGAAGGACGGCTCCTGGAGATTGTGCGTGGACAACCGCGCGATCAACCGGATCACTATCAAATATTGTTTCCCCATACCGCGCCTCGATGATATGCTAGACATGCTACATGGTGCTCAACTTTTCTCCAAGATTGACCTCCGAAGCGGGTATCACCAAATCCGCATCAAGCCCGATGACGAGTGGAAGACCGCTTTCAAAACGTCGGACGGCCTCTTCGAATGGAAGGTAATGCCTTTCGGCTTATCTAATGCTCGTAGTACGTTTATGCGCCCAATGACGCAAGTATTACGACCATTCTTGGGAGACTTCGTTGTGGTCTACTTCGATAACATCTTAGTGTTCAGCAAAACTAGAAGGGAGCACCTGTCTCATCTGCGCGCCGTGCTGACAGTGTTGGAAGAGAATCAGTTGTTTGTGCACCTCAAAAAGTGCACGTTCCTCGCACCTCAGTTGAACTTCTTAGGTTTTCTTGTGGGCGCGGACGGCATCCGTGTTGATGATGAGAAGATCCAGGCCATCCGGGATTGGCCGACCCCGAAGACTCTCACGGAGCTGCGCTCGTTCCACGGTTTGGCCACGTTTTATCGGCGGTTCATCCGCGATTTCAACACTATCACGGCTCCGATGACCGACTGCCTTAAGAAGGGCCGATTCTCCTGGGGCGAGGACGCCTCTCATTCGTTCGAAACAATCAAGCTCCGACTAAGCTCAGCTCCCGTCCTCGCGTTACCAAGCTTTGACAAGCTTTTCGAGGTACATTGTGACGCCTGAGGTATTGGGATTGGGGCCGTCCTCTCGCAAGAGAAACGACCGGTGGCGTTCTTCAGTGAAAAATTGAGTTCTATGCGGTTGTTCGGGCCCTCCGGCATTGGGAACACTACCTCCTGCATAAGGAGTTCATCCTATACACCGATCATCAGGCCCTCAGGTACCTCAACACCCAAAAGCGCATGGACGACATGCACCTCCGATGGGCCGCCTACCTCCAGCGGTTTCCTTATATCATCCAACATAAACCCGGAACCAGCAATGTGGTCGCAGACGCCCTCAGCCGCCGCAACTGCTTACTGACCACGTTGAGCCATGAAATTATCGGGTTTGACACACTTGCCGATCTCTACGCCGACGACGTCGATTTCAAACACGTCTGGCACGCCTGCTTGTTGGGCGGTTCCTATGAAGGGTTCCTCATTCTCGAAGGTTTCTTGCTAAAGGACAACCGGCTGTGTATTCCCCGCCTCTCGTTGAGGGAGAAGCTCATACGTGATATGCATGAAGGCGGGTTGAGTGGCCATCTAGGTCGGGACAAGACCCTCGCGAGCCTTCAAGAGCGGTACTTTTGGCCACAGCTGACAAAGGATGTTAGCAACTTCGTCCGGAAATGTTTTGTGTGCCAACAATTCAAGGGTGGGGCACAAAACACGGGCCTCTACACGCCGCTCCCGGTCCCTTCGGGCATTTGGGAGTTGTCTATGGATTTCGTCTTGGGGCTTCCGCGCACCCAACGAGGGGTGGATTCGGTGTTTGTCGTGGTGGACCGCTTCTCTAAAATGGCCCATTTCCTACCTTGCCGCAAGACGTCCGATGCTTCCCATATCGCCCGTCTTTTCTTCCGAGAAGTGGCGCGCTTACACGACGTCCCTACCATCATCACCTCCAACCGCGACCCCAAGTTCCTCAACCACTTCTGGCAAATGCTTTGGAAAATGTTTGACACGTCACTCAAATTCAGTAGCACCGCCCATCCCCAAACAGACAGTCAAACGGAGGTGGTGAACAAGACATTGGGCAACCTTATCTGCTGCATTTGCCAGGACCGTCCGAAGCAATGGGATCACGCTCTCGCTGAAGCCGAATTCGCCTACAATAACGCCGTGCACAACTCCACCGGGCGCTCTCCGTTCGCTATCGTATATTCCAAGGCCCCTAGGCATGCGCTGGACTTGGCCCGCATCCCCGCCGCAGCTCAGCTCGCGGAAGATGTCCGTGACATCCAGGCGGAAACTCGTGATTATCCGATCCAATGCCAAGTACAAGGCCTCCGCCGATAAACATCGTCGTGACAAAGTGTTCGAAGTTGGGGATTTGGTGATGGCTTTTCTCCGCAAAGAACGGCTGCCCGCGGGAAACCATCACAAATTAATGCCGAAAAAGTTTGGGTCGTTCCAGGTGGTGAGTAAAATCAACAACAACGCTTATGTGGTCGACCTCCCGCCTGACCTCTCCATCTCCAAGACCTTCAATGTGAGTGACATAACCGCTTTCTACCCGGACGTGCCTCTTTATCCTGAGCACTCGGGGTCGAGTGCTTTCCAAGGCGAGGCGACTGATGGAGGACTGCCCGCGATGGCGGACCACGATGAGACCGGGATCGCCTGGTTGGAGCGGAACGACCCGCTATGGATCCCGCGGACCGTTTAAGCCGCGCTCTCCTTATTAGTTTGTGTTTGCGGACTATTTTATTTGGTGCGCTGTTAGTTTTGTTCCGCTCCTCTTAATATGTGAGGATGCATCTTTATTTGGTGTGTTGTTAGCTGTACCCTCCCCTCATAGTATAAGAGGGAGTTTTGTTGTTTTTGGATGCAGTTTTTGATCTATGAAATTAGGGTAATCCCCCTTGCTACCGCCGCCTCCCCTCTTTTCCGCGAGAAGAGTCCCGAACCGGAAGGTTCTCGCCCGCCGACCTCCCCTCCTCCGCGAGGTTGAGACTTAGGCCGGAAGGCCTCCTCTGTGTCTACGTCAGCCCCACTGTGCGACGTCCCACATGCGATGAGTGATCCACATCACATTACTTTTAATTGTTTGTTTTCTATGCAAATTTGTGTTATGTTGTTTTTTGGTCTTAAGTTTGGCTTATTTAAAAAGGGAAATTCCCTGTTCTTTTTAGATTTATAGGACAACTTTTTTAATGGAGGACTTTCACGTACCAGTTGAGTCGCCAAATTGTACTCAGGTGGTTTGACTGCATAAAATCTCTCTGCTACTGCAGCAGTTGTGTACACCAACACTTTGTTGAAACATCTGTAGTGACAACAGCTGTGGATACTAGGTATACCACTGCCTAAAGGTTTTCTATCTCTTTCATTCCTCAGCAACAGCTCATAATAATGTTGTTTTAGACCTTGTTATTGTTTTTTTTACAAATTTAAAATTTAAACTTTTTAATGTCCAACATATTAAAAGCTGACTTACTAAGAGAATGAAACAGGTACAGAATGCTTGTTTATCTGAAGTATTGCTTTCAAGGTCTTGCGTTTCCTCCAGGTAATCAATTATGTAATTATTGAAGAAAAATCTTTTCCTTTGGATAATGCTAGCTGGTTCTCAACAACCAACACACATGCACAAAAAACAACATAGTATTCGGCTGACAGTACTCCGGCTGCGACAGATGTTCTTTGTGTGCAGTATCTGGCGACAACAATATCTTCAACCCCACACAATTTCCTCCCGTGTGGAAGTGCTTTTAACTTTTTATTTTATATTTTCTACTTTATTTCTCTCCTTTTTTACTTTACTTTTGATTCAATTTACTTTATTTAAATTTGTCTTTTAAGTTCAAATTTTAATATTGAAAATGAAGAAAATATCTAAATAATTTTATACTATTTTATATAATGTAAATGGTTAAATTGGACAGCCCTAATTTGGTGTCACCAAAAGGCTTCGTTATTTTATATGGCCACATGTTTTTTCTCTTCCTCTCTCCCTCTCTTTCAAAATGTGAAAAAAAAAATTAAAAACAAAAGCTAAAATGGGAAGTCTCAATGTTATACCAAAAAGAGGACTTCCCTTTAATATGGTAATACTGTAATAGATTATTGTGGCCATATGATTATGCTTATGAATGCCTAGTACAGACAGGCTTGTGCCCCTTGGATGTTATATTACTGTGTTAACTGATCTCAATATTTAGTTACTATTAATTTTAATTACCAAAACCTCTCCCGGGAGTTAGCATAATTATAGGTTGCACCCTCTATCTTTTGAAATTACAAAAACCTCCCCTATAAGGTTATATTTCATAACATGCATGCCAGGGGTATTTTTGTGCATGTATGTTATGAAGTATAAACTTTCAGGGGAGGTTTTTGTAATTTCAAAAGATAGAGGTGTTCAACCTTTGCAAACTTACAGTGGAGGTCCCGATAAATGATCCTATTTAATTATCATATAAGTTTTTGAAATGGCAATTATAGGTTAATTTATGCAGTCAAAGTCAATATGATATGCCAATGCCAGCAGTACTCATGTAGTTTCTGTAGCTATTTTGCATCTGCTCTGACGAGCTTACGTTCTTTCATACCATTATCTAAAATCGGTTTTCTTAGCCTTCATTTCGTAATGTTTATTTCTCACGACACATGAAGTCCATTGTACACCCTTGGATGTCTTTAGAGGATCTTGTTTATTCTCTCATTATTTTGGATAACTGCGCAGAGGAAATATTTGTTGTTTTTCTTATTCCTAGGAAGTAGCATATTTGTATGAACTGCACTGTGTTGTTCGCATTATTAAAATGGGGTTTTATCTAAGTCAAGTTTCTTTGCATCCCATTGCTACCTACTTCTATTTTTCTAGGGGCATTTCCTTCTCCAAGCTTTAATTGACTTGGGCATGACCACACCTTTTATTTTTAGGTGGTATGCAACAACCATTTCTGAATAGCTTACATAGTCTAGGCTTAATTGTTTCCATTCACGAAGTATCATTCTATGAGCCAGCAAAGATGAATTTTTTGGCTTTAGGTATGAATTGGACTGCATGATATGTGAAGGTGTAGCAAGTATGTGTGGTAATTTAGACCAAATATGGTCTTTGTTGTCCCAATGATTAGTAACTACAAGGCCATAGATATATGAAAATGATTGACAAAGAAAGACCCATAAATTTGATCTCCAACAGTTGGGATGAAAATATCAATGATAATGTTAGCTTTATCACATCACTTTAAGAGCATGATGAACATGAACATGTTACTGTAGTTGCTAAAAGTTGCTTCTCCTAGCAAAAATAGATTATTAGATTGAAGTTCTTTAGTTGGAAATATGCCTGATAAGTGATAACTTTGATCCAACATCCTGTGATCATGTTCACACTTACTAATTGATGTCAAGAAATAGATGAAAAATGCTTTCAAATTCCATGAAAACTAGGGTTATGTTGTAAAGTGATGTAGCTTTTGTATCCCTAAAGTTCTTTCATTCTGAATGTAGGACATGGTTTTCTTCCTCCTTCTCGATTACCTTCAGTCAGAAAAGAATTGCTGAACTTTTTGCTTGAAGATTCTAAAATTTCAGCCTCACAAGTTTCAAAAAGGATCAAATCATCTTCTAGAAATCTCCCAAACCTTTTCTACATCCTTTGCTTGGATACTGAAGCAACTTTGGATGTTCTGAAGTGTGCTTTCAAAGAAGTGGTGCCTATTAGTGATCCATCAGTGCTTAGCCTAGCAGCTTCTCATGTGCATTTGGAGAGTCTGCATGAATTTGAGTCTTCAAAAACCGAGTACACAGTGGTGCAAAATACAGTAAATGCACTTATATCCATTCTTGACCTGGAATCGGACATGGTCTGGTCATTTGAGATGGATGACAATGCAGATGCCTGGCCTCTGAAAAAAGATGTGCATTTTATACTAGACTTCATTGCGTACATTATTGCAAGTAAAAAAGTAACAATATCTGCAAGTGTATTGAAGCATATTCTTGAGTATTTGACATCATTAAATTTGACACTTGATAAATATGAAACTTCTCTAAAAGAAAGACAGCTACTTTTTGTTTTAACGTCCATTCCTCAGGAAATTTGGAATTATTCTTTTGTTTTGCCTCTCTGCATGGAGGCCCAATTCTATCAGGTATGTTACGTAAGATTTCATTCTTATTCAAAATACATTGGCACATATATATATATATATATTTTAATATAGTATAGATATACATATATATATATATACATATATATACACACACACGAGTGACAGACACGGGGCTCAGCCCCTACGGCCAACCACGACAGTACCCCGACTGTACAGTACCCGATTGTGATAGTACCCCGACCGCGACAGGCACGGGGCTCCGCCCTTATCAATTAATTAATGCGGAAAATAGTTATACACCATTTTTTTATTTTTGTTAAAAAAATCGTATCATAATTCGTATATTATTAATTTTTCATCATTACTTTTCAAATCAACTTTAATAAAGTTGACATGCCTAATGATAACCTACAATAGTAGGTATATGAGCTCTACTAAAAACTTTTTCATTTTTATGAATTTTCATCATTATTTTTAATTTGAGAATAAGGTGTAATTACTTAAATGGGCGTTGTATTTTATTTTTTTAAATAGATTATAATATATGTTATGTCATTAGATGAAAACAATAAGGCTATATTTGACAATTTTGAATGTTTCACCAAAGGCAAGTTTTCCCTTTTAATATAGTAAAGATTTATATATATATATGTTTTAGGGCCTCACTGTTAAATTTAAGCCTAATTATCTTATCTACGGGATGTTTGAATTAATTTTCAGGCATGTGGCTTGATTCATTACACCAAAGGAGAGCATGTCGCAGCCCTAGATAGCTACATGAAGGATGTAGATGAGCCTATCCACGCCTTTTCATTTATTGACAAGATGTTCTCCCAGTTACACAATACGGAAGCTGTATCATTTCAATCAGCTGTTATTTCAAGGATTCCTGAACTAGTTAAACTTAGCAGGTAACTAAGGCATCTTGTGTTTATATGTTCTTACTATGCATATATTGTCCTACTGCGATCAAGTAATCTATTGAACACCATCTGTGTGTGTGTGTGTGTATATATATATTTGCATACTGTGCATGTCCTTTCACTGGCTTCATGCAGGGAATACACTTTTTTCTTGGTTATTGACCGACTTGGGAGTGAGAGTCAGAATATTCTTTCACAGCTTCACTCTCATCCGCAAAGCCTTTTCCTTTTCTTGAAGACTGTAATTGGTTTTAATATATCTGGCACTCTCAACTTTCCTGTTCCTGAAGCTGCTGGTGTCTCAAATTCTCCAAAGGCTAGGGATTCACCTATTGAAATTACAGATTACTTGGAGAAAATTTCAAACTTCCCAAAGCTTTTGCATCATGATACAATTCAAGTAACAGATGAGATGGCAGAGTTGTACTTAGAGGTCAGTTGTGAAATATATTCTACCATGAAATATTGAGATTCCTTTTAGATGCTATCTCATGTGCACATATAGCGGATGAGATGTAGTTTTACATTTAGAGGCTATGTTTGAAATCCTGTATGCCATGAAGTATAGGCATTCTTTGTAGGTGCTAGTTGGAATGCATATTAAAACTGGTATTGAGTTTCATGAAGAACACATAGTTAGGGATGCATTTAGATGTTTGCTTCATACTTTTCATTTGCTTTGACTAGAACTCTTAGAATCCATTTAGATGTAAATCCTGGAGATATATTCTTCTAGAGGCACTAATAGGCATGATTATGAGCAGGGCAGCACAACTGAAAATTGTTGTGGAGTTTTGTGGACATCTTGATTGTTGAGAAAGGAAGTGATGCAGGACGGCGCATAGGGTTTGCACGCCTGTCGGCTATTTCTAGGAAACCCTAAATGCGTGCAATTTAAATAAATTTTTTTTAAATTTGAGCGGGCGTGCACGAACTTTAAGAAATTAAGCAACTAAATTTTGTAAAGCATAAAATTACTAATTTTGTTCAAAATGAATTTTCTTGAAATTATGGTTCGATTCTAAATCCGGGAAGGAAGCTCGCAACTTTCGTTCCGTTCCCCTTGTTGTAGCAAACAGAAATCGTGAACTCCAAATACGTTTTCGTTTGAAGTTTTCGACGTAGCGTTCGCTGACAAAACCCAGGCGAAAACCCAACAATGAATCTAATTATCCTAAGAGAAAATTTAGAAGCACACAAAGGAAGGGATAGAAGCAAGTTACCCACGGAAAGAAGCGTCTTTCCGTATACGAAGTCGATGGCGATCTCGCGAGGAACTCCTCGTCACCTTCGATCTCCCGCTCCGAGGTCAGCCGCTATCGCACACGGGCACCAAGGAGAATTTCGTTCGCTCTCACACGAAAGTGGTTCCACGGAATCTCAAACACTCACAAGTGTAAGGAAGCCACAAACTAAACAACATAATTTTTCAATCACTCTCACACCCAAGGTGGAACCACGAAATCTCTAACGAAATAAAATCAAACAGGAAGACTACCTTTATACTCTCAATCGAAATAGCAAACAGGGCTTCAAATCTCATTCAACTCAATACAAAAAAAAAACTACACTGTCTTTTAATGGGATTTAGGAAGCAAATAGCTACCTAGAGAAATCCTCATCAACAACTCCTACAGCAGCAGTAAATTAACTATGAACAGTAACTTTAATGTTACTGTTCACCTTCTTCCAAAGAACTCTTTCACGGGTTCACAAGGACATAAAAATAAGATCTTCTTCTCACAGAAGCACAACAAGCAACCTTTAACCACATTCATACAGAACTCAAAACATCAAAGACTCCAGAACATTCAATGACCATCTAAATCCCTACAGCAACTTTACACTTCACTATTCATCATCTTCATCGATGGGAAACACACAAACAACAGTTAAATTTAATAACTTCATCAAACTTTCTTCCCCCTCACACAACATCCATCTCCATCCCTTTATAGGGTTTCGAAACATAAAAGCTACCGTTAATCAGCATCTGGCGGAAGTTCTGAAGGTGCGGCAATGGCGGGCTTGTGCGTGGGTTGAAACCGCCGGAGTGGGGCTAGGAGCAGGCGGTTGGCTTGAACGTGGCGGGGGCATCTTCGGTGCAGCGTCTTTGTCGGAGATCGAGCGGCTGGGAGCGCTAAGCTTCGTATTCGTAGGAATCGGGAGAGGGAACAGTTGCACGAGCGGAGAGCAGTTGCTGAACCGTCCGGGAGTGTTTTACCAAATAAAAATATATATGTATATATATATAAATATTTATATGTTTATATATATATATAAACAAAACAACAAAATTACATAAATTGCACATAACAACGACATAAATAAAATGTGCAAAACTTAGGGCCGACAGAGGTCCGGGCGGGTGCGGCGTCGGGTACTTTTGTGTCGACCTGATCTGGGTTGGTCTCCACCAACTCTCCCCCTCTCGAAATCACTCAACACTGGTGAGTGCTCCGAGCGGTAGTATTGTAGAAGATCGGCATCCATACGCTGTAACTCCTCGGCCAAGACCCAGCTGGTCTCGGTCTCTGGTCTGCCATGCCAACGAACCAAGTATCTCTGAAAATTGTCAACGGGAAACGATAGAACTGCTGGTGGTGTGTCAGTTAACTGAATGAGAATCAGTGTGTCCTGAATGTGGCTCCTTACTAACACTCACCAACCCAGAAGAATCAAATGGAGGAGAAGGCAATGGAAAATCTAGAGACTCATGTGGATATTCGTGGAATAAAGTCAGATCGGCTACGTTAAAAACCGATTTACCCCCCAAACGGAAAACATTTCAAGTTCATACGCATTTTGCCCAATCCGCTTGACCACTCTAAAGGGTCCAGTTCTACGGTTAGCTAACTTCTTTATGGTACCCGAAGGTAACCGTTCCGGATTTAGCCGAACAATTACCAAGTCATTCATTTTGAAATTAGTAGCTCTTTTATGCCTGTTAGCTTGAGTTGCATTTAAGTCAAAAGTACTATGCAATTTCCGCTCAGTTTTCATGCAAATCATGCAAATGCAAAGAAATGAACTACTAACACGTCTGACTCCACAAACTGAAGGTTTTAGTTACTAACAGCAACTCCTGAGATAGGTACATGATCAGGAGGCTCCGAAGGTGGATCATAAAAGACTTCATCGCGGGGGCGATGAACACTCAAGTGAACATCAGGGACATCAGTGATAAGATGTGTCAACATGGTGCGCGAACTGTCTCCACAAGTGCGGGTGATAAAACATAAAATCAACGAATCAGTGAGTGCACCCTCAAACTCGACTGTGCAACTAAGGATAGATACATCCCAAATGTTTGGTGAATCTATATGTGGTTCATCTGGGGGTTCACCGGGAGGGGTATAATAAAATTCGTCACAAACACGACGAGTACCGGTATAGGCTCCAATATCATATAGAGTGCTCTCAAATAAACAATCATGCACGTGAAGTGTGACAATCGTAATAAACTTACTAATGGAATGTGAGGCAGCAGGAGGCTCACCAACCGGGACATATGAAAACTTATCGCGAATATGATGGTCCTCAAAGTGATGATCGTACTCACTGAAAATATGACACGACTCTTGAATGAGCTGAGTAGGCGGACGATCAAGCCTCACCATATGAATGTCACACTCAAAACCATCTCTTTGGAGCACTAGTGACATCAAGGGCGACAATGGAGCAGGTATCCATGTCTTGGAATTCATAAGGGTATTACTCACAGGTATCTCAGCTATACATGGACGAGGTGGTTCATCTGGAGGCTCAATAGGGGGGTCGTCAAAGAACCCATCAGTAGAGTGATGGTCCTCCAGAAGTAAACCATCAGAAAGGGTCGTGCTCCCGGAAAAGGGAGAGGTGACAACCTCGAGATCACTGCTAAACTCTCGGCTCTCAATCGTGATGTGACTCGGTGCGCTATCGGGTGAAGTATGTGAAATTTCTTCACTCAATAGAGAATCTAGAATCTCGGGTGAAGTATGTGAAAAGTCTCCACCCGATGTGGATATAGTCTCTATGGTGGTCTCACTAAGTGGGGCAGACTCTCGTGGGGGTTGACTCCACACATCCTGTACTAGAATATCAGGCAGAGTGGGTGAAATTTCCCTGCCTTGGGAAGAGGAGTGCTCTCGTCGACCCTTAATGGACACCATCATGTTCGTTTTCGGAATACTAGGAGGATCACAACGTGTAGTGTACACTTGACGAGGGTGACCTCTACAAGATTCTTGAGGATAATCGTGATGTTCGTCCATAACATGATCATGTCGTGCTCGTGGTTGGACGTGAGTCCTACGAACGTGTGGGGGTGGTCGCACATATAACGACTCAGTTTCCTCATATAAAGGTGACGTGTAGTATCGGTAACTGGAGTGATACTGAACTCTACCCTCATAATATGGTGTCGATGGATCAACAGGATCCACTCGAGTGCGGGCTCCATAGGGGTGGGTGTAAATGAACTCGTAATCCTCAAATAAAGGATTTCTCCAATATGTGGACCTTTCTACGTATTGTAGTGGGTCCTCATGATGGGATCTAACGGAATGTCAATCTCGAATGGGAGGTGACATTGAACCTCGAGGGGGTACCTCTAGACTATTCATCCTACCACTGAGGTTTTTAAATCTTTCTCGCACTTGATAGACACTCTCGGTTAACGTTGTCATTTGGTGGGCGAAGGGTAGAAACCACGGGGGTGGCTCATTACCTTCGTCTCCATAACTCGGGTGACCACGTTCAACTCGACGCATCTCAGAATTTACATCTTGAGGGTGTTCAGGTGGAGTGTGATGTGGTGAACTCATGCTCACTAACCTACCACTACGCAGATGCATGCAAACACAATTAAAATTGATGATTATGCTATTTAAAGAAAAATAAAATGAAAACTCCTTTTTTTTGTTTTTTTGAAAAATTAAATGTTATGCGGGGTTCCTATTCTACGCAGGGCGGATTTCGAAACTTAGAAAAATTTCGGAACCTCCCTCTGATACCAAATTGATGCAGGACGGCGCGTAGGGTTTGCAAACTTTGCACGCCTGTCGGCTATTTCTAGGAAACCCTAAATGCGTGCAATTTAAATAAATATTTTTTTAAAATTTGAGCGGGCGTGCACGAACTTTAAGAAATTAAGCAACTAAATTTTGTAAAGCATAAAATTACTAATTTTGTTCAAAATGAATTTTCTTGAAATTATGGTTCGATTCTTCTATTGTGCTTCACCAATGCTCTGGATGCTGAATGAAGGAAGCATGGTTATGTGCACATAAATCAAAATGGATTCTTGGGTCTGCCCTCTCTGATGTCTTTGGCTTTGATTTGAGGGCATGCTTCCGCAGCAAACGCGACGGTATAGGGGGCCACTATTTCAGTGGTACTCTGTGAGCAGCCACTTTGTGCATTTATTGTCAAAGGTTAGGTCTTTCTCCTCTGAGAGAAGCCACTTTGTGCATAGTGCCAAAGGTTAGGTCTGTTTCCAATCTTCCCCCGCCCATACCCCCAATGATTGGGGACTATATGGGTTATGTTGTTGTTGTTGTTGTTGTTGTTGTTGTTGTATGGTTCGATTCTAAATCCGGGAAGGAAGCTCGCAACTTTCGTTCCGTTCCCCTTGTTGTAGCAAACAGAAATCGTGAACTCCAAATACGTTTCCGATTGAAGTTTTCGACGTAGCGTTCGCTGACAAAACCCAGGCGAAAACCCAACAATGAATCTAATTATCCTAAGAGAAAATTTAGAAGCACACAAAGGAAGGGATAGAAGCAAGTTACCCACGGAAAGAGGCGTCTTTCCGTATACGAAGTCGATGGCGATCTCGCGAGGAACTCCTCGTCACCTTCGATCTCCCGCTCCGAGGTCAGCCGCTATCGCACACGGGCACCAAGGAGAATTTCGTTCGCTCTCACACGAAAGTGGTTCCACGGAATCTCAAACACTCACAAGTGTAAGGAAGCCACAAACTAAACAACATAATTTCTCAATCACTCTCACACCCAAGGTGGAACCACGAAATCTCTAACGAAATAAAATCAAACAGGAAGACTACCTTTATACTCAATCGAAATAGCAAACAGGGCTTCAAATCTCATTCAACTCAATACAAAAAAAAAACTACACTGTCTTTTAATGGGATTTAGGAAGAAAATAGCTACCTAGAGAAATCCTCATCAACAACTCCTACAGTAACAGTAAATTAACTATGAACAGTAACTTTAATGTTACTGTTCACCTTCTTCCAAAGAACTCTCTCACGGGTTCACAAGGACATAAAAATAAGATCTTCTCACAGAAGCACATCAAGCAACCTTTAACCACATTCATACAGAACTCAAAACATCAAAGACTCCAGAACATTCAATGACCATCTAAATTCCTACAGCAACTTTACACTTCACTATTCATCATCTTCATCGATGGGAAACACACAAACAACAGTTAAATTTAATAACTTCATCAAACTTTCTTCCCCCTCACACAACATCCATCTCCATCCCTTTATAGGGTTTCGAAACATAAAAGCTACCGTTAATCAGCATCTGGCGGAAGTTCTGAAGGTGCGGCAATGGCGGGCTTGTGCGTGGGTTGAAACCGCCGGAGTGGGGCTAGGAGCAGGCGGTTGGCTTGAACGTGGCGGGGGCATCTTCGGTGCAGCGTCTTTGTCGGAGATCGAGCGGCTGGGAGCGCTAAGCTTCGTATTCGTAGGAATCGGGAGAGGGAACAGTTGCACGAGCGGAGAGCAGTTGCTGAACCGTCCGGGAGTGTTTTACCAAATAAAAATATATATGTATATATATATAAATATTTATATGTTTATATATATATAAACAAAACAACAAAATTACATAAATTGCACATAACAACGACATAAATAAAATGTGCAAAGCTTAGGGCCGACAGAGGTCCGGGCGGGTGCGGCATCGGGTACTTTTGTGTCGATCTGATCTGGGTTGGTCTCCACCAGGAAGAATCCAATGAACAAGAATGATCATAAGCTCAATTCAAGCCTAATAAAAGAACAAAAGCCTTCAAAACCGCGATTGGAGAAAAAACTAGAAAAGTAACACTAAAAGGTCCAAAGCCCAAAACCCCTTATTGGGCTTGGTGGGTCATATTAGTTATGGAGAGATCCAACAAAAAGCCGTCTGATCAGGTTTGGCAAATTTATTCTTGAGGGCTAAAGACCATGAACAACCTCACGGCGTGATTATGGTATTCAAAATATTTTATTTCATTTATGCTTTTAGTGGGTTTATTTTATTTTGTATGTAATGACCCAATTAGGGTTAATGGATTGTGACTACAAATAATTTTTAGAAGGAATTGAGTCTAAAGCTGATTGTGTCCCCCCCCCCCCCCCCCCCCCCCTCCTCCCCTCTTCTCATTTGGCTATCACCAGTGGTAGCCCTAACTTTTGTCCAATTTTCCATGCCGCCCACTGCATGCACAGTTACTGCCTTCCCCCACACCTATATTGTGCTTTTGTCTCTGTACAGATCCATGCATTTTTGTCGCATCGACTAACAACCTCTCGGTTTTGCAGCTCCACATCCTACCTCCACCATATCTCCCAATATATCCTTCCTCGCCCCTATTTCTCTATGGATTTCCTACCGTTCCACAATCCATCCGCCAAACAACCGCCAAACAACCGCCTAGGGCTTGCTTCGCTCCACCGCATAAGGCCCCACTGCACCACCTAGTGCATGCATTTAACTACCCACCAGACAACTTGATGTCATGCAAAAGGGGTGGTCGACCTTCGATCTCTCCTCGATGCAAACAACCTTGACGTCGTTGCGAATGGGGTGGTCGATCTTCGGTCTCTCCTCGATACCTCCAAGACGCATACTAACATGCATCATGATTCCCTGGTTGCTATATTGCAACAGTTTCAGCACGGTTTCAGCCCCCAATCAATTCCAAGGCAATCGATCACACACATCACACACAATCTTATGACCTTTGTCTTAGGAAAATCCATCTATCCTTTTGCGACGCACTACACCACCATCGAGAAGGTTTTTCACCTGCCATGATGTCTTGATGTGCTCTCCTTCAATGTGCAGGATCCCATGGGAGTGGTAGCCAACCAAACAGTTCTTTAAAAATCACGATATCTTCGATGTCCAATGCGTCTCTGTTGTGCTCTACTTGATCATCACTTGCGCAAGCCTTGGTTCAGCGTTACAATCGCCGATACGCAGGCAGCGGAGTGCCTTTGTGTCGTGCGATAATTCAACACTCTTAATGAGTATCTGGACGAGTTCATCGAGCTTGTCACCCATCTTACAGATCTTCCGCCGAATCACTACTTAGGATACTTCATGCATGATCTCCAGACCCACATCATTGCCCGTCTGCGCTACCTCTACCACACCTCAATCAATCTAGCCACTCAATCCATGAACATGGCTTGCTTAGTAGAAGTAGAATTTGTAATTTGACACCGCTCTGTCTCCAAACCTTCCACCTCCTTCAATGCGACTACCAAGGTTCTCATTATGATCACCAGTGGGTCAGCCACAACTTCCATCTCACATGACTTGGTAACTCATCTACAACTCCCCATGGAGTCCTCACTTGGATTCACAGTGTACCTCGGCGATAGTCACCGATCACTTACAGGGAGTCTTTACTGCAACCTTGCGGTGTACATGAGTAAATGCTACATCAGAGCAAACTTCTATATATTTGGAGTGGGTAGCTTTGACGTCATTTTAGGCATAACATGACTTCAAATGATACGCACAAGCTACGTCGTATCAAGGACTATGAACACGAACATGAATTTGCATTGCATGAAAATACTAGATAAAAACTCGGGAGACAAACGATCTAGCACCCGAACGCTGGGTCCTCCAAAGTAGCCCTCTTCAAAGAGAGCCCAAAAGACTATAATCTTGAAGATGAAAAGACTCTCAACCTAAGGGATCCTTATATAGGTGGAGACCCCGCTACAAGACAAACTCACTAAAGGACGAAACGACACATAATTAATATAATATTATTATAAAGGTAAACACGTGACACGTCATTGCGGGACTCTTGCGAGGTGAAGCCGTTCGTCCGAACCCCTGGGGTGACACGTATGCAAGACGTAGACGTAACACACGTTTTGAAAAGCGACCTTGTACCCAAGGTCGAGCGAGAGGGGGATTGAAGACTATTGTCGTGGTGGAAATACGCCAGTTAGGCCACGGACTCGGGCGGAGTCGTAACGATTTGAAAGACTGCGGAGAGAACTTGTAGGGCCCTTTTGCAATTTTATGCGCGAGAATAACTGTCGTAAGAAAAGGTGCAGTAGTGGATGTGAAGTGGTGCTCGTGCAAATCCAAAAATGACGCGGGTGGTGGACAGTAGTAGATAGCTAAAATTAACAAATAGACATGCGGGTGAGGAATGGAGGGGGCCCCGTGGGAAGTAGTAAATAAGTGGGAGATTAAATGAGAAAGGGGCGGGGGATGGTCGTCGAGTGGGGTCCAGTGCGCAGGGGAATGGATGGGGAAAAGGAGAGGTCCCGTAGAGTTAAAATAGGATGGAGGTGTAGCCCGAGTTGGGAAGAGGACAATCGTGCGCATTCAGAAGGGCGCGTGAGTAGGGGCTCGAGGGTGTTGGTGTGGAGCATGGGCGGAGGGCTCGAGGCAGAGGAGGCGTTGTCGCGCGCAGCCAGAGGTATGGAGAATCCTAACAAAGGAAGGCGTGAGTCGGGGGGCGTGTCAACGTTGTGACGGTGCCGATGTAGCCAGGAGGCGATGTGCGAAGGCTCGGAGGATGTTGGGGTGGCTGCAGGCGATGTTATGGACCTGGAGGAACTTGCGCCACCAGTTGGAGAAGACACGAATGGAGTCGAGGTGGCTGATGACAGAGAGAGGGAATCGCCTGTGGGCTAGGGGTAGTTGGCCGCGTCGACATCGCCGTGGCGTTGAGTGTCTGGAAGACGGGGGGCGAGCGTTGCATCTCCTCGACTGTCGTGGGGTGTGCCGACATAGGTGGCTCAACTGTCATGTTGTTGGCAGAGACCAGAGAGCGAGGAGGCTAGATTTATCCTCCAATGGTGAGGGATGGGTTGGGCAGCTCGTCGGGGACAGAGGATAGTGGTTGGAATGGCGCTTGAGGAAGGAACCAACGATGAAGCGTGTGTGCCATGGAGAGGAGGTTATCCATGGTTGCTTCGATCTGATCATAGTGAGCATGCAAGGAGGCTGGAAGGAGGGTCATGGAGAAAGCAAGGAGATTAAGGCTCGAAACCCTAATTGTTAGGGCAGGTCAGATCAGTTGATACGCACAAGCTACGCCATATCAAGGACTATGAACACGAACAAGAACTTGCATTGCATGAAAATATTGGATACAAACTCAAGAGATAAATTTCCGCCTAGAACCCAAAGACCGGGTCCTCCAAAGTACCCCTCCCTCCAAAGAGAGACTAAAAGATTATAATCCCAAAGATGAAAAGACTCTCACCTAAGGGCTCCTTATATAGGTGGATACCCCGCTACAAGATAAACTCACTACAACACATAATACAATATTATTGTAAAGGTAAACACGTCATTAAGGGAATCTCACGAAGTGAGGCCGATCGTCCGAGCGCCTGTGGGTGACACGTACGCAAGGCGTATATGTATCATCAAACTTTAGGCTATGTCAAAAGTCAATTGGTCTACATTGACATCTCCCTTAGATATTCAGTCACGTATGGAGCGGAGTATTACTGTCCCGCAAGGAGCGGAGTATTAATGTCCCGCACAATAGTATTATGTTGTGCGCGAGCATGAATTGCCACCTTGGAGCGTGACTGAATAGCTAAGGGAGAATTGTCCCGCAAGGAGCGGAGTATTACTGTTGTGCGGGACTTAAGTGCAATGTAGGAACTGCATCATACATGGACAAAATTGGGCAAATTGAGAAACACTTTTTTCTGTCCATGGTGTTATGAACTTCAGAATCTTTTATACAGTATAGATGTAATCTTAACTCATCTGAAGCTATCTAGATAATCAATCATGCACTACCCTGATGGAATCCCCACCATAGAAGTTGGGCACAATGCCTCACGTGGGACTAATTCAAAAGATTACTTTGCATTGAGTTCTACCTCATATGGTGCAAGGAAGACGGGTTGGATAAACTGTCACAGGCTTTGGCAAAAAGAAGCACAATAATTGCAAGAGTACATATGGTATTTTGAAGGCAGACAAGCTAACTAGGCATCTCAGTAGAGGAGGTGTCTACTATGATGAAATTCACATTGTCGCCGCTTATGTATAAGCAATGAACTCTGTGTTTTCTGAGTTCATAGGTTGCGCAAGCTATTGTGGAGTTCCTTTCTTCATGGAGAAAAAGAATCAAACACTAATGAGATAAAACTCCAACCTTGGAAAAAAATTATTTAAGAAGGAGGTGTCTAAGCTATCTCCTTAAAACATTGTGATCAATGCAACATTCTAGGTCACATACAAGTAGAATTGTGGAATATTGATCCGGAACACTTCCCGTAGAAGTAGAAGATAAAGACAGATAATAAAAATAGGGGGAAAAGAGTTTATACAAAACTCTGATCTTTACTTAATGGCAAGGCAAAGAGAAAAGAAGAGTTCGAACACCTGTACAAATTCTCATGTAGAATCCTTCACCTTACAAGTCCAAGTCAAGCAAGAAGTCTTCACTACCACTGTCCCGGGTGTCTTAGAAATCTGACCTAAAGCTTGAAGGAAGTCTGAGGCTAAAGAGTCAACCACACCCTCACCCGTATGCCCTCAAAAGGATTAATGATGAATCCAATATGGAGATTAAGGAGCAATGTCGTATTTGCTTTGCCATCACATGCACGAATGCATCAATGAGGTAATCTGTGAAGTACTTTCAGTTAGTCATTAAATAGTGAACCTAGCTAATGATGTAATCTTTAGGAAATTGGTCCTATTAGCGTCGCTAGAGAAAAAGGAAAAAAATAGAAAGTAAAGACCATGTGATTTTATGTTTTACGGCATTTTTTCTATGTCCATGGTCGTACTGGAATTTTCTATTCTTTTCCATGATTGTCGATTGCAACTGAGGGCGTTTTTTATATAGTCGGAGTTTAGTTATACAAGCACGAGGTGTGATTACTAAATTACCTTACATACCCATAATATGCACTCGTGCGCCTAACATACCCATTAGTCTCCCCATCTCCAACAATGATGATAATGAGAATCATTGAACTATGCTTCATAAAATCTGCTTATTCATCCAAAATTTTTTTGACACCATTCTCTTTTCTCTTGGAGAGGCAAAATGTTATTTATGGTTGACATAGACAATTATTTCTGTCTGATGCATTCAATTATTTTTTCACTAGTTCATACTTTTAATTTAATAATGATAGTTATATTCAACTGTTTGAAATTGTCAATGATGGTTCTTCACTATAATCTGATACCAAAATTAGTGCAGGAAAGGGTTCTCTCCAGCTTTTGATTTAAATGATGCTGCAATTTAGATTTTACTTTTATTTGTAATAAGTATTATGAATCTATGATACTCTAAATTCCTTTCAATGTTGTACCCTATCAAATTCATTTCTTCTTTATTAGTGCAGCTTTTATGCCAGTTTGAACGCGACTCTGTCCTCAAGTTCTTGGTATCGTTTGATAATTATAGACTGGAAAACTGTTTGAGACTCTGTCAAAAGTATGGCGTTACAGATGCAGCTGCTTTTTTGCTGGAAAGAGTTGGTGATGTTGGGGGTGCTTTGGTGCTTCTGATGTCTGGCTTTGATGAAAAAATTGAATTGCTTGTGTCTGCTGTGGTTGATAAATTCTCTGATTTTCCTTCAAGAAAATTCTCTGAGAAAGATCAGCTTGCTGATGTCTTGGAACTTACAGAGGTTGGCAAATGAATCTTGTTTAATTTGCGCAAGAATATTGGGTTAGTCGTCCTAAGAGAGATTTCTTTTAGGGCAAAGTCACGTTTTACTCAAAACATATATTATCATTTTTTTGTTAGTAAAATTTTGAAATTTAAAAAGAATTTATAGGAATGCACGAAATAGTTTAACCAACATTTTGCACAATTTTTTTCTTCAATTTGGAGCATTTTTAAGGTCTTTTTGGTCAAATATTCACACATATGCGTCAAGCTGACGCAAGACGAAACTATAGGTGACGGACACGTGAAGCCCTATCTTTATATGCAATGCGAGCAATCACAAACAAATGCAAATGTCCACAACAAATTCTAAAATGATAATGCAAATGCGAGCAAGCCGAGAACACTCAACCGGTGAATGGAAAGCTCACAACATAATCCCTAATGTGATGCAACTTTTCAATCATGTAAATATTTTCAACACAGTTAACTAAACAAGTTTTAAATTTCAGAATTTCATCACAATTAATCGCAGAATTTCTAATTAACAAGTAACAATTACAACTAATTGAAAGTACTAAGAATTAGTGTAGGGCAACAAGAACACACACTTATGAGATATAAAAGAGTCAAACTAATCAAGCACGATAATACTTACAATAGAAGTGTATCCATACAAATGTAAAAGACATGACACTAGATGCAAGTCTCACCAAGTAAGGGGTCATTGGTGTAGGATTAGAGATCCGCTGATTGTAAGTGTGTGGAGGAAATTCGAAAAGATAGCAATGGTTGGATGGTGGTTGCATGAGGAGTGGATGGATGGGGGGGGGGGAGGGTGTCAGTGACTATTTTGGAGGGGCTGGAAGGGTTGTAGGAGGGATGTAGGGGTTGGTTGGGACTGGTGGGGGATGTTTGGGGGTGGATTTCCGTGGGAGAGGGGTTGTGGAGGCTCTGGAAGAGGGAATGGAGGGATGTGGACATGGTTGTCGAGCTGGTGGAGGGTGTAGCAGGCGTAGACCGAAGTATGGGGCTGGAAGGGTTGTAGGAGGGAGGTATGGGTTGGTTGGGACTGGTGGCGGATGTTTGGGGGTGGATTTCCGTGGGAGGGGTTGTGGAGGCTCTGGAAGAGGGAATGGAGGGATGTGGACGTGGTTGTCGAGCTGGTGGAGGGTGTAGGAGGCGGAGACCGAAGTATGGGGAGAGTTGTGGAGGGTTGTGGGTGGTGGATGTCGGGTTGCTGGAGAGTGTAGAAGGCGACAACGGAGATTCCCGTGGCTGGGAGGGGCGGTGGTTGGATGTGGGGATGAAGGAGGAGGCGTCGACGCTGGGGATGAATCTGTTGGAAGGAACAACGGCTGGAGGGAGGGAGAGACTCGTTGGAGGAGAGGTAGGCAGAGGATGGGGGCGTCGGCACCCCGGGAGCTAGGACCGGCGACGTCTGCAGTGCGCGGCTTCCTCGACATCACACCGATGGAAGAAGGGTTGAGTACTTCTCGTTTGGAAAGCTAACTTCTCGATATCCTCCAATAACTGGCTGCTAGAAACATATAAAGGGGGGATTAGGTTAAATAAATCTGATGGCCATGATCACCTGACGAATAATTTAATTTAATTCTCAAAATACAACTCAGAAAAATAAAAGAAAAATACGTAAAAATATGAAAAATCATGCCGGTCACGATCACGGCCTCCGATCACCCATCTGATGATCCAAAAATGCTGATAATGATAAATCACCAATGTGGCACAATCGATCTACATCAATCTTCCCCACTTAGATACATTCATCTCCGGTGAAGGGAAACTACATGCTCCTGACGCAAACGAGGCGAGACTCTTTGTCACTCCAAGCAGGAAGCCTCTCCGTAAAAGATTGTCGTGCCACTGAAGTAGCCGAGGGCCTCATGCACAAAACAAGCCGTTGTAGGGGTGATGGTAGGGATACAATGGTGATGGGTAGGGTTATAGTGGTGGTGGAAACTGAAACTAAAAGGGAATACTAAAGATCCAAAACTAAGTGGCTCCACATCTAGAGTCAAATCCTCTACATTAAGTACAAGATGAACACTCGTATTCCTAATAATATCAAGTTCGAAGAAATTTAACACTCATATTCGTAGTTGTCAAAACCTCTCAAATAATATGCAAATCATCACTCATGAGAGAGTATGCCATTATTTGTATGAACATTTGTATGAACACTCATATTTGTATGAACATTTGCTCTCTCGTGTGATTACCCATACAAGTTTTAAAATGTTCATTATTTAATATAACTTTCCGTCGGAGTATGTCATACAAAACATGCGACAGATGCAAATGAACAATGCTCGACCTGATAGACTGACTAAGCGCAGAGTCTATGTAGTGATGAAGGTTTCTAAAAATGGGTGGTTTATCGGAAGGCTCTTTGGGCGGGGTGTAGAAATACTCGTCAAGCATATGGAGAACACCCTAATGACTGAGTGAGACATCGGCACTGAACTGCGGAATCATGATATGTCAAACGCCTCCAGGTGGTAGATAGAAATATTTGTCATGGATGATGCCAACACTCAAAGGAATGTTACATATGGTGATAGAAGAATGCAACTCACATGTGTGTTGGGTATCTCTCAGATAGTAAAGCCCATCAGGTGGCTCTCCAGGAAGTTTAAAAGAAAAATCGTCGCAAATGCGAGGATCACTTGTGCGAAGACACAAGCCATCCATACTAAAGTGAATGCTTCTCGGAAAGGGAGGCTTGTCAAATGGGTCTCTCTGGGACTCAACGAAGGGCTTCTCGAGCGGGTCAACAATGGCTGGATGGTTCTCCAAAAGGAAAGCACTAATAACGGTATTGTCCATGGAAACAAGTGGGACACCTTCAACAAAGTCAAGGCTAGACTCTTGACCCTCACTCTGAACATGACTCGTCACCACAATGTGGGTACACTCAAATGAACGTGTACTCAATGACGAGTCTATGGTCGAGGTCATGACTAAGTCAGCGTATGGGTCCGGGGAAAGGGAGGGGTCTATCACTACAATAAAAAAGATATAAAAGTATAGAATCACCGGATCCCTCACACTCACTCTCTTTCAGGGCCATGTGCTATGAGTCAGACTCAAAGGACAGACGACTAATGAGACAGAATTTCACTGGAGTGGGATAACTTTGTTCCATCAGTAATGTCATTCGTATCTAAGGGGGCAAGAGTAGGCAGGGTGGTGTCCTCGGGTTGGGGAGGACTCATGGAGGGATGGTCAGGGTGCAAGTCAACTTGACTAACTCTAGCGAATCTCAAGGACTGCACACAATGATGGGAGAGATGGTATATCTGCTCGAGGGAGTTCAGTAGTGATAAGTCAACTTAGTACGTATCTCAAATCGATGTCCAGACCGAAATTTGGAAGTGGTCATAACTAGCTCCTCTTGGATGTCGCTCCTCATACGAACTCATCAAAACGGTCCATATACTCAGCGACGGACGTGGATTCTTGTCGAAGGGTATATAATTGCTCGAGCAAGCGACTCCTATATGATGCTGGCAAATACCTATGACACAACCTCCGCTTCATCTTCACCCAATTAGTGATGTTGTAAAGACGTTCTCGCTCGCAGTCCTCTCAATGCTAGACCAATATGTTCTCACCTGCTCTAGAAGTCTAAATTTTGCAAATTTGATGCGACGCTCATCGAATAATTCAAAATAATTGAGATAATATTCTATATACACAAGCTAATAGCTAGAAGACTCTGGACTCGATGAACCGTCAAACGTTGGGGCCACAACACGAAACATACACTTGAGATCTCTCTCGAAATGATGATCCTTGTAGTAATCATCTCTAAGATAATCAAGTCGTGTCGAGGGTTCAACACGGTCTATTCGTGTGCGGGGTTAGGGAAGACGATAATCGTTGTAGCGATCGTCTCTAGAATAATGGGATCGCGTCGAAGGGTCGACACGATCTCCGGCAGTGGTGGCTGCATATGAGAATAATCATTGTAATAATATGTGGATTTCTCTGAAGGGACTCTATGGGATTGGTTATAGATGGATTTGGGATCCTCAAATAGAGGAGATGGATGATGACGATAACTAGCCATGAAGAAACCTATAGAATCTACTACTGCGTATCAAAATAAAGCCCGAACCTGGGGCTCTGATTCCAATTTGACGCAAGAAGAATTTATAGGTGACGAACACCCGATGCCCTAACTTTATATGCAATGCAAACAATCACAAACAAATGCAAAGGTCCACGACAAACCTTAAAATGGTAATGCAAATGCGAGCAAGCAGACAACACATGACCGATTAATGGAAAGCTCACAACATAATCCCTAATGCGATGCTGCATTTCAATCATGCAATTATTAAACAAGGAAATTTTAGATATTGCATTTCATCACAATTAATAACATAAGTTCTAATTAGGTTAACAAGTAACAGTTGCAACTAATTGAAAGTACAATGATTTAGTGTAGGGAAGTGAGAACACACACTAGCGAGAAATAAAAGAGTCAAACTAATAAAGCACGATAATACTAGCAATAGAAGTATATCCAAACAAATGTAAAAGACATTAAATTAGATGCGAGTTTCACCAAGTAAGGGGTCCTTGCTGTAGGATTAGAGATCCGGTGATTGTAAGAGTAGTGGAGGCAATCCGAAAAGATAACAATTGTTGGATGGTGTTTGTCGGAGTGGATGGCTTTTTGGGGCGTCGAAGGGTACCGGTGGTTGTTTTAGAGTGGTTGGAAGGGTTGTAGGAGGGAGGTATGGACTGGCCGAGACTGGTGGGGAATGTTTGGGGGCGGATTATCGTGGGAGAGGGGTTGTGGAAGCTCTGGAAGAGGGAATGAAGGGTTGTGGGAGTGGTTGTCGGGCTGGTGGAGGGTTTTGGAGGCGGCGGCGGTGAAAGGCTGGTGAGGTGGGGAGAGCTGTGGGTGGTGGATGTCGGGCTGGTGGAGTGTGTAGGAGGCGACAACGGAAGTTCCCGTCGCTAGGAGGGGTGTTGGATGGTCGTGGGGATGAAGGAGGAGGGCTGGTGGTGGACTGGAGGTGGATCCGTTGATGACTTGATGGCAACGACGGCTGGAGGGAGGGAGAGACTCGGCAGCGAAGTGGGAGGCGGCGGATGGGGGCGTCGGCACCTTCGGGAGCTGGGACAAACGGCATCGGCACCGCGAGGCTTCCTCGGCGTCACACCGAGGGAAGGACCAAGCGCTTCTCGTTTGGAAACCTAACTTCTCGACCAATAACCGGCTGCTAGCAATGTATAAGAGGAGGGGGTTTGGGTTAAATAAATTTGAGGGTTGCGATCCTCCGACAGATAATTTAACCTGTCTCAAAATACAACTCGAAAAAATAAAATAAAAATACGTAAAAGTATGAAAAATCGAGCCGGTCGCGATCACGGTCTCTAATCGTCCGTCTGACGATCCAAAAATGTTGATAATGATAAATCGCCCAATGTGGCCCGATCGATCTCCATCATCACCTGCGTCCGAATATGCCAAATGTTTTTCTTAATCGTCGTACTTGAGCATAGGTGGTGTACTCCCCGACATTAACTTAGCATGTGTTTATGAGCAAAAAAAATTGCTCCAAAAAAATTGTGCAAAATGTTCACAAAAATATTTCACACTTTTGTGGAAAAATTAATTTTGTAAAGATTTAAGAAAAAATTGGGCATATACGAAATCCGAGTATAAAAAGCCCATGGATTTTTGTATTTGTTGACAAATATAATGCCAAACTTAGCGAAATCTCTCTTAGGACGACTAACCCAATATTTTCCCTTTTAGCTTTAAGGCATTTAAAGCTTTCTATATGGGAACTAAAACAAGAACAAAAATTGTGTTCTGCAGGCTCTTGCTGTGCGTAATGTTCTGCATGCCTCAGTTGGCTTATGCCAAAGGAATACTCAGCGTTTAGATCAGCGGGAGTCTGAATCTCTTTGGTTTCGGTTATTTGACTCGTAAGCACAATTTTTTTCAGATGATTTAAGTTACATATCACAGATTTTATCAAATTAACACTTTAGCTTGCCGCAATCACTTTTGTGATAATTCATTGCCATACATTTTTATTAAAATCCTTGTAAATCCCTTTTTTCTGAAGACTTCTTTTCCTATTTGCTAGCAAATCCTATCTCAGACCTGTGCCTGGTTAGCTTATTTTTCAATCCAAGTATATCAACTAATTCATGTTCTATTTTTTTCCTTTTTTTCTTGGAAGATTTTTGTCATATTTAGCATAGGTGACCAATATATTTTGTCATTTCATGTTGTTTTTTGGTTGTAAGTTTACTCTATCCTACATGATAATCTGGATTTCCATAGCAAAGTAGGTAAGGAGAATGTTATTCAGATTTTAGGATTGCGCCGGATATAGTATGTAGAATTTCATTCACATTTAGGATTATTGTTTAAATTCTAGTCATATAATTCTATTGTCTCATTATTAGGAATTGGAATGGACTTTTTCCAGGAAATCAGTGTTGATTTTGTGGAAGCGTCATTATAATTCTTTAATAGAAATAATTACCCAAACCTCCCCTGTAAGTTAGCATAATTACTGAGAGCACCCCTCTTGTTTTCGAAATTACAAAAAGCTCCCCGTAAGTTTTCATTTCATTACAAAAACCTCCCCTGGACTTTTCATTTCCTAACAATCATGAACAAAAATACCCCCTTGGGAACTGTACACTGAGGGGGGTATTTTGTGCATGAATGTTATGAAATGAAAACTTCAGGGGAGGTTTTTGTAATGAAATGGAAATTTTAGGGGAAGTTTTTGTAATTTCGAAAATAAGAGGGGTGTTGTTAGTAATTTAGCAAAGCTAGAGGGGAGGTCCCGGTAAATGGCTCTTCTTTAATATTACCTTTATACAGGTTCTCTGTGCCACTGAAGAGATTCTGCAGTTCCAAGGAAGTTCCTGAAGGGGAAAACAATCATGGCAAGATGATTGCTGGTTCGAAAATATTTGCGAGCAGTGATGAACCCCTGTTTGGATGGAAGTTTTCAAAATTTAAGGTGTGTGGTAAAATTTTGAGAAGGCTCTTTTCCCAGTTTATTGGAGAAATCATGGAGGGAATGGCAGGATATTTACCACTCCCAGCAGTGATGTCCAAGCTCCTTTCAGACAATAGGAATCAAGAATTTGGTGATTTTAAAATGACTATTCTGAAGATGCTTGGGAGTTACAACTATGAAAGAAAAATACTGGTATTTTCAATTAAAGATAATCTGCTGTATTTCTGGAAATGCCTTGATGTTTTCTTAGCTCATTTTGGATTTGCAGCACATGGAGATATCTTATACTGAGATATTATCTTTGGAATGATATACTTAATACTTGTTTCTGTTGGGAATATAGTCTCTCGTATCAGGAAACTTATATATCATTGTGAATCGTTTCACCTATAACCAATTGGTTTTATGTTGGATGCATAGGTTTTAACATCGTCTCGAAGTAGGCTATGCGGACTGCCAATCCCTTGTCACCCAAAAAAAACACGAGTTAGTGGTCCGAAACTCTACACGTGAGCGTGCATGTTGATAATATAATCTCACATCAAGAAGCTCACGTAGCCTTGTGCATTTAACATAGATCTTGGACCCCCCACCTCTTACTAATTGGTTTTAGTTTGGCTGCATAGGTTCTAGTAATTCCTCATTTGCATTCTTCTGTTATTTGAAACACTCAAAGTATCATTTTGGTAATGAGCATTTTTATACTAAAAGCTCTTGAAACCAATTTTGTAATGTCCTTTCCTTTGTTTGTTTTTCGTCTTTTGTTCTGATTATCCTTCTAGATTCTTGAATTGAAATTGCCTTGCACACAAATTAGGATATTCTTGCCGAAAGATGAGGGAGTTAGGAAGGTATACTAAAAGATGAAAGGCTGAAACTTAAACTAGACGGTCTTGATTTCTCCTGATTTACCCACTTCTTCGATATTTTATGCAATCATTAACCTTCTATTTTTATTATATTTCTCAAGCAGTGTCTTAATTTGGAAATTTCTGCATCACACTTAAGCTGCAACTTTCCATTTTCTCTAGGATACAGCCAAATCTTTACTAGAAGATGACACTTTTTATACCATGAGTGTTCTAAAGAACGGCGCTCTGCATGCTTTTGCGCCGCGAAATTTAATCTGCTGCTTTTGTGGCTTACCTCTTACCAAGGGATCATCTTCTTCAGGGATAAGAGTATTTAACTGTGGACATGCAGTTCATCTCCACTGTGAATCCGGAGAAAATGAACCCTATAGCACAAATTCTGCAGTAGGGTGCCCTATCTGCCAGCATAGGAAGAATCCAAGGGCAAAAAGCAAATCAGCCCTCTGTGAGAATGGGCTAGTTGATAACTTTGGCTTAAGCACCCGGCACAATCGGGGAAACTCTAGCCTGCAGCATCTTCATGAAACTGATTTGATGGATAAGTCTCATGCTCGACAGCAAATGTCTCGGGTATGATAATGTCGTAATTGTGATAATTGCATCCCCCTCCATGCATCTTTCTAGCTTTATTAAAAAAAAAAATTATTCATTTCAGTTTGATATCTTGGCGAATCTCCAAAAAGACAACAAGTCTCTTCATATAGATAGTTTGCCTCAGCTGAGGCTTGCTCCTCCGGCTATTTACCATGACAAAGTCCAGAAGGGACCGGTCTCTTCGTCAAGGGAGACACACGAAATAGCTACGAAGAAAGAAAAATCTAATAAACGCTGGCCGCTCATGGAGCTGAAATCAAAGGGCTCGCCAAGACGATTCCCCCTAAAGTCAAGCATCTTTGGTGTGTATTTCTCCATCTTGTATATATGCTTCTATGATTTTCAAGTTCATTCCTCTGAATCTCAACTATTTCCGCAGGAACTGAGAAAAATAAAGTGCGTTGAGTCGTTGCTGACCGATAAAACAACCGATAAATTCGCTAGCATGCGCATTTTCTTCAAGTATAGCAAGTGTCGTCACCGTTATTTACCCGAGCTCATCGAATTCGTGCCCGTAATATATGGCTTGATTATTATCCTCTCTTTTTTTTGCCCTCTAAGTTTAAGTAAAACCAGAGGGAATATACACAGACGAGTTTGCCCTAATTATCTCAACCTTAATTAGTAGTGTATAGAGTTGAAGTTGACAGTGGTTGCAAGTTTTGTATTGTGTTTAGAGTTGTTATCTGTACAGATGTTGTACATTATGAAGTAATGATTTTTTGCTTATCCTTCATATATTACAGTTTTTTATCAATAATTATATAAAGAACTTTGGAAATATTATATGTTTGTCAGTATGTGATACTCTGTGATCAGTTAACTCTTCTATTTGTATTCAATGTTGGGCATGTAATATCATGGTCGGTTTCATTTACATCATTTGATGAAGCTCTGTATAATGAGGTTTTATGTAGTCCTACATGTCGGACCCATGCCGCGTGATGAATTTAGAATGACGTGCCACAATTGGTATAACTGGTTGAGTGGGGCCCGGGATCCCTATGCGCAAGCCGCAAGATAAACAACGATGCGAGTATTCTGTGGTTGCGAGTTTTCCCCGTGTCTGAGTGTCTCACGGCGACGGCATCACAGCTTTATTGAAAGGGGGTTGATTAATTGATAGTGTTATATGAGCTTGCTTCTAATATAGTAGTACATAGGAGGTAACTCTAGTTCATGTCTAACTAAATATAGGCTAGGAGATTGATGATTGGTGTTGCAATAGTGGGTAATTATGCGTTTAGGAATCGTTATTCCCGCATATTGATGTCTCGTCATTGATTATCGTCACCCGTGGGACGTTTAGGCGTTCCTCTTGTAACGCGCATATGCCATCTTGATGACTTTTGTTGTTTTAGGTAGGGGTATTATGGTGTTGAAAAAACATGTCAAATAAGATATAAATGAGCTCTAATTATTCATGGGGCAATCTATTTTGTAGTTATCATCAACCAAAGTTTGGGCTTCCCTTCAATATAGTAGTAGATTATTTTTCATGAAAATTGCGTATAAATGTATTGGGAATTGACATGTTTGGAGACCGCAGAAATGCGGCTCTCAATGAAGAGACCTTGAGCGGTTTGTGGCAGTAGTGATGCTCGTCGATGTCTATCCGCAGACCAATTTTCTCATTTATTTGAGTTTACAAATTGTTATCT
The DNA here is from genome assembly GCA_033032865.1 of Dactylorhiza incarnata. NCBI lineage: Eukaryota > Viridiplantae > Streptophyta > Magnoliopsida > Asparagales > Orchidaceae > Dactylorhiza > Dactylorhiza incarnata. The sequence continues at coordinate 6,357,541 of JAWHQI010000109.1, read as the reverse complement.
GCAGAACAATTTTAATGTGATTTCCCCCATTTTTTTATGTATTTAATTTCATTTTCGTGAAGCTTTATTTTTTATATATAATGTGATGTGTATGCTCATAATTTTCATTAGAGAATTATTAATGCTCGATCTATATATCCCAGCGGATGAAAATAGACAATAGTGACGTTGAATCTGCATGCAGGGGTTTCATTGCCAATTTTGATTACCGGGCTGATTAAGAGCTAATTTTGAGTAACATGGGTGATTAACAACTAATTTTAATTAGTGGCGATAATTATGGTTAATAGTGTTATTTTTTTCCTTCGGGTTTTTAAGAAATCTATGATACATTTATGTATATATGTTTATACATGCGCGCAGTGTAATGTTAATCGTTAATTGTTCTGTCGTACATGAAAAGCTGGAATTATTAAAAAAAAACATACATGAGATAAAAGAAATTTGGATAATAAAAATTAGGAGTTATTAACAATGAGGAAAAAGTTTAGGAAAATTATCAACAATTTACTCTATAAAAAAAATTATCAACATATACGCAACTTATACATTCGCATGAAAATTTAGTTTCATCTTAAACAAAATATAAAGTAAATAAGGTAGAAAAAATAAAACTAAAAATACAAAGCGGGGAGAAAGATATTATTATACATTACCAGATACTATTGATAAAAAAAACTTGCACAATCAGAGTAATTCTTTTCAGAGGTGATTTTGTTAAGAAAATTAATTAGTTTTCTTTACTTTTTGATTCTCTTCAGATCAGTTTGGCATGAACATAGGTATTTACAAACCGTTATTCGTTTGACGCAGCAATTTTGCTCCGATGAGTTTAGACAAAATCACCACCGTAACAAAATAAGTTTTTGACACGACGACCGCTGTGACCGCTACCAATAAAAAACTAATTTTAAACATAAAAATGGATGAAGTTCATTAGGCGAGGTTGGGCGTTCACGAACAACACTGCGTTCACAACCGCCAGCACAGTGTCAAACGAACACTTCAAACTCCACTCATTGATTTTGGTGGGAAAAGCATGCTTGATGATCTTATTTTGCACTCCCTCATTCTTGCAGAGGGGAAGGGGATAATTAGTGATTCATTACACAAGTAGGGTTTGTTAAATTAAAACAATCAAAACTTGCTCAAAATTTCCTCAAAATTGATTAAACTTGATTTGGAGCACAACACTAGACTCCAAATTGATTCCGAGTTGATTTGAGTATGGACTACCTCGCTCAAATATGATTCGAACATAGAAAAAAATGTGATGCAAGCCAAATAAACACATAATGCACTTACATTAGTATCTTGCGCGATCATCACCTGCTTTTACTCCCCCTCTTTCTCTCCATGTCAAGATTAAGGTTGTAGTTTGACTTTGAGCAAAAAAAACATATTTCAAGTCAACCCAAACCCACTTGAACTCGACTTAATATCAGGTCTAGACGCATGAGCGTATTGACCAAACCATACAAATTTAATGTTCTTGTCTATGTGCATGCTTTACTCTTTCTATACAATCTTATGTATTGTGTGTTGGCTTCCTTTTCCTCTTTGTGGTGCTCTCAAAGAGAAGGATTTGGGCCTCCTACTGCAACAATATACATGGATGTAATAAAGACATCCTTTTTCTAGAATTGCAGTTAAGGAATTTCTAAGCAGAACTCCAAACCAAAAACAGTTGCCAAATCAATTGAAAAAATAAATAAATTAAGCTTTCGCTAACATAAAATTTGCGGAAAATGGCAGCACAGATGAACGCGTGTGAAGAACAAAAATCATTGACAGAACCGGTCGGAAATCTCTTTAGAAAGCAATAAGGCCATGTTCGTTTGGAAGATTTTGAGAGGACGGAATTGGTTTTGGTCCAAAAGCAAAACTCATGTGAATAGGAATTGGCACAAATTCCAATTATGTTGTACAGTTGTTGAAGAAGAAGGCTTTGGGAAAAGTCGTTGTCGAATGAGAAGTACAAGGCGTCGAATAAGAAGAAAACATCAAAGAAGAAGGCGTTACAAATGAAGAAGGCGCCGCAGATGAAGAAGTCGTCATCAAATAAGAAGGTGGTGCCAAAGAAAAATGAAGAAGACACCGCAGATGAAGAAGTCGTCATCAAATAAGAAGGTGGTGTCAAAGAAGAAGATGAATAAGAGTAAGTATAAAACTGTCGATAAGCTGGAGACAAGCTCAGAGGCCAAAAAATGTAAAAAAAACAACATAACTGGTTGGTTTTTCATTCAGGGCTGAATTTCAAAGGAACGTATGAATTGGAATTGGAAGATCAATTCAAATTCTTTCCTCTCAAAACCGGCCAAACAAATGCAGCCAAAAAGGTGCGCTCAGCTAGGAGGAATTGGCATTACAGATAGGAATTGATCTGAATTTCAATTTTGTTATTCTGTTAAACAACAAAATTCAATATGCAGAATTGTACTGTAAATTCTATTGTTCAATGGCAGAAAGAAATTCAATCACAACTATAGGACTAGGAAGTGAAATTGGAATTGGAATAATAAAATTACACAAAATATAAAATATTGATTTATATAGTATATAAAATGATAAATATTGATCAATTCCAATTCCCGCACATGCAATGTTAGTAATGCTCGTAGAGAGAGCGGCATACAGAAATTCCCAAGCAAAATGAATTCATAACATCAACTTTAGAAAAGATACCTCAATATCCTTCAAAATTCCTACATATCAAAGAGGGGTAATACCTTGAAAAAAAAAACAACTGAACAAAATGTTAAAACCAGCTTTCCTCGTCTTTATTCTTTTTCCTGAAACATGATCGGCTCCTGGAAAAGATACAGCGCGCAATAGTAATAGAAAGACGTGCAATATATCATATTAGGCAATTACCTTCATTCATCTCGTCTGCGTCGGAGAGCAGAGAAGACCCGACGCATCTGCCCCCACCACAGCAATCTCACAAACAGCGCAAACCTGCCCTTGAACGGACGGGACAAACCTAGCCCCACAATATGGGCAAAAAACATCCTTCTGCCCGCGGTAGATCGGAACAAAGGTCGCACCACAAACCACGAAAGGGTTCCTGAAGTCGTAGTTGAGCTGGTGCGCATCTCTTCTATCGCCGCACGCCTGCAGGACCTGCCTCGCCTTCTTCGCCTGTGCCTCAGTAGGGTTGTTCTCCAAAAGCATCCTAGCGAAATTGGCCGATGTAGCATAGTTTCCTCCCTTGAAACAAATAGTCATGGCGCTGGTAAGAACCAATCTTGTGTGAACTTTTTGAAGCTTGCAGTTTGTGAAATAAGAGGCCAACTCCTGCTGCCGAATCAAATCATCCTTGGTCTCCTTTCTCTTGACCTCGATCTTCAAGCCCAAAGCATACTCCTTGGCTATTTCAATAAGTTCCTTCACTTCATCAACCTCCCTTCTAGAATCGACGACAACGAGAGGGATGATGTGCAAGATGTTTAGAAATAGTCTCAAGGCCTCGGGGAACTTCCCCTCCGTCGTCGCTCGGTAAGCAGCCTTGAGTTTTTCGTCCAATTGTGCGAACTTGAACACTAGAGATGGCGGGGACCTGACGTTCGGACTCGAGGACTCGCTCCACCCCTTCTCGATAGCCACCGATATCACCGGAGCCGCGATAACAGCGGGAAGATGCGTGTGACTTCCGATGTATAATTCCATAAACATCGGCTTCAACGGAGCGAAGTTGCTGATTCCCAGCTGACGAGTAAGAAGGCGCATCGCAGTGTCAAAGTTGCCGGCCGCAGCATGCTCCCCGGCAAGGGATGATTTCTGAATCCAGATTTCGCTCACGGGCATTCCTTGTGTTGGGGCGACAAAGACCGATGCGCGGGTATTACGTGCGGCCACCGGAGTGACTACTTCCGGAGGTAACTCCAGGTCCTCCAGGTCCCACCCTCCATCATTGTCTTCTTTCGGTTCGACGCCATCGGCTTCTCCATCTAGATCCTTATTCTCGATGACACGGTCCGCGCCAACAATGTCCAAGTCTCCGTCACCCCAGTCCGCACCAGAAGCTTCTTCTTCTTCCTCATCCTCCTCATGTCCTGTTCGGCCGGAAAGATCCAACCCTCCTTCAAAAACGCCCTTCATAACCCTCAACAACGGCCAGTCACTCCCACTCAATAGAGGGGCAGGTGGCAAAAGAAGAGACCGGTTCTTCTCTCTAGGGATAACAGGAACATCATCCCCCAATTCCGCCGCAAGCCTTTCGGCAGTTTCGACGAGTCCATGAGTCGAAGCCATGACATACGCAAGATGAAAGTGGCCAGTGCGCTCCAATATCTTCACACGTTCCTGTATATCGCCGAGATACATCGCATTGTGGAACTGGCCCATAACATCATTCTTCATTTCAGCTATCCTCAACATTTTCGATAGTTTCTCCCTATTTCCCGTGACAAGATACAGAAAAGACAGCCTCTCAAAATTCTTGGTCCTCTGATAAGCATATTCCACAATATTCGTGTTCCCCTGCCGAAGGGCCTCGATGCCCAATCTATACCAGTGGTCCTTCTCATCAATCTCCTTCGCAGATGCAACAGCTATCTGGATGTTACCACTCTCAAGGGCCAAATTGAATCTGGTCCTCTCATCTTTGACAAAGTGAAGAGCTACTTCAGGAAAACCTTTCTGTTGCAGGTAAGCAATCACAGCCTGCCCACACAACTGTGAACTCCTGATCATACTCATGACATGATCATACCTTTTCGTCAAAAGAGCGAGCTTGAAAATATACTCGGTGGCATCGATGGTTATGACCCGGCTCTTCCCGTCTCGATCCAAACAATACAGATTGTTCCCGGAGACCTTGGTCAAGTATATGGGGACATCGAGAGTCTTTATGATGCCATTATCCCCGTTAGGAAGGCAATACTTAATGTGGTTCAAGGTCGTGTAGATGAAGACGCCGCTATCATCCCAGGCACCACTTTTCACGCGAATTGTCTCGTGCAGAGTGCAGCGGTGAACGAGTTTCTTGCTGGCGATGACTATAACGTGCTTGCTGAGTAATGCGACCGCTTCCATGTCGCTTGACCAAACAATGTATTTAGCTGCGGGAACCTGAAGTTCCCCGAGAATAAGGCGCTGTTGAAGGTCGAATATAACTACTCTATCCTCAGCCCTGCATAGCAGATTCCCGGTTCCAGCGTAGAAGATTGCGTCTGAAGAAATGGGAAGGGGACTCTTTTTTACAATCTCGTTCTTGAGATTCTTGACCAATGCTTGATTGCTGTTTTTGTCTAGAACAGCAAACCGGTTGCGTGCCACAAAGACAGCGCACCCGCCTACTCCTCTCTTTACATCCTGAACAAGATCTGCCTTCCCGCCGCTGTCTTTAGGAACAATATACAGTTCATAAGACCCCCCCTCCGCATCAGAGCATATTAAGACGGCATTCTCTGTGGGGCTGAAAGAAAGTGTTCTCGGCCCCTGATTCAAGTTCACAGATCCGGGCCTCCTTATTGGGACCACCTGGTTATCTTTCTGATGTGGATATTCGTAACACCGCAGGAAACGATCTTTGACATAATATAAATAATCCCCGCTAACAGAGAAAGCAGGGCGCTCCCTCTCTAATTTGAACACTATCATTCCACTGTCGTGGCCCGCTGCAAGTAGATTAATTTCAGGATGTGCAGAAAGAATCCAGAAACGATCATGCTCACGGCGAAAGGTCTGAGTGGAAGTGCGCTTAGTTGCATCCCAGATGCGAATGCTTTTGTCCTCAGAGTTGGACACGATGATGTCTTGCTTAGCATGAAACATTACACAAGAAACATTATTCATATGCCCCCGCAGCGTGTCCACCTCCCATGCCTTTGTATCTAGAAAGAAAAAAGCACAAGTTCCAGCGTGAAAATACTTTCTGAGGCGTAAAAGTAACCAGTAATGCTCTGCTTGGGAGAGCGGTGGTGATCGTGAATGCAGTCGTGAATATGCAAATAGTGTTTGTTTGGGTAACTATGGCCGTGAACTTCATTTCCCCAAAACGCCACCACAATCATGAATCATCCAGGTGTGGTCAGGCTTTAGAGATTGCGAAAGACGTGACCCTAAAAAATGAGTTTAGGCCAGACACCTTGCCACGGAAGTTTCAAACGCAGGGAAAACGTCACCGATTGTTGAACAAAACATAGCTTAAATCATTCTCATATAAACTTTCTTATAAGATAGTTAATGAATAGCTAATATTAAATAATTATTGGTAGGCAAACATTTGTCTAGAGCTTAACAAATTAACAATTATATTGGTAGAGATGTGATATAGAGGACAGCACAAGTTATCTAGGGCTTACCATTCATTCTCCATAATTTCACTTGCCGGTCATCTGCTCCAGAAACGATAAGAGGCAAATTAGGATGAAAAGACGCCCAATTAACTCCGCGATCATGACCCTCCAACACGTACTTCACAACTGCATCGATGCCTCCAAACAAATCTGAGTTCAAATGACTTAGACGCAAAACATCATCGGCAGGAGACATCGTTTTCTTTCTGAGGGCGCCAATATCCCAAACGCGGATGGTCTGATCAAGGGAGGCAGACACGACAAGATCCTCCTTTGGATGAAATGTCGCACACATCACGTAGTGATTGTGGCCGGTCAAAACGGAAATGCAAGTGCGAGATTGCCAGTTCCAAATCCTGATGGTTTGATCATCGCTCGCGCTGATAATCCAAGGGTACTCGTCGTGGAATTGAACGGTTCGAATATAATCAAGGTGCCCAAGCAGAGTGAAATCACAACGGTGAGTTTTATAATTCCAGACCTTGATCTTGTAATCATCACCTGCAAGTCAATATTATTTTTCTGTTACTGTCATTATTATCCTGAATTGCAGATCATTCCATGGAAGGAACATTCCAGGGGAATAGACAGTTATATACAAATTAGATATATGCATTATAATACCATCAGAAATTGAATTTTTCATGGATCAATATAAATAAGAGAGGCAGAGATAAAATTCCGAAAACAATCCGGTAAAAATAAATAAAAACGAGGCCAATTACATGCAATTGAAGAGAAAAACAGATAGATCTAAGTATCGTTGTAAAGAGAATAGCGATGGGAGACAATTTTTTCCAGAACCAAATCTCAAAATTACAGTAAACCGATGGGTTTAGAACTTTCACCTCCGGAGACAAATAAAGGCTGTGATTTATGGAAGTGGACGCCGCGGACAGGTCCATCGTGCTCGTCGAAGCGGTCGATGAGGGTTCCAATGCGATAATCCCATAGTTGGATTACACCGCTATGGAGACTGGCAAGGATCCACGGCCTCTTGCTGTGAAAGCTTAGCCCCTTCACCCGATTACTCTTCGTCTCAAACTTGGTCAGCATATTTGACCTTCTCCCTTACTCCTGCGCTTGTAGATCTCCAGAAACCCTACCCGTTCGAAATCGAAGGTCAAAAGAAAACGCCGTGAATCCGAGACGATACGGATCTAGAGCAAGGGATGGAGAGCTGCGAAGGGACCAGCTCGGGGCAAAGGGATCTCGGATCTGTAGGAAGATCCGATTTGGAGGTGGGTTTAGAGAGAAGGCCCAAAGATGATTCGTCAACAGGATGCTTTGTGCGCCAACGTCGAAGATTTGGCGATGCGCCGGGAAGAGATCCGATTACAGTGCAACGCCTAGATCTTCCTCTCCGGCCGCTGAGTCCCTCTCCTGTTCCCCTCACTTTTTAACTTCTAAGATGTTCCCCCGTCTCCTCGGTAACGCGATGTGGAAGGGGCGCTGCGTTCCCAGCTTTCTACACTGCATTTCCTTGCGAAGGCAGTAATTCATTTCATAAATATTTAAGATAATTAAATCAACTAAAATAAATATTTAAGTTCAATATATCTTTATCTTTACTATATTATAAGTTAAAAAAAGTTGGGTCTGCTGAAACATTCAAAATTGTAGTTTTATTATTTTTTCTCTAATAACTTAATTTATATTATAATATTTCAAAAAAATATATAAGGCTCATTTATGTAATTACAATATATCCTCAAATTTAAAATAACGATGTAAATTCATAAAATAGATAAAAATTTAGTAGAGCTTCTAGACCTACTATAATGGGTTATCATTAGACATATCAGCGGTCTTTTCGAGAAAGGATATTATTAGGTATGTCAGCGATATTTTCGAGAAACTACCATTAAACTCATGTAACTTTATTAAAGTTGATTTAATATGCATGATAATATATGCATTAAGGTGATAATTTTGTAATAAAAATTAAAAAATGATATATAACAAGTTTTCGCATTTATTAATTGATAGTGTGTTTATTTTAAGTTGTATTAATTAATTGATAGGGGTGGAGCCCCGTATATGTCGGGGTCGAGGTACTGTCGCGATTGGTCGTAGGGGCGGAGCCCCGTGTCTCCTACTCATATTATATAAAGAACATATTTGGGTTGTGTTGTGGTGTAAATGTGGAGGACCGTCACACTATTTGTGAGTGTATGATGAAAATCCCAACTTCCGGCTTCTCTAAGGCTTTGTTTGGAGGAGCGTTTCGGAGCGGTGTGTCGCTATTTTTAAAATCGTCGTGTCTCGCTGTTTCGTTCTCCTCCACCGACGAATGTATTTCCTCGCATACTGCTTGCTCCAGCTCCATCGGTCGCTGTCGACCGGCGTTCTCCTTCCTCGCCAAGTCATGTATCTTCAAGACTCCTCCTCCTCAAGTACGTCCCACATGCCGACGAGCTCCTTCCCTGTCCAGGAAACCGCCAATCGCCGCCACATCCATGATATATAGGTGTGATGATTCGTCTGCTAGGGCTGATGATTCGTCTGTTAAGATCGAATACTCCTATGCTAATATGCTTTAGTTATAACTGAGATAATAACCAATCAAATGCATGTAGCATGTCCTGTTAATGTGCCACAACTGTGGTAAGTGGGGACATTGGGCGACTGATTGCAAGGCTGCAAAGAAGCCAAAGGAGGAAGCCACACAAAATGTGGCGAACATGCTGGCAGATGCTTCAGATCTCAAGTCCTTCGTGGCTATGATCGGGAGCAGTCACCGCAGTTCGTCTACTGAGTGGTGGCTAGATAGCGGTGCTACCTGTCATGTAACGAATGACAGAGGATTACTGACTGAGGTTAAGGCGGTTAAGGAGAGAGTGGAGAACTGCAACGGAGGAGAGACTCAGGTGACCCATGCTGGGACAGCCGAGCTGGTTCTCTCGTCAGGTAAAAATTTATTTTTAAAACATGTTAAAGTAGTTCCCTCTTTAACTAAAAATCTGATTTCAATAAGTCTACTAGACAAGGCTGGGATGACCTTCACAACTCAAAACGGTAGAATGACCCTTATGGTAAATTCACATTATTTTGGGTGTGCGTATCTGATCAACGGAATGTATAGACTTAGCTTAAACAATGATAGCATCAACCAGGTTAGTTCAAACCTCATAGATCCTAAGTTGTTACATAACAGACTTGGACATGTGAACTATAGGAAGATGCTAGATCTAGCTAAGAGTCAAAACATCCCCTTAGATCTGTCTATTCGATTTGACAAGTGCGAGGTGTGTGCTCAAACCAAAATCACTAGAAAATCTTTCAAGTCAGTTTCTAGGAACACAAAACTTCTTGAATTGATATATTCAGACCTCTGTGATTTCCGTAGGCATGCCACCAGAGGGGGAAGGAAGTATCTAATTACTTTCATAGACGACTTTTCTAGATATTGTCATGTGTATCTGTTGAAATCGAAAGACGAAGCGTTTGAGGCGTTCAAGACCTTTAAGTCTCGTGTTGAAAATCAGTTAAACCTGAAAATTAAGAGATTTAGAAGTGATCGAGTAGGAGAATACATTGCTACTGGCTTCAAGGAATTCTGTGCCTCTGAGGGAATAATCCTTGAAACCACAGCTCCTTACTCACCCCAGTCAAACGGTGTTGTCGAGCGTAAGAATAGGACTTTAACAGAAATGTTGAATTCTATGCTCCTAACAGCTGGCATGCCTAATTCCTTTTCGGGAGAAGCAGTCTGCACTGCAAATCACATTCTAAACAGAGTACCTCACTCTCAGCTCACTTCTACTCCGTATGAGCTGTGGCACGGTCATCCGTGCAGGTACGATACTCTGAAGACTTGGGGTTGTATTGCTTATGTGCGTATACAAGACCTTAAGAGGCCTAAGGTGGGACCTAAGACGACGACATGCGTCTATCTAGGTAGTGCAAAAGATAGTGCAGCAGACAGATTTCTCGATTTATCCACGAATTCCGTGATAGAGTCTAGAGATGCCATATTTTTTGAAGACAAATTTGCCAAAGATCATGGATTGTCTGTCTCCGGGTCCAATGATATGATTACTGAATCGATCGTTGAACCTGAAGCTGGCCCTTCTGACACTGCTCCCCAACCTGTAGAGGTGGAACCTATTCCACTTAGAGCATCTACCAGAGAGAGAATCCCTAAGGATTTTGGTGAGAATTTCATCACCTATCACTTAGAGGATGATCCATTCTCCTACCAGGAAGCAATGAGGTCTAGAGATTCGTTGATGTGGGCAGAAGCCATTGATGATGAGATGGACTCGCTGTTACATAACAATACCTGGAATCTAGTCGACTTATCGAAAGGTGCTAAAGTCCTAGGATGCAAGTGGGTTTTAAAGAAGAAATTACATAGTGATGGATCTATAGCCAGGTATAAAGCGCGTCTCGTAGCTAAATGTTATAAGCAACAAGGGGGCATTGACTATTTTGACGTCTACTCACATGTGTGTCATCTATCGACTATCAGGATTCTTCTTGCATTAGCCTCTATTGAGAACCTTATAGTTCATCAGATGAATGTCAAAACTGCATTCTTAAATGGAGAGCTTAATGAAGAGATCTACATGACTCAACCTGAAGGTTATGTACACAAAGATCAAAAAGACAAAGTGTGCAAACTCGATAAGTCAATCTATGGTCTTAAACAAGCACCTAAGATGTGGCACATGAAGTTTGATCAGGTAGTAAAGAGCATTGGATTTCAGTCCAGTCTCTCTGACAAATGCCTTTATTACCGCTCTTTGTCAAATCAAACAGTTATCATATGCTTATATGTGGATGATATGTTGGTTTTAGGGTCTAATCTTGCTGCAGTTAGAGATGTTAAATCCACTCTGGCGAAAGTATTTGACATGAAGGACCTCGGTCCTGTTGATACTCTGTTAGGTATGAAGGTTAGAGTTGACAAGGGTCGAGTTACTCTTAGCCAGGCTCATTATATTGAGCAACTTCTCTCTACCTGGGGATATGATAAGTGTAGGCCGATTGAGACACTGTTTGATCATAATGTTAAGTTAAGTCCGAATCTAGAGGCCAGCATTGATCAAGACAAATATTCCAAAATAATTGGTAGTCTCATGTACGCTACAACTTGTACGAGGCCAGACATTGCTTTCTCGGTTAGCGTGCTGAGTCATTTTACCAGTGGTCCTGGCAAAGAGCATTGGGTTGCCCTAGATAGGCTGTTGAGATACCTTCGAGGTACTACAAACTATGCTTTATGCTACACTGGTTACCCACCTACCGTGGAAGGACATTCTGATGCCTCGTGGTGTTCAGAAGTCGGGAACAGCAACTCCACCAGTGGATACATATTCACCTTGGGAGGAGCTGCTATCACTTGGAAATCCAAAAGACAGGGAGGCCGAGTTGTTTGCCTTAGCTTCAGCTGGTGAAGAGGCAGACTGGATCAGAAACTTGATTTTAGACATTCCCTTGTCTAAGTTACAAGTCAACTCGTTGAGTTTGTATTGTGATAATCAAGAAGCAGTTCAAGTCGTTAAGAATACCCTCTATAATACTAAGAGGAGACATGTACGACTGAGACATGCGTTGTTGAATTATCTGAAAGAACAAAGAATCATCACTTTGATTGATGTGCGTTCAAAGGATAACCTTGCTGATCCACTGACGAAAGGAATGCCCAAAGATCGGTTAATCAAAACAGTGGGGGAAATGGGACTAAAGGCGATTTAGTTCGGTCTTAGTTCAGTATCAGGCGATTCAGTTCAGCCTTAGTCCAGACGTTTTTGATTATTCCATATTTCCTTTGTCAATGCAAGCATGTTGTGGTCCGTTGATGCTCTTGGTTGCTGAGCTCGGATCTGGTAAGCTGTTCATTCCAAACTTGATGTTAACAGCTTCATCGGATTCGGCTTTTGCCTAGGAGGAGAGTGTTATTCCAAACTTGATAACACAATCTGACTTGGTTTGTCTCTTCTTCTGAAGATTGGTTCCATTCCAAACTTGATGAGTTCCAATTGACTTTAGAAGGGCAGTAACTGTGACATTCCATATAGGATTACAGATATAGTTGCGGTGTCCAGAAGTCTGATAATCGTTTCATTTGGAAACAGATAACAGATTCTGAGGTTAAACTATAATACTCTGCGAACGTGTCCTCTCAGCCAAATTAAATAATAATCAATACTAAGTTTTATGCTAAAACTAGATATCTGCAAATTGGCAAAGGATAGAATTCATTCTAAAATGAAATTCTCTGTTGAAATTGCAGAAGTTTCTGTGATAGGAGGAGCACTGGTTGACTGGGATCCTGAGAAGGATGATCTTTTGGATGACTAGTTTTTTTAGTGTTATTTTGTTTATTTCCTGTACTTCTGCGCAGAGCATTGTTTAGCTCTTTCTTTATTATAGCACTGTTTGTTTTGGTTTTTTAGATCTCTGTTTGTTTTTGGACGCCAGGCGTAAAGGGCATGTATCTTGATCGTTCCTGAGACTCTTATTATGTTGCAGTTGAGTTTCTTTTGTTTACTTATGCGTGCATACTGATTTTGTGTTATAGTCCAAATTGATTAAAACAGGTGCTGGACACGGTTGTGTATGTTTCACTTCTGGTTGAATATTACACAAACCACCCTCTACCCGAAGTCTGGGTTCACGACGGACATAGGAGGAGATTGTTAATGTTTATTAATATGTCCTGTCATGTCAAGACCGACTCGGAATAGCCTAACGAGTTCGTGTCACTCTAGGACTCGGTTCTATGCTGGAAGTACTATAAAACCCCATTCCAAATCTGATGATGGTATTGTAGAATACTTTGATCTCCCAAACCCTACATGTCCATCTCCGATATTATATGAAGTGAAATCCAAAGGGCACAATACTAAAAACTATGAGTATAGCTAATATATATGCTTTAGTTATAGCTAAAGATGTAGCGAGGGGAGATAGAGAGAGAAACTAATCTCAAGACCGAATCATATTTATGCAAGCACATGCAAGATCTACGTAAGCTGAAAATGTGAGAAACATACACCAAATACAATGAAAAAACATATAATGAGGAAAACAATGATATTTAATATGCATATATATGAGAAGAATGATGGTTAATGCAGTGTTATGAAGCCTTTTAGAAAATGTAGTGTGTTTAATGTTCACTCATTAATCTCGGAGCATGAACTATGGATTTGTTACCTTAATATGACTTCTTCTTTTTTTGCATAATACTTCATTTGGGCGGTCAAACTCCTGCCAAAATAATATCTTCTTGACGTTCTTTGTGGCGCACTATGCAAAACAGCTGTTTTTCTCATCATTGCTTCCCACCACTGCTTCTTTAGTCGCTGCTGAGAGGGTTGCTCGAAGCATCCGGAGGTCCATCAAGGTGGAATGAACTCCTCGTTGCCCCTAGCGGGTATTGATAAGGTCATATTTATCAAATTATAATTGAGAATCAAATTTGAATTCGCCTCAATTTAAAGTTTAAACCCATTATTTTCATACTCATTCTCGTCGTAATAGTTATTTACTCACATTAGATGAAGTTTTAACTTAAACTTATGCATCCAGGTGTATTCAGGTTGAAGAATGAAGATATTAAGGAAAATTACTTCTACACGGCTGGGCACACGGCTATACACACGGGTGTGTCCATACACACGGCTTCCTACACGGCTTGGTGCAATCCCGTGTTCAGAGAATTTGGACAACAAAAATGACAGAGAAAGTCACGGCTTGACACACGGCCTTGGACACGGCCGTGTCAAAGGAAGGCTCTTCAGCGAACACGGCTATATACACGGCCGTGTGAATGGCCGTGTCCACCACCACGACCACCATAACCGTTCCCACTCATTATACACGGCCAAGGACACGGCCGTGTGCATGGCCGTGTCCGTCTATTTCTTTTCTTTTTCAACACAAGCTATAAAAGAAAGAAGTGGGGGGCTGATGAAGGGAGTTTTTTTTGGTTGCAAGGGCTGGAGTTCTCTGAAGAAGGAAGAAGGGAGAAAGACGATTGAGTATGATATTTTACTTTAATTTGATGTTTGAATTTTATCTTTGTTTAGAGAAGATGATGAGGAACTAATCTCTCTTTAGCGTTTGGATGTAAGAACCATATGTTGATGTTTTAATTGTTTTGAATGATCTCTTCTTTTAATCTCTCAACCTTATGTTAATTTGTTCATGCTATTTAATTGTGTAGAATTATATTTTTCCGGAATTGTAATTCTCATATGATTTCATCCTTTGAGATTGAGAAATCCTTAGTATGTTAAGACCTTGTATGAATGAAAGGAATAGATTGCAATTTTAGAGATAGATTGCGATATTCTTCCGTGTTTTAAGATAAAAGTTATTCGTGTTCAAAGCAAGTGAAGGAGTTTTGATTTAGGAGAAATCCTAATCATTCAACCTTACCTTAGTATTAACTTGCTCGAGAGAGAAGTTAATTATTTTTGTATCTTCTCGGTTGACTAGATTTTGAGAGGTTGAAGTAGGGTTGTCAAGAATCTTTCATTTCATCTATGTGTTCTCTATATCCGCCGAACGCTATTCTTTAATCATCAAGCCTTTCTTTCGCAATTTACTATTGTTATTAAATAGATAACTAAGTTTAAATTTTGTTTCTACAAAAGCAAAACCACTCTTAAATCGCTTGGTAGATAAAAGAAGAGAAGTGAGTACGAGTAATTGAAAAGACCCTTGGGAATACGACATAAGATAGGGATATCTTATTTATTACAATTGATAGGTTCGCTTGCCTTGGAAATTTATTAAGTGAAGTTTCGCGACCATCGAGTTTTTGGCGCCGTTGCCGGGGAACTATTTTCGATATTCTGAAAACTTGGATTTTATTAATCTATCTTTATCATTAGAATATTTGACATTATATTTTATGTTTGATTATTTCACTTGATTTTCTTTGGTAGTACTTTAGTTTATGACCAGGAAACGAAATACTGTTCTTGTGCAATATCAGTCCGAACCACAAAGGATACATCGTCAATCACAATCGACTAATTCGGAAGCCAGTGCAAGTTCAGATAATCATTCGGTGGAGGAGACATCAGTTTTACATACAAGGAAATCTAACACCATGGCAGATAATCAGGATGAAGCGAATCGGCAACGAACCATAACCGATTATGCACGTCCCGATACAACTGGAACTGGGTCCAGTATTACTCGACCGACGGTAGAGGCAAATAACTTTGAACTCAAACCAGGGATTATTCAGATGGTTCAGCAGTACGTTCAGTTCGATGGACTCCAAGACGAAGACCCTAACATGCATATATCAAATTTCTTGGAGATCTGTGACACTTTTAAGATCAATGGGGCAACCAATGACGCCATTCGATTGAGACTATTTCCATTCTCCCTGAGACATAAAGCAAAGCAATGGTTGAATTCTCTACCAAGGGGGTCAATCACAACTTGGGATACATTGGTCGAAAAGTTTCTACTGAAGTATTTCCCGCCATCAAAGTCTGCTAAGCTCAGAAATGACATCAACACCTACTGCCAGATGGAAACAGAAACGCTATATGACACCTGGGAACGCTACAAAGAGCTATTGCGCCGTCTACCTCATCATGCAATACCCGTCTGGCAGCAAATCCAGACATTTTACAATGATCTTAATCAAGTCACAAGGCAATTGTTAGATTCTGCCGCTGGAGGAGCATTGAATAACAAAACCCCCGACGCAGCAACTGAGTTGATAGAAGGGATGGCCATGAACAACATCCAGTGGAGCATACCTCGAGCCAAACCAAATAAACCCGCCGGGGTATATGATATTGATGCCGTAACCGCATTGGCGATTCAAGTAGATAAACTACATCAAAAGATGGACAATCTCTCGCTTGCCCAAGCACCTCCTACGACGGTACAATGGGACCCAACAAGTGATGGCTCTACAGAACATGAACAAGTGGATTATTTGGGCAATGCAAATAGACCCCCATTCAACCCCGCAAACAACCCATATAGTGCAACTTATAATCCAGGATGGAGAAATCACCCGAATTTCTCATGGGGAGGACAAGGTCCTAAGCAACCCAATGCCATGCAACCGGGATTTCAACATCAACAACAACAACCACCAGTTGAACAACGAAAGCCTCCACTTGAGGAAGTCTTAGCAAGGTTCATGCAGACAGCCGAAACGTCTTTTCGAAATCAAGAGAGTTCAATCCGAAACTTGGAAAACCAAGTTGGGCAATTGGCGAAACTCTTCTCCGAGCGTACTCTTGGAACCCTGCCAGGAAACACTGAGACAAACCCAAGGGAGCATGCCAAGGCAATCACCTTGCGCAGTGGGAGGCCGCTTCACCAACAACTTCCGATTACTGAAGAGTCGGAAGAGAACACTCCATCACCAGAAGCAGTTCAATCACCATCAGAACCACTTCCTCCCTTGAAAGAATACAAGCCACCGATACCATATCCGGCAGAGCTGAACAAGGATCGCATGGACGCTCAATACGGTAAATTTTTATCCTTATTTAAACAACTACATATTAATTTGCCTTTTGCAGAAGCAGTGTCTCAAATGCCCAAGTATGCGAAGTTCCTGAAAGACTTACTTTCTAACAAAAAGAAACTAGAGGAGCTTTCCACAGTCACGTTGGGTGAAGAATGTTCTGCAATCTTACAAAACAAATTACCCCAAAAGCTAACGGATCCAGGTAGTTTTTCTATCCCATGTTTAATCGGTGACATGCAAATTAAAAGAGCTCTAGCTGATTTAGGAGCAAGTATTAACCTCATGCCCTATAAACTTTTCTTAAGATTAGGAATCGGTGAACTGCGCCCAACTAGAATAAGTATTCAACTTGCTGATCGAACGGTAAAATATCCTAGGGGAGTGATAGAGGATGTTTTAATAAAAGTTGATAAATTTATTTTCCCTGCGGATTTTGTTATCTTAGATATGGATGAAGATACTGAAATACCGCTCATTCTGGGTCGTCCATTCTTAGCAACTTCTAGAGCCTTGATTGATGTTTTCGATGGAAAATTAGTTTTACGAGTTGGAGAGGAGGAGGTTACATTTCAAATTAACAATGCTATGAAACAACCAATAGAGGCTGATGATACATGTTATTTTCTTAATAGTATTGATCATGTTGTTTCAACAATACCTTCTGAATTGCTATGTGCTGATCCTTTAGAACTTTGTATTGCTAATTGTCATTTAAAAGATTTTACTCGTTCTGATGTTTGTGAACACTTAGCTTACCTCGAAGATTCTCGATCTTTAACTAGAAAAGTGGATTTTGATGTTATAAAAAAGAGAGATAAAGATCATTTAAAAGAAATCACAACCGATCCTCCAAATTTGGAATTAAAGAAATTACCTGATCATCTTGAATATGTATTTTTGAGAGTTAATTCTACTTTTCCTGTTATTATCTCTAGTAATCTATCTGAATCTGAAAAAGCAAAACTGGTTTATGTTTTAAAAGAGCATAAGAGAGCAATAGCATGGTCAATATCCGATGTTAAAGGAATTAGTCCCTCATTTTGTTCCCATAAGATTTTTATGGAAGATGATTATAAACCATCTATCCAACCTCAACGTAGACTCAATCCAAATATGAAAGAGGTTGTGAAAACTGAAGTTTTGAAGTTACTGGATTCTGGGATGATTTATCCTATTTCTGATAGTTCATGGGTGAGTCCTATTCAAGTAGTCCCTAAAAAGGGAGGTCTTACAGTAGTAGCCAACGAACGAAATGAACTTATTCCTACACGCACTGTCACTGGATGGCGAGTTTGTATAGATTATAGGAAGCTAAATGATGCTACACGAAAAGATCACTTTCCGCTTCCTTTCATAGATCAAATTTTAGAGCGTTTATCGGGACACGCTTACTATTGTTTTCTAGATGGATTATCAGGCTATTTACAAATTCCTATCGCCCCGGAGGATCAAGAAAAGACCACATTTACTTGTCCTTTCGGTACTTTTGCATACAGACATATGCCCTTCGGATTATGTAACGCGCCTGCTACTTTTCAAAGATGCATGCTAGCCATATTCAATGAATTAGTTGAAGATATTATGGAAGTGTTTATGGATGATTTTTCAGTTTTTGGGGATTCATTTGACTTATGTTTAGAAAATCTTAAAAAGGTTCTTGCTCGATGTGAAGAAACTAATCTTGTACTTAATTGGGAAAAATGTCATTTCATGGTACAAGAAGGTTTGGTTTTGGGCCATAAGATTACATGTCGTGGAATTGAGGTGGATAGAGCAAAAAGTGAAACTATTGAACACTTGCCACCTCCCACCACGGTTAAGGCAGTACGTAGTTTTTTAGGACATGCAGGCTTTTACCGACGATTTATAAAAGATTTTTCAAAAATTTCAAAACCTTTAACAAAGTTATTAGAAAAAGATACTCCTTTTGTTTTTGATGGTGAATGTCTAAAATCTTTTGAAATACTAAAAGACAAATTAATTAATTCTCCCATCATGATTGCACCAGATTTTTCTCAACCTTTTGAATTAATGTGTGATGCTAGTAGCTTCGCGGTTGGTGCAGTACTAGGACAACGAAGAAACAAACATTTTCACCCCATTTACTATGCTAGTAAGACATTGAATGCTGCACAGGAGAATTATACAACAACTGAAAAAGAACTATTAGCAGTCATTTTTGCATTTGATAAATTCCGTTCATATTTAACATTGTCCAAAGTGATTGTCTACACTGATCATTCCGCTCTACGTTACTTACTTTCGAAAACAGATGCAAAACCCTGTTTGCTCCGTTGGATCTTGCTTTTGCAAGAACTCGACTTAGAAATACAAGATAAGAGGGGAGCCGAAAATTTGGCGGCAGACCACCTCTCTCGTCTTGAGAATCCATATTTAGAAGTATTAAATGAATCTGCTATAAATGATAGCTTCCCCGAAGAACGATTATATATGTTTGGAACTCAATCTCATACTAACACTCCATGGTTTGCAGATTTTGCAAATTATATTGTTGCTAAGGTCCTTCCATCAGATCTTTCACATCAGCAAAAGAAGAGATTCTTTTCTGATCTAAAATACTACTTTTGGGAGGACCCTTTTTTGTTTCGCATTTGTGCAGATTCGATCATCCGGAGATGTGTATCAGATGAAGAAGGGTGGAAGATCTTAGAGCATTGTCATTCAGGACCTACGGGAGGACACTTTGGGCCAATTCGTACGGCAAAGAAAGTACTCGATTCAGGTTTTTATTGGCCCCTTCTATTCAGGGATGCCCAAAGGTATGTTCGTTTATGTAATTTTTGTCAAAGATCAGGTAATATTTCAAAAGCAAATGAAATGCCACAAAAGTTTATTTTAGAATGTGAAATATTTGATGTTTGGGGAATTGACTTTATGGGGCCCTTTCCTAATTCGTACGGTAATAAATACATTTTAGTTGCCGTAGACTATGTTTCAAAATGGGTAGAAGCGCAAGCCTTACCAACAAATGACGCTAGAGTTGTTGTCGAATTCCTTAGAAAATTGTTCTCGCGGTTTGGAACGCCTCGTGCCATCATTAGTGATCGAGGGACGCACTTTTGTAACTCTCAGTTTCATAAAGTTTTAACTAAATATGGGATTACGCACGGGGTAGCCACTCCTTATCATCCACAAACTAGTGGGCAAGTTGAGGTATCCAACTGAGAGTTGAAACACATCCTAGAAAAATCAATAGAGGGGAATCGGAAACAATGGCCTAAAAAATTGGACGACGCTCTATGGGCCTACCGCACTGCATTTAAGACACCAATAGGTACTAAACCGTATAGACTAGTATATGGCAAGGCCTGTCACCTACCAGTTGAACTTGAACATAAAGCATATTGGGCTATTCGGACTATAAATATGAACTTGGATCTATCAGGTGAGAAGAGAAAATTTCAACTTAATGAATTGGATGAGTGGAGAACAATAGCATATGAGAATTCTCATATATACAAAGAGAAAGCAAAAGCTTTCCATGATAGACAACTTCGGAATTATAAATCGTTCAAAATTGGAGATAATGTTTTGCTATACAATTCTCGTCTTAAACTCTTTCCCGGGAAATTGAAATCAAGATGGTCGGGTCCATTTAGAGTTGAGCAAGTATTTCCATACGGAGCAGTTGAACTCTCTCACCCAGAAAAAGGAATTTTCAAAGTAAATGGACATCGACTAAAACATTACTTCGGGGAAGAATTTGAGCGTCAAGGCAAGGAGGAGTTAAGTCTCCAGCTTGACACTAACTGAATTTTCATGGCATCTTGCTAAGAAATTTTAGGATGTTAGGATTTGTTCGTTTTCTATTTTCATATTTTTGTGTTTGTTCTACAAATACGTTCGTGATCTTGTTCCTGTTTAAAAAGAAAAATATTTGAGTATTTCAATATATTTATATAACAATCAATGTCTATCCTTGTGTCTACCCGAGATCTTCTGCGCTTGCACGGACCCTTTCGCATTTCGCAAATTTTTAAAGCTTATATTCCCTGAACACGGCATATCACACGGCCGTATACACGGCCGTGTTAATTATTCAGCCACAATCACGTCACTGTTCAAAATGGCGGAACACGGCCAGGCACACGGCCGTGTCTATGGCCGTGTATAATGACTTAACTTTATTTAATTTGTTTCAGTTTTACTATTCTCATGAACTAAATCTTGTATTATTATTATTAACGCTGCACTGTTATGGTACTGCTTTGATTTATTACTTTATGATGGCCGCTACTTCGTGGATGTGTACATTTTTCGCTTGGAGATTTTTCATTCGCACCCATGCACTTCTTTTCTATTCATGCTTAGAGCAATGAGGACATTGCATGATTTAAGTTGGGGGTATCATTGTTAGAACTTTATATTCTCAATGTATAAAATTTCAAATCAATTTTTTTTTAAATACCCTTACAATTTTGAGCAAAGACTTTTCAATCCGTTCATGCGTATTAACTATAAAAAGTGATACTTTAATTAGATTTCTCTTAATCAGTTACCCAATTAAAGCATTACAATTTATGTATTTGATTATGGATGTTGAAAGTTGCATAACTCCGGTGTTTTACGTCACATTGTGATACAAAACCATTTTGAAATTTCAATATTCTATACTTTACTTTAATCTGAAATTTAATTCATATATCAATTCACTTATTTTTTTAAAGCAAAAATTATTCTATTAGACTATCAATTATTTCACTCTATTGAATTATGGGTCTTGCTTTTATACACTCCATATGCAACTCAATATATCATCACGATAAGATTATTTGATATGATCTAGGCCGTCTTTTATTAGTTTGAACCTTTTCAGCTCTTATTCCATTCCTATCAATTACCATTGCACCCTTGCCATACTTAGCTTCTTTGATATCATTTACAACCCTCAAAACAATCATTTCTCTACAACCTCGGTACTCGTCACCATAGTTTACAATTAAACTTTTTGAATAAATGGAATATGATTAATATATGTTGCATCACATCATTTGAGTATATCCTTTTGATTGATCTCTTCTATGTGGGAGAGATTTATTATATTCATTGGCTCGGTCTGATTTTCCCTCCTTATTCTGAAAAAAAAATGAGCATACAAAAGTTTGTATCTAAAAAAAAGGAGAATGAAAAAAAAAGGAGAAAGGAAAAAAAATGATTAGCCACTGTCCTTTTTCAATAGGATAATGTCATGATGTGTTTCATAATCATGAGTTTATTCACTAGTTTAAATGTATTCTTATATGATGAGAAAGTGCGTTTGATATCATTGTTTATCATATCCTAGCAAAGGCCAAAGTTAGCACCACAAAAGTCCTAGTGATCCTTTAATCTTATTATTTCTTTCTATGAGTTGAAGTTGGAGTTTACTAGCAAGCCCATGTCATTCAAAATAGATTTCAAATCTATGGAGTTTAATATTGAGAAAGATAATAGAATCTTATTTCAGAAATTGATGGTAAATTCGATACGTGTTTTTTCTGGATTGATTGGAGATAAGTACATGAATATTGATATTTTCATAATTTGTTTTGATCACATTTGAAGGTAAAATTTCCGTTTTAAGTTGTGAAAATTTCTTTCCACAAATTGAATCTTTGAAAATAATGTTGATTTGGGTAACTTGCTTATTAGAAATCTAATTTTGAGTTGTTTACGCTCGCCTTTTATTCATGTATTTTGCTCTAGAATAGCAAAACTCTAAGTGTAGGGGTATTTGATAAGGTCATATTTATCAAATTATAATTGAGAATCAAATTTGAATTCGCCTCAATTTAAAGTTTAAACCCATTATTTTCATACTCATTCTCGTCGTAATAGTTATTTACTCACATTAGATGAAGTTTTAACTTAAACTTATGCATCCAGGTGTATTCAGGTTGAAGAATGAAGATATTAAGGAAAATTGCTTCTACACGGCTGGGCACACGGCTATACACACGGGCGTGTCCATACACACGGCTTCCTACACGGCTTGGTGCAATCCCGTGTTCAGAGAATTTGGACAACAAAAATGACAGAGAAAGTCACGGCTTGACACACGGCCTTGGACACGGCCGTGTCAAAGGAAGGCTCTTCAGCGAACACGGCTATATACACGGCCGTGTGAATGGCCGTGTCCACCACCACGACCACCATAACTGTTCCCACTCATTATACACGGCCAAGGACACGGCCGTGTGTATGGCCGTGTCCGTCTATTTCTTTCCTTTTTCAACACAAGCTATAAAAGAAAGAAGTGGGGGGCTGATGAAGGGAGTTTTTTTTTGTTGCAAGGGCTGGGGTTCTCTGAAGAAGGAAGAAGGGAAAAAGACGATTGAGTATGATATTTTACTTTAATTTGATGTTTGAATTTTATCTTTGTTTAGAGAAGATGATGAGGAACTAATCTCTCTTTAGCGTTTGGATGTAAGAACCATATGTTGATGTTTTAATTGTTTTGAATGATCTCTTCTTTTAATCTCTCAACCTTATGTTAATTTGTTCATGCTATTTAATTGTGTAGAATTATATTTTTCCGGAATTGTAATTCTCATATGATTTCATCCTTTGAGATTGAGAAATCCTTAGTATGTTAAGACCTTGTATGAATGAAAGGAATAGATTGCAATTTTAGAGATAGATTGCGATATTCTTCCGTGTTTTAAGATAAAAGTTATTCGTGTTCAAAGCAAGTGAAGGAGTTTTGATTTAGGAGAAATCCTAATCATTCAACCTTACCTTAGTATTAACTTGCTCGAGAGAGAAGTTAATTATTTTTGTATCTTCTCGGTTGACTAGATTTTGAGAGGTTGAAGTAGGGTTGTCAAGAATCTTTCGTTTCATCTATGTGTTCTCTACATCCGAACGCTATTCTTTAATCATCAAGCCTTTCTTTCGCAATTTACTATTGTTATTAAATAAATAACTAAGTTTAAATTTTGTTTCTACAAAAGCAAAACCACTCTTAAATCGCTTGGTAGATAAAAGAAGAGAAGTGAGTACGAGTAATTGAAAAGACCCTTGGGAATACGACATAAGATAGGGATATCTTATTTATTACAATTGATAGGTTCGCTTGCCTTGGAAATTTATTAAGTGAAGTTTCGCGACCATCAGGTATATATAGGCAAACCCTAGGAGTGTCTATGGGTATCAGATATCTGTGTACTCAATCAACCCGTTTAGCCTCCGAACAATGTTATTTATCCAAATATACATTAACAGTTATAGCCGAGTCAGACAGAGCCTCAAACCCGCATCATCTCCCCCCATCGAAACCCCGCTAATTTCCGGCAGATCTTAACCCCAACTATTCTTGCTCGACTCTCATCCGCTTCAACTCCTTCAATGTTATGTCATTGAGACACCTCCGCTATTGTCATCTGCCGCAATCGTCATCACCCTCGCCTCTAATATGGACCTTGTCCGCCACTGCCATTCCGTTTCAACATCTCGAGAATCCCATCTACCGCCACTTGCCTACGCCTTCGTCGATATCAAGGACTAGGTCGACGACATCTCTTCTTTGTCCCTTTCTTCTCTTCACATAGCTCCAACTCTCACGAGCGTTCCAGGTACGCGATGTGGTCTCCTCCCCTTGCTCTAGCTCGAGTTTAGTTGCCCTAGACGCATAACTATCTTTCTCTTGTTAATCGGAGACATCAGATCTCCCGTCGTTCACCCCCCATCAGCTCCAAATAGCCTAAACGGTAAGCTTTCTCTACTCCCCTCCAACACTCATAACTCCACCTTCAAATTCAACGCTTGCTATTCTCCAGGAGTTGCTTCGTCCTCATTGACATCAAAGATGCAGTCATCGATTCTCCTGATAGGCCACAATTATCGTGAGCAAACATATTCATATTAATGACGAGGAACGCATTTTTTTCGATGCTACTAATACTTGTACTTGCTCTGCTATTCTATTCGTTGAAACTGAGAAAATGGTTCTCAAAATTCAGACAAAAAAGATGGTCGGAGGTTACTAGCCCCAGAATTAGCAGGCATGACAACGAAGCGAACAAAAGAGAGGTTGCAATTATTTTATTACAAAACGAGGTGGTCGTGTTACTTTACGGAGATCCCGCCGCACTCCCAAGAGTATATAGGAACTCCCCCTCCCGAACCAAGTGTTGTGTGAGATCGGGGGAAGGCAGACGAGGTTGTCAAATCTTCAAATGAGCGACTATTCGTACGGTGTGAAATATCTTCCACCCGTTACAATAGGGTCATATTTATAGGCAAAGATACCCCCCTCCCCCCCCCCCCCCCCCCCCCCGACGAGATGAATTATACCGAGCTGAAATTGGAGGCATGTCGAGTTGAAATCTAGGAGGCTCGACGGGCTGAAAATAGGAGGCCCGCCGAGATGAAAACAGGAGGCCCGCCGAGCTGAAAACAGGAGGCCCGCTGAGCTGAAAACAGGAGGCCCGCCGAGCTGAAAACAGGAGGCCCGCCGAGCTGAAAACAGGAGGCCCGCCGAGTTGAAAACAGGAGGCCCGTTGTCACGACCCGTCTAAGAGCAAAAGACAGAGTGCACTGCGGGCGGATCGTGATGCCACATGCATGAGGGGAAGAAACACAATGTCTGTTAGATGATGGCTGAATTTTCATTATAAGGTTTAAAATAATTAATTTGAAGAAAATATGTGGAAGCTTAGAGTACAACAAGGAAAAGAAAATTATAATACAAAAAAAAAAACAGAATTCAAAATACTGGTACTGATTCATGTAATGAAGATCTCAAAAGGATGAACATGCAATAATATGAAATTTCAGTACAAAATTTATAGTCTAACAATTGTTCATGCATGAAACAAGAGAAAGTGACTGAATGTAATCATTACATAGCAGAAATACCCAACAGAAAAGCAATAATACATAGAACCTGATACAGCAATGAAAATAGGATAACCTCCAGTAACACAGGAACATGGTGCAGAGCGGACTCAGGTACAGGCGGCGTAGTCACGGACGTTTAGGCAAATTTCAAAGCAACAAGGAAAAAGCTCAGAGCAATAATACAAGTAAAGTAAAATGAAGTACAACTAGCAGGAGATATTAGAGAAAGTACACGTACAAATTTCCAGGAACTACAAAGCTATCAAGACAGGCAAGTAAAAGAGTCACGCGGAAACAACTGAATTATTAACCTACTCCGGAGTATAGTATAAGCAGATGCTTGTAATAACATAAGTTATAACAAGTGAAAGCGTAAGTGTTTTTTTTATACAGGAGATTCATGATTCAGGAATATTCAAGTTCAGATTCAAGACTTATTAGAGATTCAGGAGTTCAAGCTTGCTATGACCGGTCCCTTGTTCCCGTTAGGGATTCAAGAGGGGACCCAAGTCAAGTAATTGCATCAATTAAACACTACATTTCTATGTTTACTTACGTTATTAACGAAATAATTCATGATGTGGTGAATGTGTCAAGTTATCATTTGATGATTCAGGTGTCGAATAATAAAATTTATGAACAGAAGAAAAATGTAACAAAAATTACGATCAGATGTTGTAAGCGAGAGGTTTCTCTACTTGACTTAAGTAAAACTGAAGCTGACGGCTAAGTGGCGCAGCCAAAATAACAATCTTATTTCTGTTGGTGTTTCCAAGGTGATCTAGAAGTGATCAAGCATTTGTTCTTACTGTCAACGTGATATGAGTCTATGGGGTCACACATAAGAGTGTTTAGAGAAGTTGGAGGAACAATTGTGTTGGCCTTACTCGTATTGGATATGAGTGAAGGACCAATCCTAAGACTTATTGGAGTTTGGTCGAGTCAACTGAATGCTCCACATGTATTGTGAATATTGTATGGAGCGTGTTGACAAGTCTTCGAGTCGAGTCGTCGAGAGTGTCTCGACGACTCTTACTTAAGATCGTCGAATGAACGAAATCATAATGACTCGACGAAATCATAATGACTCGACGAATTTATGATTACTCGACGAACTCGACGAATGCATGACTCGACGAATTTCTTCAAGTGAAAGTTTTACTCGACGAATTATTTGTTACTCGACGAATTTCTTAGTGAAAGGTTCACTCGACGAATTCTGTTTTACTCGACGAATTCAGTTTATTACTCGACGAATTTCTTCAGTGAAAGGTTCACTCGACGAATTATGTTTACTCCAATGTATGTCGTGGGTGTGAGGATAGCATCTCTCTCACCTGAGTATCAATAGAATACGATTCTATGACCTAAATGAGCGATCTCCTTTTGCGAATCAGAGAGGGCGACGGAAGAGTTCCGAAGTGCGACGGAAGAGTTCCGATCGGCAGTACCCGCACCCCGACGCCGCTGCCGCCTCTCCCTGACGTCGGACCTAGCAGTTCGTGGGAGACGTTAGAGGACTCTTCTTCTCCGACCTAGTTCTTGTGCGACAAGAAGCTAGGGTTCTCCTTTAGCTCGTATGGACTCTCGTAGAGGCGCCGATCCATTTCGACGCTTGGGACTCAACGATTGTCTTCCGGATTTCAGTTGTGGAGCACCTCGGGTGAGTATTGACTCAATCCTCTTCAGGTATTGCAATGTGTTGCTTCTCCTATTTCTTGATTCATGAAATCGCAAGTTCCATGAACTGTTTAGGGTTGTTCTTGTTGTTTCTTCCGCTGCGTATATTTGATATGCTATTATCATTTTGAATGGTATATAGAAAACCCAACAATTTCAACCTGTTCAAGAACCTTCATAGACAATATTTGATTTAGCGAAAAATCCTACGTTAGCACATGTAATTGACATCGCATAAACAGAACATGAGAGGGTTTAGCAATTTAACTTCCCTCAAAGATGAGGGGAGAGGAAACTACCACGAGGAATTGGGCACTTGCGGCGCTTAGGTTACGAAAAACACTAAATCGGAGAGGGTTTTGAGCGATCCCATCAATTACGTCGAGGAGCGGTGCCGAAAATCAGAAACTCAACGCGGTTAGTCGATTATAAGAGTGGGCACAAGCTTGGACCACAAAATATATGTAACTTGGAACGAAAAAGTATTTGTAATGGATGCAAGAAAATCTGAGTAAAGCGGAAAAGAGGAGAGCCTTACCAAAAAAAGAGCCGAATAAGGGTTCAAGGAGGAGAGGTGGTTGCCCCTCCTTCAACTTGTCGGTCAAAAATCGAGAGGGAGAAGTATTGAAGGAGATCAGCCCGAAGTGGAGGTTGTTGTCCCTTGGGGAGAAAGAACCGCCGACCTTGAGGAGAAAGAGGGTTGTCGGTCCCTTTGAGGAGAGGGAGTTCAGCCCCCCTGGCGCCGTCTGATCGAAGAAGAGGAGGGCGGGAAAAATAGAAGGCTGCTGCAGCTTGGGGAGGAGGAGAAGCTGCTGGCTAGAGGAGGAGGAGGACTGCAGGAGGCGGCGTCGACGAGCAGGAGGCGTAAATAGCGGCTTGCGAAAGACGGGAGCAGCGGAATCGGGAGACGGGTTATATGTGTAAGATCCCTCTCCCGCACCGGAAGAGTTCCTGGATCTTATGCCCAGAACCGCCGCCTTACGGAGATGCTAGCACACAAATTAGCCACCTCCGCAAGACACCGATCCTGCCGGCAAGAACGATCAACCAGGCCAACAAGAGATAAGAAGATAAACTAGTACATAAGTCCACAATCACACCCATCTGTATATATAAATATCCAAATGTAAACTGTCCATCAATGAGTACAACATAAGAAAGAGAAAGAGGGTTTATGCCCGGTACATGTCCGAAGTAGAACAAAATCTCACTCTCTCACTCTACATCTAAGCGGAAGCTAACAACTCTCAAATCTTCAAACACCTGTCTTGTGGTAGAAGTACTGCATGGCTTCTGCTCCTTAGATCCTGCCATCATGTCTTGACCGGTCATGCTGGTGCTCCAGCTCTCCGTACACCTACGGTCACAACCGACCGTTAGTCATAAAGACTAAGCCGATTTTGTCCCCGCCTGGGCCATCTTCTCCGGCCATTTCCCGGCAGCCTCCGGCCCACCACCGCTGGCCACCGCCTCCACCACCTCCGTTGAGGTGGTGGCCATCGATTGACGGTGGCACGACCGCCTGAGAGCCCGTCTCCGGCGATCCCGAGCAAGAAGAAAAGCTCAGACTTTCTCCCTCAATCTCACATGGGATCGGGCTCAATTGAGCCCGATTTCTCTCCTAAATGGACCTAGATACTAGCACAGAGGGAGAGGGGGAGAAATCGTACCTCAGGCGAGCTTGGAGGTGAGTTATCCGGCGGGCTGACATGCTAGTAGCTGTCGGCGACGAGATTGCTCAAAACCCCGTTTCTGGATCAAAAGCTCCACTCCAGTAGTGGATTTCAGCTGCTCTCAAGGTTCTGAAGGTGATGGTGGGCTCAATTGGGGTCGGGGTGGCTGTTTTGTTAGAAGCCATTAGTGGTGGCGAGCTCCGGCGATCCTCCTCAAAAACCCGATTCTCCACCATTTGCCTCACTGTAAAGCTCTAGCTCAACTCCTCTTGATGCTCTGAAGCTGATGGGAGGGTTCGTTTGGGCTGATATGAGCTATAGAGGTGGTTTTGAACTTTGGCATTTTCGGCCATGCCTTGGATGCTCCTCCCAGCCACCAAGTGGCACACCTTCAGCCCAATTTTGGCTGGCATTCATGTGAGTGTTGAAACCTGCAACAGGCCTATTGAGTTTGGACCTACTGGGGGTGCAGCCGATGCTTACTTCTCCCTCACTAGACTCTCTTGACGGTGGATGTGAGAATAAGAAAAGACCCAAGGCTGAAGCGAGGAGGTCCCGCCACACACCCGGAAGATCTTAGAGAGCTTCCCCTCCCAAACCAGAGCTCAACCGGGCACCTTGGAGGGCACTAGCAGCCGACCAAAAACTAGCCTGGAGGAGAGGATTCTCTAAAATCGGATCTCCTCCAAGGTGCCCTTAAGGGTCTATTTATAGTTTTTCCTAGGCTGGTCTGCAGATAACACGAATCCGTCTTTTAGTTTTACTAACCGCACCCCAAATTGGTTTGCTAATAGCCTAACTCCGCTGTTCCGAAGGGCTATTTGCAGCCCACAAGGGGCATTATGGTCATTTCCCCCTCAAAACCTTTGGAGCGAGTGGTCCGTGAGGGCACCACTCGCCGATCTCCCGCTCAGCTGAGCGAGTGCCCATGCTACTGAGCGAGTGGTCCGTGAGGGCACCACTCGCCGATCTCCCGCTCAGCTGGGTGAGTGCCCATGCTACTGAGCGAGTGGTCCGTGAGGGCGCCACTCGCCGAACTTCTTCTCGCCTGCAGCGTACCCCCACTAATCCGGGGATCTCTCCACCTTCCTTAGCCTGGGCGAATGATCCGACTGACCCAGGTCTCGCCAGTTGGCTTGAGGGACCCACTCGGAGAATACGGGTTGTACAGTGAGGAGTTGAAATTTGGTCTTGGGCAGGGGAGAGGAGGGCCACATGGCAAGCTCTCCTCAAAATCCTCTTTGTCCTTAATGGAGGAGGGGAAAAATTCCACTTTTGCCCCCATGCATGTCTTTGCATGATGGATTTAAGGGGCAATGCTGGTCATTAGACCTATGGGCTTCAGAGTGGGCTTTGGGTGAGGGCCTTAATCCATTGGAATTTGGATTAATTCCAATTAAGCCCAATTTAGGCAAAGTTGACCCTATGTTGACTTTTGGGTTGACTTGGTCAATTGGGTGTGTTGACTGGTCCAATGTGTTGACATTGAGTCCAGTGACACCACCCAAGGTTGGTTGAGTCATGGTGAAGACCTAAGTGAGCCAATTTGACCCAAAGGTGTGATTTTGACCAAAATTGGGGAAATGTTGACTTTGGTCAAATTGGTCAAATTGTTGACCCCATGATGGGGCTTTTGGGTCAATTAGGTCCCCCATGATGTTCTAAGACTAGGGGTGAAGTCAATTTCATGCTTTGGGGTTCAATTGAACTTATTGGGGAGGATTTGACCTATGTTGACCCAAGTTTGACTTTGGTCAAATTGGGTCAATTGGTGACCCCATGATGGGGCTTTTGGGTCTATAGCATTCCTTGGAGTGTTTATCATCTATTGGAGGAGTCAATTTGCAAGTGTGAGTTCATGTTGATGCTAGTTTGACCTAGGTTGACTTGAGCCTTATAGTAGACCACATGTGAGTTCACCTAACCCTATGTGTCCTAAAGCTGCAATCTAGCTCAAACTCACCATACTCACCACTTGTCTCACCCTAAATTGGAGTTAGGGGGTCTAGTAGGAAATGGTATGTTACAATTCCCAATAAACAAAAGAACAATTTCGTCCTCCAAATTTAAGTTCGGGTCCACGGGGTTCCAATGTCATGAAGATGAGAGGTCTCAAGGCTATCACAAGACTATCTGATAATTGTTATATTATCTTATCATCCATATCCCAACCTATCCATTCTTCAAATATACGTTCATGCATTTCATCGTCCATAATTTAGAAAAAAGTTACTCAAATTGTAATCTCACATTGCACTTTGTGAAGAGGTATGTCCTTTATTCAATGATTATTTCCAATAAATTTTCCATAGCTTAAACTATCACGAGAGATCATATATCAAGCCCATGACATTTCATGTCAACAATTCAGTGGATCAATTTCTCAAGTTGTAGTCTCAATTGCACTCGTGAAGGAAGCCTGTTATTTATTCAAGAATTAACTCTACCAAAATTCTCCGAGCTTCCTACTGATATGAAAACCCATGTGCACATTTCTATGACAATCCAGTAACTATATTTCATGGTATAAATTCCTACATTTTAGTCGACGCATACCTCTATAATATAGCTATAAGCATGAACTTATTTATGGTGAGAATTCAACTTATGTGCACATGTGGTAATCTTTCCTGGATCCTTTCATATAGTTCAGCATCGACCAATATGTATGAGTTAATAAATTACCAAGTTCATTATACTCGTGAGATCATCACTATTATGTATAACCCATAATCTAATCTCTAAAGTTATGATTTAATGAGGTGTTGTATTTCCCAATATCACATATTACTCTCCAAAACATACAACATTCTTGGGGGTTATAATGACATTTGTCTTTCAATTCCCAGGCTCATCAAGCCCTGAATCTACATGTCATAAGTACTCTCTTATTTACTTAATCCATAGGTATAATTTCAACGATCTCCGGTTAGGTGTCAACTATCTTCCAAGGTATATGAATATCGGTTACGATATAATTGTTCGTAAACAACAAGGGCTTGATTTTTCAATAATTGTATGTACATTATCTTCGAATGCCCAGAAATTCAAGAATTTCCAATTATAATTCTATCGTGCAGGAATCTCATTCCAATCCACCAGCTTCATGACGCGATAAATTGTTCCAAACTTGGCAACTTTATGCTTCTAATAACTTGACTAAAAACCAGTCAACTTTCTATTCGTCCCGCTTCTATTATAGATCATCGTCTCAGGCTTGAGGAGGTGAATCTATGATATCATCCTTCGCATTGGGTTATTTATTCATTTCTTAAGATCACGAGGGCCTATAACTAGGTTCTATTTCTATCCAATCCATATCCTAAGTCTCGTATTGACCTCCTTGATTTCAGAGGTCATAAATACATGTATAACTTGCCAACCTCTATGCATATCCCCAATGGTTATTTTGTTATCCTCTTATTTACTTGTCTACACATACAAACCTCATCTTGCCCAAGTAAATATTGAAAATACCAAACTTCAAGGTCTATAAGTTTGAGATTCATCTTCTAAATAAGGTCTAGGGAAACTCAAGTCGGTACTAAGATGGCCCAATAAACAAAAGGGATAAGCCCCCGTATGTTTTGGGCTAAATTTCTTCGATATCACAATAGTGCATTTACCCTATATATGCACACAATTCTTAGGACATACATCCTTGTCTTGGAGTTCCACCTTGAGACTTTATTGATATGATACACATTCAAGGTCCTTAAAATTACCGTTCATGAATCCTTCTTAAGGTCAATGTGTGACCTAACCAAGAATGGGCCTTCTTTGGATTTGGATTCTTATTCAACCCCTAATAATTGTCTTGGCGACTGCTTCATCGTAGAAATATACGGGAAGTATAATTGGCAGGATAATTTATGCTTAAGAGTCACTTATTACTCCAAAAGTAGGTCACAGGCACCAAATCCTTTGAGATGGTTCAATTAGTTTGGTTAAGGGGTAAAATCATTTGATAAGTGAGCGGTAAGCATCGGAGTGTAAGCCTCAAACACCTACACTCCTACTAAGCTCTTCCCTTTAATCATGTTGGGAATCCTCCTGTCCTAACCAAATATATACTTGAGATCGATTTAAGACTAAGATATGCTATGAAAACGTCTTGGTAAGTCAAAACTAAAGAGTTGTCCTTAGTTGGGTTGGCCTAACTCATTGGTTAAAGGACTAATTTGTGTGATTTTTACACATGGGCACACCACTGATTCCGCTGCTAGTTTGTCCTTAAACTAACTCGAGCGGGGGTGTCCCAGTTTTTGTGGACTTCTTTCTCGTTGGATCGTTTGGGCTCTGATACCATTTGTTACATTTGGTGTGCGTATAAGAGTTTACACTACAAGTGCTATGTTAAGACTTCAATAAATTCTGGGAAAATTATCATGGCATAATAATGGTCTAAGAACACCAAATCCTAAGTTTCACATTTTTAACAGGAAATTTTGACCATAATTTCTATTTAACATAAATGGGGTGCAAATAGGGATTTACACTACAACTACCATTAATATGTCTCTATAAATTCTGAGAAAATTATCCTAGTATAATAATCATCTAAAAACACTAAATCCAGAGATTTAGAATTTTACAAACTATTTTACCCCATTAAATTAATTAATAACAAAAGGGGGTTTTTCCTCAATAAATTGATAATTACCACAAAACTTCATCTAAAAATTATGATAAAATTTAAAGAGCTATAGAATCACCAAGGAAACCTACTAGAATAATTTCATAATTCTCCAAATGCATGTGAGACCTAAATGTCATGTTTGAATAAATTGACCTAACCAAATAAATCAAATTCGCAGAAATAAATGAGGTCCAAAAATTCCAACAAAATTCCTAAATGTGCCTTTCCAGTCAAAGATCCATTTCCCAGAGTTTTGGATTTATCCCTAAGTTTATGATTCAAATTATTTCATTAATTTAAAAGTGTGACAATTTTCATTTAATTAAAAACTTTAGGAAAATAACTTCCAATAATCATGAAACTTATGTCAATGATGTATATCCTCATGACATACACTAACCCCAAGGTTTCAGAGGCATGCAAGGTGATTCCCACCTTCAATTCCATCAAAAAGCTCAAAAGCCCAAATTGACTATTAGCACCCCAATTTTTCCTCTTAAGACCCAAACTTCATTTTGAAGTTCAGAGAAATATACTCATGCACATGTGATGAAATTTTAACCAGATCTCATACATAACCTAAAGAAGCCCTCACCAAAATATGGGGTCATTAGGAGTTATATAACTCAAAATATTTCATTTATTTAATTTTCTAAGTTTTGAACAAAACTATAGAAAACGTATCTCCAAAAAATCTGATATTTAAACCTAAGCTAGGTATGAGGCACATGCATGCATGGCCAAAATCTCAAGTCCATCAGACTTGGTATTAAAAAGTTATACACATTCAAAGTTCTGATTTTTTTGACCAGCCTCACTAGAATGAGTGCTGGGGGCCCTATATTTAACCAAATGGCCTGATTCTACTTTCATTTGAAAGTAGACACTCAGATCTACAATTCCTATCTCTGGGGATTTTTCGAAATATGGCCTCTAAGGGCCTCAAAATCAGCTTGCAAAAATACAAAAAAATGTGACAGAAAATCACATTGTATTATACATATAAATAAATAAAAATGCTTGCACGAATCCTGAAGCACAAACCGACGGCATATGGTCATCTTCCCCAGCCAGCCGACGGTCCAGATCGATCCCGGACAAGAAGAAAAGATCGGACTTTCTCCCTCAATCTCACATGGGATCGGGCTCAATTGAGCCAGATTTCTCTCCTAAATGGACCTAGATACTAGCACAGAGGGAGAGGGGGAGAAATCATACCTCAGGCGAGCTTGGAGGTGAGTTATCCGGCGGGCTGACATGCTAGTAGCTGTCGGCGACGAGATTGCTCAAAACCCCGTTTCTGGATCAAAAGCTCCACTCCAGTAGTGGATTTCAGCTGCTCTCAAGGTTCTGAAGGTGATGGTGGGCTCAATTGGGGTCGGGGGTGGCTATTTTCTTAGCAGCCATTAGTGGTGGCAAGCTCCGACGATCCTCCTCAAAAACCCGATTCTCCACCGTTTGCCTCACTGTAAAGCTCTAGCTCAACTCCTCTTGATGCTCTGAAGCTGATGGGAGGGTTCGTTTGGGCTGATATGAGCTGTAGAGGTGGCTTTGAACTTTGGCATTTTCGGCCATGCCTTGGATGCTCCTCCCAGCCACCAAGTGGCACACCTTCAGCCCAATTTCGGCTGGCATTCATGTGAGGAGTTCAAATTTGGTCTTGGGCAGGGGAGAGGAGGGCCACATGGCAAGCTCTCCTCAAAATCATCTTTGTCCTTAATGGAGGAGGGGAAAAATTCCACTTTTGCCCCCATGCATGTCTTTGCATGATGGATTTAAGGGGCAATGCTGGTCATTAGACCTATGTGCTTCAGAGTGGGCTTTGGGTGAGGGCCTTAATCCATTGGAATTTGGATTAATTCCAATTAAGCCCAATTTAGGCAAAGTTGACCCTATGTTGACTTTTAGGTTGACTTGGTCAATTGGGTGTGTTGAATGTTCCAATGTGTTGACATTGAGTCCAGTGACACCACCCAAGGTTGGTTGAGTCATGGTGAAGACCTAAGTGAGCCAATTTGACCCAAAGGTGTGATTTTGACCAAAATTGGGGAAATGTTGACTTTGGTCAAATTGGTCAAATTGTTGACCCCATGATGGGGCTTTTGGGTCAATTAGGCCCCCCATGATGTTCTAAGACTAGGGGTGAAGTCAATTTCATGCTTTGGGGTTCAATTGAACTTATTGGGGAGGATTTGACCTATGTTGACCCAAGTTTGACTTTGGTCAAATTGGGTCAATTGGTGACCCCATGATGGGGCTTTTGGGTCTATAGCATTCTTTGGAGTGTTTATCATCTATTGGAGGAGTCAATTTGCAAGTGTGAGTTCATGTTGATGCTAGTTTGACCTAGGTTGACTTGAGCCTTATAGTAGACCACATGTGAGTTCACCCAACTCTATGTGTCCTAAAGCTGCAATCTAGCTCAAACTCACCATACTCACCACTTGTCTCACCCTAAATTGGAGTTAGGGGGTCTAGTAGGAAATGAGATGTTACAACGTGCGGGAGAAGAGAGCGGGAGACGAGAGAAGCGGCTTGCAGAAAACCCTGGCTGAACCGCCCGATAAATAATCGGGGGAGAGAGGGGTTGGGCTACCGCTAGAAGAATAGGAAAGATATTTATTTTAAATATCTCTCCTTTTTGAGTTGTTACTGTTCTTGAGGGCTGGAGAGCTGTGAGGCTTGAGGGCCAGGGCAGTGGACTTGCGGGTCTGATCTTGTCGAGCTTGAGGGCTCGGGCGCAGTAGGGGCTTGCGGGCCCAGGCTGTAGGCACATGACTTGCGGGTCTGTGTTGTGTAGGGCTTGAGGGCCTGAGTGTCGAGCTTGCGGTCTCGGGGGCAGTAGGGGCTTGCGGGCCTAGGCTGTTGGACTTGCGGGTCCGTGTTGTAAGGCTTGAGGGCCTGAAGTTTTTGGCGGCGTTTGCCGAGCCTAGCACACTGCTAGGTTGGCGCAGAGGGAAAGAGGACTACTCAAGACGCCCTGTCTTGAGGAACCTCTATACATCGTTGTGTGCTTTTCTGTGTTGCGCTTTCTATTTTATAGATCTATTAACCAGAAATAAAGAACACCTAAAAGGGGATATATAATTTGAAAAACCTATTCACCTCCCCCTCTAGGTGATAAGTTGACACCCAATAAACAACAGTTACACCCGCCGATCTGAAAATAAGAGGCCCATTGAGTTGAATTCAGGAGGCCCGCCGAGCTGAAAATAGGAAACCCGTCGAACAAAATTTAGGAGGCCCGCCAAGCTGAATTTGGGAGGCTCGCCGAGTTAAATTCAGGAGGCCCACCAAGTTGAATTCAGGAGGCCCGCTGAGTTGAATTCAGGAGGCCCGTCGAGTTGAAAATAGGAGGCATGCCGAGCTGAAAATAAGAGGACCGCAAAGCTAAAAATATGAGGTCCGCCGAGCTGAATTCATGAGGTCCTCCGAGCTAAAAATAGGAGACCCACCGAGCAGAAAATAGGAGGCGTGTCGAGCTAAAAAATAGGAGGCCCAACGAGTTGAATTCAGATGGCACGTTGAGATGAATTCGAGAGTCCCTCCGAGCTGAAAACAGGAGGCCCGTTGAGCTGAAAATAGGAGGCCCGCCGAGGTGATTTCGGGAGGCCCGACAAGGTGAGTTCGGGAGACCTATCGGTCTGAAAATTGGAGGCCCATCGAGCCTAATTGAGGAAGACGCTGAGGTCGTCTCTTTTTTATACATTTCTGATCTCGATGAATTATAGATTATACACTGCCCAAGCTTGTATGAGGAAGAGTTTTAGGGAGTCAAACACAAATATATATATATATATATGTTGATTCCAGTCGGGTGTGCTATATGTAATAGTGCAACACTTACTGATAATTGAAATAAGGTAATTCCATTTCGGCAAAGGACCATACCCACCGAGTTCAATAGCTTTATGACTGTTATCCCGATCATTATTTCCTACCGTCAAAGGGAAAGGCCCTTCCCTTTGGGCCAGTTGTGGGTGAGGAGGGATTCGAAACCCCATACACGGTGGTTCGTAGCCATGTGCTCTAATCCTCTAAGCTACAGGCCCCACCCCGTCTCCACTGGATCTGTTCCAAGGAGTACCTTCAAAAAGGAACTTTTTCTCTCTTCAGCCATTTCAGGGTAAGAAGATGTGAAAACCCTTTCTCTCTAGAAGAACAGTGTGTTCTGACGCGTGGAGTGGGAGAGAGATATTCTAATTGGGGTTTTGAATAAGACGACCTTTGCATTTTTTATTTTGATCTTTTGAAATAGGGATATTAAAAAGTAAAAGAAGAGGTTTTAAGCTTTGTATCATTCTCTTATCCACACTGAAAGGGGCAATGGAGCATCCTTCCACTATCAATCGAACCCATCGGCTGCCACGGTAAGCAATCTCTTCCTCTCCTTCGATTTGCGTATTTCATTCTTTAGTAGCACAACTTTTCCAAAAAAAAAATTGGTAAACTTCAACAATGTGGACAAAATGTGAATGCATATACGACGCATATCACCAACTATCTTTTTTCCTTACATCTTTGCTACATAAGACTTATATTGGAAGCTTTACTTTCAACTCAAGTGCAAAGCTTCAAGAACTAGAACGTGAGAAGGGAATTATCGTCCAGTTTACAATTAGCCACAAATATTTTCAATTCTTTTAACCTAGTAAATAAATTATGTTACCTCGATTGTATCATTTCTTGAGCTTGCTACACACATGCTCAAGTAATCACTCTAATCTTTTATCCCTTCGCAGTCGGTGATAATAATTGGTTTGCTCATTTATCATTGCTACGCTCGTTAAAGTTCTAATGTACTTATTTTTATGCTCGGTTATTATTTGATTTTTGCATTTTTTACTATATTGATATCACTTACTTCTATTGTGGTTTCACTAATTATATACGGGTGCATTTAATGCATCAATTTGCATGTCTTTAAGCAAGAGGATAAAGACATGATATCATGATTTGGTATCGTTTATTCACCAGAATGTTGATGATTATCTTTGTTTTATCTTGAAAATTCATACATATCCCTTCACTGCTTCCCATCCTGAGCATCGGGCTCTCATTTTCAAGTACATGACTCACCTTAACTCACACCGCTTCATGTGCATAGATGTATTCTCTTTCCTTTCTTTTGATTCACATTTTTAAATATGAGAACGGGTTCTTCGTATTGAAATTTATGAGTTTGGTTTGTTTCTATGTTGAATTGTGGCTTTTCAAGTTTTGCTTTGCACTATCTTCTTTAATACTTTTTTGGCAATCCTATTGAGGTTTTTTGGGCTTGAGAATTTTTATTATTTTCATAATTCATTTTCAAGAGTTCCTCCAACATTTTTAAAATTGTCATTTGTTGTTCTATTCCTCGGTTTTTAAGGTTGTGATTAAGATAACCAACTACGTTCACTCAACTGTGTTGTTAATTCCTAAATTATTTTCTTCATTGAAAATATCTGCAGGGGGGGTGAATGAGCGACATTGGAAGAATCTATAAAGTCGTCAATGACAATGTAATCTGGTATCATACATTATTGATTCCATATTCTTTTACTCACCCTCCTCATTTCGGTTTATATAGATCCATTGACACAATTATTAATCTTTGAGTTGTCCATATCTTTGGAATTATGTTTGTAGGAATGATGAAAACATGATAAAGTATAAAGTCGTCAAGAAATAAGCTAAAAATGCAGTAAGTAAAACATAAAATCAAACTTATGAAGAATTTTACAAACAACTAGATACCAAAGATGGAGAGCGTGATATATATAAAATTGCTCGAGCTAGAGAGAGGAAGATAAGAGATTTAAGCGAAGTTAAATGCATAAAAGATGAAACAGATACGATTTTAACGGATGATGTGGGTATAAGAAACGATGGAAAAGATAATTTTATCAACTATACAATGAAGGAAAAGACAATGAACTGAACTTGGAAGAGTTACGTAAATCGAAGGAGTATAGCAACATAATTTTTTATCATAGATAAATGACGCTCTGAAGAAGATGAAAAATTGAAAGATGGTTGGGTCAGATGATATACCCATCGAAGTATGAAAATGCTCAGGGAGGGAAGGAATTTTATGCTTACAAGTTTCTTCAATAAGATACTGAAGACAAAGAGGATATTAGACAAATGGAGAGAAAATATTTGGTACCTTTGTATAAGAACAAATGAGATATACAAAATGTGTCAATTATAGGAGAATTAAATTAATGAGTCATACTATGAAACTATGTGATCGAGTAATAGAGAGAAGAGTAAGACGAGAGACTAACATCTGAGAAAATCAATTTGGATTCATGCCAGGGAGGTCAACCATGGAAGCTATACATCTCTTGAGGATACTCATTGACATCTATTGGGAAAGACAAAAAGATTTGCATATGTTGTTTATCGATCTGGAGAAGGCTTATGATAAAGTTCAAAGAAAAGTCTTATGGAGAGTCTTAGAAAAGAAAGGTGTAAATGTATCATACATTGACGTAATCAAAGATATGTATAAAAATTCAGTGACCAGGGTGAGGACATCTGGAGGATTAACACAGGAATTCCCTATCGTTGTTGGCGTACATCAAGGATGGCTTTAAGCCCTTATCTCTTTACCCTTATCTTAGATGAGCTAACCGGACATATCCAACAAGCAATGCCTTGGTGTTTATTACTTGTAGATGATATTGTTTCGGTCGATGAGACACGCGAGGGTGTAAACGTGGGACTTGAATCTTGGCGAGACACTTAGAAAAAAGGGTTTTAGGTTGAGCAGGACAAATACAGAGTATATAGAGCTTAAATTTAGTAGTGCAAGAAGGTCGAATGACTCCGTTGTATTGGATAGTTCAAAAGTGGTTGTTAATCGAATAAACTAAATTATTTACCTGCTCATCCAAGAGTTTTGGAACAGTCCCCAGCTCTTTCATTGAAAATGAGACCTTCTCCGACCATCTTAATATTCGTGGCCTCAATGACGGATAGTGCGGAGCGATGCTGGTGGTGTGCTCGAGGAACCAAATCTATATCAAACATTGCAATAGTTTAGAACATATGAAACAAAATTCATTTTAGGAATTAGAAATATAGATACTTACAACGAGAACATGGGTGCATCCATAGATGTATCCCATTAAAGACT
The DNA here is from genome assembly GCA_033032865.1 of Dactylorhiza incarnata. NCBI lineage: Eukaryota > Viridiplantae > Streptophyta > Magnoliopsida > Asparagales > Orchidaceae > Dactylorhiza > Dactylorhiza incarnata. The sequence continues at coordinate 6,316,812 of JAWHQI010000109.1, read as the reverse complement.
CTGGCCAATGTTGTAGTTGGCCTTCTTCTGCAACAGGTGGCAGCTTCTCCACCATCGACTTGAACGACCTCATAAGGAAGGTATAGATCGCTTCTGGCCAATTGAACTTTTGAAATTTCTATAAGCTGGAGACCTCCTCGAAGAACATTGGCATCCTCTCCGCGCTCGAGGGGAAGAAGAAATTGCACAAAAGGTGCAAAATCAATATCTTCATCGTCACAGGGGACGACCCTTTCTCCATCGATTGAAGTTCCGTCTTCAAATCGGACTTCGTGAGCGGTCCAAATGGCTTGGTAGTCAGGATGACTTCCTCCCCATGGTTCGGCAGACCAAATATCAATGCCACGTCATTGGGGGAGAAGGTTAGCTCCCTCGATCCAATGACGAAGACATCCTTCTCTATATCATACCAGTTTAGTAGACCGTAAAGAAGGGGAGTGTTCTGCGGTACCTTCGGTGCATGGAAGATATGCTAGATGTTGGCATCCATCAGCATCTTCTTCTGATCCTCCTCCAATCGTTCTAGTATTGCTGAAGTTAGGCCAACAAATGAGTGTAAATAGCACCTCAAGCTCAAAAAATGGATCTTTTTCTGCCCCATTAATCTGCAAAATTTATAAACAGATGTTACAATAGAGTGACAAGAAGAATAAATTGGAGGGAGAAAGAGAGGAAGTAAATGGCTCTCCGCGGAGAGCTACTTGGCTCTCCGCGGAGAGCCAAACGGCTCTCCGCGGAGATCAATGTAGCTCTCCGCGGAGAGCCATTTGGCTTTCCTGGGAGAGTCATTTGCTCTTCGGGGAGAGCCATTTGGATTTCTGTTGAGATCCAATTGGCTCTCCGTTGAGATCCAATTGGCTCTCCATGGAGAGCCATTTGGCTCTCCAATGACTCTCCATGGAGAGCCATTTGGCTCTCCGTTTAGATCCAATTGGCTCTCCATGGAGAGCCATTTGGCTCTCCGTTTAGATCCAATTGGCTCTCCATGGAGATCCAATTGGGTAATGGCCTAAATGAGGTACAATTGTATCATGGAATATTAAGTGCAAATTATTGTGTTATCTCCAAATCATTTTTTGTACTATAATACATATAAAAAGCATACCTTTCAGGGTTTCACACAGACTGTTGCAAGCTCTTTTTTTGTTAATATCCTTAACCTTTTGCTTGAGCTGCACATCGGATCGAACCCGAAACTGGTTCATCCCCAACACCCGTGCGACTCGCCCCCAGTACAAGAAACGCTTGGCTAGGCTCTTCCAAGACATTTGATCACCAGTCGACGATTTCACATGGGAGCGCTCTGCTGGACTAGTTAGCAAGTAATTGAGCAGCTCCTTCTCCGATTGGGAGAACGGCTCTCCTGTAGCTGGGGCGGGGATGATGGCCTCCATTATCTGATTGAAAGTCGGCAATTGTTGATTGACCATGAATGGAGGACGGGAACCAATCTCGCTGACAGCGGACGAGATGCCCGCATTAGGTTCCTCCGTCGTCGTGATGACTGCAGAAGACACTAGTTGAGTTGAATTATGTGTGGACGGAGTTTCGGCTGGCAATGATTGTGTAAAAACCGTCGATGGTTGAATGTAGATGGCGTCTTGATCACCGAGCTCCTTTTGCGCTTTGGTATGCGACTGCAAACTGTTTGATGTCCTTTTCCTTTTGAGACGTCTAAGATAATCCCAACGATTTTGAATCTCCTTGTGGGTCATCTGAACCGGATCCTCACGACGTGCAGCAATGCGGGCATAAGCTGGGGCGACCACTTTGGTCCAGTGAATGTTGCCGGCACGCCCAACATCAATCTCGTTTTGAACAAGTCGATCAATGATATCGTCCGCTGATCCTTCAATTACTAGATCGGGCGGGGAAGATTGCAGATCTGTTGCAAGGGGCTGACTTGAACTGTGAGTTGGGGCGCCGGTTGTAAAAGTGACGCTTCAAGTTACTGTTGTGGTGACAGTCTATTCTAACTGGATGAAACTATCATCACGGCCCGCCTGCGTTGGAGCAATCAATGATGCATCCAGATTTAGTGCAGTAATGATGTTGCGTTTGGGCGCTGCTCGTTGAATGGGCAATCTGAAACGAGACTGGGCAATCATATCCTTCAAGTGTTGTTTAAGAACCTGTTCTGATTTTGGCCGAATGAACCGTTTGAAAGCGTAATTGGTGCTATGTAAAGCCGAGACAAGAACAAACCAAATTCGATGCAATTGTGGAATATGCAAGGATTCAATGGGAAAATCTTTCAGATCAAGCAGTTCATCGGGTTGAAGAAATTTGAGAGCCACCATTCTGAGTAAGCGCCGTTCGAAGGGGTTGATCATTGGTGAAGTGCTCATCACTTTTTCCCAGAGATTAAGGCCTTCTAATGCCGATTGACGTTCATTGCCCAATGCGTTGAGGCTGCGAGATTTTTTATGGTGATTTGATGAAGAGCTTTGCCCATGCGATGTTGGTCCAGGTTTTCTGCACTTGCGACTGGACTGAATGGAATGGGGCGTGTTGCTTATATCGATGACTTCGGTCTGGTTCAGATCAGTATGGTTTAGCGGTAGTGCTTCGTCTTCTCCAACGCAGTGATGATCATCGTTCGGAGTCCTCTCCATAGCAGTTGCGGCAACCTCAAGTGCATCGTTCACAATCGCATCGAACGTGTGGCTCGACCAAATTGCATTATCAGCTATTGATTCAGCAATCATTCCAACGGATTCTAGCTGCCCTGCTGGAATTTCTGGAAGTTGAGGAAGGGATTGTCCAAATGTCGCCGTCAATCCAAACTCGCAGTCGCAATCATCAATCGAGAGAGGCAACATATGAAATATTGTCGACAGAGACGTTGGTGAGGGAGTTATGCCATCGGTCGAAAGAGCTGCGAGATATTGAGTGAGAATGATATGCATACCCGAGATTGGCAAATATGCCCAGCGAGGATCAAATTGGAGTTCGCCGCGAAAGTTGATTTGAGCGACCACGGCATGGAGCAGCAAGATCCGTCCATCCAGGGACATAGTCTCCGGGCAAATGGCTCGTCCTTGACGCCATAAGTTTTCGTTCTTCCCCGATCCACGACGTAGAGTCGAACGAAAGAAGCGATCCACGACGGTGTTTGACGCCCCTACAGGCGGTGTTAAGCAAATTCTGATGTGCTTTTTCTGCGTATCGTGGCAAGATAGAAGTTTGGTCGTCACAATGCGCTTCGACGGTGGCACATCATTCTCGTTTTCCCAGTTTTTAATTCGATCCAACAATGCATCCAGTTCAGCCTCAATGATGGAGCCTTCCCGCATTGAAGCATGTCCATTGCCAACAATGATTTCGGCCACGCCAGCCATAAATAGTTCCTGCCGAGCACGATCCGTGCCGTTCGAATTGTCCCTATTCCTCGTGATCAGGTGATGATTGTCTAGGAGAACAATGATGTTGTCGAAATCTTGTAGCCATTCTCGGTCATCGCAGCACTTGTCAAGGTACATGATGAGCAGAGAAGTATCAATATTGTAAGCATTGTACCGGTTCTGCAAACTCCGACCAACAAATCGACGCTCTGCATTGCCCGTAGTCGATGTGAATTGATGGGAGAGAATTTGTTGGCGCTCGTTCATGACGGAGTGCAATCCATCAACGGGGGAAAATTTCCTGCCATTGAACTCGTCCGTCAATTTCATGCGTCCCGGCACGTTGTGATGATGGTCAGCCGAGAGATGAGTCCCGGTTATGGCGCCTTCCATTCGATTGAAGAATGAAAGTTGGCGAGCAATGCAGTCATTGAGTAGGCGTGATAGCGTTGATTCCACTGGACCAAGAGTGTCATTGTACCCGTTACAATGCTGAAAAAATGATGGGAAATCAGGGAACACTGCTGATTCCTTCTGCCATGACGTTTGCCCAAGTGCTGCATCCCATAAGCGCATATCCAAATACCACGACACGTGACCACGATATAGTGCGGCTTGACGCATGTATCGAGTCGTTCGGGCACAACGAATCACCTTGGCTGCATCAGCAATGCCAGAACGGGACGTGTACAAGTCGTATGCCATTTGAACAAGACCGACGTCGTGTGCGCTCTGTTCGAAAAGCTGCACAGGATAGTTAAGGATGATGGGTGCCGGGATCAACTTCTCGTTTTTGGCCTCGTCCATGACATGGAACGTGGCACCACAGCCGCCGGGGGTGTTCGACTTCTTGCACATGTATCGAGCACTGATAGAGAATGCAGTGGTGTCGATGCAATCGACAACTCGCGGGGCACTTAATTGCTTGCGGGAAAGAAAGCCGACTTTGTTGCAAGATGGGCATGCACCCACTGTCACATTGACGCCGTACTGCCGTTCCGGATCAATCACGAACAACGGTTTCAACAGATACGCATTCAGGTCAGGTCGCTTGTTCCACAGTGGCACGGGCGGATCGATTCGGATGGGAGGGCGAATGCCATCCTCCATCATTTTCACTTGGATCTTGATCCAATCCTCCTGAATTTTGTTCAACGTGCCTGATTGCTTCCCACAAATGCACGGCTCAGTAGTGGGGCGGTCGAAGGCTGACGAATAGAATGGAGGCGTTTGCGTCGGAATCGATTCGGGTAGAATTTCAGGGCAGCGATGAACGAGGGTCTCTACTGATCGTTGTGTTTTCGCAATGTCTCGCAGCACAATGTCAATACCATTCATTGCCGATAAAGACAAACAGTCAAATAATATAATCACCCAAAACCAAAATTTAGATTAGTAGCCATAATACTAGGATTCTATTTTGAGTAACTATAATTGGTTATAGTAGCTTGCCTAGTAAAATTCCTACCTCACCTTCCAAATTATATGCTAATTATAATTGATTTCCAAGGATTGTCAAAGAAGAATGAACAAACGTCTTTCCTAAAAACAGAAAATTTTTTTTGGGCTCTCCGGCTCTCCGCGGTGAGCAATTCGGCTCTCCTCGGAGAGCCAGTGGATCTCAGCGGAAAGCCAGTGGATCTCAGCGGAAAGCCATGTGGATCTCCGCTGAGAGCCAGTGGCTCTCCTAGGAGAGCCGAATGGCTCTCCGGGGAGAGTCGTTTAGCTCTACGCGGAGAGCCATTCTACTCTCCTCGGATAGCCACTGGCTCTCAGCGGAGAGCCAAACAGCTATCCGCGAATGGCTCTCCGCGTTATCGTTTCGGTTCGAACATGATATTGGCGGATGCGATACATACCTTGCGGAGAGGATGGGTAGGCTGCGCCGGAGAGCTCTTGTGTAGACTGAATCGGATTGGAGAAGGAGCGCCGGAGAGCTGTGTGATTACTGTCGGAGACGATGGGGGAGGCTGCGCCGGAATCAAACCCTAGAACGCTCGACTGCGAGAGAGAAATCCGCGAGGAAGCTGTGCGAGGAGAGCGGGGAGAGCTGAGCACGGAGAGGAGAAATGAAGGGGCGCGGGATTGAAGAGGCGCGGATTCGTTATATTTTATATTTTCTTATGTTGCGCTGAATAAAATAATAATATTTAGTCGGATTCAGTCTACCAGAGTGAGGCCCGACCGGGGGGGAGGGGGGGGGGGGTATTTATAGGAAAGCACTATATAGGAGAGATGGGGGGGGGGGGGGGGGGGGGGGGGGGGGGGGGGGGGGGAGAGGGGTGCACATACTCATACACCCACTCGCCCCCAGCACTCACCCGACACCTTGCTCCACTCGCCAGCTTCACTTGGCAAGGCTCGACTCGCCACCTCCACTCGCCTGGCACAAGATCTCCACTAGCCCCCTCACACTTCCACTCGCCAGGTTGGGCTCCCCCCTTGCATAGGAGCACTCGCCCACTTCAGCACTCTCCCCCCCTTCAGCACTCGCCCACTTCAACACTCGCCCCCCCTTCAGCACTCGCTCCACTCGGCACTCGCCCCCCCCCCCCCCCCCCCCCCCCCCCCCCCCCCCCTCAACACTCGATCCACTCGCCCAAACCCACTCGCCCCCTCCATGCATCACTTCAAACTTATTCTAAAAGTTGTGTGTATCCACTGAACGTTCCGATTGTCCTCTTTGGCCGATCAAGAGTCTCGAACTGTGCAACATAATCTTTCTCAAATGATAGATGTTGGAAACTATCTATTAGAAATTTATGCGTCGCCTTGACCCAGTTGTATTTTTAAACTTGTGGGGCTCGCTAATATGAACCATATGCTTGAGTATTGCACGGGGGCATGGAAAGATGAATCCACAAATTAGATGCAAAATTATAGTACTTATTATAATCGTCTTATGCTATCAAGACTATCTTATTCTTCAAGTCTGTTCATGTCATTTTGGCAATATGTTTAGCCTTGATTATTAACTCTTAACCTCTATTTGGCAATCCCAAAATTCTAGTCATTCCATTTACAATAAATATAGAACAATGTTATATGCCGTCCGCTTTTGGCTTTATGCAGGCCGCAGATATATGCAGGCCGAAAAATTGTTTATGCAGACCAAATTTTATATTTACATACCATATTTCAAAAATCAAATTAATATTTTCTTAAATAAATCACCAAGCAAAATATAACATTCATAAAAGCCAAATAAATACATTTTTGCAGTCTATTTGATCCACAGTAATAGTCCAACAAAATACATTTTAATCAATTTGATTCAATATATCACAAAAATATGTTTGTGGTCACCCATTTCAAGGCTTCAATCAATAAAAGACGTGTAAGATCATACAAACACCGTATTTTATTTATGCACAAAATACTATCATTTAATTAAATCCAGATGCATAACATGATTTCACAACATTTTGGATAAATGGAGCCTTTTCGAAAATAGAAAAATAAGTTATAGAGGAAGAGAGAGGAGCTCGTCGGTCGAAGAAGGGAAGGAGGTGGTCGGCCGGAGAGGATCACCGACCAGAGTCGCCGGAGAAGAGAGAGGAGATAAGAGAGGAAGCTCGATCTCGTCCGGCGGCTACAGATTGGAAAGGAAAAATGCAGGTTGAAAAGAAAAAAATGTTTTTTTTAACTGTGACCTGCAGATAGCCAAAATCGACCTGCGTTTAACATCGCACTTTTTACAAAGCTATGGTCTGCATATAGCCAAAATCGGTCTGCGTTTAACATCACTCTAAATATAATAAGTTAATAACTTTCCTCCCAATGTTATCAGTCATCCACATTTAAGCTTATCTTAAGGGCATAGAGAATATGAACATTCTGGCTTTGTCTTGGCAAGTAAAAAAGATATGCAATGCCGTAGTCTTCAAGTACGTGCATGCACTCATCATCCAATTTGGAGATTAGCGGCATCCCCAAATCAACCAAATATGAAACAAAATGAGCTCAATAGGTGCGGTCGGCTCACCTTAGTCTTTCTCTTCATCTATGAAAAAGAACCTTAAAGTTATCAACTAATCAATGAGCAATTTTAGTTCATATATGACTATAGCCTTGGGCTTGCATTAGCTTCATGATCGTAGGGCGAGTACATTTGTTCGCCCATCGAACATAATTGTTCGCAGGGTGACAACATTGTTCGCCTGACGAACATCGGGCGAGCAAATATGTGTGCGGGCATACAAAAGCAAATTTGCTCTTTCGCCCGCCCATCGAGCAAATGTGCTCATCCAACGAACAATTGTGCTCGTCCGACAAACAATTGGACTCTCTCGACGAGCAAATGTGCCCACCGTAAGAACTAAGAACACACTTGCTCTCTAGGCGGGTGAAAGAGCAAATTAATTCGCAAGGAGCACACAAATGTACGTCAGGTCAACCTTTCTACAATTTCAGAACATGCTTTAGGTTTAATGAGGAAGAATTACACGAAAGGTATGAGAGATTCAAAGTAACTCACCTGACCAAATATCTCCTTGAAATTTTTGGCGCTAGCTTCGAATGAGTGCAGAAGTCAAAATGCCACAAAAAGCTTTCCAGAGTCCCGTCTCCGTGAAGTGTGCGTTTTCGGTTGACCTCACCTAGGGCCAACGGAAGTAGGGAGAAGAAAATATTATGTTACGCTTGGATAGTAACATGGTTCGCTTTGGGATGCACGATTTTTATTAAAATGGAGCCATGCCCACACTGTTCGCTTGGATACCACTTTTCGCTTACTTGGATAGTGGCCACGTGTCGCAATCGTGATTTCCGAACTCCAAATCTGATCCGTTGATGGTGTCGTATAGAAAAATTTCACGTAATAAAGACGGCCTATCTATACTGGCTGCAACCCGCAGCTCTCGTTTAAGGCTCCGTTTGGCACGACTGTGGCGGTCATCAATCACCTAAGTAACTTCTTTTCTTTTCTTGGTGGTGTGCGGTCATAATCATTATTGTCTTGGCAAATGTATTTGGCGTTTCTGTCCAAACTCACTCGAGCTAAAAGAGGCGCCAAACGTAGCCTAAATAGCGAGCGTAAGTGGCGGCACCCAGGCAGATGCCATCCATTTGCTGAGCTGCAGCCTCACTCAGTCTCTACATCTCCTAAGAAGAGGTGCTGGAATGGAGGAAGAAGGCGCCGGCGGCGATCGCTCGAGCTTTGTGATCGGTCTAATCGAGAACAGAGCAAAGGAGGTATGCTTATCCTAATGTTACCCACATTCATCGCCCCTTTCTTCTCCATTCGCTTTGTATCGCAACATCATTTTGATTCTACTGGAAAATGGCAGCGGATGTATTCTTAGGTTAAGCACGAAAAGATGCCGTGATCTATCGGTATAATATTTCGAATCGTTGATGCTTGCTTAGTAATGCATTACTTTCGTGATTTAGAAGATGAGATCATCGGCATCAGGGTATCTGTGAGACCATTACGGTGCAGTTTTTCGAGATATATGTTGGCTAATGGTCCAATGTGCTAGGGATTTGAAGTGTTTCCTTATCATACTGGAGGAGAAGATGAATAACTGACTGGGGGGTTATTTAACATCTACCCTTTTTTTCATCAAACCCAGCGGGGTACATAAGAATTATTCTTCAACTAGGACTTTACTATTATACCAAATTTGACGACATTGTTATAACTTAGCCAGTTAGCCCTTTACATAGGTTTGAATGCAATGTAGCTCCATAAACTCTAGAAAATAGTATGTTCATGTAGAATTTGTTTTTGCATTTTCAGATTGCCTATCATGATCATCAGAAAAAAAAACATCTCATCTATGGGATTGCTTACTGTAGCACGAAGACAACTTAGGTAGTCATGCACTCATGCCAGCACGTAGAATGATGCATTCATTATGTATATATTGTTATGGCGGAAATTGTTTGTCTAAAATTTGAATATGGAAATTCATCCTAGTTTAATGCATACAATGTACTACAGTACATGCAAATATAGATTTATGATCCCCGGCACCTACGATTCTTTCTAGTTCATATTCTAACCCGATCTTGCATTTCATTTAAAACTTTGTGATTTAATATTAAAGGTGGTTATGCGCTAGGGTAATGGACTCTCCGTTTTGTGCTCGCCGAAGGGTACCGTGGAGCCGGAACCGCGGTTGCCTAGGCGGGGCATGCTCTGGAGGAGAGAGCTACCAATATCTCATACAAATACAAAGAAATAAAGTTAATTCATGTATTGTTCCATTCATGATCCAAGAAGTCTATATATAGAATTACATGACTCAGACTAATTACCAAAAGACCTGACATGAAATTGAAGACACAACGCTCATAATAACTCTATGAAATGACATCTAATAATGACACATAATAATGACACCAACGAAGCCCATAACACACTCAAATCTGGATTACTTTGTAAGGAGTTCATGCCTTCGTCAGTCTTAGAAATCATTGTATGAGGTTATAGATACTGATATTATTTTCTCTGCTTTTGTATTATATATTGAAAATACATTTGATAGTTTCCAGGTGGGAGGTGGTGTAGATGAACATCTTTTCTTTAGACATTATGAATTCATTACACCTACAATGGTGAGTATGGAAGTGTTCATCTTTCTAACACGTGAGAGCAATTATAAAAGTGAAGGCTACTTCCTTCAAACAATTCTCTTGAACCGAGTCATATATTGATATTTGAGGAGTAATCAGGCCAGTAGATATTTCAAAGCAAACATTTGAGATGGCCTTGCTCTGATATATATGAGACTTTTCTAAAATCATTTTGTTTCTCTGATTCTTAGGAAAAAATCATACAGATTATCCTTTTGGAGCAATTATTTCTTATAATCTAGTTCTCTTCATGCTAAGTATGCTCGTACTTAGATAATGAGTTTTGTTTAAATGTTGTGTCTTCTGGATTACGCTGACAGGGAGATACTGTTAGTTATTATTATGGTGTGTTGAATAAATGTATATGCACAAGCAACGGCTTTTGAGCTAAAAATAGCATTTTATTGTTTCTTTTGAGCATGTTTTTTGTTAATTTCTTGATCTTAGCATGTTAATATGATTTTAATAATTTATTTTTCTATTTACTGTTTGAAAGTAATCAAATTTGTTGATAGCATTACTGTTGGATATTAGGTTTTGGGCTCAAAAATTGAATAATATTAAGAAAGCTCTCCCTTATATAGGAGAGATAATACGATTACATCTAACACTCCCCTTCAAGTTGGGCATGTAATATTTTTCATACCCAACTTGCCAGTAAGAGTTACAAATTGATTTTCACACAACGCCTTAGTAAGAACATCTGCAAGTTGTCCCTCTGAAGGAATAAAAGGAGTGCAAACAATTCCCTTCATAATATTCTCTTTAATGAAGTGTCGGTCAACTTCAACGTGTTTGGTGTGATCATGCTGAACAGGATTATGAGCAATGTTGATTGCCGCCTTGTTGTCACAATACAGGTTGAAAGGGCCTGATTCCAGTAAGCCCAGATCATTCATGAGAGTGCGTAACCACATCCCCTCACAAATACCATGAGCCATAGCTCTAAACTCAGCTTCGGCGCTCGAGCGAGCCACCACATGTTGCTTCTTGCTTCTCCAAGTGACCAAATTAGAGCCAACAAAGGAACAATAACCAGTAGTGGATCTCCTATCATCGACTGATCCAGCCCAGTCAGCATCAGTATAGACTTCAATTTTTAAATTCTCACAGGGTGAGAAAAGGATACCTCTACCAGGCGAAGTCTTCAAATACCTCAAGATTCAGTGTACAACATTGAGATGGCAGATTCTGGGAGAGTGCATGTATTGGCTCAGCACGCCCACATCATAAGAAATGTCTGGACGAGTATGAGAAAGATAGATCAGTTTTCCAACTAGCTTCTGGAAGCTTGAAATATCTTCAACTAGCTCCCCATCATCTCGTCCAAGTTTGTGGTTGACTTCAATAGGAGTATCAACAAGTTTGCAACCACTCATGCCTGTCTGCTCTAATAAATCAAGGACATACTTCCGTTGGGAGATATGAATCTCATGTTTTGACCTTGCCACTTCAATTCATAGGAAGTATCTCAATTTTTCCAGGTCTTTTACTTCAAACTCAGTTGCCAGTTTTTGTTTTAGAGATAGTCTCTCATCAATGTCATCACCTGTGATAACCATATCATCAACATACACAATCAGAATGGTCACCTTCATTGCTTTGCGTTTGACAAATAAAGTGTGGTCGGCATGGCTTTGAGTATAGCCTAAAGAGATCATGACTTTGTGAAGTCTCCCAAACCAAGCTCTTGGAGATTGCTTTAATCCATAAAGGGCTTTCTTTAGTTTGCAAACCTTCCCTTCTGAGTCAGATGGGACAAGACCAGGTGGAATAGACATATATACCTCCTCTTCTAATTCTCCTTACAAGAAAACATTCTTTACATCTAGTTGTTGAAGATCCCATCCTTTACAAGCAGCACAAGATAACAGGAAACGAATAGTATTCATCTTTGCTACCGGAGCAAATGTCTCTTGGTAGTCAATACCTTGAGTTTGAGTACAGCCTCTTGCCACTAGTCGTGCCTTGAACCTCTCCACAATACCGTCAGAGTTTTGCTTCACGGTAAAGATCCATCGACAACCAACTATCTTCTTGCCATGAGGGAGATCAACAAGGTCCCACGTATGATTCTTCTCAAGAGCATACATTTCCTCCATCATTGCCTCTGCCCATTTTGGGTGGCCAACTGCCTCCTGCCAAGTACCGGGGATCGACACAGAGGATAGGGAAGTAATAAAGGCCTTATAGGACGAAGTTAGAGAGGCATATGAAACATAGTTGGATAGAGGATGTTTGGTGGATGAGCGAATACCTTTTCGTAGAGCAATAGGCAGCTCCAGGGACGCAGAGGACGAATCTGGTACTGGCTCTGGTATGATGGGATGAGGTGAGTGTTTAAACCCTTTGTTTCTTCGAGTATAGACTTGCAACTCCTTCTCTTTGGGAATGTCCATATTGAGCTCCTGAGGAATAGTATAGGGGGCGGAATAGGTAAAGGAAGAGGTGTCCTTACTTCCAAGTTGGATAGCTCCCCCTGAAGTGAGGACTCATAATACGACGTGGTCTCATGAAAGGTAACATCCATCGAGACATAAATCTTCTTACTCGGAGGATGATAACACTTATACCCTTTTTGGGTAGGTGAGTAGCCAATGAAGACGCACCGGAGTGCACGGGGATCAAGTTTTGTTCGAGCAACAAGATGGACGTGAACAAAGCATAAGCAACCGAACACGCGAGGAAGAAGAGTGGTAGGAGAGACTCCCAATTTATGTAGAGGAGTACGGTTTTCCAGAAGACGAGAAGGCATACGATTGATGAGCTATGCAGCAGTGAGAAGAGCGTCCCCCCAATAATATTTCGGAAGGGACATGGTAAATAATAAGCATCTCGTCACCTCGAGAAGATGACGATTCTTACGTTCAGCGACACCATTTTGAGCGGGAGAATGGACGCATGTAGTTTGATGGATAATGCCGAGATCACTCAAATACTGTGCAAAGGTAGAATCCATATATTCCCGGCCATTATCACTACGAATGATCTTAATGGTGGCACCAAATTGAGTGGATATCATGTTGTGAAATTTTTTAAAGATGGGAAACACTTCATTCTTACTACGCATTAAATAAACTAAAGTAGTGCGTGAAAAACAATCAATGAAGGATACAAATCAATAATAACCAGAGATAGAAGCCACTGGGCAAGGGCCCCATACATCACTATGAATAGTATGCAACGGTACAAAGCAAGGCTTAGATAAATGATTAAAGGAAACACGCTTATGCTTAGCAAGTTCACACACATCACATGTAAAAGTTTGAAACACTGAGGAAGAAAATTCAGGAAATAAAGAGTGCATAGTAGTAACAGAGGGGTGGCCTAAGCGACGATGCCAAGGAGACAACAACGGGAGCTGACGAGCATGAAGAGCCTGAGGAACCGCAGAATCAAACACATACAACCCATCACACATTCTACCAGAGCCAATCACCGCCTTCGTCTTCAGGTCCTGGAAAACACAATAAGAAGGAAAAAACGTGATGGAGCAATTCATAGAATTTGTAATATGACAAACAGATAAAATGTTACGAGTGAAGGAAAGAACGTGCAAGGCTGAAGACAAGGTAAGAGTAGAGCAATTGATGGATCCCTTTCCTGCAATTGGGGAAAGAGTCCCATCAACAATACTTACCTTGTCTCGGCCAGACAGAGGGGAATAAGAAACGAAACCTGACGACGATCCGGTCATATGGTTAGTAGCACCGGAGTCAATGATCCAATGGGTGGTAGGCGGTACTGTAGCAGAGTGAGCACTTGGACTACCTGAATGGGCAAAAGATGATGAAGGTCCAGGACTAGGCTCAGTAGAGAGCCCCTGCATCATGCGGCGAAGAAGCATCATCTCATCTGTAGAAAAGGACCCAGGTAACGAAGCAATCTCAGAGCTGTGTCCACCAGAAGGACTGTCATCAAGAAACTCAGTCAGGTGAGCGGAGCGGGGAGAGATGAAGTTGGACCGACCACGACCACGCCCGCTACGTCCGCCCCGAGGAGTAGGACCACCGCGGGATTGAGGGAATCCATGCAATTTGAAGCAGGTGTCACGAGTATGCCGATTCCTCCCGCAATAATCACACAGCAGGTGGTCTTTGTCAGTGGGCTTGGGCTTAAAATCTCGAGCATTCGTACCGCCTGAATGAGAAGTGACAAGAGCAGAACCACTAGAGATGATCTCTGAATTCCAAGACTGACGACGATCATATTCCTGCTGAACAAGGCTATATGTCTCAGTCAAAGTGGGAACTGGGGAGCGGCCAAGGATCTGGACAAAGATCCGATCAAAGTCGCGGTGTAAACCATGTAGAAACTCGAACACCCGGTTCCGATCTTTATGGGCACGAACGATGAGTGCGTCAGTAGTACAGACAAGATCAAGGGATACAAAATGATCATACTCCTGGTACAACTGAGTGAACTCCAAATAGTAGTCAGATGGTGGTCGATCACCCTACCGGAGATGAAAAATCTTCCGGCGAAGCTGAAATATCTGAGCTGTGTTCCCTTTCTGAGAATATGTTGACTCAACTCGCTTCCAAATGTCCGCCGCAGTATCTAAGAATAGATAATTCCGTGCAATAGACTCATGCATGGAATTAATCAGCCATGACATAACCAAAGAGTTTTCCGATTCCCATTGTCCCCAGTTGGATGCAGATTTTTCTGGTGCCTTAATTTCCCCATTTACATAGCCAAATAACCGGCGACTCTTGAGGGCCAAGGCGATAGATCGGTACCAAGATAGGTAGTTGGTAGTATCAAGGCGAATAGTGGTAATTTGTGGTCATATGATCGTGTCCAACCCGAGTAGATCCAGCAGGTTGCGAGCCCTCACAAGAGTCAACCACATCCGACATGATGAGCGAAGAACAACAGAAAACAACTGAATAGATCAAGAAACAACCACCGGAGAGTCGCCGGAGCCGGAAAAAAGGTCACACCAATAGGACGGCCAAGGGTCCTAGAGCATAAAAGCCTTGAGAGACGAGGTCAAAAAATGCATAGAAACGGAGGTAGAGTCATTTCCGTGAGAGGAGAGAGTTTTTGGAAACCACTAGATCCACGATCTAGGAAGATCAAGCAAAGAGATGAAGCGATGCCCGTAGTATGAGAGAGGGGAGACAAAAACGAAACTTTATTGAGAAGAATTAGGCCGATCCAACGGTGGACGCAGCGGCGGTCATTCGGCCAAGCCGATCGGCACGAACGGCCGATCGGTCGTCGTGAGGGAGCACAGTACGAGCACGGATGGGTTTCGGCGGGAGAAAGGAAGAGAGGAGAGGGTGGCCGGTGGGAGAGCAACGGCGGGAGAACAGCGGCGGAAGTGAGGAAACGGGGCTTCGACGAGGGCAGCCGGCGAGACACCTAACCTCGCTTTGATACCATGTTGGATATTAGGTTTTGGACTCAAAAATTGAATAATATTAAGAAAGCTCTCCCTTATATAGGAGAGATAATACGATTACATCTAACAATTACGTATCAAACCTTTTCACAGGTTGGTATGGCTGCATTTGATTTGAGATCAGCATCATTGCATCTTTCTCAGTACATTGAAACAAGCTGTTCGTATCAAAATACAAAGACGCTGTTGCTCTTCTATGACCCTGCAACAATAATTGTCCCCCCTGTTAAGCTGGCTCCTGATGGTATGGTTGGGGTCTCAGAGCTTGTAGATAAGCATTATCCACCAAATAGGAAGGTAAAGGTATACTTTAAACATCATTTATATTTGACTTATTCATGTGATAATTTGGTTCACTTGCACAGATTACAGTGTCTCGTGGTTACTTCGATGATACCAAGGTGGGGAATATGAATCTTCATCACCTTGTCTGGAAACTTGAAGTTGTTGTTTTTTGATTCTCTTCGATTAATCTGTTTCTTCTAAGGGTACCGTGTTAGTGAGAAATCTAGCAGCTAAAGAGCCATCCGCCCTGGGTTTAGATACCTACCACAAGCAGTATTATCTTTGCCTGGCTGCTGCTTCTGCTACTATCAAATGGTAGGCCACGAATATTATTTCATGATGTATCCTGCATTAGGAATAATTATCTTTTTCTATGGTTGTGTTTTAGCCGTTTTTATTTCTTTTTATAGTTAGAACTAGTTAGCATGACATGGATTCCCCTTACACCCCAAGCCATTGATTATTGTGAGTAGCTGCCTAAATATCATTAAGATAATACCAGATTAAAATTATAGCTCAGCTACATTTTTATTAAAAAAAAGAAAAGAAAAAGAATTGATGACTCAACTTATAAAGGTATTCTGTGAGGAATACATAGAGTGAACTAATTGATGCTGATGGAGATTCAGTCATCTATCCACAACTAGATAATTGTCCTTTCATTTTCTTGTTTTATAGTTGGCGTTGTGCTGCAGTAACATTAATTATGAGTATTTGAAAGTGTTTTAAGAATTGTGAATACAATGCTATAATTTAAATTACAGGTATCATGTAGGAATGATTGGATGTTAATTCTTTACATTACTTTATTGCATTTGGATGCTATGAAGAAAAAAAATATAAATGTATTTGTCATAGCCTTATTTGTCCGTAGAAGTGATTGTCAAGATATTACTAATCAGCACGGGTCACCAACATCGACATACTAGATGTTATGTATTTTGTGGTGTTGAACTCCGATTCCATGAAGTAAGCTTGTTCCATCACTTATGTTGAACTTGGCTTGCAGTAGGGGTTGCAAACTTGATGTGGGCTATCCCTCCTATGAGGTCTGTTGATACGTTCCCGGGAGAGGAATCCGGCGAGGGGAAGGGCCGACGGAGGCGAGGGGAGAAAGAGGAGGAGAGAGATTGAGAGGAGAACTCTAGGGAGCAACCCTAAATCACTTTCATCCAAAGATACTGAAAAAGAGTACAACACAACCCCTTATAGGTGCGGGGTGCGGATAACAAAAGCACGGGTGCAAATAGTACATCATACAACATAACCAAATACAAATAAGATAATCATGCCATAGACGCATCTTCAGTCTCTCCTCCTCCAGACAAACCCATCATCGTCTTCCTCCGCGTGTAGACCCGCCACGACGTCTCGTCCATGCACGTTCTTAACATCTGTCCCCTCGGACAGAAATCTCCAGATGTCCGGACATGGGAGGACTGTTATTGGAATAGCCATTGAGAAGGGAGGAGCATGCTCGACCGATTTGTTGGTGCATAAAGGGTCCTTGGTAGTAGAATCAATTTTGACTGGAGTAGATGAAACACTTTGGCCATAGTGCGTGCAAGAATTTCTCGCATCATCATGTAGATCTCAGCCATAAGTCCATGTATTTGCCCATTCTGGAAGAGAGGGTTTCCATTATCCTTTTTAAATCTTTAAAGATACATCACGCCATGAATCATGTTTGGAGCATGAAGGTTTAGAGGGTCTAGGCGGCAAGTCAGTCCAGTTGTTAAGGATGAGACAATAAGAGGAAGGTGGAAGATGACTATCAATACATAAGCTTTTGCCTAGCCAACTTGCCGAAATACAACTCGAGAGACACTCTCTCGCTTGGCCTTTTCCCTGAAATACTATCAAAAAGGTTCCATGCTAAATATTATTACAACATCTCTTCAACAGAGACACCCGCCCCATTTGATTAGACGATATCATAAAATTTAATCTCAGCGTACTTGCCGCCAATTCATAACTTAATTTGGGCAAATTAACTCAGTGATGTAAACAATTTAAATATTAAGTTGAAATTTAAGAGACAATTCTGTGACGTCCTTAACTAGGTTCTCCAAAATTATGAGACTTATACAAGAAATTAAAATCCATAGCTTATAAGAATAAATACAATTATAATAAATAATCTAGGTGAATAATCACCCAAACACCACATAATGACAAGTAAAGAATTCGAGCAAAATGAGATAGATGTAAACAGAGATGTTACCAGGTCCTTTAGTGTCACGTGAATCTGGTCTGTTACTCGACGGGAGAGAACTAAATCAACTTGGGCTATACTGAGCTCAATGGATTGTAAAGAAGGAAGGTTGTTTGTTGGTTTCAGACCTCAACAGTGGCAGAGATAACAAAAATCGGAAGATGAATAGGAATTGGCCCTTGGATGGAAATCATGAGAAAATGGGAGGCTTGGTGAGGAAGGGAGAGGTCGGACTGGAGGGATAGGCAGTTCAGGCTGAGGTGAGGGACAAACTTATTGAAGAACACTGTGGGTTGGTGTTGGAGAGGCTCATGGAATCTCATGGAATCAAGGTATGTTGTGGGACATGCACCAAGTCCCATCGTTCAGGTACTACACATGTTGAAAATGTTGAAGTGGAAGTTTGTGGAGCCTTTTGGATCTGGGCGGTCTGGGAGGAGGTCGCGCGGTCTGGTGAGACCGCATGACCTGGCGATCTGTTCTGCGGTCTGGCTTGTCTTGCCTAGCCGTAGTCTCCTGGCATGACCGCTGGTATCTGTCCAAGGCGACTGAAGGTGAGGCCGCGCGGTCTGTCTGTGACCGCGTGGCGGGCTGACTTCTTCAAGGCTGTGCCGGTCTGGTGTGATCGCACAGGTTGATCCAGGTTTTCCGGAATCCGGTCTGATGGCTGTCCGGGGTTTCTGGTGGTGTTCGCGGACTAAGGATCTTAGTCGCGCGGTCTCGGTTCGCGGTCTCAGGTGAAGGTTGGTATGCGAACAGGTGTTCGCAGTCTTGTGGCGAACAGGCAGTGTTTGCGGTCTCGAGCAAACACTGGTGGTGGGCGGCTTCTTGGCGGTCTGGCGACCTCCCTATGGAGTCGCGATTCGACTGAGGGAGTGGCGATCTCCCGCGGTCTGGGGTGAAGCCGGCAAGCTCATCAAATGAAGCAGAAAGAACTGTTGTTGATCGCGCGGGTTGACCGGTCTGGTCGCGCGGTCTGGTAGTGGCGGTGATCCTATCTCATAGGGTGGTGACTGGATCAGGTCCCACGCCTATAAATAGGAGTCACTGTTGCAGCATATTACGACACACCAAGTGTAAGCTGAGTTTTTCCTAATTCCTGCGGTCTGTATTATTGTGACCGGGCGGTCTGCTGATTGAACTCTTCTTGTGCAGCTTCTGCGGATAGTGCGGTCTGCAGTGATCACCTCTTCCTCTGAAAGTGTTCGGGCGGTCTGCGGCTTGCAGTGTGGGTTGCTGGAGTTCAGGAGAATCAGTAGAGTTCGAAAGGAGGGTGCGGTCTGCTCAGCAGTCTGAGGTGGTGTTCTGTAACCGGCAGTGTTGTGCGGTTAGGCAGCTTGCAGAGATCGACAAGGAGACCGAGCGATCTGGAGCGGTCTCAGTTACTTTTTCTTCAAGTTGTGTATTTTCCTCTTTGGTTTTGTGTACTGGCGAAATCATGTCTCGCCATGTATACCTCATCCTGTAATGAAGTTTTATGCTATCAATAAAGACTATATTTCCTTCATGTGCTTCTGGTTGTTTGGCTTGTGAACTCTAAGTTGTATGATTCCTGCTCACTCCATAAATATTCGAAAAATTTCACATGGTATCAGAGCGAGGTTGAAGTGGATAGAGCAGTGAACAACTTAGAGTCATGGAAGCGAGGGGTCATGGAAGAGTCATGGAAGCGAGGGGTCTTGGAATTGAGATGCTCAACTCGACCAACTTTAAGAAGTGGAGGTCTTGTATGCAATGCTATCTTCTGGGTGAGGACCTCTGGGAGGTAGTTGGAGGAGAGAGCACGGAGGAATTTTTTCTGGTTGGAGATAACCATCATGAGGTGAGGAACTGGAGGCGGATTAATGCCAAAGTAGAGTTCGCCCTGAAGAGGGCAATATCACCTGATCTGTTTGATCACATCTTGGGGTGTGCATCAGCTGCAGAGATCTGGAGAGCCCTGGATGGGCTGTTTCACAAAAAGAATGTGGCAAAACTTCAATTCCTGGAGAATGAGCTGGCCAGATCGGCTCAAGGTGACCTTTCTATCTCTACGTTCTTCTTGAAGATGAAGAACTTGTGCGCCGAGATTTCAGCGCTGGATCCTGATGAGCCAATTTCTGAGGCGAAGCTGAAGAGGCACATCATCCGTGGCTTGCGGAAGGAATATGTTGCCTTTGTGACGTCGGTGCAGGGTTGGGCAAATCAGCTGTCTCTGCTGGAGCTGGAAAATCTGCTTGCTTCGCAGGAGAGTCTGGCAAGGCAGATGGCGGGGGTGTTAGTGTCTGGGGGAGATGGCGAAGTTCTCTTCACAGGGAAGAAGAAGAAGTGGGATAAGAAGAAGACCGCTGGAGGAGGCAATGAGCCTTCAACTTCTGGACAGCAGGAGAGGGGCTATGCCCCTAAGGCTGAAGGGAAGAAGAAGGGGGAAGGTCCCAAGTGCTTCAGGTGCGGAAAGGTTGGTCACATCAGGAAAGAGTGCCGGATAAATCTTCAGCCGGGGCATGCTGCTGCAGGAAAGGGGGAAGCTGAAGCCAGGCAGGTTGATGGAGGATGGGGAGGAGCCTTCTCGGCTTTTGTTGGAGCTGAGACTCCTATAAACTATCAGGAGGACTGGATCGTGGACTCGGGGTGTGGTCATCACCTCACCGGGGACGAGTCGAAGCTTTCTTCAGCGCAGCCTTATTCAGGTAATGATGCCATTATTACTGCTGATAATACCGTGCATGCTGTAGAGAAGGTGGAGGTTGTTTCCTTGGGCAGTGATAGAGGGCCATTAACTTTGAAGAGCGTCTATCATGTGCCCGGAATGAGGAAAAACCTCTTCTCCGTGACCAACGCTGTAGACGCTGGGTATCACGTTCTGTTTGGCCCAACAGAAGTGAGGTTTCTTCGGAATGTGGAGACGGTGAAGGCTGAGGTAGTTCATGTGGGGAGGAGAGCTAAAGACTTGTTCGTGCTTTCGACAAGTTCTTATGTTGACAAGATGCAGACGAATGATAGTGCTGTGATATGGCATGAGAGGTTGGGGCACGTAGGAATGGATAAGCTGAAGGCTATAGCGGTGAGAGGTCTGGTCAAGGGCCTGCCTAGTCTATCTTCCTACGGAGACGGTCATGTTTGCGCTGGGTGTCAGTTCGGCAAGTCTCATCGGCTTCCGTTTGATAAGTCGCAGACAAGGAGTAGTGTGTCGTTGGAGTGCATCCACGGTGACTTGATGGGACCAACTGCTACCCCAGGCCTCTGAGGCAGCAGATATATGCTGGTGTTGATCGATGACTACACCAGATATGTCTGGGTATATTTCTTGAAGGAGAAGGCGGAGGCGTTTGCCAAGTTTGTGGAGTTCAAGGAGCTCGTGGAGGGTCGGCTTGGACTGCGGGTTAAGAAGCTGAGGACTGACAACGGAGGGGAGTTCACCTCTGGTGAGTTCTCTACTTTTTGCAGGAAGGCGGGCATCCGGAGGGAGCTTACTTGTGCACATACTCCACATCAAAACGGAGTTGCAGAGCGGAAGATCCGTCATCTGACGGAGACCTGCAAGTGTTGGCTGCATGCCAAGAGTATCCCAAAGTCCTTCTGGGCGGAGGGAATGTCTTGTGCTGCCTACGTCATCAATCAGATGCCTCTTAGTCCCATCAATATGAAGACCCCGCATGAACTAATGTTCAAGGAAAAGCCAAGTGTGGCACACCTTCGGGTGTTTGGTTCCACCTGCTATGTGCACGTTCCAGATGCGCTTCGGACGAAGCTAGATGCGAAGGCAAGGAAGCTAGTCTTCGTGGGTTATGATGACCGGAAGAAGGGCTGGAAGTGCATGGACCCTGAGACGCGGAGATTTGTTGTATCTCGCGACGTCGTGTTCGACGAGGTGACATCTTACAGGGGAAGTTCTGGTGTTGAGCTACCAGAAAGCAGGGTGGAGGAGCCAGAGAAAGCTGTGGAAAATCTTCAGGTGGAGCTACCTGTGTCACCAGGTGGTCCATCAATATCTAGTTCTGAGGCGGAGGCTTCTGGTTCAGGAAGCAGGGGGAGCGATGCTCCGAGTACGTCTGGAAGGGGAGCTAGGGAAGAAACAGCCGAGGATACTGCGAGTCAGGGGAAGGCGTTGCGGAGATCGAAGCGAACGATTATCGCTCCTGATCGCTATTCAGGAGGAAACATGGTGAGCTTTGTCTCGTGTTTCTTCGCTGGTCCCTTGGATGAGAGGGAGCCGTCGAGCTTTGAAAAGGCCAAAGGCGTGGAACAGTGGGATTCGACTATGCAGGAGGAGATGAGTGCTCTTGAGAAGAATGAGACTTGGTCTCTGGTGCCCAAGCCCAAGGGTATCACCCCTGTGACATGCAAGTGGGTCTACAAGCTTAAGAAGAAAGCTGACGGCAGCATCGAGCGGTACAAGGCTCGCCTTGTGGCTCGGGGATTCTCGCAACAATACGGTGAAGACTATGAGGAGACCTTCAGTCCGGTGGCAAAAATGACTTCAGTTCCGGTTGTGATTGCCTTGACGGCGTGTTGGGGGTGGAAGATCTGGCAGCTCGACGTAAAGAATGCTTTCTTGTACGGCGAGATTGACAAGGACATCTTCATGGTTCAGCCGCCAGGCTTCGTATCTGAAGATTTTCTGGAGCATGTCTGCAAGTTGAAGAAGGCCCTGTATGGGTTGAAGCAAGCGCCGAGGGCGTGGTATGGAAAGATAGCAGAGTATCTCCTATTCTGCGGGTTTGATGCTTCAGACTCAGACTCAAGCTTGTTCGTTAAGAAGAGCGGGGAGCTTCAAGTCATCGTGCTGCTATACGTCGACGATATGATCGTGACGGGGAACTCAAAGGAGGAGGTAGCGCAGCTTCGGGCAGAGCTATCTATCAGGTTTGAGATGAAGGATCTGGGTGAGCTTCACCATTTCCTTGGACTCGAGGTGCAGAGGAAGGAGAGTGGAGTGCTGGTATCCCAGGCTGGATATGCGGAGCGAATCGTGGAGCGGTTCGGCATGAAGGAAGGGAAGTGCATCTCCACACCTCTGGAGAAGGCTATGAAGCTTCGGAAGGATGAGGGAAGGATTCTACAAGATCCGTTGGTGTTCCGAGCTCTGGTCGGGAGCTTGATCTATCTGACGATCACTAGGCCGGATATTGCGTATGCAGTTGGCAGAGTGAGTCGGTATATGGCGGAGCCACGGATGCCTCATCTGCTAGCGGCCAAGAACATTCTGAAGTATGTCAAGGCGACCTCGGATATGGGTCTCCTTTACAGGAGGGATGCGGGCTTCGAGGTGCATGGGTACATGGACGCTGATTACGGGGGAGATTCGGATGATCGGAAGTCGACGTCTGGATACGTCTTCATGCGGGCCCCACGACTATATCATGGTGCAGTAAGAAGCAGGATTCCATGTCAGTCTCAACCACGGAAGCGGAATACAAGGCTTCGACCTTGGCAGCTCAGGAAGCCATCTGGCTTAGGAGGTTGGTTGGAGACGTTCATAAGGAGGTTCCAGGCCCGACTTTGCTCCGCGGCGACAACGAGAGTGCTCTCAAACTGGTTACTAATCCAGTTTGTCACGCGAGGACCAAGCATATCGAGATCGAGCATCATTTCATACGTGAGAAGGTGCTGGAGGGGTCTCTGTCGGTCGAGCATGTTCGGAGTCAGGACAACATTGCTGACATCTTCACAAAGGCGCTGGCAAAGGGGCCGTTCACACGGCTAATGAGCTTACTGGGGCTGTTTTAAACTTCCCACTTCAAGGGGGAGTGTTGAAAATGTTGAAGTGGAAGTTTGTGGAGCCTTTTGGATCTGGGCGGTCTGGTGAGACCGCACGACCTGACGATCTGTTTTGCGGTCTGGCTTGTCTTGCCTAGTCGTAGTCTCCTGGCATGACCGCTGGTATCTGTCTAAGGCGGCTGAAGGTGAGGCCGCGCGGTCTGTCTGTGACCGCATGACGGGCTGACTTCTTCAAGGCTGTGCCGGTCTGGTGTGATCGCACAGGTTGATCCAGGTTTTCCGGAATCCGGTCTGATGGCTGTCCGGGGTTTCTGGTGGTGTTCGCGGACTAAGGATCTTAGTCGCGCGGTCTCGGTTCGCGGTCTCAGGTGAAGGTTGGTATGCGAACAGGTGTTCACAGTCTTGTGGCGAACAGGCAGTGTTTGCTTCTCGAGCAAACACTGGTGGTGGGCGGCTTCTTGGCGGTCTGGCGACCTCCCTATGGAGTCGCGATCTGACTGAGGGAGTGGCGATCTCCCGCGGTCTGGGGTGAAGCCGGCAAGCTCATCAAATGAAGCAGAAAGAACTGTTGCTGATCGCGCGGGTTGACCGGTCTGGTCGCGCGGTCTGGTAGTGGCGGTGATCCTATCTCATATGGTGGTGACTGGATCAGGTCCCACGCCTATAAATAGGAGTCACTGTTGCAGCATATTACGACACACCAAGTGTAAGCTGAGTTTTTCCTAATTCCTGCGGTCTGTATTATTGTGACCGGGCGGTCTGCTGATTGAACTCTTCTTGTGCAACTTCTGCGGATAGTGCAGTCTGCAGCGATCACCTCTTCCTCTGAAAGTGTTCGGGCGGTCTGCGGCTTGCAGTGTGGGTTGCTGGAGTTCGGGAGAATCAGTAGAGTTCGAAAGGAGGATGCGGTCTGCTCAGCGGTCTGAGGTGGTGTTCTGTAACCGGCAGTGTTGTGCGGTTCGGCAGCTTGCAGAGATCGGCAAGGAGACCGAGCGGTCTGGAGCGATCTCAGTTACTTTTTCTTCAAGTTGTGTATTTTCCTCTTTGGTTTTGTGTACTGGTGAAATCATGCCTCGCCATGTATACCTCATCCTGTAATGAAGTTTTATACTATCAATAAAGACTATATTTCCTTCATATGCTTCTAGTTGTTTGGCTTGTTAACTGTAAGTTGTATGATTCCTGCTCACTCCATAAAGATTCGAAAAATTTCACAACACATGCACTCATGCTTTCCCTAATATGATTATAAATTAAATCAGTGACCTGACGAAGATTCTTCTCGTGATTTTTTAGGCTCTTGCGATAATGGAGTAAATGGGGTTAGCTAACTTAAGGAATAAGGTCTATGTAGTGCTGGGTTGCATTCAGTGAGCTCATCAATCAATCGTCCTCAGTTGGTGCTCTAGGTGTCAACAAATTATGTTGAATGACACAAACCAAGTGGTCGGTCAGCTGTCATTCAACTTTTATCTCAGTCTCAAACTTTAGATCATCATGAGATTCGTTCAGAAAGACACCATCCTCAGTGTCGATGACAATGAAAGACTGTCTACGAGAGTAGTCAGGTGATTTTTGTCCCGACTCCATACACTTGAAGCAACGAATGATGTTGAAAGCAATTTGGGATCCTACAATCTCCTTGTCTTTTCGTGCGGCAATTGTAGGAGTACTAGTGCTTGTAGAATCTACAGTACAAGGGTTGCTAAGGTCCTAGGATCAAGTCTAGGAGTGTTGATGGATATCAGTCGCCGGGTTTATCAATAGACCTCAACCCAGAAGTCTGTTTTTGCAAGGGCTCTACTTTACAGGCTCTGCCACTCCTAGATCTCAGCCCAGAAATTTGTTTCTTCCCCGAAAGTTTGTTTCTCCAAGTACTCTACTCTACTGGCTTGCTCTAATATGAGGCACATATAGAGGAGTGTTATGGTTATGTGACTAAGGAATTCTATTTTCCAATTCAACGTGGCATCAGAAGTAAGGACCATGCCCTAACTCCTTCAAGATTGATGTCGCACGCCATGGGTGTCTCGCGTCTCCTTCTATAGCGTTATCACAGTCTCCTCCCACCACCACCAACTAGTTCACATGGATTTCCGTCGACGAGTCTCGAGTCCAACAATGGTTCTAGCAGATTTCCTCTTAGCAGACTTCTCCTCCTTGACCTTTTGGACATGGATTAGTGTGTTCCTATCTATTTACCTGATCACTGGAAGCTCTATGAGAAGTGTACCCTTTTTTCGGTGATGATCTCTCTTGTTTACCAAAGTAGGACTCAAATGTAAAAATGAACTAAAGAATAACATGCAGAAGCACATTTATTGACATTACTGAGAAACAACATATGGTGCTTACCTAATTGACGCAATTCATCGTTTAGGCAATCGAAACCGACTGAAGTAGTGAGATAAGGCCCAGGACAAGCAAATTAACCGATTGGAGGCAACCGAAACCGACTGAAGTGGTGAGATAAGGACCAGGGGAAGAGGAAGTGAACCGTAGGTCCACTTCCTCGCTTGGGCGAGTGGACCTAGTGGTCCACTCGCCCAAGGCAGGGGCGATCACTGGTCCACTCGCCCAAGCCCAAGTCCCAACCCCGGGGTGAGGGGCGAGTGGACCTGTGGTCCACTCACCCCGGGCATTCGGGCGAGTGGACCACGGGTCCACTCGCCCCTATGGGGAGTGGACCGAGTGGTCCACTCGCCCAGCCCAGGCAGTGGACCACTCGGTCCACTCCCCCGGCCCCCGACAAGGGGGAGTGGACGTCTTGAGTCCCACTCGCCCCTCCGCCCCCTCCCCCTCCTGTCTCGATCGTAACCTTTGGTTTGGATTCGGAGTTGAGCTGCGGATTGTGAAATTTGACTATCCGCAACCCAAATTCAGGAAGTCTATAAATAGACCCCCGCGGGCACCTTGGGAGGGACGCTCTCTTCTTCTCTCCCTCGCGTGTTATTTGTGAGCAAGCACTTTAGCCCTATGTCAGATAAGGTCGACAGTCAGGTGCTCCTTAGTGCTCTCCAGGGTGCCCGGGCTCAGCATTGGCTTGGGAGGGGAAACTCTCTTTGATCTTCCAGGTTTGTGGTGGGATCTCCTCGCTGCAGCTCAAGGGGTCTGTTTTGGGCTTCAAGCCTTCTTCGGTGCAAGGTCCTTCGACTCTCAGTGACCGGTCACGCGTTCTAGCTCAGGTGAAGTATGGGCCACCTGCATACCCGTTGCGAACGTCGAATCCAGTTCTCTGGTTTCAACACCCATGCCATTGAGGGTCTTATATAAACCCATGAAGTCATGTAAGAAAGGAAAAGTGAATGAATGAAAGTCTATTTTCCTAACCCTAAAAGAGATGTTGGAAGCTCTCTCTCCCTTGAGCAAGCCCCGCTTAGCCAGCCGCGGTTTCGACTCCGTAGTATCCCCTCCACCTCCGACCACCCCTCCGACAAGTCCTAACAACTTGGTATCATAGACTCTCGGTCCTCTTCCGCCAACGCCATTCATCTGTCGAAGTCTCCTCCAAGCCCGTCATCTTCCTTGTCAAGTTTCATCTGTCAACCGTTCTTGGCGGAAGCCCTTCCCGTTCTCTCCAACAACAACCACGAGGATTCATCTCCTCTCCTTCCAACGCTCGACACAAGCCGCACCTCCACTGGTTTCTCTGCTCCGACGTCGCACGATCCTCTTCAATCCTCACGGTCGACGCTAGCCAGTGACTCCTTCCTCATCCTCCAGGCCCAGACTTCCTGCATCGAGCCCTTCCGACCTCTGCGTTCCTTTTCCCAGCACAACATCTCCGTCTTCTGCTCCCTTCGTACCTCTGCGTCTGTTTCGCCGCACAACAACATCCATCGCGTCGAGCCCACTGCTTCGTCCTCGAGCAACCCCTCTCTCCTCTCCTGCCATTTCGAGCACGTTGCCCGATATTTCCTAGAGCCGTCAGTCTCGATGCCACCTCCTCGAGCAGTCCACGCCTCTAAGCCCCCATCGAACCACATGCCTGTTTTGGGCGCAGTGGGCCCTGTGCTATCAATTCAGTTGATTGAACTTTTTTTATTAATTATTATATTTCTTGATTAATTGATTAATTATTACGTCAATTGAATTATGACGACTAATGAAATCCTCGCACAAATATTTGCTCTGTTGGACCAAATGAAAGGAGAGTTCGACCGCGGTTCGCCACGACCCTCGGGCGGCTAATCCCTCGCCCCGCCACCGCATCCTCATACCGCCGTAGCTCCACCGGTCTCGCCGCCGATTCTTCCAACGTCTCTTTTACCGGCCGTCTTGCAGTTGTTGCTCACCGCCGCTCCGCCAGCCCCGCCGGACACATTCCTTTCGCTTCCCGTTGTTCCGTCGGCGCCGCCGCCCCTTGCCGAAGCCATCACAGACACGAGGCACTACCAGACGCTATTCTGGCGGGAGATCAAGATGCCAGATGCCTCGGCTGTCCACGCGAAGTTCGAGCTCGATTTTGAGGATTGATGGGATGTTATGGATTCTATCCGTAACAGTTATGTAGTTTTATTATTATTATTGGAGTCAAGTTATTATATCGAGTCAAATGTAGTAGTCGAGTCGTTTCGTTTTATTAGTCGCGTCGAGTCCGTTATGTTTTATGTTTTCGGGTTATTTACACTCATGCCATTGAAGGGTCTTATATAAACCCATGGAGTCATGTAAGAAAGGAAAAATGAATGAATGAAAGTCTATTTCCCTAACCCTAAATGAGATTTTGGAAGCTCTCTCTTCCTTGAGCAAGCCCTGCTTAGGCAGCCGCGGTTTCGGCTCTGTAGTATCCCCTCCGCCTCCGGCCACCCCTCCGACAATACCATAACAGATTGTTCCCTATAAATCAGCAGTTACTAATGCAATATGATTTGAGTGATGGGACTGTTCGTTCAGATGGTGGGAATCTGTGAATATATAACATGTATTCCTAGTGTGCCCATCCTATTATAATGAATATATTTGGGACGTCCATGCCCACCTCCACGTCCATGTCTACAGTCACCGCCTTGACCTTGACCCTCCTTCATAGTCCCTAAAGCAGAACGATCAAAATGCCATCACTAACAATAATAAGGCAAGGGGTAGTTGTTACTGAAAATGCATGAGTAATTCTGGAATAAACCTCAATAAGCAAAAGTTGAATTTTGACAGACTCGAGCTTGGTCTGACGATGAACGTATTATATATTGTTTCCGTTGAATCTTAATGTTAGGTAAGTCTGGGAGGATATCCTAGTATAACAACAAAGGCTTGAATTTTCGTACATGAGTAATATTTGATTCAAACATCTCGAGTTGAAACAAATTTCCTATAACATCATATGCGGGAATGATGTCTCCCATGTACATGCTCTTAGCCTAAGTCCATGTGCCATAATAGGTGGGGGATGCACGAAAGATAAGCACAAGTGATGGGTCAATTTCCTGCCATTTACATGGCAAGAAGCCAGGAATCCATTTTCTTCCAGGCGGGTCTAGTAGACTAGCAGAGGAGACAATCACACGAATCATCTTCTCCAAGTGTTTTTTTTTATTTTGACCCATAAACTATATTTGAGCGGCAGCAGCCCAACAAGTATAATTTTACTCTTTAGTTTCTCCTTTATAATGAAATGATGATTGCCTTGAAGAGATGACAACCATGTCGAAACGATGTTCCGTGTGATCAATGTTATTGAAGATTTGACATCAGACTGGATGATGACATCACGAGAACAAATATGGAAGACTGTTGGGAGATCCACAAATAGATATTATAGAGTTAACATGAGCTGTTAAGTGGCCAATTGCTAAAGTGATCAACTACTAGAATCAGTCAAAGCGTCTTAGATCGGTCGGAAGCACTGGGTGTATGTTGTTGGAATTTGCAGATGCACGAGATCGAAAAGAACAGATACATTAATGACACATATGTTGGAACAACATTGATCGAGAGACTGGAGACAACGATCAATTGAAGACATCGGTCGATGGGAAAAATTGATCGAGAGATGACCGAGACGTTTGATTTAGAGCGTCGAAGATGTCCATCGATTGGAGACTTCGATCTTGAGAGCTAAAAAGCTCAGAGGCGGCTTAGGCAAACGACCTCATTCCGATAACATGTAACAATATAATTGTGAGAATTTTATATTTCATTACCAATTAGAGTATATGTATATATACATCTATGGTTCCTACGTAATATGTACCAAGACATAAATATCCAACAACGACTACTTATTCTTCATAGATTCCTCATACCTACCGTGCCTTAAAAAAAATAACCCTTTTATTATCCTCAAGGCAGAATGAAGGAAACAACAACACCATATTGACTCAATTTAACTAAGTTATGTCTTCTGCTGAAAATCCACACCAAAAGGTGCTCATAATGATCGATTCTTGATCGTTGACAATGCTCTGAGGCAGCTAAGGCAGACGACCCCATTCCAATAACATGTAATAATAAAACTAAGAGAATTTTTTATTTCATTACCAATTAGAGTATATGTATATATACATCTATGGTTCCTACGTAATATGGACCAAGACATAAATACCCAACAACTTATTCTTCATAGATTCAACATTTACTCATATCTTTTGCATGTGCACAGTGCCAGTGAAAGAAAACTTATTTTAACCTCAAAGAGAATGAAGGAAACAACTGCACCATATCGACATAATTTAACGAAGTTATGTCTTCTGCTGGAAACCACACCAAAAGGTGCTCATAAAGATCGGTTCTTGATCGTTAACATTGGATTAAGTAAAACTTTGTAGGTGGGCACTTTCCTAAAAACAATTGGCTACAAGACTCCATGGATAAGGAAGCAATAGCCTCACGAATTGTCAATATTTGGACAATCCGTGTAGACAGTGGTTTAGGTTGTGATGTGCGTATTTTGGGTGGAGGTGAGAGACGATGTAATGTAATGTTGGTGTGTATAATAATTATGCAATGGGTGGGGTGGCACCAATACTACTTTTCGTTGTTTTCAAAGTGGTTGAGAATTGTCATGGTATGGATTGGAATGTTGGGTATTGAGAGTATGTTTGGATTGCGGTCATGCGATCTTCCTTCATGCAACTTTACTCGCCTCTCTATCTCTCTCTCTCTTTCTCTTCTTCGCTTGATCCTTCACCTTCAACATATCTAACACTTGTTTTGATATGCCACCACGACTGTTGTTCGGACCTCTTCCCCCACTACCTCTAAATCACTTCATAGCCAAATATGTTGAGAAGGTAGATGTTATGGTAGAGAAGATGATGGCCTCTCTTATTCCGCATGGACTACATTGAGTAGTCCGTCACAGAAGTCCATCTCCTTTTTGATAAATTGATGCAACCCGAGTTTGCATCTTTTATTTTATTTTATCTTCAGCATTTTAATCTTTTGTAGCGCACGTCTTCACACAATTTTTTTAGTTTCACGTATGTTGTATCGCGCATGTTGCTCGCGCACTATCATCCGGCTTATTAGTGACCGGTCAATAAGACCATGAATGTAAAGGTCCGTCGAATTAGGAGTAGTATTGATTTAGGCAAGCAAGCAAAATGATGGAAAAATTAAGCTAATATTATTTTATTATTATTATTTAAATATATATATATATATATAATTCTGAAATTATATTTGAAATTACATATAATTTTAGATTTATCTGGGGGGTTAACTAAGTTATATGGGAGTTAGCTTGAAAATCAAGAGCCGCACTTAAACCCTTCTTTATTTTCATTAAAATACATTCAATTCGGATAACTGCTTAAATCCCCCTCCACTTCTATTAAAATAGGCCCACTGTACCTGTTCACGTCAGCTTGGGAAAAATCGGAAAGTCATAAGTATCTTCCTGTCTTTCCGTAACTCCCAGCCACCGCTTGTCTTCCTCCTCTCACGAACCCGTGACGCCACCTTCCCGCGTCTCGCCATCCAGCGCCAGATTCCTTCCAAGGCTCCGACGGCCTGATCTCCGTTGTCTGCCACCTGGGGATACGTCCATGGGGTCAGTCCTTCCTGTCCAGACCGTCGTCGTCGTTCCTCCAGGCCGCTACCTAGTTGATCGACTCCGAAGGAACCTCCTGAGGTTCCGACTATCTCTGGCGTACCTTCTTCCAGCGGCCTCCGACGGTGCCAGGCTTCCATCTTCCGTCGACAAGCCCGAAGGTTTCTCGGAGCACTGTTCAACCTCCCAGAGCCTTTCCACTTCTCTGTTTTGCCGCCAGAACGTCTTCCATACTCTGCCTTCCAGATCCCTTACACCGTTACTTACCGCAGCTGTTGGTATACCATTTCTTCTCCAACTCGCTCGTAGATTGCTAGTATAATGTTATGCTTAACTGAAATTGAACATTAAAGTCAGAGTTTGCTTACCTAATTAATATTATATCCTTTTTTGTCGTTAATCTCATCACTATTGCCGTTTCCGCACTTGATGCAATTGTGGAATAATTAATCTAAGGCAGATTGCGTACCAAAGCTAGACCTTCGAGCGTGAACGAACACTAGGACGAATATTAAATGAGAATGCTCGTAAAAGTTTTGAATAGCGCCGCATAATTTTGAATCCTGCCACAAAATTAACTTTTAAAATCAATTCCAGATTTTGGAATACATCACAAATCCATACCAACATCGCGGTCTGAGTGACATCACTTTCCTCGCCCCCAACTTCCGTTCTTGCGCATCTTCCGTCGACAAGCCCGAAGGTTTCTCGGAGCACTGTTCAACCTCCCAGAGCCTTGCCACTTCTCTGTTTTGCCGCCAGAACGTCTTCAATACTCTGCCTTCCAGATCCTTTACACCGTTACTTACCGTAGCTGTTGGTATACCATTTCTTCCCCAACTCGCTCGTAGATTGGTAGTATAATATTATGCTTAACTGAAATTGAACGTTAAAGTCAGAGCTTGCTTGCCTAATTAATATTATATCTTTTTTTGTCGTTAATCTCATCACTATTGTCGTTTCCGCACTTGATGCAATTGTGGAATAGTTAATCCAAGGCAGATTGCGTACCAAAGCTAGACCTTCGAGCGTGAACGAACACTAGGACGAATATTAAATGAAAATGCTCGTAAAAGTTTTGAATAGCGCCGCATAATTTTGAATCCTGCCACAAAATTAACTTTTAAAATCAATTCCAGATTTTGGAATACATCACAAATCCACACCAACATCGCGGTCTGAGTGACATCACTTTCCTCGCCCCCAACTTCCGTTCTTGCGCAAGGACTAGTTTGATGAGTAATCGACTGGGGTCTGCAATCTTATGCGATTAATTCACGTGCATGTAGTGTTCATGTCAACATCCATTGACCCTGCTCTACACATTGCATTCAAGGAGAAATTTATAGTCCCCACCCCGACAGTCTTTTTGATTACAGACCCACTAATCTTCCACCGCACTGCATCACCAGTGCAACCATGGTTGCTTTCGACGACAGGAACAGGCTTCCACTTCGAGACTCCTATAAAACATTCCAATCGACTGAGTCGACAACACCAAATAGTTTCATTCAATGCAAATACATATTTCCCCGCATTCAGGGTTATGTTTACCTAAAATTGCACTTCCCTCAACAAAACTCACACTTGCGAGTAGTCTATGCTCTACAACATCACCGAACCTTACAATATCTTCTATATGGAGGATGATTTTCATCGACATCATTTTGTTGCTGTACAACAAATGTGCTCGGGAATGGGCATCATATAGATACACGGAGCGACCATAGATCCTCAAGTAATGCCTTTTCAAATATGGTCCAGGCTAAATCAACCTATACAATAAAGTGGTTGGCATTGCCCTCACAAACCTATATTTGTTGTACATTTTTGAGTAAACATTCTCCGCACTGACACAATAATTTTGGATAGCCATCAAGGATTTTCCTTCATACTGCTTTGTGGATAAGACACATGTCTCTGTGGGAAGTCGTGGTAAATACAAAATAAATGGATAATAATTATTAATACGATCATTATTATTGTATTTTGGGAATGAATGTTAATCATTATATTATGGAGAAATGATCTCTATATAAGGGATACTGTAATAGTAATGAAATTACTAAGATATGTTGATTGCGGAAAATCTTGAAGCCGTTGTGTTTTTCTTCTTCTTCTTCTAGTTCATAGTTATCGTGCGCACAGTTAGAATATATCATAAAACTACAACTTCCAACTTCTTAGGGTATCAATATATATGAATATAATAATTTATTGTTACTTCCAATACTCCCCCTTAAGCTGTAGCCAGGAAAAGAAATTTGATGTGCCCATCTTGTCCCTAATGCACTTGACGCAACTGCCTATTAAAGCCTTAGTGAATATATTTGCTAATTGATGATTTGTCATTACATACTTTGTTGGGATCACACCATGCATAAGTTTTTCCCGTATAAAGTGACAAACCACTTTGATGCCTTCAGTATGTTCATTAAACACATGTTTTGATACAATATGCATGACTGCCTCATTATCACACATCAACTCAATGGCAAACTTTCTATCATAACCCAATTCTTCCATTTAATGCTTAAGCCACATAACTCACAAGTAGTATGAATCATAGCTCTATATTTTGATTCAACCCTCGATCTTT
This sequence comes from Dactylorhiza incarnata, assembly GCA_033032865.1. Lineage (NCBI taxonomy): Eukaryota > Viridiplantae > Streptophyta > Magnoliopsida > Asparagales > Orchidaceae > Dactylorhiza > Dactylorhiza incarnata. The sequence goes on along the minus strand of JAWHQI010000109.1, from coordinate 6,282,687 downwards.
CTATGATATGCTGTTTCTTGCTCTTCTAGGATATTAGATTTTCTTCTACGAAGGCACAATATCCTATTGTGAATCTCCTATCAAATGACAAGCCAACCCAATCTACATTTGAGAAGCCTTTTATCTCAAAATTCCCCACATTTTATACATAATGTCTACCAGGAGTCCCTTTTTAAGTATTTCACAA